>CM065720.1:45128837-45138837 GCA_033310375.1 Conus canariensis
TAAAATTTCACTGACGAGATCAGGACGACTTGATGTATTTTGAAGGTGTAAAGCCGTTAAAGCAGACTTGGAATCTGACAAAATCAGTATTCTTTCTGGTAAGACTTGCACATCAAGAATGAAATTAATAGCTTTCATAAGAGCAAATAACTCAGCAGTGAAAATAGAACAACCTTTGGTAATATGAAATCTTTTTTCAATGTTAAGGGAAGGTATCACGAAAGCAGCACCAACCTCAGAAGTACACAAAACTGAACCATCAGTGAAAATATGCAGATAAGATTCATATTCAGTGTAAATCAATTCTTTAACAAGAGAAGCAAGCAAAAGTGGATTCTCATTTTTAGTAATATTACCATAGGAATAGAAAAAATCTGCTTGCTTCATCAACCAAAGGGGGAAAGGGTATTTGGTCATTTTAACAATGTTGTCAAGCGAAAAGTTGCATGCATGTAAAAGAGGAGATACATAATCAGACAATGAAGTATATGCTTTTTTATTCCGTATCTCTCTAGAAACGTAGGTGCTTTCATCAAGTTCAGAAGTAACTGAGTTAGGGACTGTTCTTGCTCGTGCTGAGTAGCTACAAGCACAGAGCATCCTATGTTCATTTAAAGGCAAAACTCCTGCCTCTCTGTAAGTCATATCAATTGATGCCCATCTTGGAAGCCCCAAAGCAATTTTAAGTGCTAAGGAATCAATACTAGTTAACTTATGTAAATCTGTCTTTGGTGCAGTGAAAAATACTTCTTGACCATAACTTACAATCGAACGAACTGTCCCTAAGGCGACATGGATAAGATTAGATCCATAATTTATTAGAGGGATTCCAGTTAGGACTCGCAGTAACGCAATTTTCTTTCTTGCCTTTTCCACGAGATGATTTATATGTTTACACCAAAATAATTTATAGTGAAAAATAACGCCTAGAAATTTTACTTGCTTACTTGGGAAAATGAAAGAATCACCTATTTGTACTTTTACAGCGTCCCTAACTTCAAAATCGATATTTTTCTTTGTAAATATAATAAAAACCGATTTGTCCGTTGATAAGTTAAAACCGTTTGAATTCAAATAATTAACAAGTTTACTGACCGCAAATTGAAACTGTTCAACAATTTTATTACGCTTGATTTTGTTTTTTGTAAAATTACAATTTACATTTTTCCACATTGCAATATCATCTGCATAAGCAGCTAAAGTTGCCCCTTTCGTGTCAATCTGATTAAGATCATAAAGCATCAATGAGAAGAGGATTGGAGAAATGACACTTCCTTGAGGGACACCCATGTTAACATATCTTGTACTTGACAGCACACCATTTAGTTTTACTTGTAGCGTTCTTCCAGATAAAAATGATTGTAAAAACATGTGGAAACGACCTTTAATCCCAATTTCATGAGCCTTGGACAATAATTTAAAATGCCAAACAGAATCGTACGCTCTATGAATATCAAAAAACGTGGCTAAAGTAGAGTGTCGCTTAGCCAAGGCTTTTTTGACGTGTGAAGCTAAAAGACTAACATGATCAGTGACACCCCTCCCTTTTCTGAAACCAGCTTGAAATATTGGCAAAATCCCATTCTTTTCAAGGAAATGTTCTAATCTGAATTTCATTATCCTCTCAAAAAGTTTTCCAATGTGAGGAGTCAAAGAAATGGGTCGAAAATTAGAAGATTTTCTTTTTGATTTTCCTTGTTTATGGATAGGTACAACTGTTGCTTTCTTCCAAGCCATTGGCAGCTTTCCAGAATTCCAGCATAATTGGAAGAACTCTAATAATTTTTTCAAAAAGCATTGTGGAAAATGCTTTATCATGTTGTAAGAAATGGGATCAAATCCTGTCGCAATTTTACCAGATTTTAGACGGCGAAGTGAGTACAGAAGCTCCTCCATTGTCAGATTTTTATTAATATATAACGTGTTGTCATTGTCATGTGGTTCAATGTTTCTCCCTTCGTTTTCAATAGTTCTTCTTCGTTCTTGCTCTTCTTTAGGCAGATGTTCAGTCTGACTCATTGCTGCGAAAGTGTCAGCAAATAATTCAACTTTCTCCTCGTTTGTTTTATAGATTTTATCGTTTTCAATCAAAACAGGATCTGGGAGATGAAAAGAACCTTTAGATTTTCTAATTTCTTTCCAAAGTAAAGCGCTATCGTTTGGGTGTTTGGAACAGTTGATGACTAAGTTTTTGTAATATTGCTGCTTTGCAAAAGCAACAACTTTGTTACTATTGGTGTTAGCTTTTTTGTATTCAGCGTGTAACTGTTCCACTCTACTTTTAGGCTGCGTATGACGGCTTATCATCCAGCTTTTGAAGGCCTTAGTTTTCGCACCCACGGCGACTTCACACGCAATATTCCACCAAGGGTTTGACGCTTTCTTTGGATGATTCTTTAATTTGACTTTTGGGATTGCAGAATCTGCAGCCTTAAGTATAAGTTTTCTTAATTCAAAATAACAATTTTCCAAACCTTTCTCTAACACTGTATTTTGATTGAAATTTAGAAAAGACGAACCTGCTGTCAAAATGTGATTGAAAAGCGCCCAATTAGCCTTATCTTCATTATATTTAGTGCATTCAGAATTGTAGATTGTTTTTTCAGGGCTCACTAGAAGTTGGATTTCAATAGGGAGATGATCACTGCCTAACGGTATTTGATGAACCTGCCAAGTACACAAAGGGTTTATGTCTGGGGAAACTAAAGACAAATCTATCGATGAGCAACGCTGATCTGATCGATCAGCAATTCTTGTTATAGAGCCGTCATTTAAAATGGTTAAGTTGGCGTTGATTATTGTACTGGCAAGGTATTCGTTGTTGTTAACAATATTATTGGGATTTTCGGACCACAAAGCGTGGTGGGAATTAAAATCGCCAAGAATAACCCATTGTCTAGAGCAGTCTAAATCCATTATCCAGTCAGCTTCACCTTTAGACACTCCATCCGGATAATAACAGTTCAAAATGTTGAAATATTTACCATCAACCTTAATTTCTATACAGCAAGAATATAAACGTTTATCTATTGAAGAACACGGTGTTTTGCATGGTTGATACATAAGATTGCAAGCTACATATGTAGCAACTTTTATTTTAACGTTGGCTTTTACCTCATCTATAACAGGTGGGTAGAAGAATCCGTTTAACTTGGGTAAGTCATTTTTGTGGCAATTCAATGACTGAAGCACAACTACGTCAAAAGAACGCTTCTGCAAAAAATTTTCCAAATATACAAAATTGCACTTACTTCTACAATTCAATTGTAGAAACGAGCAAATACCAGTAGGTTTGACTTGTTCAGGCCTCATACACATCATGTTATTCGTAAGGAAAAGGACTATAACTGAGAATACCAGCAACAGAGAACACCAAAAACGGATAACGTTTGACAGAACTTCTCTTTGTACGTTCATTTGGAGTTCAGACAGGCATTGGACAGAATTGTTTTCAATTCAATGATTGACGAAGTCATGACATCAGAAATTTTTGTTAGGATGGTCAGACATTTCACTGAGAGATTTTCAAGATACATTAAAATCTTTTCAAGATCAAAATTTACAGATTGTTTTTTGAACGAACTTGAAGAGTCAGACTTTTCTTTAAGAGAAGTTGGCACAGATGTTTTCGAAATTTTTGATGTCTGTCCTATACTTGTCTGATTTGTGACAGCAATACTAGTTTGATTTGAACTATTAGTATGAGTTGGTAAAATACGTGTGCCCCAGATTGAAGGGGGGCTAGAATCCAAAGAAGTGGGCAGCGGGTTTTGTTGATTAGCCTTCATCATTCCTTGACTCAGAACCGAGGAATAAGACTTGATGTGGTGATTAGCTTTAATTGAATTATCGTTTCCCGGCACCCTGGGGTCTTCTTTTAATTCCTGCACCTTTACCTCTCCTTTGCTCTTTTGAACTGTGATTTGTCTGAGAGCCTCAGAATATGGCATGTGGTTGGAAGACTTTAGCTTACCGGCCAAAACACGTAATTTATTTTCCGGGCATCCAAGGTAAGAGGCTGAATGATCTCCAGAACAGTTTATACAATGTTTGGCCCTGGTACACGATTCCAAGACATGGTCATTGTGACCACATCTTCCACAAGTCGGCTTAGCCCGACACGCAGACTTTGTGTGCCCCAGTCTGTTGCACCTAGTACAACGATAGACAGGTGGTACAAAAGGATCAACAGAGAAACACTGGAACCCAATACATATTTCTTTTGGCAGTGTTGATGTAGAGAAAGTGATTTTTATGGCTCTTGATTCACTTCCATCTTTATTGGGAAGTCTTTTAACAGAAGAAACATGACTCAGTTCTTTCTTAATGTCAGAAAGACTGATGTCAAGAGGAATTGGCTTTACCACACCTTCGGTGAAAACCTCAGGTACAGAACATTTTATTAAAATTCCTGACAAATTGGTTGTTTTTTGTAGTCGATTTTGTTGATCGGCGGAAGTACAACCGATCAACCACCTGCCTGAGGAGAGCTGTTTCTGACCGGCTATGGGTCCAATGGAGTTGACCCAAAGCTTTTTGCTCAAAATGCCCAGACCACTCAGTGTGGCAGATCCTTTCTTCGTATCTTCCAGAAGTACTGGAAAGCGAAAAGAAAATGATTTCTTTGGAGAAAAGTTGGGATTTGTGGAAGATGTGTTCACATCAACAGTTGCTGGGATAGGGGATGATGATGTGGACGAATTTGCGCATGATACATCTGGCGATAAAACAGAGCAAGATTGTGACGATTTTGCTGTTTTTAAAGAGGTATCAACAGCACATTCTTCTTCAGGACAACTGTTTTTTTCCCTCACCAAGCTTAGATTTTATTCTATTAATAAGATGCTTTTTCTTGCCATGTTTAGGAAGATTATTTTCAACTAAGATTCTTTTAAGTTGTGAAACTTTGAGATCATTCAGACAACCAAATTCCTTTTCATTTAATAACTGCACTGAGCTTGGAGACGCCATGCAGGATCCTTTTTTTTTTTTTCTTCTTTTTTGTGGGGAAAAAAATAGAAACTAGGGGGATGGGGGGCAAGGATGCGGCGGGAAAGGGGTAGGGGTGAGTAGGAAATGAAGGAGGGGTGAGTTTGGGAGGGAGTTACTTTAGGTGACTAGATTAGAAACACACACACACACACACACACACACACACACACACACACACACACACACACACACACACACCACCACCACCACCACCACCACCACCACCACCAACAACAACAACAATAACAACAACAACACTTAAAGCAAACAAGCTAACAAACGGAAGGTCCAACACCAAACACTACAGTGATAGTATACGGGAACCCATCACTAATTATGACTAGTACTATATGGTATGGGTTTGATAGAAATAATAAACAGCATACATGGATAGTCTGGATAGAAATTATTAATATATATTTATATATAACACGTTAGTTTAGGGGTTTTTTTTAAACAAAGAGAGGTCTTTTCAAATAATCCAGTCCCAGACTGTCGACTTTTAAAGTAAATACTATTTAGATGAAAACATAATCAATTAGGAAAATTGATTGTGCAGCGCTGTCCTGTATCTACTCTATCTAAAAATGTACAAGTCAAATTAACAGGCTTGTGAGATATCAATGAAATCTGATTTTGGTATTAGAGCATGACACAATTTGGATTTTAAGAGATAGAAGAGGTGGGAGAAGTTAGCACCACACACTGACTTGATTGTAGACGGGAGAATCCAGCATGTCAAGAAAAAAGAAAGCAAACACGCCAGCACACGCAACTTTCGCTGTGATAATGACGTCAAGATCTGTGAGACGAGGGGTAAACAAAAAAGACGTCATAAACGAGAAGAATGATTTGAAACTGCCGTCGAAGTTTCAGCAGGTCGTAAGACCGGCTTCCACAAGGTACAGCAGTCAGCGGAGGACGCGAAGCGCCGCAGTCATCTGGACGGCAAAAGGGATGAGGGCGATTGTGTCAGTCACACAGGCGGTGTTACCAAGGTAACACAAAACCAGGTAACGAAAGAAAACACGACAGCACACGCAAATTTTGCTGTGTTAATGACGTCAATATCAGTGAGACGTAGAGACAAAAAAAACGTCACAAACAAGAAGCACGATTTGGAAAATTCAGGCAGTCTCAGTAGGTCCCACGCGGCCACAAACCACGCAAGACCCACCCGCAGCACAGCAGTCAGCGGAGGACGCGGAACGGCGCCGCCACCCCAACGGCAGAAGGGGATGAGGCCGATTCCCCTTCCATCAGCCGGACGGACGGTGTTGCCAAGCAACAAAACCCAGTCCGGCCACTCGAGAAGAAAAACGCCGACGACCCGGCACAATCCACGGCGATACAGGAACGATGGCACACAAACCGACCACCAGAGACCCCCGCAATCCCAACGGAACAGCCCCGGCCCGTTCAACAGTCCAGAAAGGGACCACAGCCAACAGCGCCAGACCACCACCTCAAGGCCACGGCAACAAGGCGAAGACCGTCCCGCACAAGACACAAAACGAACAACCCAAACGAAACGACGCAACGAAAACCAAAACACCGCCTCCCACAGACAGGCACCACACAAACCAGGTAGGTCCACAACTTTCAGAAGGAGACACGGCACTGTTGCTACACAATGAAACAAAAAAGACAGAGCATACACCACCAAGACACACACACACACACACACACACATACACGCACACACACACGTACACAGACACACAGACACAGACACACACACACACACACACACACACACACACACACACACACACACACACACACACACACACGAAACGACGCAACGAAAACCAAAACACCGCCTCCCACAGACAGGCACCACACAAACCAGGTAGGTCCACAACTTTCAGAAGGAGACACGGCACTGTTGCTACACAATGAAACAAAAAAGACAGAGCATACACCACCAAGACACACACACACACATACACGCACACACACACGTACACAGACACACAGACACAGACACACCACACACACACACACACACACACACACACACACACACACACACACACACACACCCTTTTGCAGTATATCTTATAAAGGTAATAGAAGGACGACAGGTCTAGACAAGCGGGCAGCACATGTAGTGCTGAAAGCAGACCGTGGTCGCTGAGACAGGGCAGGTGGTGGTCACAGTGATAACAGACAGGATGACAGACAGGCAGGTCTCGGGAGAAGAACCTCTAAACTCATTTACGCCACTGCGCATGGCTATTCCCAGCTTACCTCTCATGGAAAAAGGAGTTGTCACAGTTTTAGATACGTAACATTCCTCTTCAATTGTTCCCCCCCCCCCCTTCCCAAACTCCCCCCTCCTCCCGCGTCACCTTCATCCCTATCAATCAATCCTTTCCCTTTATTCCACACACACACAACACCACACACACACACACACACACACACACACACACACACACACATACACACACATGCATACACACATGCAAGCACACAGACAGACATACACACAGACACAGACACAGACACACACACACACACACACACACACACACACACACACACACACACACACACATGTATGCTCGTTCATGTTCTTGCAAGAATAAACTTTGTTTAAAGACTGTAAAGTTTACTTTAAACTCTTGGTAAAGTTTGTCCACCGTCTGTGTGCAGGGGTTGGGGAGGGAGGGGCACATTAGCCAGGGAGGGAGAGGTGAGAAGAGAATGGGGGGGGGGGGGGGGAGCATAGTTTAGAGGGGAAGAGGAGACAGGGACGGTGGAGATAGAGGTGAATAGTGAGGCTTTGAAAATATAGTTTGGGATTGAAAGTAAACGGAAGAGAGAAAGAGAAAGCATGAATATAAATAAAGGCTAGGGATAAAAGCATAGCCATAAATAAGACAAGAAACAGACAGACAGACGGAAACACTGATACAGACAGAGAGAAATTTGTTCTCTTATTCCCCTTTCTTCCTCCATCATTGCTCTGCATTTTTCGTCTTTTGTTTATTCTCTTTCCCTTTGTTTGATGCATCTTTAAAAGAAGAAAAAGGCCTTTTTTTTCTTGAATGAAATGGACTTCCGGGGTAATAGAAATGAATCTGTCATACAATAGCAAAAAAAAAAAAAAAAAAAAAAAAAAAAAAAAAAAACCAACAACAACAAAAAAGCAGAAAATATTACTATGATTTATAAATGTTTAGGTTAGAAATGCGCGTGCACGTGCACTTGTGCGTGCGTGTGTGTGTGTGTGTGTGTGTGTATGTGTGCGTGCGTGTGCGTGCGTGTGTATGTGTGCGTGTGCGTGCGTGCGTGTGTGTGTGTGTGTGTGTGTGTGTGTTAGTCACGACGAAGAATCCAAACAGTTGTATTGTCAAGGCAGGACACTATGTGGCGTCAGCAAATGTGTCATCATAATGACGAAGAATCCCACCCCTGTTCTATGAAGACAGAACGCCACATGATGTCAACAAATCGGTTATGTAACACGACCAAGAATCCATCTTCAGTTCTATGAAGACAGAACGCCACATGATGTCAACAAATCGGTTATGTGTCACGACCAAGAATCCATCTTCAGTTCTATGAAGACAAAATGTCACATGATGTCAACAAATCGGTTATGTAACACGACCAAGAATCCATCTTCAGTTCTATGAAGACAGAACGCCACATGATGTGAACAAATCGGTTATGTAACACGACCAAGAATCCATCTTCAGTTCTATGAAGACAGAACGCCACATGATGTGAACAAATCGGTTATGTGTCACGACCAAGAATCCATCTTCAGTTCTATGAAGACAAAATGCCACATGATGTCAACAAATCGGTTATGTAACACGACCAAGAATCCATCTTCAGTTCTATGAAGACAGAACGCCACATGATGTGAACAAATCGGTTATGTAACACGACCAAGAATCCATCTTCAGTTCTATGAAGACAGAACGCCACATGATGTCAACAAATCGGTTATGTAACACGACCAAGAATCCATCTTCAGTTCTATGAAGACAAAATGCCACATGATGTCAACAAATCGGTTATGTAACACGACCAAGAATCCATCTTCAGTTCTATGAAGACAGAACGCCACGTGATGTCAACAAATCGGTTATGTGTCACGACCAAGAATCCAGCTTCAGTTCTACAGAGACAAAATACCATGTGGAGTCAACCAACGGGTCGTTGTTGCAACGAAGCATCTAACTCTTGTTCTGTGAAGACAGTTCCAGGTACGCAGAACGCTGACTGAGATAAGGGGCAGGAGCTGACTGTTTTCTGTCGTTGAGTTAGATCCAGACATACAGAAAAAGATCGACTCTGGGAACAAGTTTAATGTTTAAACAGCCGGCAGAGCATTAACAAATTCCATCTTCACATGACTAATGCAGCAATTCTAAAAAAAAGTGATGTGTTGGTTAACACTGATAAAGTCACATACTTCTTTCTCTCAAACGTCCAAATCTTCGAGATTTTAGTGAATGAAATTGAAAGCCCTGGAATCGTTGGATAGCCCATCGACTTAGATCGTATGAAATATTCTGGAAAGTTCAAGCGCCTTGACTGTAATGCTGATTGAGAATGCTTGGAAATGTCGAGACACGATTTATGGAAAATTCTGGAAGCTTTAAATTTGAATCTATGTCTCTCAACTTGGCGCATGTCATACAAAAAATCAATGTTATGTAGAGCATTTCTTTAAAGCATCTAAAACAGAACTCAGCTATATCCATTATCTATTTGTAATTCACGTATTCTCTCTGTCTCTGTCTCTCTCTCTCTCACTCTGTCTCTCTCTTTCTATCTCTGTATCTATCATCTCTGTCTGTCTGTCTGTCTATCTATCTATCTGTCTGTCTGTCTGTATGTCTATCTGCCTATTTGTTTGTATGCCCGTCTGTCTGTCTGTCTGCCTCTCCACGTATCTATTCTGAAAAAAGCACATGTCTTAACTAAGTCTAAGTTAAAAGCTCATATCTTACTCTCAGTTTGAAATAATCAAATGAATTTTGTA
>CM065720.1:45148837-45161337 GCA_033310375.1 Conus canariensis
ACTATTCCAGACTTTTTCTTCCATTCTTTTGCTTCTTGATATGTGATTTAAACAATCTTCACTGTCTGATTTTGTGCGTGAAATGAAGCTAAATTAGCTATTTCAGGAGTCTGTTTGGCGTATTTCTGTATGTATTGTTTGTGGCATCTGAAGAAGATTTTTGTAATCTATATTCATTGTCTGTTTGCATAATGTATTCTATAAGCGTTATTACATTTTTTTTAGTGTAGAGTTTATTTGTATCATGACACGTTCTCAGCGATACTTCATTGTGTTTCACTCTGGTTTAGTGACATCAGTGTAACACTTTTTGTTGTGATTTGCTCTGAATCCGCAGACAGATTCCCGTGCGTATGTCCGTTCAAGGACAGAAACACCACTGACCACTATTAGAGAACGAAATAAAATGTTAATGGTGTGGATTTGTTTTTTTTTCGTAATTCAAGATGTAATGTACGATACAATGTGTACTTAACCAAAATTAGAGGGAAAGGCTGGGCTGCTGCTAAACAATAGAAACATGAAAAAGAAAGTGATCCCACTATCACCAGCACTTCACATGAAATATATCATTATACCTGCAAAACAGACTTTCTGTTACACTGTATCGTTAATTTTGTGTGTGTGTTTTTTCCATCCAACACACACACACACACACACACACACACACACACACACACACACACACACACACACACACACACGCACGCACGCACGCACGCACGCACACACATGCACACACACATACACACACACACACACACACACACACACACGCACACACGCACACACATGCACACACACATACACACACACACACACACACCGCGCGCGTGCGCGCGCACGCACGCACCACGCACGCACGCACGCACGCACGCACCACACACACACACACACACACACACACACACACACACACACCACCGCACGCACGCACGCACATCCGTCCTTAACCAGTGCATCTGCGCTGACGTTTACGAAACAACAGCCCTGTCCTCCCCAGAACTGAATGAAGCAATTTCCTTCTACATTATTACTGGGCATTCTCACTCAGGGTTCATCCCCTCTTCCGCCCTCCCGACTCGCTCTCTCTCTCTCTCTCTCTCTCTCTCTCTCTTCTCTGCCTCCAACTTGTGGAAAGAAATGGTTGAAGAGAGGGATGGGGTGCACGGTGAAGCAGGGTGGAAGTCTGTTCATGCAGAGCCAATTGATGCGGGAATTCTTGGGGAAGGAAATGTTTTACCTACTTAGGTCCATGACTTACAGTCCTTTCTTTGACTGATAGCTGGTGCCAAAGGTTTTAATTGTGTAGTTTCAGAATGTTGACGTAGAATGTAAGAATATAACGTAATTTGTTTTCTAACACACATGACGTCTTATTTTATTGGAAAATCCTAGGAAAAGCACTTATTTCTGCCATTTTTCTGCCAGATTCATTGTAAGTTGCGTTGTGACAGTGTTTCTAAGTTCCTCTCACTGCGTTAATTCACTTTCACATAAATGTTTTATCATGAGCGATAAACCGCTATGGATAGTTATGTTTATCAAGATATATATATATATATATATGTGTGTTTATTTTTGTTGTTGTTCGTCCTTCGATTTCGAAGATGACCATGAGTTCAATCTCAAAAGGAAGATTGCTGAGTGTGGGTCCGCAGGTGGCTGGTGAGGCCGATCTGGGCCCGGAAGGAACGCACACATGTGGGACACATGTGGGTGGGTGCTACAGTGGAGTGGAGGCAGCTCTGGCCTTGCACGCAGCTCGCTTTCTCTCAGCTTCTGCTGTGCGTCTCGTCTCTGATGTACATGCACCCTTTGTGATGCTGCTTCGCCAGGCTGGGCGGTCCAGGGCAAGCGACTCCAGGTGTTGAGGTTGATGTCCAGGCCTTTGAGGGACACTTTGAGGTAGTCCTTGAAACGTTTCTTCTGCCCCCAACTTTGCGCTTGCCCTGACTCAGTTCTCCATACAGCAGTTGTTTTGTCAGTCGACTATCTGCCATTCTGACGATGTGGCCAGCCCATCTGGCTCGGGATTTCTGAAGGAGAGTGTAGATGCTGGGGATGCTGGCCTTTTCCAAGACCTCAGTGCCTGGGACTTTTTCCTGCCACTTGATGTGTAGGAATCTGCGGAGACAGCTGAGGTGAAAATGGTTGAGCTGTTTGGCGTGTCTGCTGTAGACAGCCCAGGTCTCACTGGCATAGAGGAGAGTGGTTAGTACCACTGCATGGTAGACCTTCAGCTTGGTGGTAAGGCTTAGTCCTCTCCGCTCCCAGACATTTTCACGGAGTCTCCCAAACACAGAGCTGGCTTTGGCAATCCTGCTCCTGACCTCTGCATCAATGTTCACAGCTCGTGAGAGTGTGCTGCCCAGATAGGTGAAGTTGTAAATTGCCTGTAAGTTCTGCCCCTTTACCATGATGTGTGGTTCCTGGTAGGGTTTACCTGGCGCAGGCTGATACATCACTTCGGTCTTTTTGGTGCTGATGGTGAGACCGAAGTTGTCGCAGGCTCGTGAGAGGCAGTCCATTTCGTGCTGCATCATCTGCTCTGTGCTGGCATTGAGGGCGCAGTCATCAGCAAACAGGAAGTCCCTGATGACGGTCTCTTTCACCTTTGTAACAGCCTGCAGTCGCCTGAGGTTAAACAGCCCACCGTCAGTTCTGTATCTGACGTGTATACCACCTGGCAGTCACGGAAGGCATCAGTCAGCATGGCGGAGAAGACCATGCTGAAGAGTGTAGGGGCGAGAACGCAGCCTTGCATTACGCCGTTAGTCACTGGAAAGGCTTCTGACTCGTCTCCATCATCCAGTACTTTCACCATCATGCCGTCGTGGAACTGTCGGACGATCGTAATGAACCGGCTGGGACAGCCAAATTTCTCCATGATCTTCCACAGGCCATCTCTGCTGACTGTATCGAAGGCCTTGGTCAGATCGACAAAGGTCACGAACAGATCGCTCGGCTGTTCTTGGCATTTTTCCTGGAGCTGTCGTGCAGCAAATATCATGTCTGCAGTTCCATGTTCTGCACGAAAGCCACACTGGCTTTCTGGGAGGAGACCCTGCTCAATGTGTAGTAGAAGGCGGTTGAGCAGGACACGAGCCAAGATCTTCCCAGCTATGACAAGAGAGAGATGCCTCGGCGATTGTCGCAGGACTGGCTGTTGCCTTTTGTCTTGTAGATGTGGAGAATGTTGGCATCTTCCAACTGTTGTGGGACCCTCTCTTCATTCCACATGGACTGGAAGAGCTGCGTCAGCTTCTGTGTCAAGGCTGGGCCTCCTGATTTGTAAACTTCGGCAGGGATTGCATCAGATCCTGGCGCTTTGCCACAGGAAAGTTATTTGATTGTCTTTCTGACTTCTTCTGTGTTGCGTGTGTGGTGTGTGTGGGGGGGGGGGGATTGCCAAGGTCTTGCCTGATCTCCACTTGAGGTAGGCGCGCAATGGCCTCGTCGCTGATTGAGGCAGGGCGGTTGAGAACCTGGTTAAAGTGTTCAGCCCATCTCTCAAGAATCTGCTTCTTTCCTGTCAGCAGCTGGGTCCCATCTGCATTGAGGAGGTGGGAGAAGCCGGAGGACTGGGGTCCATACACAGCCTTCAGAGCATCATAGAAACGCTTGGTGCCATGACTGTGTGCGTAGCCCTGGATTTGATCGGCCTTTTTGCTGAACCAGGCATCCTGCATTACGTGAAGCCTCTTCTGCATTTTTTGTTTTGCGCTGGTGAAGGCATCTTCCTTAGCTTGTGATGTGGGGTCATTCTGGTGCACTCTGAACGGCTGGTGTTTCTCTAACAGCAGTGTATATACTTCTGCGTCATTCTCATCAAACCAGTCTTGGTTTCTATGGGTTGCTGGTCCGAGGTGTTCGAGGGAAGTAGAGTGGACTACATCTCTGAAGGCCTCCCACTGCTCTTCAATGCTGCTGTGGTCATCCTCGTCTCTTGGGCAGCCTGCCATCTAGGTCATTGGAGAAATCTTCTGCAACTTTACTATCCTTGAGCTTGGAGACGTTGAGCCTCTTTGCAGTCTTCTGACCTTCGGGTCTTTGCATGGGCAGGATGCGGAGTTTAAACTTTGACACGATGAGGTGATGATCAGTCCAGCAGTCGGCACCACACATGGCCTTCGTCACTCCCACGTCTCGCGCATCTCTCTTCCTGGTGATGACATAATCAATCAGATGCCAATGCTTGGAGTGTGGGTGCATCCATAATGTCTTGTTGCGGGTAGGGAGCCGGAACGGAGTGTTGGTGATGACAAGGTCGTGAGTAGCGCACATCTTGAGAAGCAGGAGGCCATTGCTGTTGCAGTTGCCAGTACCGTGTCTCCCAGTGATCCCTTCCCAGGTCTTGTGATCGGTCCCCACTCTGGCGTTGAAGTCTCCGAGTACAATTAGCTTCTCAGACGGTGGGAATGCTGCGATGAGAGTGTCTAGTTCTTCGTAGAACTTGTCCTTGATGTCATCTAGATTGGTCATTGTTGGGGCGTACGCGCTGATTAGTGTTGCACTCTTCTTGTTTCCAAGTGGAAGCTGGAGTGTCATCAGACGATAGTTTATGCCCTCCGGGAGCTTGACACGTTTCCGGGTGAGATGGGATCTGATGGCAAATTCCACGCCTGCCTCTCGCCGGTCAGTGCTGCTGCGTCCGCTCCAGAAAAATGTATAGCCTCCACCACATTCTGTGAGTTGGCCTTTGTCCGCTAGGCGTGTTTCGCTAAGTGCTGCTATGTCAACGTTGTAGCGAGCAAGTTCTTTGGCGACCAGTGCAGTTCTTCGTTCTGGTCTGTCTGCCTTGGCGTTGTCCAGTAAAGTTCGAACGTTCCATGTGCCGAGGTTGAACACCTTTGTTTTTGTTTTCTTCGTAGTTCGACAGCTGGGAGGGACACCCCGCCAGCCGCGGTTTGCTGGCCAGGGTAAGGTGAAGCAGGCAATGTTTGAGGCACCTTTTCTAGCCCCTTCCTCTTGCTATGGAGGTGAGAGCAGTGCGGTCCTAAAAAGGGCTGCTCAGACACCCAGGGGGCTGCCGAACTCCACTTCTGCTTCGTCAAGTAGAGAGCGACCACATGCCCTGGGCCGCCTTTTGCAGGCTCGCGAGCGACCGCTCCCAGTGTGTCCACACTTGCTGCCTTCGCCACTTGCCCATCGCCACAGGACACACACACACACACACACACACACACACACACACACACACACACACACACACACACACACGCACACACACACACATGCACTCGCACACACATTCATACACACACACGCTCACGCGCGCGCGCGCGCACACACCACACACACACACACACACACACACACACACACACACACACACACACACACGCACACACACACACACACACACACACACACACACACACTCTTACCCCAAACAGTATGATTACGTACACGCTTGTATACACATATCAGTCAGCGATTCTTGTCTGGAAACCAGAAAATCGGATTTTTAAAAAATCTGTGTGTCTGTTTCTGAATCTCTCTCACTTATCAACACACGTGCAGAGACACAGGTACACACAGATACACAGACAGACAGGAGACAGACAGACCAGACAGACAGAGACATACACACTTACCCCAAACAGTATGATTACATACACACTTGTGTACACATGTCAGTCAGCGATTCTTGTCTTGGAACCAGAAAACTGTAATCTTTATTATCTGTCTGTCTCTCAGTCGCTTCTCTCTCTCTCTCTCTCTCTCTCTCTCTCTCTCTCTCTCCTCTGTGTCTCTCTCACAGACACACGTACAGACATACAGACACACAGAGATACATAGACATACATACATACAGACAGACAGACAGACAGACTCACTTAACCCAAACAGTATGATTACATACACACTTGTTTACACATGTCACTCAGCGAATCTTATCTGTCTAGCTGTTTGTCTGTCTGTCTATCTGTCGGTCTGTCTCTCATTCTCTCTCTCTCTCTCTCTCTCTCTCTCTCTCTCTCTCTCTCTGACAGACACAGACACAGGCAGACAGACAGACCACAACAGGGCAGGCACACACACACATAAACACACGCACGCACGTACGCACGCACGCACGCACACATTTACCCTTGCATGCACGCACGCAGTTGTGTGTGTGTATGTATGTATGTATGTATGTATGTATGTATGATGTATGTATGCATGTATGTATGTATATTATATGTATGTATGTATGTATGTATGTATGTATGTATGTACAGCGCCTGGAAAACAGTCAGAGCTACGCTCCGGAGTGGAGTGATTCGGCGTGTGGTGGATCCAGTCAACGACCAGGAGCAGCCCCTGCCAACGGGTCAACACACATTGCCACTGGACTTTGCCAGCCCGGAGACGTGGGCGCCCTTTGAAGGAGCAGTCCACGACGCCCAGTGGGCAGACTTCGAACGAACCGAGCGGCTGTTTCGTGAGTCTATCCGAACGAAGCATGCAGATGCCGTCAAGTTTGCTCACGGGGATTTTCGACCGTGGCTTCGTCTCCTAGGCAACGTTCAGAACGTCCTCCACTTTCTGGAAGCGCAGCATGACGTCAACCCTACGATGACGATGACGCCAAACGAAGAGGCGTCACAGGCTCCGGATTTAGAACTTCGCGTTCTGAGATTTATCTGGAGAGCCGTCAACAAGTTCCCCATTCAAATCGCCGAACAAATTCAGCATGCATCGGAGAAAGATCAGTTGCGGCAGAAAATCGAAAAAGCTCTTCACTACATTGACCACACCATCTTCCCAAGTCTTAGGAAACACTTCAGACACATGCGTGGAAGACAGGATCAACATAGAGCGCGGAGCGTGGAAAAGCATGAGCTAACGCAGCTTTGGTTAGATAATCAGAAACGTGCCATTGAGATCATCAAGAACGACAGCAGATCAGAAGCACGACCCACTTGTCCCGTTGAAGTGGATGTGCTGACGGAGTTTTTTCCAGCAGAAGAGTGAAAAGGTATTAGAATATCCCCTCCCCCCTCCGCCCTGGCCTGTCAACATCGCCCCTCTTCCTCCTGAAGAAGAGCTGCAGTTAGACCCGTTCACCGAGGACGAAGTGATATCTGTGGTGAAATCGCTGAAGAATAACACAGCGCCTGGATATGATGGAGTTGAATATTCTTTTCTGAAACAACATCTGCAACGTCTGTCATTGCCTTTGACGGCAATATTTAACATTTGCTGGAGAAACAAAAGAATTCCCGCTGATTGGAAACATGCCACGATCACGTTACTTCCCAAAAAAGAAGAGAATGTGATGCAGCCTGGTGATTGGAGACCTATTTCCTTGTTGACGTCCTTGTACAAGATCTACATGAAGTTAGTGCAAAGCAGGCTTTTACCATGGATTGTTTCGACCGAAGGCTGTCATCAAAACAGAAGGGGTCTATCCCAAGAAACGGTCTTCAAGAACACGTATTCTGCTTGAAAACTGCAATTGAGAACTTCAAGCATGTATCAAGTCAGTTCTACACTACTTTCGTTGACATCAAAGACGCCTATGGGAGCATTGATCACAGAGTGATGTTGGATGCGATGCAGAGCGCCGGATACCCCCAGCACATCATCGACGTGACGGCAGATATCTACACCAACTCCACATTCCAGGTGCAGACGGGAGACACGTCCACGCCCAGGATTACCAGGCACCGTGGCATCGTGCAAGGCTGCCCGTGTTTCAGCTGTTGTCTTCATTCAGGCGTTGGACCCGTGGATTCGATGGATGGAGCAGCCGTTCACACCAGCTTCAATGCCTTCTCCATGTCAGGCATACATGGATGATGTATGTGCCAGTGCTCGCTATGAGGAGACCTTACAAGAAAGTAGAAAGAAACTCGTGGAGAGCGTGGCAGCAGAGAGTCCTCAGAAGAGAAGCCCCCTTCAAGCAAGTGTTTCGGCCCTTATCTCCTGACACTCTAGGAGGGTTGGGCCACACCCGGTTCATGACTCCGGATGTCCCTCTGCTGTCCTTTTTTTCCCATCTTGGGACGAGCCATGGCTGGGATTCGAACCCATGACCTCTCTGGACATGCTCATTTTCCACTTAATGACTCGCGCTTTAACCACTGAGCCACAGGGACACCTGATATTTGTAGGGAAATTTAAGCCTTATGAAGTTCACTTTTGTTCCTCCTTGACCAGATCCAGCTTGAACACCCCTCTGCTGCTTCTGCCATTGCTTTCAGGGCTCTGGTTTTTTCCTTACCTGCAACTGAGAGCTGTTTCATGAGGCTGTATGCAGACGTTCCTACAAACCCCCTAGCTCCAATTTCTGCAGTGAGGACTTTGACCTGATAGCCTTCTCTCCTCAGGCTGTTTGCCAGATCAGCATACTTTTCAGTCTTGTAGATTTGAGCTGCCTCCATTCTGTTCTCATATGGCACCGTGAGCTCGATCATGATCAGCTGCTTGGTTGACTTAGAGTGGACTACTATGTCTGGTCTCATGCCACTCTTGCTGATGATCTCTGGGTGACTCTTCCATTCTGGGAGGTCTGCAGTGCACTCCCAGTCATCTGCCCCGTCCAGCAGACTCCGCCTGCATGTTTCGAGTGGCACTGTTGTTCTTGGCCATGATTTGCTGCCTCCTGCCGTGAAGAATGTTGCGGGTGCTTTTGGAGTCCTGATTTTCCCTTTTGTGGTGTTGGTACTAGCCCAGACTACTTGTACAATCTCTTTGAGCACTTGGTTGTGCCTCCATGGGTACCTTCCTTGAGCCAGGGCTACTTTACATGAGCTTAGGACATGCTCCACTGTTTGTTTTCATGGCAGAGGGGGCATGCAGGATCGTCTGTTTTCCCCCACTTCACCAGGTTTGTATTTGAGGTAGAAGGTCATATGCAGATCTGAGAATGAAGCTGATCTGAGAGGGGCCATGCGCAAATGTCATTCCAAGTGAGACTTCTTTGGAGTGCATTCTCCCACGTTGTCCATTGCCCTTGCTGGCTCTGCTGGACTGCTTTTTGGAGTCTTTTTTGGTCTTCTTCTTTTCTCATCTCCTGAATCATCATGTCTCTTTTGGCTTTTCCTTTGGCCTTTGACCACCATTCAGTTTTGGTCACCCCCAGTCCTTGTCTGTTGGTCTGTGTGTGTCCTGTTATTTCTCTGATCTTGAGACTTTCTTTTGCAGAATCCATCGCCTCTTGAACTTTCCATTTTCTGCCTGTCTTCAGCTGGGGCTTGATTGCTTCTACCACCTTGTCTCCTGAGTCCTCCAGCATGCTTTGAAGTCTGATCTTCCCTGCTTTGTATTCCTCCAGGATGGATTTCAGTGGTAGTTTCAGCTTTGCTTGGCGACAGTACAGCGCTATGTCAGTCAGACAGGGTGGGACACAAGCCATTTCCTTGTGAACTTGTTGATTTTGGCTTCCATTGCCTCCACTATGCTGGTGCAGATGTCGTATATCATAAGAGGCCATAGGAGCTTTGGTATCAGCATGAACTGCAGACACCAGACCTTGTACTTGCCAGGGAGCCCACACTGATCAATGGTCTCCAAGCCTTCCTCCGCCATCTGCTTGGTTTCTTTTGCTCTTTGTGTGTCTTTCAGCGTATCATCATACCATCTTCCAAGGCTCTTGACTGGTTCTTCTGTGACTGTTGGAATGGCCTGGTTGGCAACACTGAAGACCACAGATCCGGCCACTTTTCCTTTCCTCAGTGAGAGACTCCGTGATTTCTTTGGCTTGAACTTCATTCTGGATGAGGCAACTATATCGTCCAGCCTCTCCAGCACATGACGTGTCTCGTCTTCTCTGGATGAAATCACTGTAGTGTCATCCATGAAGGCCTTGAGAGGAGGCATCTTGTATCCATCGCCAAGGTCTGTTTGTCTCGCGTTGTTTGTTGCTGCTTTCAAGATGAGTTCCATTGCCAGCACGAACAGTATTGGGGAAATTGCACAGCCCATTGCAATACCCACTTCCAAGTTGATCCAGTCTGTTGTGTACTCCTTGGTAGAGAACCGCATTGAGAAGCCATTGAAGTACTTCTTGAGCATGAAATGATAAATAAGACGGAAACCTTCCTGCATTACACCGGAATGGAAGTGAAACACAGAAAGTGTGCCACCGTTCATGGACAACGCACAGGAAACAACTGGGCTTCTACAGATGTGACTGAGAACGTCCACGTGAAGCTGCAAGGGGAAGATACACCAATGTATGGAAAAGATGAGCCATACCAGTATCTTGGATTTCAAACAAATCTGACTGGAACTTCTGAGAAAGAGCAACTAGCGCAGGCGAGCGAGGAACTCGAAAGAACACTAGAAAAAATTTCGCTTTCACCTTTACCGTTGTGCAAGAAAATTGATGCTGTAAACGTCATGGCTTCTTCAAAATTGAGCTTTTATTACAGCAATTCAAAATTCACAGAAAAACTCCTGAAGACTCTGGAAGATAAGATAGTTGATTTTGTTCGCAGTCATCTCAAGCTAAACTCTTCTACCAATCGAGCGCACATGTTCCTTCCCGAAAACAAGGCGGCCTTGGTCTGTTGAAACCAAGTACCATGTACTACGCCAAACGCATCTCATTCCTGATCTCTGTTCTGAACAGTGATGACCAACATGTCAGAATGGTAGCACGCAACAGTTTCCATCTCCACATGGAAAAGAGAAAAGTGCCTCACGCAGATCCAGACGACAGCAATTTTGGAGGATATGCCACAGACACCGAAGGGAAGTTAAGGAAAGGTAGCAAGGTCAACTGGTCACGTTCTTCCTTCGTTGAGCTCCATGAGCTGTGTGTGCGACTGGATCTTAAGCTGGAATTCGATGAACACAGCGACAGTTTCGGAGTAGTACTCCCAGCTTCTGATGATGGGGTAGTTCAAATGCGCTACAGTAATTCTAAACAATTGTACAGCGCAATCAGAGAATGCAAATGGACAAAGATGCACACCATTTTCAGCAGCTGCAACAACAAGGGAGAATCACCCGGGTTGCAATTCCGGATGCGGCAGTGACCCACTCCATAGGGCACCTCACCAACACCAACGTCAATGACCAAATAACCAGGTTCATCAGCAAGGGACGTCTACAGCTGCTGGAGACCAATGCAGTGAACAACATCTACTATCCTGATACTTACCGGAGAGAGTGTGCTTTGTGCGGGTTTCGTTCTGACACAAATTCCCATGCCTTGAATGGATGTTGTCAACTGAGGGGCCTCTACACACAAAGACACGACAGATGTGTTGAGATCATCAGAAAGGAGCTACAGAAATGCATTGCGACGGATTTTGTGGATGTTTTTCAAAATAGGCCTGTCTCAATAAACGGTGTTGAAGATCTACCAAGGCTGAAACCTGATCTATGCTTCATCGACCATCGAAACTCGTGGCATTCGTCATCGAGGTTTCAAACCCATTTGACACATTCATACAAACATGCTATGAGAGCAAATTTCAAAAGTACGTGCCTCTTTGCTATGCTCTTAGTGATGCTGGATTTAGCACGAAAGTGGTTGTTCTTGTAATAGGTTCACTAGGCATAGTTCATAAAAGAGTGGTTTCAGGACTTTCAATGTTAGGACTGCCCATAACAAAATGTAAACAACTCGCAAAATACTTGAGCATGTCTGTCATGATTGGGTCTAGGCGTGTTTGGTCAAGGCGGAATCACCTCATGAGCCAGCATTGAAACTGACAGATGATGACTTTCAAACTGTGCTTTAAATAGTATCAGCTGATTAAAGCACTGACAGACAAAGAATTGGAGCCAGCCGGAGAGAGAAAGGACGTGGGGACAGAGAGAGAAAGAGGGGAATAGAGAGAGAGAGAGAGAGAGAGAGAGAGAGAGAGAGAGAGAGAGGAGAGAGAGTATGTGAAAGATAACTTTTATCGATGCGCCTGCAATCTGGACTACTGTGCATTGTTGTTGATTTGACAAGTTGATGCATTAAAGTAATTGTATGTATGTATGTATGTGTATGTATGTATGTATGTATGTATGTATGTATGTATGCATGCATGTATGTATGTTGTATGTATGTATGTTTGCTTGTATGCATGTATGCATGTATGTATGTATGTATGTATGTATGTATGTATGCATGTATGCATGTATGTATGTCTGTATGTATGCATGTATGTATGTATGTATGTATGTATGCATGTATGTATGTTTGCTTGTATTTATGTATGCACATATGTATGTATGTATGCATGCATGTATGTATGCATGCATGTATGCATGTTTGTATGTATGCATGTATGTATGCATATATGTATGAATGTATATATCAGTCTGTCTGTCTGTCTATCTATCCACACATACATTCAAACATACGTAAATACATACGTACATATATGCATACATATACACAAGCATCTATCTTTGTCTCTCTGTCGTTGTCTGTCTGTCTGTCGGCTTCTATCTTCTATCTATCGATCGATCGATCGATCGATCGATCCATACATACATACATGCATAAATACATACATACATGCATACGTGCATGCATACATATATACATATACATACAT
>CM065720.1:45163837-45168837 GCA_033310375.1 Conus canariensis
ACTCCTGAGTCACTGTTCTTTCTCCCTTCCTTCCTTCTTCTTTCTAATTTAATCCCCACCAGAGTTGTCGCTGTCTGGGCAGTGTGAGCAGTGTGCTGACGTCATGCATGAGTCCTTCGTTTGAATCCTTAACCTTGTTAGTACATCCTATCAGACTCACAAATCTGTCTGTCTTTTCTCTCTGCCTGTCTGTCCATCTGTCTCTCTGTCTGTCTGCCATCCTTTTATGTCAGTCCGTCAGTCTATTTGCCTGTCTGTCTATCTATCTGTCTGTCTATCTGTCTGTCTGTCTTTGTCTGTCTTTCTGCTTATTGCGAGCGCATGTGCCTCTGTGTGTGTGTGTGCGTGCGTGCGTGCGTCGCGCGTGCGTGGGTGTGAATATATATATATATATATATATATATGTGTGTGTGTGTGTGTTGTGTGTGTGTGTGTGTGTGTGTGGGGTGTGTGTTTTGTGCGTGTGTGTGCTCGCGCGCGCGTGTGTGGGCGCAATAGGAGGGAGGTAGAGTGAGGGCAGTGGAAGAAAGGGACTGGAGTAAGGGCAAGCATTGAACTTGCGCGTGTTTGTATTTGTACGAGAGAGGAGAGAGAGAGAGAGAGAGAGAGAGAGAGAGAGAGGAGAGAGAGAGAGAGGTGGTGGTGGTTGTGGGGTGGGTGGTGGCGGACAAAGGAAGGTTTGGGATGGAGGACAGATACAGGTTCCTGTTTCTGATACCAATGATGTTCTTTATGTTTATCTGAATAGCAGTTCCTTGAAGTGATTCATGCATAAACATCCCATAGATTTTTGTTTTGATTCCACATCCTGGGCAGACGGGCTTTGTGGGATTTTACTTTAGCTCGAATAAACTTTTTGAGTATGTGGTGGGTTCACAATGGCCGGACTAGTACCACGCAGTCAAGTTTAATTCACGTAATGTAGGAGCCTGTGTGAGTGTTGCTACCTTCCATACACTGGATGGCTGTTTCTCTAAGGTCTGGCTCACGGCTGGATGTATTATAAAACGAAGCATAGAGGACACGTTTATCGTGTAGTCTTCGATAAGAAACGAAGAACCCGCAATGTAATCGTTGTCATACCAATACATCTTTGCAAGTAAGTGAAAATGTATCACATTCTTTGAATTCCCACGGCCTGCTCTGACATTAACCTAGTTTCGCCTTCCCCTTCCTTATCCGCGCTTATGATGAGTTTGTTTCAAAGGCTTTAGTGCCAGTGGATTCAGAGGTATTGTGATTTGGGTGGGGGGGCAGGAGGGGTAAGGTGGGGTGGGGGTAACAATCTCCCTCCAGGGAGATGAAGAGAGGAAGGACGGGGAAGGGGATAGGGATGCAGTTACTGTCCTCCGTTTGGCCTTTGTGTGGTGGTGCCCTGCCAGTACGGGATCACAATCGACCTTAGTCAGACACACTGCTACCCTTCAGTGTGTTGCCTCCTGTTTGATGCATCCAAGTGGCTTCCCTTTTCATTCTTTTGGATCCTAAAGCACAGGCCCCACTCTAATTCTTTTATTTTGATGGATTATTAGGAATTGTTGGTAATCTTTCTGTTTCTTCCATTTCCCCTTTCTGCTCTGTGTTGTCTCATTAGGGACCTGTGGGTTTTTTTTGTAATCTTTCTGTTTCTTCCATTTCCCTTTTCTGTTCTGTGTTGTCTCATTAGGGACCTGTGTTTTTTTTCAATCTTTCAGTTTCTTCCATTTCCCTTTTCTGCTCTGCGTTGTCTCATTAGGGACTGTGGGTTTTTTTTTGGTAGTCTTTCTGTTTCTTCCATTTCCCTTTTCTGCTCTGCGTTGTCTCATTAGGGACCTGTGATTTTTTTGGTAATCTTTCTATTCTTCCATTTCCCTTTTCTGCTCTGCGTTGTCTCATTAGGGACCTGTGATTTTTTTGGTAATCTTTCTATTCTTCCATTTCCCTTGTCTGCTCTGTGTTGTCTCATTAGGGACCTGTGGGTTTTTTTGTAATCTTTCTGTTTCTTCCCTTCCCGTTTTCTGCTGCGATATTGCATTAGGGACCTGCGATTTTTTTTTTGTTGGTCATCTTTCTGTTTCTTCCATTTCCCTTGTCTGCTCTGTGTTGTCTCATTAGGGACCTGTGGGTTTTTTTGTAATCTTTCTGTTTCTTCCCTTCCCGTTTTCTGCTGTGATATTGCATTAGGGACCTGCGATTTTTTTGGTCATCTTTCTGTTTCTTCCATTTCCCTTGTCTGCTCTGGGTTGTCTCATTAGGGACCTGTCGGTTTTTTTGTAATCTTTCTGTTTCTTTAATTCCCCTTGTCTGCTCTGGGTTGTCTCATTAGGGACCTGTGGGGTTCTGACGTTTTCCCCGAGATGTTAGGAATACCACAGAACTACAAGTGGCGTCACGTGTCAGATGCATCATGGGTGGACTGCAACCACCGACTAAGTTGGAGTCTCTTCAAGGAATGGAAAGTGGACACTAGACGGACGTAAACAAACGGTTGTATCCACAATAGAGAACACAATGATTTCAACTGTTCTCACTGGAGGTTTTAAGATTTACACTTTAAAGCCCTCAACTGGATTCCGTGTCTTCTCTTATTTTACCCACTTCCTCCCAATCGTTCCTTTTGAAAGCGTTAGAATCATTTTCACGATGACCCAAGACTTGTTTACCTGCATTCGTTTTCCAACCCACTATTCGTTTATATTTCTCAGTTGTTTTTGTTGTACTGTCTGAAAAAGATCGAGAGGTTGAGGTCCGTTTATTTAGTGTTAGATAAGTTAACCTTGTGTATTTCAGTTATTTCCCCATTACTAAGAAAAAAAAATATCGTAGCACAGCTGACTGGCGTCATGGCATCTTGATATTGATAACTGCCTGTGGATAGCTCCTGCAGAGCCTGCGACAGAAGAAGCTGGATGCTGCTGTGTTTGAGGAGACTGGAAATGCGGGCTTGAGAATCAATGCCCCTCACAAAGCAATCAGTCACGAAAATGACCATCCCACCATCCCTTGTCCCCTTTCATTGGATTAAATAACACCAAACAACCGCTCAAGAAGTGAAAAATAAAAGCAAACTAAAAATACAATATAATGAATAAAACGCATGACAAAAACATACTTAAAATAAGACAAATGGGAAAACATACTCCAGAGATACGACAGTAAGAGCAGCATATGAAATGAATGTAAAAGCTTACAGAAGCCGTAAAACAAAAATCTGGGTGGGAGGGGGGATTTGGAGGGATACTGTTTAATAGGATTAGTGACGAAGAAGCGACACATCAAAGTCATTGAAAAGGAACAGGGGGCGAGGGGAGATAGGGAGGATTAGGCTGTCTGCAGAGGTGAAGAAACGGATAACGAGGTAGAGGTGAGACAGGAATGTGGAGGGGAGGGAAAGAGGGGTTGCGTGAGAGACAAGGACTGATCCAGTGAAATCTTCACTCCCCATGTTTTATGAGTAGTAGGCAGGCTGTATGTTGTCACTGAATTTCTGATGTATGGGATAATAAAAGTCGGGGGGGGGGGGGGCGGGGAGAGAGAGAGAGAGAGAGAGAGAGAGAGAGAGAGAGAGAGGAGAGAGAGAGAGAGAGAGAGAGAGAGAGAGAACGTGATCAAGAAAACTTGATCTGTTTATACCAGAATGTGACTTGGGGTGGGAGAGATAAGGATGGGGTGGGGTGGGGGAGGGGTTAGGAGGGGTTAGGTTGGAAAGAAATTGGGAACATGGCTGTCATGTGGTCATGGTTTTTCAGTTCGAGTTCAGCGCCCACAGGCTGTCCTGGAGGGACCAGGTAGAGTCTTCTCCGAGATGTGCTTGGGAGGTGACAGACCTGAGGTATTAGACAAGGCTGACAGGCCACATTGGGATTTCGTAGTTCCAGCCCTCAAGATAAATCACTCCTTTTCTGCTGATAAGAACAGATTAAAAGAAAAACATATTTCATTCCACATAGTACATAGATATACAGAAATTAAGCATGAGAATAAACGACTAATGTTAATCATAGTATATACTAGCCTAGACTGTGCAAAAATACAATGCAATGATAAGAAATCATTGAGAGAGAGAGAGAGAGAGAGAGAGAGAGAGAGAGAGAGAGAGAGAGAGAGAGAGAGACAGAGAGAGACAGACAGAGAGACAGGAGAGAGAGAGAGAGAGAGAGAGAGAGAGACGGACGGACAGACAGACAGACAGACAGACAGACAGACAGAGGCAGGCAGAAAACACATGAGGTGTGCCAAGTGTCTGGAACCTGGCAGTGGGTGGCTTGCAATACCTGAAAGCCGAAAAGGTTCTGCACAATTCCAGGGGGGGGGGGGGGGGGGGGGGGGGGGGTTGGGGCGGGGGGTGTAGGATAAAAAAAAAAGATGAAGACCGCAGGATCGACGTAAAAGTGAAGAGAAAACAAAGGTAAAAAAACTTTTTCACCTGAGGGTAAAATTCGTCGATTAAGAAGACAAAGATTCTAAAACAGCACGTTTCAGGTCATAGACCCTTTCTCAACTGCCAGTTGAGAAAGGGTCTATGACCTGAAACGTACTGTTTTAGCAACTTTGTCTTCTTAATCGACGAATTTTACCCCGAGGTGAAATAGTTTTCTTACCTTTGTTTTCTCTTCACTTGTGTGTGTAGGGATATATAACGTACGTGCTGGACAAGGATATAATCACAACAATAATAAAGTAACGTACAAATCGACACGCACTCAAAATGTATACGTACTAAGAGAGTCTAATACGGAAGCTATTTGCAAAAAAAAACCAAACAAACAAAAAAAACAAACAAAACAAAACAAAAAAAAACTTCATACAAAAAATATGTTTCACGAACTACATATTCTTCGAGAACAGGTCTATTCTTTTTACAAACCTAGTGGCAGTTTAATGACACTGGCATTCCTGTAAAGTTTACATGTGTCTGAATACTAAGTGCATGTTCGCTCTGCAATCCATTGATGCTGTCGCGAGAGTAGGAACAATAAGTAAAAATTGATACGAAAATTCATCGCCTAGTTTTAAAAGGG
>CM065720.1:45178837-45186337 GCA_033310375.1 Conus canariensis
TTGAGCAGCGTGGTTTTTTTTCTTCTAAAGATTATCTGCTTGGTAATTTGTCTGTTAATAGAAGTGACTTGGTACGAATATAAACAGGGGAGCAGACAATTTCTGACAGAAGAAAAAGGACAGAGAAAGTGAAGAAAAAAAGGTCTATCAAAACTTTTCATATAAAGGTCTTATACCTATCAGTCATCAGAAGATTTTTGTTCTGTCTATCTCTATAAAGTACACGTATTATATAAACTTTCAAATATAGTCTTATGTTACGTCTGCTTGTTCACCTAAATTTAGTTTTAGGAAATTGAAATGAGGCAGGGAACAGTAAACTAGTAGGGTAACTCCTGCTCCCATGAGAAAATCTAACTCGGAGTAGCTTTTAATCAAGATTGGAACAACCTTTTAAACTTGAATAAAGTCGGAGAAATACAAACAATGTATTAGAGAGAGAAAACACGCGCAGGCCAACAACTCCTCCGTTATCACAGTAATGACTTGGCAAAGATTTGAAATTAATGTGGGGGGGGGAAATGAAAAAAAATGGGAACATGAAATTAAGAAAAAATTCTTCGCTAGCTGCATGAGGAAACCATCGTAATATCTTTTAAGGCAAATCTATTTGTATTGCCTGCTCCTAGGCCTTTCGTCCGCTTGATCGGATTTGTCATCTATACTCCTGGCGTCAAATAGAGACACACCACAGTCCATAACACTGTGGTGTTTCTCACCACCAAAGGTTCAACAACAGCACCCCCAAAGCAGCCAGCGAAGGGTGGTAAATGAAACATAACGAAAGTGTGAGAAGGAAAAAAGTTGCTGAAAAACTAAAGACATTATGCAAACAGTATAAAATGTAAGGGACAAATCTTTGAGCCTACGCTTGAGGATCCACCCAAGGATGCAAGGGAGATCAAAAGACAAACACAAAGACGGACAGAAACAAATACAAATAACCTCAATTTAATTGAAACGAATTTAGGAATTCAAATGAGCAGACCGGCAAAAAAAAAACGAGGAGAGATATAAAAAAAAACAACAACAACAGGAAAGTGTTCAAAACCATATTTGAAATATTGAAAAGACCCCATGGAAATACTGGATGTGATAGTTAGTGAAAGCCTACATTGTAACAAAGAAGAATTTCCCTAGCACTTCTTGCCAGTTTGGGTCGTGATCTGATCCTTTTTTTCTTATGCAAAGTACAATTTTCGTGAAAAGTTTTCATGCTTTAAATGCAGTTGTCAAGAAACAGTGGAACAGAAAGAAGGAAGGGGAGAGAGTTGAACTGCAGAGGCCTTTTATTCCCCACACAGAACCAAACACACACACACACACACACACACACACACACACACACACACACACACACACACACACACACATACACACACACACACCACACACACACACACATACACACACCACACGCACACACACACACATACCCACACACACACACACACACACACACACACAACACACACACACACACACACAATACACACACACCCACACACACAACACACACACCACACACACACACACACACACACACACACACACACACACACACACACATACACACACACACACACAACACACACACACACACACACCCACACACACACACACACACACACACACACACCACACACCACAACAATACGCGTGCGTGCGTGCGTGCATGCGTGCGCGCTTGCTTGTGTGTGCATTCTGTTCAGATTTGTAGGTCACTGCCGTTTAATGACTCTAACTATATTGCAGAGAGCGTGCAACTAAAAGAGCAGACACTCTCCCCGAATTTATGTTGCACAAAGTAACCTTTCCAAACACCGGTGCATTCATGGAAGGATCAAAAAGTATGTCGTGAACCTTAACAGGCTTGATAAGGCTAACAGCGTGTTCAAAGCAGATTGCCTCTGTTGATTAGTGAAGAGTCCATCACTTTAATTTGCATTCACAGGGATGCGAGGCAGTACCTAAAGTGCTCAATGAACAAACATGAATCACCAGGTTTTGGTGCGTGCTCGTGTGTGTGTGTGTGTGTGTGTGTGTGTGTGTGTGTGTGTGTGTGGTGTGTGTGTGTGTGACAGACATTCAGACAGACAAACAGAAAGACAAAAACGCAACTATCCAGTTGGACTCACGATCAGGCCACATTTCGGATACATGTTGGTAAACATATTAAACCCCTTGAGCGCCAGCGTCTGTGTAAATGAGTGCTTTCCCCTTGCCAAGAGTTTTTGGAGCGTTTGTGCATAAAATAAACAAAAATTCATAGCTCCTCATCCAGCTAGGAAAACCCCATAAAACTGTACATTTTAGGATCTGCGTTTATTCCTCTATGTGTTGTCATCAAAATCAAACAGAAATCTTTATCTGGGTATGAGCACCATGCTGTTATATAACCAAATGTGGAAAAAAGGATCAAATTTGTTAGAAAAATATTTGTAAAATATAAACATGCAGCTGGAAGTTTTCGCCAGTTGGAACTTTTATCCCCGGGTTTCCACTAAATGGCAGTGTTGCTGGGCTACAAAAAAATTGGTAGTGAAAATTCGCTTGAAACCTAGCTGTCCTAGTTCGAGTTGCAGCTGCTTATTGTCTGCCACGCCCCCATGACACACCGCCTCTCCCTCTCCTCTGCCTGAACCCCCCTCCTCACTTCAGTCTGTCTTCTCTTTCTTCTCTTTCGCCCCGCACAGACTGAAAGCAAATCTTCTTCTTCATGTGTCAGTTTCAAGCTGCCGAGAAGCACACACGTTGGCAGGCTCACTCGGCGTACCCACGCTTGTGTCAGCTGGGTCAGCTTGACCAATCAACGATGCATGCACCAAATCGTCGTCACTTTCACATGTGTCGAGCGAATCGACTGACTCAAGATTTGAATCGCCCTCTTCTAGAGTAATATTCGCTGTTTCAGAGAACAGAAAAGGTTTTTCGAGTCGATTGTAGGCCGCTAAGTCCGGGTTTTGCGTCGTCTGCTACTGTTGGTGAGTGAAAACTACTCAGAGCCTGTGGGGTCTTCACTTTCAATGGACTGGGCACACAGTATGTGTACACGTCATGAAATATGATTTAATTGGCCACTGGACGGGATCCTAAACCTTCGTCATACACCAAATAAGTCAGTGAAATCGCTAGGGTTTTCCAGCTAAAAATAGCGAAAGATCACCGACTGAAATTTCGGTCGCTGGCACTGAAGCGGAAGCATTTTATCGACCGAAATATCAGTCGCTGGCACTCAACAGGAAAAGAAGATGCAAGACATGAGAAACTGCCAGATGTCACATGAAGTAAAAGAGAGAGAGAGAGAGAGAGAGAGAGAGAGAGAGAGAGAGAGAGAGAGAGAGAGAGAGACTTTTGACACTTTGACACTTTGATATTTTATTGTCATTACCAAAGAGGTCTTTTGACAAGGGGGGAGAGGTAACAGAACAATAACATTTCCCTCTTCCTTTCCTGTAAACAAATAGTACACATTCATTCCTAGTGTGCACCAAATCAAGGTTAAAAACAAATAAATTCATAACATTTCCTTATGTCCTCACGCACAGGAGTAATGCAATTAGAAAAACAAAAAACAAAAAACAAAACAAAACAAAAAACACACACACCTTAAGACTTACTCGACCATCCACTCGATCAAATGATGACAATATATCTTACTGATCTCTTCCACTTGCGATGAATGATAATATTCATTCAGATATCTCTTATAATGCATTATCTTAAATTTCACTATCCTCCATCTGTCTAATTTTCAATGCTTCTGCGATGAATTTCGCAACTGATTTAATTACAAGTTCATCATCTGATGATAACACGACAGCAACATTTTGTCTTTTCGCTATATCTAACTGGAAAAGTGAACAATTTGTCCGCACTTCATTATAAGCAGTACAGTGGAGTAGAAAGTGTTCTTCGTCATCAATAATGTGTCTACATGCAGGACAAGGAGATTCTGTGGATGTTTCACATTCAAACCATCTTTTGTTTGCATTAAAACCTAAAGTTCTCAACCTAAATCTTGCGTAATTTATTCTGTGCCATCTATCTATTATGACATTGAGAAACTTTTCAGAATGAAACACATTCTTAAATGAGAAAAACCATCGATATTTTTCTTTACTTTCCATATCTGAGTGCCAATTCTGTTTAAAAGAACAAATAAGCCTGTCTTTAAATTCCGCAATAAACTGTTGCTCATTTCCTACTTCCTGGGCCATCCACACTATTCCAAAACCCTGTTCTGAAAGGACTTTCTTTACTTTATGAGCCCAGTTTTCTTTACCTTTTTCCATTTCTAAAAGCATCAAATCATAGGCTTGCCTGCTAAAACGGGACTGGGGTAGCTTCAAGAACTTCAACCAGTACTTAATACATTTAACAAATGTACTTATGTACAAAGGGTATCTGCCCATCTCTCCATATAAAACGGTGTTGGATGAATGAATAGGTACTTGAAGGAAACGCTTCATAGCATACGTATGTACTTTTTCCATCATCGAATTTTCATGTAAGCCCCAAATTTCAGCTGCATATGTAAGAAGAGGTTTTATCTGTGTATCAAACATTTTCCAAAATATACTACAGTCTGTACAATTCAGTTTTCTCAGGGATTTCAGAATTTCAATAGTACCTTTTTTCCCTTTTCTTAGAGATTCTTCCCATGCGTAACGGAAAATTAATTTTGTTGAAAATATCATTCCAAGATATTTATATGAATTAACTACTTGAACGTCTGCATTTCCATAAGACCATTTTTTTCACACACTGATAGGTGGCCACCCATTCTAAAGACAACTAATATTTGTCTTATCCAAGTTAACTGATAAACCTAAGCGATCTGCTTCTTCTTTCAATACATTTAGTTGGTTTTGCAAACCTACAACTGTTCCGGACAGAAGAACAACATCATCAGCATACAGTAATAAAACTAATTCAGCTGCTCCAGGTATTATCTGGATACTATGTCTGCCTTTGCGGCACAATTCCACAGCCAGTTCGTTTATGAAAAAAGAAAACAACTGTGGACTCAACAAGCATCCTTGTTTTACTCCATTTGGACAATCAAAATAATCTGAATACTCACTCTTCACACGCACACATGCCAGCACTGAGTTGTAGACCCCTCTAACAGCCATGTACAATTTACTATGAACACCACTTTTACGGAGTACATTCCACAGAGCATTCCGATTTACCGAGTCAAAGGCCTTCTTGAAATCTACAAATGCAATGTAGAGCTTCGACTTACAGAGTAGATGTTTTTGAATCAAAGAATATAGTGTAAATATATGGTCTATGGCGCTGTAACTGGTTCTAAAACCTGCTTGTTCTTCCACTATTTGAGAGAGAGAGAGAGAGAGAGAGAGAGAGAGAGAAGAGAGAGAGAGAGAGAGAGAGAGAGAGAGAGAAGAGGAGTGTGTGTGTGTGTGTGTGTGTGTGAAGAGACGGCAGTTTATGAAAGAGACAACTCAGCAAATGGCCGCTCTTTGGAAATACAACCAAGGCAATAGTGTTGAGCTCTTCTGGTCCTTGTCGTTAGATTTATTCCTGTTATCTTGCAGAGAGTCTTTGGCAAGGCAACAACATTTATAGCCTCTTCACCTTGTACTTTCTCTGATACTATTCAGTTTAGCCTACATAATGTCCCATCATTTCTTGCTCCTTCTCTATATGTTAACAAAGCAGTCTCAGCAAGTCTGACAACACAAGTTCCTTTTCATCAGGTAAGTATTGTTCGTTAAATGAACAACAATTGTGTGTCATTGCTTCCATAGACGCAGTCATCCATCGTTCAGGTGTCTGTTGTTCAAGTGTCTGGGCAAGCACTCCTTGAATGACCTCGATAACTGGAGACAATCCGTTGATATATATACGTACATTTGAAGAGGCTTGGGACCGTGGAATGAGTCTGAGAAAAGTTTTTTTTTGTCATATGTATTTGTTTGTTCAGAGCTGACTTAGTATAATCCAAGTGACTGGAACGATAAAATTCTGTATAAAAGACAACTCACCTGGCTAGCACTCTTTATCGCTCTGTCTCTGTCTTTCTATCTTTCTCTCTCTATTTCTCAGTCTGTTTGTCTGTCGGTCTGCCTGTCTGTCTGCGTGCCTGTCTGCCTGCCTCTCTGTCTATCTGTCTGTCTGTCTGTCTCTTTCAAACATGCACACACATACACACGCATGCACAAATACACATGCACACAAACACACACGCGAACACGGACACAGGTACGCGGACACAGACACACAGACAAACGCACAGACAGGCAGACAGATACACACACACTCACTCACACACAGATATCTTTGTGTTCTTTTATTACTAGTGCTCCTTCCATCTGTATTTAACAAATATTTTCAGGGAAATGGAACCCTTAAAGGCGTGCTAGACTGTTCCATTTACATTGACAATGCAGATTGTCACCACCATAAACTGTTGTCGAATGGGTAAGTAAGCTAGCTGGTTGGTTGATTGAGGAGTATGGACTTTGCTGGCTGGTTGTCTGTTGGTTAGTGGTTTGGCTGATGACTGAAAGTGTTGTATGCTTGCCCGCTTTCTTTCAAAGAAAGAAGTAAAGGAAATGGTCTGATATCCTAAGAAAAGCAAGCTGTGTCGACGATTGCTTCACTGTACCACGTCAAAACATGATGCTTTGTGCTCTGGTCTGAGAGTTCTTGACCGCTTTGTTGCAAAAGGTCGTTAGAATGTGCATGGGTATGACTGTGGATGTGCTGAGAAGTGGCGGTAGTAAACACACTTGGAGAAGATCTAGTTGCAAAGTGAGACGACTGCAGGCGGAAATCTAAACAAATCTTAAAGAAATGTTAGCGAACCGCCAAAAAAAAAAAAGTCTGATAAAGGAAATTGTCTAACGTGCGCTGACTTGATTGAAGATAAGTGATTGCTCGTTCATTTTCGTTGTCCCAGTTGTTTTGTATCTTGCCTGAAGAAGACCTAACAGGTCGAAACGCGTCGTGTTTTGTCTTGTGATTCGTTTGTCCACGTTTTTTGGCGGTTCTCTAACATTTATTTAGGATTTGTTTACACTTGGAGAAGGTACGGAAAATTAGCCATCCCCCCCTCCCCCATCCACCCCCCACCCCCGACAGAAAAGAGAAATTAACATTTATCAAGCAACGAATCACGAAAAGAAACAGACCCAGGACTTTCAGTAATGGGGATCAGTAGATATTGTAAACTACACGTTCCTGCCAATCCTGCTCCCTCTCTTCTTCCTACTCCTACTGAAACCTGACCAGAATCTCACTCAGACACGGGAACTCACCCAGAGGAAATCAGTAACCACGTCACTCCCCCTGATCAAATCAAGGGTAGGACACTTGCTGCCGGAACTTGTCCACACTGTGCTCAGCACTTGGCCTTTTCTCTGCGCTAATAGACCTCTCCTAGTAACACAGCCTGGGGGATGAGTGAGTACATTTGCAGACCAGTGGACTGTGCTTTGTAGGTTCCGTGCACAGTGTATCCTATTATGA
>CM065720.1:45196337-45208837 GCA_033310375.1 Conus canariensis
TATTTCAGCCTTTTCTTCTTGTCCTAAATTGTTATCAGCCAGTTTATTTTTTTCTTCTTCTATCTCTCTCTCTAGCACAATAAATTTTGCCAAATTGTTTTTTAGTTCTTCGTTTATAGTTGTTAAAGCAGACTTAATAGCCAAGAGTTCACGCAGAGCAGCTCTAATATCCCCGAGTTCACTCATAGACAATGGAGGATCATTAATTGTTTTTAAAGCTCTTTCTTCTTCAGGACTCAGCTCACGTTCTCTTTGACTAGGCAATTGAGAGTCGACAATTGTTTTTAACTGTGTTTCTTCACTAAAACTCGTCTCAGCCTCTGCTATTACTTCATCTATTCTTTGACTTAATTCTTGAAGAGGTATGTTTTGCATTTCAGATTGTGTTGGCAACCCCCGCTCCAAGTTCTGTAAAGCACTAACAGCCTCAGACCTTAAATCACCTTCATTAGGGTTTAATCGCTCTCGGTCGGCATCAAGGAGATCTCTAAGAACCGTGCTATCGCCTAAAAACTTGGTTGGGTTAGATAGTTTACTAAGTCGTAAAGGGCCTTTACTAGTCTTTACATACAGATGATTCTTTTCATCTGTTGAAAAATCGGAAACCCTAATTGCTTTTGGCTGCCTCCACCCCATATGTCTATACCATGATTCAATTCTATCTAACATTCGTATTTGGCCTAATCCCCCTCCTCGACTTATTTCTACCACTTGGCCCGCTCCCGCTCCTTGTCCTGCCCCCGCTGCTTGGCCCGGCCACTTGGCCCGCTCCCGCTCCCTGGCCTGCTCCCCTGCCCCTTGGCCCGCTCCTTGGCTTGCTTCTGCCTCTTCAGTTTCATCTTGTATTGAACGGCCCGGTTCTGTTTCATCTTCATCTTCTTCAGCAGGATCAAACACGTCATAATCTTCATCAGCCATATTTATATATTTATTATTTTTTGTTTTATAAAAAATGAACTCATATGGCTGTGACCTTGATCCATACAGAAAAGCAAAGGAGCCCCATGGCATAAAAGGCATAAGACAGACTGTGCGTGTTGTAAATAATCCATCAACAATTGAGCCCAATGAAATGTTAACAGTAAGATTTAGTGACCTCGGGCCCGACGATGTTATAATGCCAGGCTCTGCCAAGCTATCATTCAAAATAGACATTGATTCAGCGGATCATAATGCTACTGTCGTTGCTAACCTGGGCAGGGCCATCATTAAAAATATGGTAATTAAACTGGAAGGCAGAGAAGTCTTCGCACTGAGTAGCGCAGACATTTTTAATCTCTATTCTGATCTGTGGCTGCCTAGAACAGAAAGAAAAGACAAAATCTTTCAGGGGATCCAGAGTCCAAACGGTCTTAAGCACAGGCTTAATGCTGCAGATGCAAAGGAAGACGAGGGAGACCAGGCAATAGCGCGAGCATTTAAGAACATATTTTGCATCCCTCTAGATTTTGAACTGTTAAAAACCCACCAGCCATGTTACCAAGGCGCACTAAGAGACAAACTCACTTACGAACTGACATTCAATGACAGCGGGTCTGTTATTCTATCAGATGATCCTCAAGCCAAGTACACAGTCAGTAACATCTCTCTTAATTTTGACGTTGTTACTAACCCCGAACTGGCTAGAACAATCTTAAACCAGTATAAAAGTAAGACGGTTGTTTACTTTGAAAGAGTTTTACACCACAGTCCAGCGATTAAAAACAAGCAAGACACTGTCTGGGAAATAGCTATAAGCCATTCTTTAAGGTCCCTAAAGGGAGTTCTCTTGTTATTTACTAAACCCCCAGCCCCTTTTAAGAGGGAATCTGAGGTGTTTTACAACCCCAAAATTGAGCAGTTGTCTTGCACAGTAGATGGCAAGCCTTTTCAGTGTATTCGGCCGGGCTTTTACCCGACCAACACTTTGGTGAAATAAGAAAACTGTTTGCTGGAGGCAGACAGACAAGCCCCACAGCCGATCATGTGTGTAAAAAACTTCACCTTCACGATGTAAGACTCGAAGATTATCTAACAGACAAATATGGACTATGGCTGGATTTTAGGTCCACGTATGACAATAGACTGCACGGGAGTGGAAGAAGGGTAGGGTCAGATGGCATACTCATACAGATTAATAAGGAAAAGGAGGAGAATGGTCAGATACAAATGCACGGTTTTGTGGTTTATGACGCTCAGCTGAACATTGAAGAAAATAGACTGAAAGAAATAGCCTATTAAAACAGATGGATAGTTTGAACTTTTTGCCCAAAGACCCGCACTGTTCGCTTATTTGCGGGATTACTGGGTGTGGGAAAACTGTCTTCGTGCTTGATTTGTTACAAACTGTCTACAGGTTTCATTACGAGTACATTGTTATATTCTGCACAACCATTAAGCACAACAAGTCTTACAAAGAAAGGCAGTTTGTTTGGACAGACGAAAATGTATTTTTAGTTGATCCTACTGACAAGCTAAGTGACTGTTTAGAACATTATTATAGGCTATTTGAGGGAACCGAAACGCTGTTTATTATTGATGACTGTTCAGCCGAACAAGACATTGTTAAAAAAAGAAGGACCCTGTCTAAGCTAGCCTTTAGCGGAAGACACGCATTAGTTTCTGTTTGGCTCTTAACTCAAAAATACAATGCTGTCTTAAAAGACTTTAGATCGCAGTTAAAATCAGTCATCTTATTCTATACTAAGGACAAGGATAGTTTTGAAGAATGTTTAAGTGAAAATTATATAATCAGGGACAAGGATGAACTAAAAAAATAAAAGAGCAGTTAGAAAAATCTAAGCACGCTAAACTATGCTTGCGGACTGACCCGCCAGTTCAATACGTTTGCTTATTATAGATTGCTTATTGTAGATTGTTTATTATAGATTGTTTATAACAATTTGTTTATAACAATTTGTTTATTATAATTTTCATATTATAAAAAGAATGTCTCGAGGGCCAGAATCAAAAGCAGAGTTAGCTCCTAAATGCGTTGCAGTAGAGCTAAAAGATCTAGCAGACACAGCCGAGTTTGATCTGATAGGAGTGCCAGGAAATGTTTATGGATTTGAGTACACCGACGATGGTGTTTACAAACGAACAGAAATTGAAGATAAAAAACGGCAGCAATATCCTGCCCTGGAAGAGATAAGAAATCTAAGGGCAAACGATTTTGGCAAACACGAATACAAACTTCATAAACGAGAGAATGCTTGGGCGTTGCTTCCTGACATTAACTGGGATTTAAAGTTTGAATACGAAGCCCCTATGTATACTTTGATAAGAAATACAATTTTAGAAAAGCTTTGAATGAAGGACACCTTCTTATTAGCCTAGTCCCAGGATTACAACAGAAAAAGCAGATTGAAATAACTAAGCAGGGCCCTGAATATATGCTGCGGAGAAAGCAGTCCTTAGCTGAAGTGGGGGATGACACCGTCGGCTTAGAATTTAACCCAAAACTAGAATCACTGCCTAGAAAAATGACGATGCTTTTTCGCTTATTTATTACTCCGAGGGAGTCTGATCCTAGTTTGCCAGAGCATACGTTAATCAGAGGTGTACAAATAAAGTCTGAAAACTTGGACGGGCCTCTCAGGCTTGTTATTGCTATTACTAAAAACGGGGATGAAATAAAGACTTTCTTATCTTCTGACAAAGTTACTGTGATGGTTGACAAAACCAAACTAACAGTGCTTGATTTTATTTTCATTAAGTATGTTGATTTTATTGGGTTTTACTCTGTTGATGAAGTGCTGCCAGAAGGGTTAATAAGAAGATATGTACAAGATTAATCTTAATTAAAAAATTAATCTTAATTAAAAAATGGATGATCAGGTTCAAAAGTTTAGGTTAGAGCAAATAACTGAACTTCAAGAAGAAATAGAAAGTGACTTGGATAAGTATAGAGTTACTAGAAAGAAATATGCTAGAGTTTTAAATACTCTTTCTTATGTGATTACTGGCTCATCAGCTGTAGCGAGCGTAAGTGCTGGGTCTAGCGTTGCTCTTTTAGCTACTGGGCTGGAGCGCCAGCCTCTTTAGCATTAGGGAGCCTTGGTTTAGGTTTAGGTGCTATGTCTATGATTGTGAGTGCCGTTTAAAAAAAAATTAACGCCTAAATTACAAAAGCACACTGCCATTGTAGCCCTAGCATCAGCAAAACTTTGTTCATTAAGACTGAGAATAAGCAAAGCATTGCAGGATGAAAACATTACAGCTGAAGAATTTGAGCGCCTTATGGCTGATGGTGAGGATTACAGGCGACAAAAAACTGAACTTCAAAAGGAGTGGAGAAAGACTTTTACTTCGCAACAGGTAGACACTGAGACAATCAAACAGAACATTGAAAAACAAGCAAACAATCAGTTAAACCCAAAATAGACTAAAAAAATAAGATGTGAACAAAAAATAAATAAATCATAAGTTTAACAAAAAAATAAATACTTTTTTTTTTAACTAACAGGCACTGTGTTTGGTGGAACAACTTGCAACTCTTCGCGAACAAACGATCTTTTAGGGGCAGGCTTTTTAGAAGAGAGAGTTTCTCTTAAATAATACACGGGAGGGGTTGTTTTCATAATTCTTTCAACTTCATATACATCTACGCTCCATATAGGGTCTGTGGCTCTAATTCTAACATCGCCCTCTGCCTCTCCAGGCGCATACAAGTATCTTACTTTTAATCCAAAAGGCAAGAGTTTTTGAGTACTCTGGATGTCTTCAGTAATGCTAATTTTTTTAGTTTGATCGCGTTTACTGGCTTAAGGCCTGTTGCTTTAAATTCTTCATTGTTCATGGCGCGTAAGACAGCTGGCAACCTTCTGACCCATTCTGTGTTGCGTGTTTTGTCCATAAGGTCTCTATGATATTGATAGGTAAACAGACGTTCGGCTAGATTCTTATTAAAGTTTTCTACTAGGGCTTGTGAGCGATGGTTGCCTGGGATCCCTCTCTTAACTGTAACCCGGTGTCTTAAAAACAGTTGGTTTACAGCTCCTTTAAACTCTTTCCCATCATCAACCTGAATCATCCTAGGATACTTTAATGGACCTCGCATGTATATTTGTTGTAAAGCCACAGCCACAGCAGTTGAGCTTTTATCTGTTAAAGGCTCAGCATCTTTATATCTTGAAGCCATGTCAACAACTGTAAGAGCATACTTAAACTTTTTTCTTCTAACTTTGTCATGTGGAAGATACAACAAGTCCATCTGGTGGGTGTCATTAGGAACTGAATTAACAAATCGAGGCCTTATTATTCTTTTTGGGGCAGGCAGATATATTTGCCAGATCGCTTGTTTTGAAAGCCAGTCTTTCGCTTCTGATTCAGACACCCTAGCAGCTTTACTCAGTTTATCAATAGCAGCCTTTCCTTTCCAATACCCTCTAGGAGAATAGTATATTTTGTACTTCGTATCGCCCATAAGAAGGGACTGTTTTTTTTTTAATTACATTTTAACTATGTTTTTAGATTGAATATGCAAGAAGAAAGATTGCTCCCATAGCACCTATAATAAAGCCTATTTCTACCATTTTCTGATCCTCAGATGGTTCATAAAAGTCAGACAGTTCTGGCGGTGACGATGTTAGAAACTTCTTTCCTGTCACTAAGTAATATTCATTCATTGCGTCATCAACGTCTGTAAATGTGTGCTCTGCATGTCCCTGTTCTCTTAACTTTTTATTAATAAAGTCTAAGTGAGCAATTCTCCTTTTCTCGTAAGCGTCTCTTGCCTTAGCTAAATCTTCCATTGCCTTGTTATGGCGTTCTCTCTCTTCATCAGACCGCAATTTACTAAACATATAATTGCTGCCAGAGAAAGCCAATGCATTAACAATAGCCCCGCCCACCATCAGAACTAATCCAGACATCTTTTTATAAATGAATGAATCTTTTTTATAAATGAATATTTTTTAGAATGAATATTTTTTTATAAATCAATCTTTCTATGCATTGATGTTTTCTGGGATAATCCCCTGTGTAACAAGAAAGTCCTTTGAGGCAATCCCTGCCGTTATTACAGCTATAACCTTAACAACATCCTCAATGTCTAACCTTCCTAGATCAGCCGGCCTCATCTTAAACATGTTTTTTGCTAACACGCTGTACCCTATACTAAGACCGTTGATTACAGCAGAGTGGTAAATAGTATTGATGATCTTTGCAGTGCTCATGTTTTTTATTAACTAAAAAAATAATTAAAATAATCATAATATGAAAGACTGTCTATGTGCTTTTTAATCAGATAATCTTTTGTTGCTAGAGCTAAAAATAAGGTTGTAACTAGTTTCGGCGAATCTTCTATCTTTCCCATGTTGGGCGGTTTTATTCTTAACAAACATTTTGCTAGGGTTGAGTAAACTATAATGCAAACAATAGGCACTGCATAATTAACCAGCGTTAAACTCATGGTTTTATTTTTTTATTGCTTTTAAAAAGAGTTTAAAAATGGATTGCGACGAGCTATAAAGTGTGAGGAAGCAGCAGACCCCAACCTCTGCCATAAAGAAAGATTATACTCTCTGGCTGCATGTGGGAAAACCAGGCAGTATTTAGGCGTTGAACTAAGTATTGAACAGATTCAGCAATTGTCTACATCAGACGTTGAGAAGTATTACGCTAGGTACGAAGCACAGCTAGGGTCAAAAATGGTTAGATCGGTGGGACAGACAATGATTAGTTTATATGCTAAGTTAATAGGCAAGATAGCGCCGACTGATTCAGAAGAAGATTTAAAATATGACTTAACACAAGATCCGGTTTTAACCAAGTCCCTAGAATCTCTTGCATGTGACATGTATTATAGATTTGGGACGTTGCTATGTCCATTCATCATGGGATTAATTACTTTCAATCATATTAATTTTAATCATATTAATTTTAATCGCGCTAAAAAAAATGAGCGAGCAGGAGAAGAAGACTCCACAGGAGCAGAATGTGCCGCAAGTGAGTGTCCCACAAGTGAGTGTCCCACAAGTGAGTAGTGTTACTAAAGCTAAAAGTCCTGGGCGTGTTGAGGCCGGTCGTAAACTAGCTGAATGGAACAGACTGCAAAAAGCAAACCAAGCAGCAAAACAAAAATTATTAGATAGTAATACAACATCGCCACCAGCACCGCCGCCGCCACCAACAACAACACAATCAAACTATAAGATGTATTATTATTATGTACTGGGGGGTGTTGTTGTTGGTGGGGGGCTTTTGGCATACAAGTGTCTAAAACCATACTTAGCAACAAAGTCACAAATCCCCACAAAAACAGTAAAAGAAGAAGAACCAGCTTCCGCAAAAAAAGCACAACCTCCTGCTGTAAACCCATTATTTTTACTGAATTAGTTTTTTAATGTGTTGTTAAGTACAAGTAAAGTACTGGTTAAGTACAAGTAAAGTTAGTTATAACAAGTTAAGTGTAAGTAAAGTGTAAGATATGTTAAGTACTAGTTAAGTACTAGTTAAGATCTTAAGTAAAGTACTAGTTAAGTGCTAGCTAAGTACTAGTTAAGATCTTAATTTAAGTCAGCCAAGTTAATCTTTTAAGTCAGTTCTCCAGTGACCTATAGCGTATGAAAACCCAGGATTAACGTAAGCTCGCTTGTTATTGTTAGAGACTAGTGATTTCTTATTAACAGCAGTTGTATTTACTTGATGAAGAGTAGAGCGCAGATTAACATTTGTGTGATGAAATACTTTGTTTTCAAAGAGAGCCTGTTTGTAGTTGTGAGTTATATTTTTTTGACAACTTCTTTACTTATGCCCTTAGCCTTCTTCATTACAGAAGTCTGGCTAGCAACGCTATACATCTTTGACCGCAGACCAACATATTCTTGTATAACCGTCCCGTTATGTTCATCCTTCATCTTTCCAATCACTTTCTTGTTTACAGTTGAATGTAAAAGACTGTCCTTTGGGTAGTCACATGTGTCGTACCATCCATCAGCTCCTTTGGCTACCTCTGTTTCTAAGTCTTCGTAAAAATCTTCTGTTGGGACATCCAAAATAAAAGAGTCAGTGTCTGTGTAAAGGACTCTAGACTTTGGGTACCGCGGTTTAAGGTAGTCATACATAAATTCTAGCATTAACAGCTTAGACAACTCTAACACAGTAAACCCAATAAACACCGGCTTGTCCAACATAACATCCTTTTTCTTCATCGTAATGCCAACCAGGCTGTCGCTAAATCTTCTGAAGTCTTGATAGTTAGGCTTAGAAACCAGCTTAATTGCTTGTTTTTCGTTTGTAACTAATCTTACATCTTTACGCTTGTGCGGGTTCTCCATGGTTTTGCCAAAACAACTGTTGTTCATTAGTTTAAAAAAGTCTTTTTCTGAAGCGTCAGTGGCTTTAGTCCTAAGATCGGTATTCTTCATGATGTATGGTCTCATAAAAGGCTCTTGATCAAAAACAATTAGTCTGTGAACGACCGTTAGTTTCAGTCCATGCCTTAAGTAAAACTGTAGGAGTCTGTAATGACATACGTACTTAGTCTTGTCTCGAAGATTGGGCACAAGCTTAGGCGGTTCTGTGGGGGTCATCTTTAAGCTTTCTGCAGCTAGAGGATAATCATTATGAAGATCGTGTAATTCTTTAGGATATTTTAAGTCTACTTCTAAGATTAGTCCTGCTGGATTATCAGGTGTAAGCTGTGACAACATACCTAACACAGTATTAACATCATGAGGGCCTTGTATCATTTTAAAGTTTCTTAGTGACAGTGGTTGGCTCATGGCCCACCCATACAGATTGTTGGCGTCTAAATACATTAAATAGTTAGATGGTTTAGTGGGGTCATAGTCATCTAAGTACTTGTTGTTGGCTTTGCAGTAAGGGTGTGAGGCCATGCTAATGCCTCCCCTTAGGCCGTCTTCAATCATCTGAAGTGTATTCAGATCAGATATTAAGTCAATTTCAATGTTTGTAGACTTTAAGAATGCGTCCCAAGAAAGGCCGGGGGCAGAAATGTAATGTGATGAGTCTAGGCCGTAATGTTTCATGCATGTAGATCTGTAATTCTGAAACACATCTGCCAATAAACACACGTCAGCCATTAGATATTGATCGTGATAGTCGCCCATTGTTCGGCAGTGTAATTCTGTCCAGGCTTTCTGGGCGTGTTCATAGTCAGCATCGGCTATGTCCTTTCCTCTAAGACTAGAAAAGAAATCGCCTTTAGGAGGAAGTGAGTCTTCATCAAACCTTTCCCACGAGTTTATGTATTCATAAGGATAGACACCTTTACGTACTAAAGATGGGTCAAAATATTGTTTAGTTATTGGGAAGTCTTGTAGAGATCCTGATAATTTATCCAAACTTGCCATCAGATGTTGGGCAGAGTCATAAAAGGATAAACAGTCAATAGTAAAGGTCATGTACTTTTCTGAAGACTGTGCAATGCAGCTGACCCTCTTATATTCAGAAGTTATTGCTTGCATGATGAAATGAGAATCATAGCCTCGTAAGTTATGAAAGAAAATTGGCAGTTTCCACGTCTTGGGATCAACCTTAAGTTGAAGATTGCAGCTGTTGTGCGCGGCCCCTCTGAACTTTCCAGTAATGTGATCGTGGTCTCTTACAGCGTCACCCAATAATTCTCTGTTGCATATCCAGCAGTGTGTAGATGTTTCATACCGCCTTTGATCTTCAGGAGTCATAACAATGTCTGAAAGATTTAGTTGATTGGAGAATTGATTACGAAGTTGTTTCATCTGCTCTAAAAATCTACTGGCTGCATTGGGGCCTCTGTAAATCTCTGGCGTTGTGTGTTGACCATCTGACCTAACAACAACAAAGGCATAAGAACAAATCTGATTGAGGGATAATAAGGTTGTTTTTTGTTCTTGTTGTGGGCCGTAGTACTGCGGCAAGATTGATTCAAAGTCAGCATAAACCACGTATGGGCTCATCTGCATTTTGTGTACATTCTTAAAACTGACTTTAGACCCTGGTTTGGGTGTAAGAAGTTTAGTTTCACAGTCTACAATACTTTTACAATGATTCTTATGGCTGGCAGCTGCTTCTATAGTAGGGATTCTGACCAAACACCTTCTACAAAGCTCTTGTTTAGATTTATCCTTTGACGTATAGGCCATAAGTCTGCTTATTGTTCTGATTAATACATAGTGACTCTTTAGACCGTCTGCAAACAGTATCAAGTCGACATGTTTGTTAAGTGGATCGCCTAAAGTAGGAGCTTTGGGAGAAATCCTTAGAGGCACTAGATTGTCTGCTACAGACCATGTGTATACGTTTACAGTGATTGGTTTGTTTTGCTCTTCAAACTGAGATATACTTTCTATGCTTACTGGAAAGTTTATGTTATTAAAGTTCAGCTCATGTTTCTATGCTTCATAATTGGTGATTCTGTCTGCATGTTTATTAGTTGGATGTAAATGCGCCAAAACACACCACATGAAACGCATATTGTCAGAATTTTGTATGTTTAAGACTGCTCGTTTTAAAACTAACTCTCTTGGAAGAGGAAGGTAAGAATTGCCAACTATAGGATAGAACTTTGTTTGTTTTAATCTGATTTCAAGGACTGTTCCTTCAGACCAGCCAGAGCCGCGGAGGGCAGCCTCCTCAGAGGCATTTTTAAACTGTGTAAGCATATGATCTGCCCAGTCAGAATTAAAATCATGGTAACTGATTACTTCTTTCTGTCTAGTTGAAACCCAGACTTCTATGTTACTACCGTCAGGTTTTACATAATCAATCAGAATAACTAACAACACTTTTACTGGCGGGTCAATTTGGAGAGAGTCTGGGATTTTAGAGATAGCATGTGTCACGCTTTCATGAACATTTGTGGGGTTAATAATGTCCATGTCTACTTCACTAAACGTATTGCTTAATTGTTCATTGCTGTCAAATATCTCCTCCCACGTATATAGTTTTCCAACCTCGGATTTACTTGTGGGGTTCATTTTTTTAACCCACAATATTTACGTAAATTAAAAAAATAAATGTAAGTAAAAGTAAGTAAACGCGCTTTTATTCTTCACCCAAGCGTTGCAATACTTCAAGACACCCTAATCTTACAAGAACGCCTGCCAATACTTTAGCTTTTTCTGAATCACTACAGTCAATGTTTAACTCTTTGATTGCTTCGTCAAATAGTTCACTATGATTTTTTAATTAAATTGTTTACATCATTCTCAAACCCAGATTCACCAAAATCAATGTTTAACACTTTTATTGTTTCGTCAAATAGTTCATTACAATTTTCTATTAAAATCATTAGATCAGATTCGCTGTGTTTGGTCGTCATTTTTAAACCTAAAAATTAAATAAATAAAAAAAATAATTGTAAATTCGGCTGTTATTTATTACTCATAGTCTTTTTCTAATCTTAAAAACTGTCCAGGTTTAAAGGTAACAGTTACTCCTTCAGGGTCAGTAGAAGCAGTCAGATCAAGATCTTCAGGAGCTATTTGATCAATTAAAATGGCAAACAACTTTATAACTAGATGAGGCCAAGAATGTGGTAGTTTACTGATGGCGTTCCTTACGCTTTCCCGCATATCGGCGCGCTCAAAAAGCTCCGTAATTAATTCTTCAAACTCTTCTACATCAACCCCCCAGCCCCTTTCCTCCAACTCCCACATTCTGGATATATCAATAAGCTCTGCAACTACTCCGGGCTTCATTTTTTAAACCAGATTATAAACACCAATTAAAAAAATTAAGCAAGCCATTCTTCTTGTTTGCGCAAGAATCAGAAGAGAGGAGAGAATGTAAATATGCGGGTTCTAAATCACCCTATCTTATTTTGCACGTAAGCCCCCCATTTTAAAATAACGATTACTTCGATTTTTGGAGGTTTTTGGATGTTAAGTTTGATTGTAAAAAAGGTGTTAATTTTGGCAAAAAATAGCATGAGATGGACGAGATTTGTTTGTGAAAAGGGGGGTTTTCGTGCAAAATAAGATGGGTGGGTTAGAACCCGTATATTTACATTCTCTGCGTGTGTGTGTGTGTGTGTGTGTGTGGTGTGTGTGTGTGTGTGTGTGTGTGTGTGTGTGTGTGTTGTGGTGTGTGTGTGTGTGTGTGTTGTGTGTGTGTGTGTGGTGTGTGTGTGTGTGTGTGGGGTGTGTTGTTTGGCTATATACTTGTTTATGTGAGTATGCGCCTGTCTGTATGTAACGTGTTCGATACCGTAATAGGGGTGGAAAGTGGGTGGACCGGGGTGGGATGGTGCATGGAATAAGTATTGTTGAAAGTCGGACAGGGTGTGTTTGCATTTACATCTTCGTTCTGTTCCTTCTCTTCCTCCCCTCCCCAATCCTGCCGTCAGTTTCCTGTTCCTCTCAAACGCCCCCATCCCATCTCTCATTCTCTAAGCTCCCACTCCTCCCCAAATCCTGCCTTCAACCCTTCCCCTCTCCCTGTCAAATGCTCCCACCCCCTACCCGAGGCCCGCTCTCACCTCCTACTTCATACCCCCAATCCTCCCCTTAGCTCTCACCTCCTACTTCATACCCCCAATCCTCCCCTTAGTCTTCCCTTCCTCTCAAACGTAC
>CM065720.1:45213837-45228837 GCA_033310375.1 Conus canariensis
CTATAGGCAAGGGAAGTTAAAAGCCTTAAGTTAGACAATTGACCATACTTAGATATAAAAACATCTTCAAAACTCGTTTGGTGTTCAGCAGGTGATGAGTGGCCAATATCTTCTTGTTTCTTTCTAAAATGCTTCCAGCAAGCATTCTGCAGTAGGCTATACCCTTCTTTCAGAGATAAAGGGATTTTCAAATTATATGCTTCATTTGTATAATCTGCAGAGTTTTTAGCTAGTTTATCTACGGATTCATTGAAATGTATTCCACTGTGTGAAGGCACCCAAAGAAAGGTAAGATTACTACCTCTTAGAATAAGGAAATGCACCAAATGATTAATCTCAAAAATCAAATCTTGTCTCACACTAGAATTTGAATTGCTTAAGGCATACAACACTGATTTTGAATCGACACAAAAAAGAATCTGAGTCACAGTTTTCGGAAAATCAAGCAAATAACGCAAAGCCATAAGAATAGCAGTTAATTCAGCTGTAAATATAGATCTGTGCTTTCCAATATAAAAACCTCTTTTGACCTTTAAGTGGGGGATAGTGAAAGCAGCACCAGCTTCGTGATTTTCTAGAACTGAACCATCGTATAAACTTTGAGATGATTTGGATAATTGAGAAATAAATGCTCATTCGCAACTGTGCCAATAAAATTTATATTCTCATTTTTCTTTGCATTGGTATAATTAATGTCAAAATGTCCTTTTTGTAATTCCCATGGAGGGATAGCAGTACATGGATTACTACATTTTGCCATATTTTCTAATTCTATTCCTGATTGTTGAAAAGTATCTAGAGTTTTAGTTTTTATTGTTTTAAGACATGATATGTTTTTGGCTCGTTTTGGGAAATCAACATCTGATCTTAAGCCAATTTCATTTTCGACATTGTTTTCACTTAAAGAGCCTTTTAACAAATATTTAGCGATGGCAAGCTGACGGCATTCATTTAAAGGAAGTACTCCTACCTCTCTATATGTTGCTATTGTTGATGTATGGAAGGGAACCCCCAAGGCCAATCGAAAAGCTTTACAATCCACGCTTTGTAATTTGTTTAATAAATATTTTGGAGCGGTGAAAAAAACTTCTTGACCATACGTAAGCCTAGAGCGAACAAGACTTATCGCTAGATGTTTTAGTACTCTGACATCTTGGCTCCAGTATTGCTTACTGATAACTTTTAAAAAATTTAAAGTTTTTCTTGCTTTAGATAACAAGTATTCAATGTGATAATTCCAGTTTAATTTAGAAGTAATATGAACCCCCCAAAACTTTACCCTTTGTTTATATTCCAAAATATCAGACCCAATATGGAGGGATGGTAAATTGGGTGGATCAGCACCATTGTTGAATAAAACCAGATGAGTTTTCTCAGTTGATAGAGTTAGTCCATTTTCAAACAAGTAGTTATTTAATTTATCTAATTCCATTTGATAAGCTTTTCTATAGTAATTTATATCTCTTTTTGGTGACTTCTTTTTCATGGACACATTCATCAACATGCAAATAACATCTGCATATTGTACTAAGTTGACATTTTTTGACAAACATTGAGGTAGGTCATGAAGTAATATATTAAAAAGATGGGGCGCTATTACCGAGCCTTGTGGAATACCCATTGTAGGCATGCGTGTAGTCGAATAGGAATTTCCCACCTTTGTTTGCATGCTTCTTTTCATCAATAAGTCTTTTATGTAAAAGTAGATGTTCCCAGACAAACCAATTTGTTTCAATTTATATAGTAATTTATGATGCCAAACACGATCATATGCCTTTTTTATATCAAAAAAGGTTGCTAGAATATTCTTTCTGCGAGCAAATTGATGCTTTACCTGTGTAGTCAATTTGACAAGATGATCAATGGTTGACCTACCTTTTCGGAAACCAGCTTGGTTTTTGGGGATCACTTTATTTTTATTACAATAGAATATTAGTCTGTTTAAAACGATCTTTTCCATAAGTTTGCCTACATGCGAAGTTGTGTGTGTGTGTGTGTGTGTGTGTGTGTGTGTGTGTGTGTGTGTGTGCGTGTGTGTGTGTGTGTGTGTGTGTGTGTGTGTGTGTGCGCGCGCGCTTGCGCGCTTGCTTGTGTGTGTGCGCGCGCGCGCCTGCGCACTTGCTTGTGTGTGTGCGTGTGGTGTGTGCGCGTGTGTGCGCGTGTGTATGTGTATCTGTGTCTGTGTGTGCGTGTACGTGTGGGTATGTGAACATGAGTTCTTACAAGTGGTCACTGGTGCATAATCGTTCGTAATCCCAAGGTACTTAAAAATCATCTTCTCATTTGTGTAGAGAACCAAACACACCAGAAAAAAAAGAAAAAAGAAACTGTTAATAGTGACCTTCTCTGCTCTTTCCTGACATTATGTTACGTCGATGGATAATCCCCACTTATTCTGCTGTATCTAAGACTTACTTTCCTCTCGTGCATATAAGAACCGGATCGAGAACATATCTTAATATGATGTAAACAGCGGAGGTGTTGTGAGAGATAGGCGATCAGGTTAGACTGTTCTTTTCTTTTTAATGGATTCCAATGTCTTTATACTTCCTGAATGAGAGATGACTGCCTGCTTGGTGGGAGTGAGACAAATCTGCCCAGAGCATCATCAGCCAAACCTTTCCTATCAGGATACTGTCGGAAACTCCTGTTGTTTGTCCTTTTGAGACTGTACTATGAACAGGAAACATAAAATAATGAGGACGCGTCTGGACTGAATCGATTGGTGTTGAAGAGGAGGAAGGAGACGTAGAGGGTATCACATGACTATTCCTTCAGTTAAACACTCGCTGCAACTCAGTAAGAGTCAACGACCGGCTGTGACCTTGAAGTGTGAGCGGAAGGGTTGTGGATTTTAACATTGTTCACATGGTAGAGTGTATGTTGTTAGAGGTCTGTTGGTATGACTATAAAAACAGGGAAGCAGATCATTTTAAACAAAATAAGAGCAATGAAGGAAAAAGCGGAAACCAGTAACTTAAAAAAAACACACTATATATAGCCATCATCGGAATCATGTTTTTGCCATGATGTAAAAGGGGGTGGATAAACGTTTAACTCACAGATTATGTATCATTTAGAATATAATCTTGTCATCTTAACTTGTTCAATTAGCTTGATTTTTAAGACTTTGAATTAGCAGAACGAAAGAAATGTATGGGAGGGAAAAACACAGAAACAATATTCACAAATGTCTTCGAAATATCAAAACAATTCCGTGGTAATACTGGATGTGGTGGTTAGCGAATGTCTGATGTCTGACAAAGGCAATTTCGCCATGAATGTCCTTCTGCTTTGTGTGGTGTACTGATTTTTTTCTTTTGTAAAATACAGTTTTCTTGGAAAGTGTTTTAGTTACAATAGTCTTTGTACAAGTTCCATCACACTGAAAGATAAAGAGGGGAGAGAAAGAAAACCAAAGAGCATCGACTTCTTTCTTCTCCGCTCAGAATCGAAAGTAAACAATATCATTCAACATTTTCATGGAACGAAAGCCGAGAGCATAACGTTTGAATTCAGTCTAAATGAAACAACTATGACACAGAAAAGAAATACCATTCCCATTAAGCAAAGGATTAAAACTCGCATGCACACAACGCTTAGAGGATCATTCATAGCTAAATGTTGGAAAAGTGACTTTTTCAAACGTCTGCACTTTCAGGAGGTGGGATCAATAAATCAAATTTTGAACGTCTAGACAGCAGTGATGAGATTTATATAGTGTTCAAATCAGATTGCTCGTATCGATCACTGAGGAGTCCATTACATCAGTTTGCGTTGACAAGGATACCAGGATGTGCATGAAGTGTCTCATGAACAAAATTGATTCTTAGCATTGAATGCGTGCTCGTGCATGCCTATGCCAGTGTGTGTGTGTGTGTGTGTGTGTGTGTGTGTGTGTGTGTGTGTGTGTGTGTGTATGTGTGTGTGTGTGCATGTGTGTGTGTGTGTGTGTGTGTGTGGTGTGTGCGCGCGCGCGCGTGTGTGTGTGTGTGTGTGTGTGTGTGTGTGTTGTGTGTGAGAGAGAGAGAGAGAGAGAGAGAGAGAGAGAGAGAGAGAGAGAGAGAGAGAGACAGACAGACAGAGACAGAGACAGAGAGAGATCGTGCCTGACTCATTTCTAGACAGCATGGCAGAGACATGTAGATGAAAAGATTAAACGATGGCATCATATAGAACGTAAATTATCACACACAGTGTAAAGTCAATAAATAATGGTTAAGAGCTGACAATCAACATACACAGACAAACATCAAAATGGACGATCTTTAGAAACACACAGCTGATCCCTCTACATCACCGTTATTCATTGTCCTGGCTGTGTTGGAGAAGTGGTTTAACCAACAGAACAATACTTTTAGACCCTCTTCGTTTCCTTTCTCCTCTGGCACTAAATGATTCAGCCCACACAGTTGCCCATCTTTTCTGGTTCCCTCTTTATATGGTAATAAAATAGTATCAGAAGAACAGACCACAACAGTTCCGTTTAATACGTAAAGTATGGATCATCACGTGCATAGGATATATGTCTCACTCTTTTCATAGTCGTCATCACCCTTCGTTCACGTGTCATGGGAGATTATTTCCAGACTACTACCCGCTGACAAACAGAGTGGCGAGTACATGATAAATATGATCTGCCCTGACTTTTTCCGTCACTTTCTGCTGTGTTATTTTGATAGAGAAACATATAACTGCAGACACTGGACTTCGAGCCTTGGTGGCAAGTGTTCCATCCGGACAGAACTGCCTTCTGTTTATGTGGCTGCTTTACGGACGGAGGCGGGGGGGGGGGGGGGGGGGGGGGTTACAACCTTTCACACCCTTTCTCCCAGTATACTGCCCATATCACCTCCATCCCTCAGATATGTTCAGATGAAAAGATGTCAATGTCTATAAACTAATGACCCTGTGGTACAGTGTTAGAAATTCACTTTTTCTGGGGAACGGTCTGATGGAACGCAGCAATCACCCCACGCCTTCAACCGCCTTAATTTTCTCTGCTCTGAATCAGATATCTATACGCTGCTGAGTAGAGAGAGATGTTTTCAGGCTGTACATGTCCGACCATAGCAGTGGTTCAAACTCACGACCAGTTGCTCTGTCGACAAATGCTGCGACGTAAGTTGAGAAAGTACTGCCTAGGAAGTTCAACCCTTTGAACTAGATATGACACTGATTGCTCTCTTAGGAGCACGCACGCGTGCACGTTCAGGCACCGGCATTCGTCTACTTATGTATAACTGGACATATATGTATAACTGAACATGTATAACTGGACATATACGCAGGCATGCATGCAAATGTGCGTGCGCGTACACACAGACACACAGACACGCACACACCAGTACACGCTCTCTCTCTCTCTCTCTCTCTCTCTCTCTCTCTCTCTCTCTCTCTCCTCACACACACACACACATACACAATCGCACATGCGACATCTCTCTCTGTTCCCCTCTTTCCTTCCCTCCCTCTGTCTGTCTGTCTGTCTGTCTGTCTCCCTCTCTTTCTCTCTCTCTCTCTCTCTCTCTGTGTCTCACACACACACACACACACACACACACACACACACACACACACACACCCCAAATACACTCACACACGCGCGCATACACACACACACACACACACACACACACACACACACACACACACACACACACACAGAAGTACGGACGCCCGCGCGCGCACACACGCACACCACACACACACACACACACACACACACACACACACATACACACACGCGCGCGTGCGCACGCACAGACGCACACAGAAACAATGCACATGTCATGTTAGCCGTTCACTTAAGGTCTCACCTGAGCGTTAGGCTGACACACAGAACATCCTGTAAGGTTGTCATTAATCCCCTATTCCCAGTCTTTCCTTTCATACTAATCATTGCTCATCTGTAAGGCCAAGCATTAGGACCCATGGCTTAGCACATGTGGTAAAGCGTATATGGACCAGTCTTGAAAATGAACCTAATTCAACGATAACACAGAAAAGAAATATCATTCCCGTCCCCCAAGGCCTCAAGAACTCTCAAGCATGTTTAGAGGATTATTCATCACTGAATAATGCATGAAAAAGGCTTTTTTTTTTCTCAAACACCAGTACGTTCACGAAGGGATCAACAAATCATATTTCAAATGTCTAGACAGGCCGGATGAGGTTTATACGGCGCTCAAAGCAGATCGCCTGTATCGATCACCGAAGAGTCCACCACTTCAGTTTGTGTCGGCAGGGATACCAGGCTGTGCATATGGAGCCTCGTGAACAAACTCAGTTATCAGTATTGGGTGCGTGCTCGTGCATGCCTTTACTAATGTGCTCGTGTGTGTGTGTGTGTGTGTGTGTGTGTGTGTGTGTGTGTGTGTGTGTGTATAAGAGAGAGAGAGAGAGAGAGAGAGAGAGAGAGAGAGAGAGAGAGAGAGAGGTCCTGCTTGACTCCAGATTAGACAGCATGCCAGACAGATGTGGGTGAACCGATTACAAGATGACGTCAAACGTGGCGTAAATTGTCACCCATAGTATTAGATGAGGTGGTTAAGAGGCGACTCTTATTACCACAAACTCCCAAATTTACCACAAACTCCCAAACTGACAATCTTTAGAAACTCAATATTGTCGTCGGGCTGAGATGTTCACTGTCAATCGTTTATCTCCGCTGTCTTCCAGAGAGTGTTTAACCAACGGAACAGTCATTTGATACTCTCTTCGTCTCGTTCCTCCTCTGACCCTCGTCGATTCAGTCCAGGCAGTAGCCTACGTTTCAATGGTTCTCTCATTCTATGGTAACAAGACAGTATCAACAGAACAGAAAACAGAAGTTGGCTTGAATAAGTAAAGTAAGGACCATCACATGTAGAGCACACGTGTCTCACTCCTTTCATATATACAATCATTTCTCGTTCACTGGTCATGGAGCAATGGTCCTGGAAGCAGCTGGATAAGTGGGTACTATCCACTGACAAACACTGAAAGAACGAGTATTTGATTACACTGATCCACGCCGGTTTTACCTTTTCTTTATCTTGTGCTTTATGGATGGATAAACACATAACAAGAGACAGAGAAAGACTTCTAGAATTGGTAACGATTGTTCAACTCAGACAGTACTGCCTTCTGCTTGTGATGTTGTCTGCTTTACATGACCCTGAGGTACAGCCCACTCACCCTCAACAGCACAATCTTTCCCCTCGTCCTCTGTCTCACCCTCTCCCCGCCTCCAAATTTATTCAGGTTAAAACGGTTACATTTCTATTGCCTGTTGGTTGGTGTTGGAAATTCACCACTTTGGGGACACGTCATGATTGAGGGCAGGGCCAACCCTCTCCTTCCACACACACGCACACGCGCGCACACACACACACACACACACACACACACACACACACACACACACACACACACACACACACACACACGCACACACACACACACACACATAGACACGCGAACACACACACACACACACACACACACACACACACACACACACACACACACACACCACGCATAAACACCAGGAACCAATCGGACACGCTCACTCACACAGGCACACACATACCCGCAAACACGCGCATACGCACACGTGCACACAGATACGCACATAGTGGCACAGACCAAAATGCCTTTACATATTTACTGCTTATTTGTACGACAAAGCATTATGGCCCATGGCTTAGCAGCTGATTCCGCGATGACACGGAAAGGAAATATCATTCTCATCACTCAAAGCCTTAAGAACTATCAAGCGTACCGTGTTCAGAGGACACATTCAGAACTGAATGTGGATAAAAAGTGGCTTTTTCAAACACCTGTGCATTTTTGAGAGGATCAAGAAATCATATTTTGTACGTCTAGACAGGCGTGATGAGATCTATACAGCGTTCAAAGCAGATAGTCTGTATTGATCTCTGAAGAACCCATCAGAGAGAGAGAGAGAGAGAGAGAGAGAGAGAGAGAGGGGGGGGGGGGGGACAGACAGACAGACAGACAGAGAGACAAAGACAGAGAGAGATTCAGATTCAGATCTTTATTCTGTTAGCCCCTCAGAAGCTGGGGGGGGGGGGGGGGGGGGGGGGTATATACAATGATAGAGGTAACATTCTGATACTGATATGACCGAAACAGAAGACAAACAACAGAAAACAAAGCCACAAAGATCAAATTGATACAGCTTTCAAAACAGTCTTCTGTTCATGGCAGTGCTGTATGATTTATTGAATATGCTGCTCAAAGCTCAAACTTTTCCAGGTTAAAAAAAAGAACAAAGCAAAGAGAAAGGACTGTCACCATACCGTAAAACATACAGAAAGAAAGAAACAAACAGACAAAAACAAAACAAAACAAAACAAAAAAAAAAGGAAAAAACGGAGACTTAAAGACGTTGCGTGTTGATCTAGCAGCACAAAATGACTTTTACATTATGTTCCAATAACAATGAAGGAGCTTAAAACTGCAGTGTCTGTTATTAGTTACATAATATGCTCTGTTGGTTTCGATACAGTGAGCAATAAAATGATGAAGCCTCTTCCAGAAAATGACATTGTTTTCCTGAAAAAAAAAAGCTTGAAATATGCTGGTAGAATAGATTCGTTCCACAGTCATGGGAAGACTCTGTTGCTGTTCCAGTGTTAAGGCTGGAAAACCCAAACATGATAAAAACACATGTGCAAACTCTTCAAAGCAATTTTAGGTAGAGTGTTACATTGTTGTGAAAAGAAGAAAGTTACACCCATAAATTAAGACAGATTTTAGAAAGGAAGGTCGACCATTGCAGAAATATTGACTTATACACCCAAAATAAAATGGCAGTTTGTTCATACAAAAAGCCCATTTGTAACCTTTTTTGTGTCAACATAGCCTCTGACCACGTTTGGTATAGTCATTTACTGTGGAAATGGAAAAAAAATATTGGCTTATCTGGACACATTTACAGTCACATAAAAACTGATTTTTCCCCAAACAAGACCATGGCGGTTGTAGTGCAGGCGACATATTCAGCTTCCATAGAACGTAATACGGGGATTCCACAAAGTTCAAGTGTTGCGCCAATACTTCATAATATTCTTCATAATAAAGGACAAATAACATTTTATCGCAGCATATACTTTTCATTTCATTAAACGTGCCGGAATTAACGCCAAAAATATGCGACTAAGGCTATTGCGTTTGCCTGCTCCATCTTTGGAGTGATTAAAATCATCATTGGACATTAACTACACAGGAATGGAGAAAAGGAGGAAAATACTGATGGTATGAATTCGATTCCAAAAGCTTACTGACGAGAAGAACGAAAATCACCTTCAGGTTTCTGCAGATGGCACTGTACTTAATAATTACATTTGTAAGCAGCTTATGTCATTTCCACACTTACTACAAAGAATGGGGAGGCTTTCTTGACCGAATTCTTGTTTTATTAGATGATACCGATGGCTCAAAAACATAGATATCAGCCTGAGAATATCACCCCACACACACACACACACACACACACACACACACACACACACACACACACACACACACACACACAAGACACACACACAACACACACACACACACACACACAAACACACAAACACACACATACACACATGCACACACACATGCACACACACAAACACACACACACACGCACGCACGCACGCACGCACGCACGCACGCACGCACGCGCACACACACACAGACACAGACACACACACACACACACACACACACACACACACACACACACACACACACACACACACACGCTCACCGTAAGTATGGGTTCATTAAAAAAGGTGAAAATATTGTAAGATAAACGAACACAAAAAAATAGTTTCTATTCCTGTCTAAGCGAATACATATGAGGTGAACACGTAATGCTATGTTTGAGTTTTTAAGTTAACGGTCTCATCTATTCGTACATGTCAGCAGACAGCTTGAAATCGTCATGCTGGTTGTTGTTTGTTCTAACTGGTTGTCTTTTGTTTCTGGCGAACGTGAATAGTTTCATTGCCCACTCGAACGTAATCGAAACTTGTCCTATAAGTATGGTTTCAATGGAAACCATGAAACGACATCAAATGAAACGAGAGAAACGAAAGGATTAGACAGGAAGAAAGAAGCCACATACACTGGAACAGACTGAAAAAAAAAAGGATGTGGTCGTAGCATCATACAACGATCGGTCATCTCTGTCGGGAAGAACGATATTCTTGTCAGCTAAACGAGGATGGATCGCTTGGTAAGTGTCACACTGATCATTGAGTGCTTGACTACCTCAGTGATAGAGCGTCAAGCTCATAGTGAAAAGCTGCATGTTTAATTCGCGCTGGCGCTCAGCGTTTACAATGACATGTTTAAATTAAAAAAAATATCAAAGGTAAAAAAAAAGCATGTACGTTTGACTTCTGACTCAATGCTCTCACCTATGTGAACATGTCAGGGGCCTGCACAAATTCATTATGTTGTTTTCTATTATGGCTATATTATGTTGGTCTTTTTTTGGCGAAGTGAATATTTACATTGCCAACTCGACTATGATTTAAGCCTGCTTTATGGTTATCTTTCCCATAGAAAATAAACTATGAAAGGATTTACAATAATATCGCGATAGATAATTGAAGTCTTGAATATGATCTTCCCGCCAGCTAAACAAGAACTGATTACCCAGTGCGTTTTTATAATACTTGTTATTTTCAGTTCTGGTCACGCTGTGTTCGTTTCTTGCGAAGGTGAATCATGATATTGTCAACTCGAAGCCTGTCCTTTTGATTTTGTTTAAAAAAAAAAAAGAAAGAAAACAAAGAACCATAAAAATGAGACGAGAAAAATGCAGCAATAAACACAATGAAAGAAATACCACACACCAGAACAGACAGAAAAGAAGGTGTTCATATCATGATCGATCATTGGTGCCCGGAAAAAGGCATTCCTGCCAACTAAACGAGAACTGATCCCCTGATTGCGTCATTTGCTTATTTTCAATTCTGGTTATGTTGTGTTTGTTTCTTGCGAATGTAAATCACCATTTTGTTATCAAATATGATCTAAGCCTGTCTTGCAATTATGGTTTCCGTGAAAACCATGGAACGACAAAAATGAGACGGAGAAACACAAGAATAAACATAAAGGAGCAAATGCACATTAGAACAAACTAGAGCAGACTGAAAAGATGGCGTTGTTTATCATATCATGTCACGATCGGTTATTAGGAAAAGATGTTCCTGTCAACTTGACGAGAACTGATAACGTGGTATGTTTCGTCATGCTGGTTATTTTCTATTCTAGTTATATTGTGTTTATTTCTTACGAACGTGAACTACTTTATTGCCAAATCAAATATGGTCTGAACCTGGCTTTCAAGTATAGTCTGTATGAAAAGCATGGAACGACAAACAGATCAGACGACGGAAACACAGAGAACAAACCTAAAAGGAGAAACAACGAAACAACGCACAGTGAAACAGGCTGTCTTGCAATTATCGTTTTCCTGAAAACCATGGAACGACATAAAAGTGAGAGGAGTGAAACACACGAATATGGTTTTAAGATGAAGAAACAACACACACACACAAGATCAGACTGAAACAAGATGCAAAGCGTATAAACGTACTCCCAGTTTATCTTGAATGCGCGTGAGATATTCCATAAAGAAGGAAAACAGTTTTGGGCCGTTATAGCCGTTAATAACGGCTATTCTGGTAAAATAAAACACTGGGCATCATCCGTGACCCATAATGAACATACCTAAAAATTTTCAGAAAGATCGGCCGGGTACTTTCTGAGATATTCCATAAAGAAGAGAAACCGTTAGGGGCCGTTATAGCCGTTACTAACGGCTATAACGGTAACGTAAAACATCGGGTATCATCCGTGACCATAATGAACATACCTACAAATTTTCAGAAAGATCGGCCAAGTACTGTCTGAGATATTCCATAAAGAAGAAAAACCGTTAGGGGCCGTTATAGCCGTTAGTCATAATTTCTTAAAGAAAAAACTTGGAAACACACACACACACACACACACACACACACACACACACACACACACACACACACACACACACACACACACACACACACACACATGAAACGAGAGAAACACAAGGATAAACAGCAAGAAAGAAACAACGCACACTGGAACAGAATAAAAGCAGAGGGCGTTTTCCGTAACATCATATGACCATCGATCATTGGTGCCAGGAAGAAAGATATTCCTGCCAAATAAACGAGAATTGATCGGCGGGATTCGTTCCATACTGATTATTGATGTCTGGTTGGTTTAGTGATAGAGCATCGGGTTTACAGTGGAATGTGAAAATGGGTATACTCGCCGCTCATCTTGATGTGTCTCCATTCTAGGCGTAATACATACTGCCCCCTACCCCCTCTACTCCAGGCACCCTCCACCCCTCTCCCCTCCCACACCGCCCTCTCGCGCTTTCGTTATTTCCGTCTGCCATATTACCTGAAACCTGGATGAAACTAATGGTTAATATTGACTGACTTATCGCTTGTCTTGTCAGTCTAGACAGACTATTGATGGAGTTAATGCAGCGTGTCCAAAACGATTGCTTGTGTTGTCTGTGTAACGTACTGTTTTGACGAGTTTCTGTAGGTGGTTGTGTGTGTCGACCGTCACGTTGAATTGAGTTGATGGCATTGTGTGTGTGTGTGTGTGTGTGTGTGTGTGTGTGTGTGTGTGTGTGTGTGTGTGTGTGTGTGTGTGTGTGTGTGTGCGCTCGCGCGCGCGCGTGCAAGTATGTTTTTTTTTTATATATATATTAGTTTATCTCCTCAAGCAGACACGAATAAAAGTATTCACAGAGAAAAACACATGTTAAGACTGTTTCTGTGATTAATTAAAGACCAGTAAAGACTTAGTAGACACCCACAGAGGGTAGAATTCATAACATGACATTTTGGTTCGTTTCTGTATGAATAAAAAAATGATACAAAAAAGGAACTTAGGAAGAAGAATAACAGTAAAGAGGAAAAAGAAAGAAAACAGAAAAAAATGAAAACAAAATACACAATGTGTGCTACGCTTTCTTCTGATCTAAACAGCCATTATACAAAACCAGCAGAAAGTGAAGGAAAGGAAGAGATGCGTGACTGTGGGGGGGGGGGGGGGGGGGGGGGGAGGGGATGGGGGGAGTAGAGACATGTGGATAAAGGTGGAGAAATCAGGAAGAGGATGAGAAAACGGGTCTGGGAACGGATGCAGAAAAAGGAGAACAACAAGAAGGGATGAAGATGTTTGTTTTGTTTTTTTACAAACTTGTACCAAAGTGAGTGTGCCTGCCACAGGCTATAAACGTAATCATTTCACAACCATCATATTTGGTTCAAACTGCAAATGTTGAGTCTTTCTGTGAGTAAAGGGCTTTGAAACTTAACGAAGACTTTCTTAAAATTACCGTTTTCCGTTAGTTGTAGTGAAGATAAGTGTCTCATGACGTGCTAATTGCAGCTCCTAACCAGCACACACAAACGTGCATATTATGTACCGTGAAATCATTACTAGTAAGGTTTCTTAAGTAGCGCGTATCCTCGGTTGAAAAGTCACGCTCGTGTAGCGTAGCGCGTTTCCTCTATTAAAGACCAAGCTCTAAGCGCTTTACAATCCACGCTGTCTGATGAGCTGCCTGCTGGCGCTTCACAGTGGGAGTCATCCATTACATGTTTTTCATAGTACGACCTTAAAGAAGACACTGCAGTGCGCCGAATCACCTCAGTTGCATTCAATTGTACCGGTTCTGTCTTGACATAAGTTAGACACGCAATACTTCTTAACCCACTTACTTCAATTATCACTTAGCCTCAGAGGCAGTCTGAATATCATTCCAATACCATCCAATCGTGCTTCTGTGGATGTGCTCAATGGATCAAGGTTGATTCCAATGATCGATCAATGTGAACTGAACATACCAAGCAGCTTTAACTTTTGTCTATATGTCCTGGTGATTAAGTCTATATCATCAGCAAATTCGTTTCCAGTTATCCATCCTTAGTTGTTTATTTTGCGATCTTTTAATCCCCACTGTTATCCCTACTTACGTTTTCTGTCGTAAATGGCACTGTCGATCATTCTCTCTCTTTCCCTCTGCCCCATCTCTCTCTCTCTCTCTCTCTCTCTCTCTCTCTCTCTCTCACACACACACACGCACGCACGCACGCACGCACGCACGCACGCACGCACGCACGCACACACACACACACACACACACAACACACACACACACACACACACACACCAGACCGACATGATGAAGGAAAAAAAACCCATTGATTTTGCTTAGTCGGATCGTTCATAATCGTTGACATCATTATTTACTCTCTCGTGGATTCGAACTGTCCCACGGTACCACTGGAGTTAGATCAACGTGGTCCCTGAATATATTAGTACGTACCCGATTAACAATGATTAAGAGGAATAAGAGCACGCCATGTGATTCCGTTCTAAACCGAGTCTGCATGACAAGGCAGAATACTCTTTATCTTATTTTGAATGAGAAATCTTGGCTTTAACCAGCCATAGAGATACAGACACCTGTAGAGCTAAGACGCTTTAGCAACAATCTTGCTGACCGTATCTGTAAAGTGTTTGAAAGTCGACTGTGTGATTCCAGTTTAGTTGTTTGAACACGCAGCACAGCCAGTAAACCCGGGTAGCAGTCTACAGACAGTCTCCCAAACATTTGCCGTGAATGGAGTCAAACCCACAACTTTCTGGCCTTAGCCTGAGACGCTCGTCACCAGACCACCGTAGCTGGTGTGTTCTAGTTTTCGTATCTGAATTCTGCAAAGCATAATTCTCCACAGTCAAAGTGTTTGGTGTCGAGTCTATCATTGGGTGGATACAGATGCGCCCGTCGTAGGACAACGCTCATCCTTGCTAGCACCACAGGCCCCGTTACCAACACTGAAGTGATTCAGCAGCAGCGCAGTGTCTCCTTTGCTGGGTTGCCCTATGCCGACCTGGTGCTTATCGCATTTT
>CM065720.1:45263837-45268837 GCA_033310375.1 Conus canariensis
TGCCCCTCATGATGGGGATAATTGAACAATCATTTCACACAATGTTTTCTTTTATATATACAAATGATAAGGTTAAAGATAACGTTTTACGAGATAGCAACTTGACGTAGCTGAAACGCTTTATACAAGAAAATGGATAGATTTCTGATGGTTCTATCATGTTTACATGCCACAAGTAAACTTAATCGAAACAGGTTTGGAAATTTATGAAATTTTGCAGGAATATATTGCTGTCTTAAGCTACTCAGTGCTGGGCAACACAAAACAAAATGGACCTCATCCTCTTTACTGTTTTTACACAGTGGGCAGATTAAATCGTTGTCATTGTGAGATCGATATTGGTAGCAATGCACAGCGATTTCTGAGACGCCAAGTCTGAATATTGTCAACATAATTTTCAAATGTCTATCTAAATTCAGTAACAGGTGAGTTTTCACTTCGGGAACTGTACAAAACGTTCTGTACATACTAAATCTATCACTATTTTTAATATGGAAATCCCATTCCTGCCACCTACATAAAATCAATCTTTCCTTGAAATAAAGTAAGATAACATTTATTTCCTCTACACCTTGATTTGTCCAAACAAATCCATATCCAAACGTATACAACTTACAACGGATATTTGTAGCCCAAGTTCTTTTATCACGTGAATCTAAATCGAGCAGCATCCTATAGGCTTTACGTGGTAGTCTTGACTCATCCATTCGAGTTAGTTTTAGCCAGAATCGAATACATTTGACTACTGAGTTGATGAATATTGGATATCGATTCGTTTCCCATATATTAGATCATTTGGCGTTCTCATTTCAACCCCTAAAAGCTTTTTAAGGGCAAACATATGTATTTTTTTCAGAATGTTGAGCAGCATTATCTAAACCCCATAACTCTGCCCCATACTGTACCACTGGTTGAATTTGTGTGTCAAATAACTTTAAATATAAACTGAGAGAATTGCATTTCAGCTTAGACAGTTTCTGTAGAATGCACAACAAAGCACTTTTAGCTCTGCTCACCAAATCCTGACATGCAACAGAGAAACTCAGTCTTGTGGAGAAATAGATTCCTAAATACTTATACGCATTCACAACAGTTAACACAGCCCCATTGTAAGTCCATCTCTCTCTTGCTGCCAAGTAACCACCCTTCCTAAATACAACTATATTAGTTTTATTCATGTTTACGTTCAAATGCAGTGTTGATGCTGCCTGATACAAACTATTAAGTTGTGTCTGTAGACCAATCACAGTTTCCGATATCAACGCTATATCATCTGCCAGCAATAGGATAAACAATTCACAGTCACCTTGGGTAAAAGTAGCACCATGTCTCCCTTTTCTGATCACTTCTGAGGCTAACTCGTTTATGAATAATGAAAATAACACAGGACTAGTTACATCACCTTGTTTTACCCCCCGAGTACAATTTATATAGTCAGTTAATTTTGCTCCACATCGAATTCTAGCTTTAACATTTGTGTACATATTACGAATGCATCTAAATAGCTTGCCTTTAATTCCATTTTTTAAGAGTATAGGCCACAATATATTTCTATCTACAGAATTAAAGGCCTTTTCAAAGTCAATAAAAGCAACATGTAATTTGCGATTAAAGGAGAACTGTTTCTGTACCATAGCTAATAATGTAAACATATGATCAATTGTAGAATATCCCCTTTTAAATCCTGCTTGGTATTCGCCTGTTAGATTAAGTTCTTCAACATACTCTTGGAGTCTATTGTTAATAATTGTGCTGTAGATTTTACTGCTTGCGTCACAAATTGAGATACCTCTGTAATTCCCAGGGTCATTTACATCACCTTTTTTGAAAAGAGGGATTACTGCAGACTCTGTCCACGTCTCTGGAAATATGCCCTTATCAAATAGTGTATTAAATAGTTTCACAAAGAATTCAGTGACACGATTCCCAGATGTTTTTAGCATTTCCCCAACTATACCATCTGGCCCAGCGGCTTTATTATTCCTTAATCTATGTATTGCTAACATAACCTCTTCCTTTGATATAGGTCGATTCATTGAACTAAAATCCTCTCCTTGTTCATTGACATCATCATGCGCATCCTCATCATTTTGTTCTAAACAATTGTCTTCTCTTTCGAGCAAACTTTTGAAGTGTTTAAACCAGTCATCAGTCGTTATGTTATTATGAGGCTGTTTTCTTTTATAGGAGATCTTTTTAACACTGAACCAGAACTTCTGATTGTGTACAGAGGCAACTAACTTCTCAGTTAAGAACTCATTATATTCTTTTTCTTTCCTTTTTAACAGAGAGAGAGAGAGAGAGAGAGAGAGAGAGAGAGAGAGAGAGAGAGAGAGAGAGAAGAGAGAGAGAGAGAGAGAGAGAGAGAGAGAGTTATGATTTTTGTTGATTGGTGTTTCACAGATCATTATGCTGGCAGCATGGATGGACACAGAAACGGATACGGGCGCTGGCCGACACACAGATGGACAGATGGGGAACGCAATGGACGTATATGGATGTGGACACAATGTTGACAGATAGGCGTAGCTATGAGTAAAAAGAGAAAAAAAAGTTATGAAAAGGTTTGAAAAAAAGGAAGGAAGAGACTCAGGAGTGGGTTCATGGGAAGTGAAGTGAAGGGAAGGGAAAGGAAGGTAATGGATTGGAAGGGAAGGGAAGGGAATGGAATGGAAGGGAAGGGAATGGAATGGAAGGGAAGGGAAGGGAAGGGGATGGAAGGGAAGGGAATGGAAGGGAAGGGAATGGAAGGGAATGGAAGGGAAGGGAAGGGGATGGAAGGGAAGGGAAGGGAAGGGAAGGGAAGGGAAGAGAATGGAAGGGAATGGAAGGGAAGGGAAGGGAAGGGAAGGGAAGGGAAGGGAATGGAATGATAGTGGGTGTGAGGAGAGAAGCAGGCAAAATGAATGAAAAAATCCTGATGAGGTACTTCCGCAGACAAGGACCTGAATTTGAGATATTGGAATTCTGGGATGGGCGCACTTATTCATCGTTTAAAAAGTTTCACCTAACATGCTAAGATCCGTTTGTTTTGTTAGAGGAACCGTCAAGTCCACTACTTCTCTCTCTCTCTCTCTCTCTCTCTCTCTCTCTCTCTCTCTCTCTGTTTATCTGTCCCTGTCTGTCTGCCTGTCTGTCAATCTGTCTCTCTGTCTCTCTGTCTCTCTCTGTCTCTCTCTCTCTCTCCCCCTCTCCCTCTCTCTCCTTTGCATACACACACACACACACACACACACACACACACACACACACACACACACACACACACACACACACGTACACCCACCCACGCACCCACCCACCCACCTCTCTCTCTATCTCTCTCTCTCTGTCTCTGTCTCTCTCTCTCTGTCTCTCTCTCCTTTCCTCTCTCTCCCTCCCCCCCCCCCTTTTCTCTCTCTCTCTCTCTCTCTCTGTCTGAACCTAGAGCACCTGCTCTCCTAGACGTCATGCACTGAAGTATTCCCGACTTCAACCAACATTTGATCCCACTCACCGCTTTCCCTTCCTCCTTGTGCACCCCTCGCCTATTTCCTCCCGCTGTCCTCTCCCACCCACTCCTGCCCCGCCCCCTTACCCTGATATTTCTGTCATTCATGCCAGCAAAAATAGACTGAAATGGAAGTGTCCTCATGATGAATTGTGCTAGAGAAGAAAGTGAATGACTCCTACGTTGTTTGTGTGCAGGGTTGTTTTTGTGTGGTTCAGCTGATTTTCTTTTTTAAAAAAAAAGTGTTTATCTTTTGTATTACCTAACATGATACTTTTTGTGTTCGTTCTTGTTCTAATTATTTTTTTTTTTTAATGGTTATTTTCTATGCTTCACCACACAACTCTTGGCCTTTCTCTCTCTCTCTTTATCTCTGTATCTGTCTGTCTCTGTCTCTCTGTCTCTGTTTTTCTCTCTCTCTCACCCTGTCTCTGTTTCTGTTTCTCTCTGTCTCCCTCCGTCACTTTCTCTCTCTCTCTCTCTCGCTCTCTCGTTCTCTCTCTCTCTCTCTCTCTCTCTCTCTCTCTCTTCTCTCTCTCTCTCTCTCTCTCAGCCCACACCATCTTCTCTGCAGGGTCACAGGCACTGAAGTGTTTCCGACTTCATCGTTGAAGCCCTTTCATCAGTTTTTTTCCCTTCTTCCTTGCATGCACCTCCCCAATTTCCTCCTGCTGTCCCTTCCCCTCCCTGCCCCAGTTCCACCCCCCCCCCCCCCCCCGTATCCAGACAAAACTACTGGGCCGATCTTTCTGAAAATTTGTAGGTATGTTCACTGTGGGCCAAAGATGATGCCCGATGTGTTATTTTACCGTTATAGCCGTTAATAACGGTTGTAACGGCCTGTAACGGTTTTTCTTCTTTATTGAATATCTCAGAAAGTACGTGGCCGATCTTTCTGAAAATTGGCAGGTATGTTCATTATGGGTCACGGATGATGCCCGTTGTTTTAGTTTACCGTTATAGCTGTTACTAACGGCTGCAACAGCCTGTAACGGTTTTTCTTCTTTGTGGAATATCTCAGATAGTACTTGGCCGATCTTTCTGAAAATTTGTAGGTATGTTCATTATGGGTCACAAATAATGCCCGATGTTTTAACCATTATAGCCGTTACTAACGGCTGTAACGGCCTGTGACGGTTTTTCTTCTTCATGGAATATCTCAGAAAGTACTTGGCCGATCTTTGTGAAAATTAGCAAATATGTTCATTATGTGTCACGGATGATGCCCGATGTTTTAGTTTACCGTTATAGCCGTTACTAGCGGCTGTAATATCCTGTAACGGTTTTTCTTCTTCATGGAATATCTCAGAAAGTACTCGGCCGATCTTTCTGAAAATTTGTAGGTATGTTCATTATGGGTCACAAATAATGCCCGATGTTTTAACCATTATAGCCGTTACTAACGGCTGTAACGGCCTGTAACGGTTTTTCTTCTTCATAGAATATCTCAGAAAGTATTTGGCCGATCTTTGTGAAAATTAGCAGGTATGTTCAGTATGTGTCGCGGATG
>CM065720.1:45281337-45288837 GCA_033310375.1 Conus canariensis
GGCAAACAACTCGTGGTGTAGTACAGGGAAGGGTTATATATATGGACTGCCTAAATATTGAGAATGTGTTTTTATAGTGTCATGTGCCTCAGACTATCTATAATACTCCCCATACAATAAGAGAACAGGTGTACTTATGGGGCATCCATTCTGAATGATTGATAAGGGCCGCCTATTTCACACGTCCTCAGTCACTGTTGCACTTATCGCCGCGGAGTGGTGAAAGTAAACTGACAGTGAAGATATCTCCAAGAACAGTGTCCCTCAATGATTGTTGTGCAGGGTTAATACTTTAAATTACCCATCATAGGAAGCATGTTCCTCTTAATGCAGTGAAACAGACCATAAAGACGTATACTGAAAAAAAGTCTGACAACAGAACAAAGCAAAACAAAACTAAGTAATCCAACGATGGCTTGATGAAGACATCTCTTTGTTTATCGCTTTAAGATCTGACAGTGGTTTCAAGTTAAAGATGGAGAGTCTTGTGTAATACTTCAGTACGAAGGTGTGTTATGATATCAGTGTAGCTTTACAAGTAGTGTCTTGATTTCGCATAGTTTGATTCAATGCCGTAGAACGAGGCCCCTCTTGGCTTAAAATATTTATACTACACTATAACCGTGTAGTGATTGCTTCTGTTTTGGAAATTCACGTCTGGTTGTTTTACTACTTCTAATAACGATTATTCTTTGATATAAATGTGAAGACCTATCCGTTAATCAGTTATTCAAACACCATTTATCCTCCGAAATGACCCATAAGTCTGTCTCTTCTGCTACTCTCCAACCAACCATTTCTGTTTTACCACATTCTTCTTGCCTTGCGTTTTATGTCATTGATGAACGATGACATTTGAATGTAAAAATTGTATTTCAATCCCTATAATCATTTTTCTGTGATAAAACTTTCACCTGAATTCCATCCACTAGTTCTGTTATCATGAAGGCACTGGCGAAATAGTGGTAAATTAAAACAAACAAACAAACAAACAAACAAAACCAACCAACCAACCAACCAACCAACCAACCAACCAACCAACCAACCAACCAACCAACCACAACCAACCAACTAACTAACTAACTAACTAACTGACTGACTAACTAACTGACTGACTGACTGACTGACTGACTGATTGATTGACTGACTGACTAACTGACGGACTGACTGACTGACTAACTAACTAACTAACAACAGATCTTATTTCAAGGCAAGATTAAAACAAACATAAAAAACAAACAAACAAAACCAACCAACCAACCAAACATAAAAAACAAACAAACAAAACCAACCAACCAACCAACCAACCAACCAACCAACCAACCAACAACCAACAAACCAACAAACGAACGAAATAATTAACTAACGAACTAACGAACTAACGAACGAACGAACGAACGAACGAACGAACACGAACGAACGAACGAACGAACTAACTAACTAACTAACTAACTTAACTATAACTAACTACTAACTAAAACTAACTGAATGACTAACTAACTAACTAACTAATAACTAACTTATTTCAAGGCAAGATTTTGTTCAGACTGTATCGAAAGACCAATGGCTTAAAAATATTCCCAAGGGAAAAAAAATAAAAGAAATACAGACAAAAAGCTGAACAGACAGAAGAAAGAAAGAGGAGAAGAATGTTTAAAACAGAGAGGAAAAAAGAGCAACAAAAGAAACAGACCCCCAAAACGGGCAGAAAACCAAAGAGGGATAAGAACTGAAGAAGCTGCTGCAACAATACGAACGTATGTGTAACAACAATAATGGTAACATTGAAAAGGATAACTCAGAAGAGAACTATTGAGGTGGACAAGAACAAGAAAACTCCTTCTTCTCCTCCTCCTCCAACTACTACTACTGCTACTGCTGCTGCTACTACTACTGCTGCTGCTCCTGCTACTACTACTACTACTACTACTATACTACTCACTAGTGTGCTACTGCTACTACTACTGCTGCTACCGCTACTGCTGCTGCTGCGATTGTTACTACTGCTCCCATTTCTGCTATTACTGCTGCTACAACTACCATTTATGCTGCTGCTGCCGCTGTTACCGCAACAACAACAACAACAACAACAACAACAACAACAACTACTATACTACTACTACTGCTACTATAACTAGTGCTGCTACTACTACTACTACTATACTGCTGCTGCTGCTGCTGTTGCTACTACTGCTACTGTTTCTCCTGCTACTGCTGCCACAACTATTATTTATGTTGCTGCTGCCGCCGTTGCTACAGCTACTACTACTACTATTGCTGCTGCCGCTGCTACTGCTGCTGCTATTCCTATTACTACAACTAGTGCTGATACTGCTACTACTGTTGCTGCTACCGCTACTACTACTGCTGCTGTTGCTACTACTGCTGCTACTGCTTCTATTTCGGCTGCTACTGCTGCTACAACTACTATTTATGTCGCTGCTGCCGCTGTTGCTGCAGCTACAACAACAAAAACAAACAACAAACAACTACAACTACTATACTACTACATACTATTACTACTACTATTACTATTTGTGATGCTGCTGCTGCTGCTGCTGCTGCTGCTACTACTATAACTATTACTGTTACTACTACTGCTGTTGCTGTTGCTGCTGCTGCTGACTGCAGCCACTACTAGTAGTACTACTAAACCTTTTTTTGAACACCGTCCACTTTAATCGTCGTTGAAAACTATAGCGGAATAGTGTGCAGTAGAGAATACTGGTAAACAACAACAACAACGACCACCACACACACACACACACACACACACACACACACACACCACACACACACACACACACACACACACACACACACACACAGAGTGAGAGAGAGAGAGAGAGAGAGAGAGAGAGAGAGAGAGAGAGAGAGAGAGGTCCACATCACATAAAAGGTATTTCGAGTGCGCACGCGCGCGCGCGCGCATGTGTGTGTGTATGTGTGTGTGTGTAGGCTTGTGTATCTACGTGCCAACGTGCGTTCGTCATTCTCTGCCTGTGTGTGTGTGTGTGTGTGTGTGTGTGTGTGTGTGTGTGTGTGTGTGTGTGTGTGTGTGTGTGTGTGTGTGTAAGAGAGAGAGAGGAGAGAGAGAGAGAGAGAGAGAGAAGAGAGAGAGAGAGAGAGAGAGGGGGTATGCATTTCTTTCTGGAATCTGCTCTCCCTCTCCTCGAGCTATCCCTCCCCCCCCCCCCCACACCCAACACAATATACAATGCTCTCAAACGGAAATTCTAAAGAAAGGCCTGTAAATGTCATTTCGTGGTCTCCATTTCAGTTTTGATTAGTTTCTTTGGGACGTATTTTTGCACAGAAGCTGGACCAAGTATTTGAAGTAGTGTAGACAATTTATAGTTAAAAAGATTCTTTCCACTGGCACAAGACGGCCAGGGTGATGGAAGACATCGGCAAAAGGACGAAGTAAGGTTAGGGGGAGGAGGTGGGGCCTGAGAATGGTCCAGACTGCTATTTCTCCTCTTTATCCCCCTTCGTACTCCTGAACCAATACAATCGGGTTTCAATGACATAAGAATTCACCAAGGAGAATTCAGTATTCACTTAAACTCTGTTAATCAGAGCGCCAGGGACCATTCTCCACTCCTCCATTGTTAGAGCAGCTGCAGAACGGTAACAGTCACTTGGTGTTTAGGCTTTCCGACTCATATTTGAATATGCTTCTTTTATCCCACGTTTATTGACCGTTTGCACAGATTTGCTTTCTTTCTTCAGGAAAAAAGTTTGTTCTGTGACAGAATCTGTTTTTTTTGTTGACATCCTGGGCTACTTCTGCTCCAGAAAATGACTATTTCAAAATGTGATCTGTAAAGTCAGTAACTGAAAACTGAAATCAATGACGACAATCGAAACGAGAAGTTAGATGATCGATTGAAACTGTCTTCCCATCATGTATTTATCTTCTCAATGCTATTTTACAGTTCCAGATCTGTAGTACCCCATCCAAAATGAAATCACCCTCCGCTTTGCCACCAGTCTTTCCTCCTGCTCCTTGATCAAATTTAGTGGAGGAGGACACCGTCCGTTGAATACTACCACACAGTTCCCGTCACTTGGCTCACCATCCAAACCAAGAGATATCTCATAGAGAATCAATGCCAGCTCCCATGGCGTGCAGAAGTGAAATGTCATGCCCTCTCTCTTGAGGGTTTATGCGCTTAGAGGCTTCATAGTGTAAATCGATATATTTATGTGCACGCAGATGGCTCATGGTAGAAATAAAGATATCTATGTGCACAGAGATGGTTCATAAAGGGATAACTATATTCATGTGTGGCCATTGTACTAGCTGAGGGGGGAGGGGGAGAGAGAGAGAGAGAGAGAGAGACAGAGACGAGACAGAGAAGAGAGAGAGAGAGAAGAGAGAGAGAGAGAGAGAGAGAGAGAGAGAGAGAGAGAGAGAGAGAGGGGGTGGGCGGGGTTGTAGATGTGTCAGTTGGATCGAGGTTTGAATTTAGAAGTCATTATACAAACATCTCATCTTCACAACAGTGTGAATATCCAAGCTCACAAGGAAACCCCGGTCAGTCTATGACCCTTCATATGAGCAAGATTCCAGTGAATGGTTAGTACTCCTTCAGAAGTCATCGCCGCTTTGATCTGAGAGTGATATCCCACAGGCAGGTAACCTGCCATAAATTGGCGTGTGTGACAGACGAATGTATGATCAGTTGAGTAGGTGACTGATCTACTCGAGGATATCAGCTTTCTGCAGTAGAAGGTCAAGTATGCTGCATATATGACCTACCAAAGGTACCTTCTTTGAAAAGAAAAATCTGTTAAACTCGTCATCCACCAAAGTTTGATTTCCTGTTTGAAGAGAATCAGGCCTGTTGGAAACGTGACCGAACCAAGTTTGCTTCCCTGTCTGAAGAAAGCGATATCTGTCAGGCAGGAGACTACTTAACGCTCCGGCAAAATGTTCCTAACCGAGCGAACCTTCGCTTCACAAGAATAGTGTAAACTTCAAGTTTTCGAACTTAATCTTTAAGCTGAGGCAAGTAGCTTGAACTGTAATTTCAGAAATACATGTTAAAAGTTAACTTCACAAAGATGAAGTTAACAACTACTACTACAACTGTCATCAGATTATTGCTAAAAGTGGTAGATAGCCCCTTTTTATCTTTATATACATATATACATATATATTTCATCATTTTTATCACTATCATTATCATTATCTTACTATTGTTACTACTACTATTACTACTACCACCACCACAACTACTACTACTTCTATTACTACTACTACTTCTACTACTACTACTACTACTACTACTACTACTACTACTACTGCTACTACTACTACCACCACCACCACCATCATCGTCATTATCATCATTATTCTTCTTATTACTATGTTTGATTGTAACTCGCATTGTTTCCTTCCCAGCAGCCTAATTTTCATTCCACATTCATTTTGCGCCCAGTGTGAGGAGATATGTGTTTGTTCGTCCTCTCTTTTTCATTGCCTTGAATGTTGTTTGTCCTGACTGAAGAAGATAAATAAAAGTCTAAACGCGTCTTGTTTTGTGTTGTAATTTTTCTGTCTCTTTCATTCGGCCGGAATAGTAATTGTTCTTTTAAGTTTGTTTCAAGTTCCGCTTGCAGTCATCTCACTTTGAAACTTCACAAAGATGGTTTAAACTTTCAGTTCACAAACCTTATTCTGAGTTTGAGTTTACGAACTTAGTTCTTTGGCATCTGTACAAACCTCCAGTGTGACCATTTGTGCTGAATGAGATCAATTTGTCGCATTACAGACTACATTCCCTCCCCTTTATTAAGTGTAAGTCGAAAACTAGTTTACTGGTTGGAAGTTCGTTTCACTCTGAACAATCTTTTGCTGTAATACGAAAGACCTGTTGTCTGTCTCTGGAACCACGTCTTGTGAAGACATCTTGAAAAGTATACAAGCCGCTGGAAAGGGTCCGAACTCCTCAGACTGTGTCAAATGGTCTTGGACGAATGAAGTGAAGATAAGTTTTGTGACCGTTAACAGTTGTCTTTGCAACGCAGTCGAAAAACAAGTGATACTATTGTGTTAACAGCCCCAGAGTATTTCTGAGGACTGGCTAAACTACCAGTATACATGCGTTCACATGGTGGTGTGAATTTTAGTGTACTCTTACGACTGTCCCTAGAGTAATTGTACCGAAACATTGTATGGTGTCGTCAAATCTAGTGTATTCATGAGGACTATTCTATGCCTCTACAGTCGATACATAGCTCCATGACGACAGGCTGAGAGTCAGTTTCTAATGGGAAAGTACATTGACAGTTCACATATCTTGATGATGATGATGATAAATGATGATGAGGGATGATGATGATGATGATGATGATGATGATGATGATGGTGATAGTTGTCCCTTCAAGTGACATTTATAGGTATGCCGCGAAACAATGCATGGAAAAATAAGTACAACAATGAAAGTAGACAGAAACCAATCAAAAGAAAAGGTCTTGCTAATGTATGTATGAATGTGTGCGCGCGTGCGTGCGTGCGTGCGCGCACGCGCGTGTAAATATGGGTTTGCTTCTTTGTTTGTGTGCGTACCTGCGCGCGCACGCGCGCTCTCCCTCCCTTGCTGAATTATGTGTATGTTTGTGTATGGGCATTATGCCAGTGAAGAGGTGTTTCATATACGCGTCGTTACATTGACCTCAGAAAACACCTGTAGACACACTAACATAACGACGGCTAATAAAACCAGAGACTATGGGTTATGGCACCGACAGTGGCCTATCTTTTACTGCCAGACATTACATTGGAACATTATAATACTTGTCGTAAAACGTCTTCTTTCCTCAATATACTGCAGAAGGCATCTTAACTTGCATCCTAAACTGCCGTATAGCCATATGATAAGTACTAAAGTGATATAATGTAATGTCTGTTAATAACAATAGACTGTTCACTATCGGTGCCATAAAGGCATCATCCCTTGTACTTTCCGAACGGGTGAGACATCTGGACACCAATAGCAGGAAGTAGAAAAAAGCAAACAATGAAAACCGAATGATCGAACCAGAGGGGATGGGGTGGGGAGGGGGTGGGGAGGGGGTCGGGGGTTGGGGCGTGGGGGAAGCTTAAGAGTTCGACGTGTATGAGAGAAGGGAACGGAGGGGTGGATGAGAGGACCGAAATGTTGGGAACAGTCTGGTTATTTTTTTTTAAATGTAATACGAGCATGTTGGCGGAATGGGTGGGCGTTTTAGCGAACAGAACAGAAAATGGATGCCTCTTCTACCAGACGTACAGACCAACGGGATATCAACTGCCCTACTCGGGTCTGGACTAAGCGTTGTCTGATGAGGGTGAGCCTATGAGTGAAAAAAAATATTAGAAAAGGAACTGAGGGAGGGGAAAGAAGAGACAAAGACGAGGAGGGCAGTGAAAGGGGAAGGGGAGGGGTGGGGCAGGGAGGGAGTGAGGGAGAGGAAAGTTTTAAAAAATCCTCCTGAAAGTACTTTCGAGGA
>CM065720.1:45306337-45313837 GCA_033310375.1 Conus canariensis
CGTGCGTATCTGGAAGGCGGAAAAATGTGTGTTGTACGCCCCCTTCCGGAATAGATTCTAGGTTTTAATATTGATTTACTATCATGTTGATTTATATGTGTGATTATTATGTGTTCTGTATTTCTATCTTTTTCAGATCATGCTATTCGATAGATGTAATGTTTGACAATGCATATGTATATATGTGCGCATGGTGTTATATTTGAATTGTAATGTTATCGTTTTTAATCATTATCATTCATTACTATTGTTATTGATATTATTATTGCTTGGAAAGAATTGTGCGACAGGTGGATGTTTGGTTAATGGTTGGGGTGTGGAGGGTGGCTTTTGTGTTTGAAATGTTTCTTTTTCATTTTTGAGGGCAAGATGCAAACAAGCCTGCCATGTGCTTATTCTTTTCCCTCATTAAACAAATTTCGTTCGTTCGTTCGTTCGTTCGTTCTCTCTCTCTCTCTCTCTCTCTCTCTCTCTCTCTCTCTCTCTCTCTCTCTCTCTCTCTCTCTCTCTCTCTGAGTGACTGAGAGTTTTCCCAATGGAAATTAGTGTACAGTACGTTCATTGTGTACATGGGAGTGGAAAAAAAGAGTCACACGTAATTCATGTTACTGATGCGAGTGTCGTATGTGTTGGTATGCGGTCATTTGGTAGTGGCGTTTTGAAGTCCTTGTCTTCCAGCTTTTGTCTACATCCTGACTGGCGAGTCTTCAGCCTTCCCCTTCTTCCCTCCCTGTGTCATGCTCTTCATCCTCCTTTTCCAGCCTTGATGCGGCCCTTTGCGGTCGGCTAGGCTACACACAACATTGTCTGTCCTCCTCTCTTTCCTTCCTGTTTTTTTTTTCTGTTTTATACCTATCTGTCTGTCTGTCCGTCTGTCTATCTACCTACCTATCTATCTGCCTATCTGCCTATCTATCTATCTATCTATCTATCTATTCATTTTTTTAAAAATATATATCCAACTATCTATCCATCTATTTCAATTTTTAGATCTTCTCCCTCTTGTGTCTTTCAACTGCATCGCTGTTGTTTGTGAGAAGCTCCACCTTCAGAGTCTTTTCTTCAGAAACAAACAAACAAAATTGTTTGTGACAATTCTTCTATTTTCCCTCGTCTTCTCTACCAGCGTTTCTGTTTCATGTTCTTCTTTCCAGGTGTTCTTGCCTTGTTTTGTTGTTTTGACCTCCTTTGTCTTTCTTGTCAAAGTCTCTGTGTGAGAGAAATTCCGTCTTCAGAGACATTCTTAAAAGAAGGAAGAAGAAGAAGAAGAAGAAGAAGAAGAAGAAGGAGGAGGAGGAGGAGGAGGGGGAGGAGGAGGAAGAGGAAGAGGATAAGGAGGACAACAACAACAACAACAACAACAACAACAAAACAAGAACAAGAAAGGAGAAGGGAAAATAAATTCAACAACAAGAATCCAAAAGAAAGAAAGATTATATTTCACGACGCAGAACTGCGAGGAAAACACATTTTGTCAGTCATACCTGAATGAACGACAAAATATCGGCTCGCTGGTTTAACTTAGAGCATTGATTTGACCAAGACAACTGGAGAAACGACGAGGCGAGTGGATGCCTAAATGAAAGAGACAGGGAGATAGACAAAGAGATAGAAAGACAGTCTGACAGAGAGTGAGTTTGAAGAAAAAAACATGGCTGTAATTGAAAGAAGAAACAGATCAGGGGTTAACTGCTTCAGTCAGAAAACTCTTGTCTGTCTGATCGTCCGTCCGTCTGTTCGTCTGTCTGTCTGTCTGTCTCTCCCATAGGTTTAAAGTTATAATTAGTTTCCCTTCACTTCCTCATAAAGGAATTAACGAGATTGTTCTTTCTGTTTCTTTCTCAACTTATTTTATATATCTGCTTACTCACTTACAGCTGCATATATTTTGCATCTGCATTTAACCACGTTTAATTATCAGCCATGTGCCTGTATTAAAAAAAATTGATTTACATTACTCATTATTTTTATGTGCTCGTGTGCTTTATGTGTCCGCTTATAGGTTGTTTCTTTGGCTTTTAAATTCCCTGATCGTCCAATTACGTCCTTTCAAAATGTCATAGCTGCGTAAAAATCAAATCTTTATAAGAGAGTTAGAAGATCGGAAAACAGGAAATGGAATTAAAACAAAGATCGAGACGGATGACATTTATAACATCATTCAGAGAGAGAGAGAGAGAGAGAGAGAGAGAGAGAGAGGAGAGAGAGAGAGAGAGAGAGAGAGAGAGAGAGATTCTCATTTCATCTGACTCAAGCGTGGGAGGTGATCGTTACTGATGACATTGTATGGACAATATTTTCAGCATGATCATGTGATTGTGCATGAGAGGGTTTGTTTCTACAAATTCGCTGTCGAATTAAAAGTTTGCTGGTGACTGCTGAACATAAATCGCTAGAGAGCTGGTCATATGTTTTAGAACTTCTTGTGTATGGTGATGTTAATGTTATGTGCGAGTTATCAAAGAACATCTCATATGAATTTCAAGTAAGAAGCCATTTTGTTTTATCAATTTTAATGAGAGCTATATGTTGAGTATACTACAGACTGTAGATATCAGATCGGGCAAAAAAAGAATCAAAGACTGAGAACAAAATAAATAAATAAATAAATAAGTGAAAAAGCAGGCTAAATAAACAAATAAATGATGAAATAAACAGGCTAAATAATAAATTAATGAATAAACAAATAAATGAATAAATAAATGAACGAATAAATAAATGAATAAAACAGAATAAGATAGAAAAAAAAAAAACGTTTAAAAAAACTTGTAGCAGTTGCCACTCATGAGCAGACTGCGTTCTTTTTCTTCGTCTTTTTGTTCTTCCTTGCTGTGTGTGGCTACAATCAGCATTACGATTTTTGCCAGGGAAGCCGTCGAATTGGGAGTAGCTAGTGTGTTTTCCTTTTTCGATTTGCTAATGGTGGGGTTATTGGATGGGCTGTCGAGGTCATTCTTCTTTGGAAGCACTGCTGCTACATGTTCTGGACTGAGAGCTTCCCAAAACAAGTTTATTTCATTTTCAGCTTAACGTCTTCATCTTCTAAATGCTCCTCATTTCGTAAATCACCAACCAAATATTAAAAAAAAATGGTGTTTTTATGGCATTTTCCTACGATTACTTTACACCCACGTTCTTGGAGTCCATGACAACCACATTTGTGAACTGTTGTGACAGCTGAAATCTGTTTATCAGGACGACATAGTGTGATATTTACTATTGTTAGCATGATTTTGGTACTTTAAAAAAAAATTGAGACTCACTGTTATTGTGTGTTATTTTTCTACTTGGAAATAACGTGTCTGTGTCTGTATTATGCAAAATAATTTATTGCAATATTAAAAAGTATTAATGACAATGATAGTAATAATAATGATGATAATGATAGTAATAATAATAATAATAATAATAATAATGATAATAATAACAATAATGATAATAATGAAAAGATGATAATAAGATGAAAATAACAATAGTGATAATAATAATGATAATGATGATGATGATACTACTACTACTACTACTACTACTACTACTACTACTGATATTACTACTACTACTACTGATAATAATAATAATAATGATGATAATAATAACAATAACAATAATAATAACGATAATGTAATAATAATAATAATAATAATAATGCGACGACGACGACGACGACGACGATGATGATGATGATGATGATGTGCCTATGTCTATGATATGTAAAACAGGTTATTGTAACAACAACAGCAGCAACATCATCATCATCATCATCATCATCACCATCATCATCATCATCACCATAATCATCATCTTTCATCATCATCATCATTTTCATTATATAGACAAACAAAAATGATTGCAAACGGTTTAATAAAAAGAAAAAAGAGAGATATTGATTAAACGACTTGTCCCCTAAGCGCCACGCTTTTTTTGTCAAAGAAAATCTAGATCATGATTTTAATTTACATATTTTGGATTAGTCTCTGAGTTCCTGCTCTTCATTTAGATGAATTATAGTGAATGTTTAGTAGTTCAGTAAATCAAGTTCACAGATCAAAACCCCAAAGTTAATGATTATGTCAAAGACCCCTGGCAAGAGGAATGGACCTTGCAGACGGATAACAAACTATTTAAAATCCGTCCAAACCTGAAAGAGTTTTTACCATGTTCCCGAGGCAGCCGTAAAGACGAAACACTCTTGTGCCGCTTGCACACAGGCCACTCGTTTTATACCCATTCTTATCTTTTAAAAGGGGAAGAAGCTCCGTGGTGCATTCCATGTCATGTTCCACTCACAGTGAAATATGTTCTTTTAGATTGTTGGGACTTGCACGACGTGAGACATAAACACTTTACAGCAGAGTCCATGAAAACGCTGTTCAGGGATGTCCAGCCTGACGTGATCTTTGAGTTTCTGAAAGAGACCAACATTTTTCATCTGATCTAGGATTTCACGGAAGAAAGATCTAGGATTTTACGGAAGAAAGATTTTTAACGAAGTTTCTGGTACGCTTTTGGAACATGTATTTTAAGGAGATGTGTGAAAGGTTTTTTTTATGACTTTTGAGTTCATCTACGTCATCAACTGCCTCAAATGCCACAAACTGTACATTGGTGAAACTGGCCGTACGCTAGCCACTCGCTTCAAAGAACATTTGGCCGACATCGTGCATCACCGAGACAAACCTATAGCCCACCATTTCAACCAGCCTGACCACTCTACATCAGACATACGCGTCAAAGGGACGTGGCTCGTGTTCACAAAAAACACCACCGACAGGAAGGACATGGAGTCACACCTCATCAACAAACTAGGAATGAGAAAGCCCCATGGACTGAATGAAAAACTTTAAACCAGGATGCTGGGTCCTGTTGCTCCGTTACTTTTGCTGTCACATGTACAGACTTTTGTCAACCCATAATCCCTCACCCCCAATGATTTTGATGGATGGCTACTTCTTTACCCCTTCCAGGCTGGGGGGGACAGGGATAAGGGTTAGCGAAGAAATCCTTGTAAACAGGGCAAAGTGAGGGGCTCAATAGCCACAGCTAAGCCTAGAAAGTTCCCCTCTCTGCTCTCCCCCCTTCCTTGGAGTGACATTGGTATAATTTCTACTTTTTACTAACTTTAGTTCCGTTTCACAATTTTACATATTACTTTACCATCTCCTTCATTTGAAATCTAATGTTATCTTCAATAAATCTCTTCTAGTAACCACCTCCCCCCCCCCTTTTTTTTTTTCACAGCTTAATAATCTACATTCAGCTTTTATCTAAATTTTCCCTCCCCTTTTTTCCCCACATTTCTTTTCTAATTTATTTTTTTCCATTATGATAAGTCCATCCTACCTCATCAGCCGTAGATCTTTACTCCCAAAAACTTATGTCCCCTGTGGCCACCCAGCATTACCATCCCACCCCCTCTTACTTTCCTAATAATCTGTTAGAGTAACCCCAGGCTAGACCTGGGGCTGTTTCCCATGGCCCAGTGGTGTGTGTGTGTGTGTGTGTGTGTGTGTGTGTGTGTGTGTGTGTGTGTAATTGTGTTTGTGTGTATGTACAGGTTTTTTTTTGCACTTTCCTTCGACATCTTACATGGGGGGCGGGGGGGGGGGGGGTTCTCTCTGAGTTTTTTTCTCTCTGAGTTTTCCCCCCTTATTCCCTTAATGTCCGGGACTAGTGCGTCTGACTAGGTTTTTTTTTCACGGAGAACTCCGTTTTTCCCCTCACCCCATGGTGCCAGGGTGGGGCAACCCACTCTGGGGTCAGACTTGGGTTTGATGCTATAGGCGGCAAATCCACCCTGACCCTCCCCACATATTTTCCCCCCTACTCCCTCTCCAAATCCACCCATTAGTTTTACAATGAACTTTTGATTTGTTCTCTTTATCCACAACACTTGAATACAGTTTTTTTCACCTCCTGCCCCCTCCCTTTCACCCCGTCTCCATACTACTCAACTATTCCTACTTTTTCAGCTGATCATTTTGTACTCACTGTCTCCAACCTTCACCTTTACTTGCTTCTTTCCTCTCTCTCTCTCTCTCTCTCTCTCTCTCTCTCTCTCTCTCTCCTTGAATTGTGCTCACAAATGCATTCTGCCTTTTAGTTGCATTTGTGGATTGTGCTGTGCAAGGGAAGTATTGGTTTTTTTTTTTATCTCTTTTCTCTCTTGTCCTGTGTTTGTTGAAAAAGGCGCTTTCGCCGAAATATCCAGAAGTTTTGTGGTGTCCTTTGTAAATAAAACAACGTCTCTTTACACTTGTTGTGTGCTTGTTTGTTTGTTGTATGACTTTTGAGTTGATTTTAACGTAGTGACAGCCCTGATATGGCCCTTTGAGGTCGGCTGGGCTATAAGCAACATTACCTTACCTTAGTAGTTTAGTTTTTAACTTATCATATCGTAAGGCCTGAGATGGCATTCCCTGTTCAACTAGACGAAGCACAACATTCATTCAGAGACCCAAGAACTTCAACAACGATCATTTCACAGGAATCATCATCACCACTTTGAATGCTCTCTATTTTCTGTCGACCTGTCTGTGCCTCTCTGTGTGTCTTTGTGTCTGTATATCTGTCTGTCTGTCTGCCTATGTCTCTGCCTGTCTCTCTCTATGTGCTTCATCTGTCTTCTGTGTGTCGACCCCCCTTCTCCCTCCCTCCCCTTCTGTCTCTGTTTCTCACTGTGTCTGCCTGCCCCCCCCCCTCTCTCTCTCTCCCCCCCCTCTCTCTCCCTTTCTCTGTCACACACACACACACACACACACACACACACACACACACACACACACACACACACACAAGCACACACAAGCACACATACACACACACACACACAAACACACACACATACAGACACACACATATGCACAACTACAGTCCTCTCTCTCTCTCTCTCTCTCTCTCTCTCTCTCTCTCTCTCTCTCTCTCTCTCTCTCTCTCCCTCCGTCTGTCTGTATCTGTCTGTGTCTCTCTCTATTTTTTTTTTCATTGTGAAAATTTGCTTCGCTTGTGAATTTTGCTCACGTACCCATTTAAAAGTGAGCACGGCCTTATTGAATAAATTACCATCCATCCATCTCTCTCTCTCTCTCTCTCTCTCTCTCTCTCTCTCTCTCTCTCTCTCTCTCTCTCTCTCTCTCTCTCTCGCATGCACACAGACACCGAACTGCACGTACATACACACAAGCAAACACGAAATCAGACAAACATACACAAACGTACGTCCACATAAAATCTGTATCTCTCTTCGTCCGCTGTGTGTTTCCCAGCCATATATGACAAGCCCTGGTAATACTCGCCTGTCTGTCACAACCTAGTCTCTCCGCAACAGAATGGACCAGCACATTTCATGTCGCCACCCCCCCCCCCTCCCACCCCTTCCGCCTGTAATCCTCCTGTTTAGTTCACATCAGTGTCTACGGGAGGACTCTTGGCTCTGAGGGTAGGCCAAGTGTTTGGAATAGCGTGTCTAACGCTAGAGGGTGTCCTGCCGTTTATTGAATCAAG
>CM065720.1:45321337-45326337 GCA_033310375.1 Conus canariensis
TAAGTTGCATTAAAAAAAAATTGTTGTATGGTGTTGTTCTTTTTATGATTTTCCATGATATGCTGTAGTCTATTTTTTATCTTTAAGTCTCCAAAATATTTACTCAACTCTGTTTGGTTTTTGTATTTTTCTTTTTTGAATGACTGTTTGTGGTTTGCGTATCTGGTTTTGAAGTGGTTTTCAGTAATCCCTATATATGTTTCTTTTTCATTTTCTGATGTTACCGTAGCTTGGTATACAATGTTGTTGTGAAGACATTTGTTGCTTAGGGGGCACTGTTCTTTTTTAGTGCAGTTGCAAGATGTCCTTTCGACACCCTTCTTTGTTGTGTTGCTTTTCATTTTGTTAGATGAGTCGATTATGTTTTTAAGGTTGGGCATACATGAGTATGATAGTTTAATGGTGTTTTTGTTGAATATTTTGAACAGTTTGTATTCTTTTGGGAATGATGTTGTCAAGATTTTAAAGAATTCTTTTCCTACGTTTGTTTTTACTTTCCCATCGTATGGGGGGTTGTACCATATGATCTTCCTTTTCCTGTTTTTCTTATTTCTGTTCGTGTTGTTGTCTGGGCTGTATTGTAGTTTGTAATTATAACCACTTTTTTGTAATGCTTCTTGGTATTCTGTTGCTGCATTATTGAATACTTTTTCATTGCATGACAGGTTGGATAGTCTCTTCTTTATACCATTGGGTATTGTTTTTAGTATAGATGGTGGGTGGTTACTTTTAGTATTTACGTAGATTGGCATGTCATTGGGTTTTTTTGTATGGTTTGTTCACATGGCCATTGAGGTCTAATGTTATGTCTAGGTAATTCACTATTTTTTGTTTGCTTCTATTGTGATTTTTAAGTTGTGGTTTTTGAAGATTTTACATAATTCTTTTTTCTTGTTTTCAATAGTTCTTGGATTATTGTTTAATGCAGCGAGGCCGTCATCTCAGTACAAACCGACCTGTTTTCCGAGTTGTTTTTGGATGTTGGCTAGCACGAATAGTCCGACTAGTTCACATGTTTCGGCACCATCCTACGATCCCATGGTCACATCAAACGTAGAGTTTTTGCTCGTTTTTTTTAATCCAAGTTTCATTTCTGCTGTGGAGTAGGGTTTTCTTGGTGTGGAAAATGATCTCCATTTCTGACTCTGTTATTTTTGTGTGTTTGTTGGCAAATTTCAAAGCTTTGGAGAGTAGTTCTTCATCTATGGATGGGTAGAAGTCCACTATGTCAAATGTAATAAACACTGTGTTTCTCTGTTTGTTGAGTTTCTTAAACCATTGGATAACTTCATAGCTGTTTTTCCAAAGGTTGTATATATACATAATCCTCTCTCTCTCTCTCTCTCTCTCTCTCTCTCTTATATATATATATATATATCTATATGTATATAATATGTGTGTGTGTGTGTGTGTGCGCGCGCGTGCGTGCGTGCGTGCGTGCGTGTGTGCGTGCGTGCGTGCGCGCGTGCGTGCGTGCGTGTGTGCGTGTGTGTGTGTGTGTGTGTGTGTGTGTGTGTGTGTTATCATTATTATTATTTTTCACTTATTCGTTCATACGTTCGTCTGCTATATCTATCCGCTTATCGGCTATTTCTTTGGCTTTTAAGCTCCCTGATCATCCGATTACGTCCATTTCGAAATTTGACATTTATGTAGTAGACAGAGAATCTTCATAAGGAAGTAAGCGGAGCTGAACAACAGGAAAAGGAGATTAAAACAAAGATGAAGAGGGACGACATGAATAACATTAACCTAGAGAGAGAGAGAGAGAGAGAGAGAGAGAGAGAGAGAGAGAGAGAGAGAGAGAGGGAGGGAGAGAGAGAGAGATTTCCATTTAACCGGACTCAAATGTGGTAGGAGATCGTGACAGAAGATACTTTATGGACAATGTTTTCAACATGTATATGTGATCGTGCATAAATCACTTTGCCTGCAGACATTTTTTTTTTTTATCGAATCACAAATTGGTAGGCATTGCTCACCTTAGTCTTCCAGGGACCTGGTCAGAAGTTGCAGAACTTCCTTTCTAGATGGTGACGCTGCTGATATGTTAATGTTTGCAACGAACGTCTCATGTTATTTTCAGCTATTTTGTTTTCTAGTATAAATAGCTATAATTTGATTATGCAACAGCATACAGAAATCAGACTGAAAAAAAAACATTTAGAGACTGACAACAACATAAAAACATGATACATAGATAAACAAATAAACAAATGCCTTAGTAAATAAATAAGACACAAATAAATAAATAATAAAGTAAATAAACAAGTAAGTAAATAAGTAAATGCATAAACAAATAAATAAATAAATAAACAGTAAATATATAAGTAAGTATATGAATAAATAAATGCCTGTGGTTGTCATCCTATGAGCACACTGTTTTCTTTTTCTGTGTCCTTTTCTTCTTGTTTGCTGTATGTGGCTACAATGAGCGTTACGATTTTTCCTACGGAAGCCCACGGATGGAAAAAAGCTGGTGTTTTTTTTTCGTTTTTCGATTTGTTGATGGTAGGCTTATTTGATGCACTGTCGAAGTCGTTTTTCTGAGATATGTTCTGGACTAACAGCTTCTCAAGACTTGTTTATTTCAATTTCAACCAAGTGTCTTTATCTTCTCAATGCTACACATTTCGCAAATCACTATTGAGATATTCCAAAAATTGAGTTTGTTATGGCATTTTAATCCCATTTCGTTTACACCCACTTTCTTTGAGCCCCTGACTGTTGTCACTGTGAGTCTTAGCGACATCTGGATTCTCTTTGTTAGGATAACATAGTGTGATGTTAATAAGTTTAAGTAGCATTTTCTATGTTTTTTGGTATAAATTTGGACTCATTCTAATTAGGTGGTGCTATATTTCTATTTAGCAGATGGCGCGTTTATTTTTGTTGTCACAGGCGCGTGCCACTGTAAGTATACCTATTGTTTCTATATCATCATCATGATCATGATCATCACCAAAATCATCATCACAATTACTACTACTACTACAACTACTGCTACTACTACTACTACTACTACTACTACTACTGCTGCTGCTACTACTACAACAACAACTACTACTACTACTACTACTACATCAATAAAATAACCAACTCAAAAACATTTCAAACAGTATAATCATCAAATCAACAAATACTGTTTAAACGACAAGACCCCACCAATCCCCAAACCCCCGCATATACCTTGTTAAAGAAAAATACGGATCATGACGGTCATGTATACTTCTTCTCAATGATTCTCTACTAATTGTTTTTGACAACAGACAGAAGTATTAACATTACGGCATGTTAGTGAGTACACAAGTTCAGCGGGAGGAGGGAGGGTGGGGGTAGGGGATCAAAAAAAAAAAAAAGAATACATACAGAAGGACTACAAGAAGCGTTTAAACAGTTCAGTTAAATAATCTAGGAAGAAGGAAGAAAAATAAGTCTAAAGCATACTGCTTTTGTTCTGAGCAAAATGCACATCCGACATGCCTGATCATTTAGGGTACAGTGGTTAGACATGTACACACATAGATGGACAGACTTCCTTGAGTCTGTGTGTGTCATGAGTCTAGTTATTGCCATCGACCTCTTCTTGGTTGCTTTGTTTTCCCCCGCTCCTTCTCCAATTCGTTTCATGATACACATCAACAAGTGGTTCATAAGGCTACCCTTTTCCTGTTAAAGTTTTATGTTTCGTTTCTAAATAATGTATTTTCAACATTACAAAAGAATATTGAGTTATCTTGTTTTTATACTTTCAGTCAATTACGCAGATTTATTAAGTTTAGCATTTTGGAAATAAGCAAAGATCAAACAAAGTTTATTTTTTCTATGAAAGTGTTGTCTCATATTATGTTCGATCATTTTAACGTTTGATATTATTTGCAGTTGTTTTGTTCTTGGATTACGATTGCTGTTTATTATTCTAATGTTCGCAGTTCTCAAATATCTTTTTAATGTTGATATACATGCCATGTATTAATATGATTTACCGTCACATCATACTTTTCGAAAATGTTTTTCTGATCGAGAAAATAATTCTTCTTCATCAACGGCACTTTCAACTAAAAATGTCTGCTTTCATATCCAGTTTTCAAATTAATGACATCTTTAGACACTTTAAATTTGTTAATACTGACTTACGGTTCTGCTGATAACTTATGCGATTTATCTTATATCACCTGATCTGCAAAATTAACATATGAAGTTAAAACGTGTATCCAACATCATATTTTTGAACGAACGTTTTTTTCTTTTTTTTTAGATTTGTGTACATCAAAGGAATCTATACCAGAGCACAGGGCATTTGATTTCTTTTTCCATTTTTAGATTTCCGATGTATTTCTATTTTGGATCTGCGATGTATATTTTTTTTAACCAAGATAAGTTAAGAGCTTTTATATATTTGCTTAAATGAGACACAACTGTAACTCCATTTTCGACGGTGTGTACTGCGTATTCCTTTTGATCTTTTTAATTATTATCATCATCTCTCTCTGTCTCTGTCTCTATCTCAATCTCTGTCTCTGTCTCTCTGTCTTTCTGTCTCTCTTTGTCTGTTTATACACTCGTGATACTGACTTCTTTCTTTTTTCCAAATGTAGTCCTTTCGTCTGTAACGTAAGAATGTCGAACGATCCTAAGATCCGTGTTCTAATTCGTTCAGTTGTTATTTGTTTGAAACACGATAGTTTCGAACTGTGGCAAAATCCACCCAGAAAGACTCCCAATAAAACATCCCTAAAACAACTAATGCCAAAATAAGAATAGAAAGAAGTAAATAAACAGGACAGACAGACGAAAAACAAATTAATGAAAAAACGACACACGCATGACCTCACGTTCTCTAGCACGTGAGAACACACACACACACACACACACACACACACACACACACACACACACACACACACACACACATACACACACACACACAAAAGCACACACACACACACACACACACACACACACACACACACACACACACAAGCACACACACAAGCACA
>CM065720.1:45338837-45343837 GCA_033310375.1 Conus canariensis
AGAAGAAGAAGAAGGAGAAGAAGAAGGAGGAGGAGGAGAAAGAGAAGGAGGAGGAGGAGAAGTAAAGGAGATGATGAAGAGAACGATACAAAGAAAGGAAGAAAGAAAGAAATGAGAGAAAGAAGGAAAGAAAGAAAAAAAGAAAGAAAGAAAGAAGAATGAATTCAACAAAGTAGGAAGAGGAGGAGGGGATACAGGATGAGGTTGAGGAGGAAGAGGGGGAGAACGAAGAGGAGGAGGAGGAAGAGGAGGAGGACGACGACGATGACGGCAACGACGACGATGACGACAACGATGACACAATGAAGAAGAAGAAGAAGAAGAAGAAGAAGAAGAAGAAGAAGAAGAAGAAGAAGAAGAAGAAGAAAGAAAGAAGAAGAAGAAGAAGAAGAAGAAGAAGAAGAAGAAGACTAGACACGTATAAATGACTGTCCTGTCGCTTTGTGACACTAGCTTCATTCCTCGCTCCATGGTCATCGTCATCAACATCATCATCCACGAACTATAGGAATACAGGATTTTTTTTAGCTGTCCGGTGGAAGGGACCAATAAGGCATTAAAAGGGGTGGTGATGGGGGGGGGGGGGGGGGGGTTGGGGGTAGGGTGGGGAGTGACAGGAAGTGACGGAGAAAAGAAGATAAGAAGGTAAGGAAGACATCGACAAGTTGAGTCAGACAGGTTGGGGGTTGGGGGTAGGGGGTGACTCTCTCCATAGCTCCTCTGGCAGCGCCGTACACCAGCCACTTACCAGTGGCCAACACGAGTTACGTGATCTGGACTTCAAGCAAGTCCATGACTGACTGCAAAGGTGACGTGGCTCCTGTGGGACTGACCAAACTTGTTGGAAGGCATTATCCCAGCCCTGCTTGCCGGAACTGTTGGCCAAGGAAGTATGTTGCTCGTCCGTAATGGATCTGTGTGCTGCTTGCTGGTGCTTGTACACAAACGGTTAAGTAGTCGGTGCTCGTTTTTTTTCTTGCTTTGTTTGTTTCTTTCTTTCTTTCTTTCTTCTTTTCTTGTCTGTTATTTTCTAAAACTCATTATGTCATCCTTGGTAAGTCATGTGGGCTAAATAACTACTCAAAATGTAGCGGCATTCCACACACACACACACACACACACACACACACACACGCGCGCGCGCGCACACACACACACACATATACATACGCACGCACACACACACACACACACACACACACACACACACACACACACACACACACACACACACACACATGTGAACATGGCAATTAACTCACATCTGACGAAATATGTAACAAAACTCTTTGACTTTTCGGAACAATAATGAACTAAAAGAGCTGGTATCGACAAGTAAACGATGCAAACCATTTGCAGAATCGTCCCTTGGTATGGTCCTTTCATTCCAGCTGTGTGGGCTACGTACTTGTGCCAAATGCACGCGGAGGCGACGTAAAACGATCATTAAAACTATGCCTAGTACATACATTCTACGTTCCAGCCATTCCAGGATTTTAGAAGCATGACCTCAAAGTAAGAAGGGGAAGGATGGGGGGGTTGGGGGGGGGGTTGGGGGGGGGGTAGAGAAGAAAAAAAGTAGTTCGCATTCAGGCGCTATTTCTAGACCCAGCACAATTACTGCAGATTTAGCGGTATCACCAGACGTACCATCTAGTTTACCTTTTGTGGAGGTATAGTCTTCGAAAGGCAGCAGACAGGTGGAATTACCTGCCATTCTGCCAGGCAGGAAAAGATCTTTAGGTTTAGCTGTATAAATGGAGTTGTCAGCTGGAGGGTATTTTTGTAAAGGTACAGGCTTCAAAGAAATTGGAAAGACCAAATGCTCTTATTAGTTGAAATCCATCTTTTGTACATCACTGGAAAACCATTTTGACCCAACTTTCCCTTATGTCTTTCCTGACTGCAAGAAGATAGAAAATGATAAAGAAAAATGGTGATATTTGCAACATAACGACAGCTCTTTTAAGATTTCATTTCGTATATGCAGAGATAAGAAGTCTTCCCAATAATGGTACTTTGCTTTAAAAACATCCAGAATCTGGACCGTGAAATATTGTATTTAACCGCTATTCTGGTACCTTCAGGAGGACACCGTCTTCTAGTTCTGAGACTTCTGATGAAGAAATCAGAAAAAAATCAAATGTACCAGTTTGTTCTCCTTCAAGCTTTGATAAAAGGGGTATCTTTTGTCTGCTCCGAAAACTCATTTCTGGACATAAGAGTCGCTCGACCACGCTCTGCATGTATTTTCTAAACGTAAAAGACTTTTAATAGCAACTTCTTATTGCCAATACGACCAGCAGGGAGAAGAAAAAACACGAACAAGTAGGGTAAGTCTTGCTCCCATGTTGAACTGAATACACGCCTGTAACTCCATGCTGCTTGCGACACGGGCTTGCTCAGTAGAAATAGCAAAGTAGAGCACACAGAACAAACAAGGAGCAGGAGAAAGAAAATCAAATCTGTTACCGAGGGTATACATTTATTCAGGCGGTATGACCGACATTTAGGTAACTATCACCTCGCAGTCACGATTTCACGATTTGTCGCAGTTTGTTACAGAACGTAGGAGAGGCTCTAATGAAAAATCACAATGCATTGAACGTTCACAGAAGGGTGCACGTTTTGATGCATTGTGACATTTCATTAAAACCGTATTTTGTTGCAGTTGCGACATTCCGTTGAAAGCGATCTTGACGGTTTGCGGTAAAAACGTTGCGAGAGGACCCATACTGTGTGAGATGTTCTTTTTGAAAAGGTTAAAAAAATATTCATCAGCGCTCTCTCTCTCCCTTCATCCCTTCTACCAACAGTGTATTTCTGAGGACATGGAAGAATAATGAGAAGAAAGAATCATACGTGCAGGTAAACGCAACAAAACCGGCAAAGAAAGAAAGAAAGAAAGAAAAGAAAACAAAACCAAATCCATTCTTCCGACGAGCAAAATAATCGACAAGAATGGTCACACCGCATTTATCACCTCACCACAATTTGTGGCAGAACTTGCTATTAATCGTCGTGGCTTCTCCATGTGTTGTTGACATAAAGATCTCGCCACGTTAGGACACATTGCAACAAATCGTGGGACTGTGTTAACGACCCATTCTATGCCAGATGAGTGCGCACCATTTGTGTGCCCGAGGGGATTGCCTCTAAGATGTCTGCGGATCAAAACGAGGCGGAATCACTATCGCATGTGCGTTGGTATTTCCGGTTTACTTTCCGATTATACTTCATCGCTTTAGATATTGCGAGAAGGACTCTCTCTCTCTCTCTCTCTCTCTCTCTCTCTCTCTCTCTCTCTCTCTCTCTCTCTCAGATTATAATTATGATGGAAATGTTGTGTGTGTGTGTGTGTGTGTGTGTGCGCGCGCGCGCGCGCGCGCGCGCGTGTGTGTGTGTGTGTGTGTGTGTGTGTACGTGTACGTGTGTGTGTTGTGTGTGTGTGTGTGTGTGTGTGTGTGTGTGTGTGTGTGTACGTGTACGTGTTGTGTGTGTGTGTGTGTGTGTGTGTGTGTGTGTGTGTGTGTGTGTGTGTGTGTGCGCATACTTGTGTACGTCCGTACATCCGTGCTATATTGTCCCCGGGGATCAAAAGTCAGACAATTTTCAGTATAGGCACTGGAATGGACAAACAAGAATCCAGATTATGGTGTTTTCGTGTTCTGGAGGTAGGTTGTGATTGTGTGTTGGCGGTTGCTGGTGGCGTTTGTTTGTCGTTGTCTTCTTTTGTCTCTGTTTGGATCTTGACTGGCGAGTCTTCAGCCTTTAATTGCCCCTCCCCTCCCTCTTGCTTCTGCTGGCGTCGTCCTCTTTTCCCCCTCATCTTCTTCCCAGGGATTTTCGGTTTCTTGTGCTGTTAGCAGATCTTCTTTCTCCGTTGTCTTCTTTGTTGGTTTAGCTGTGTGTGAGGAATTCTATCGTCAGGGCTTTTTCTGAAGAAAAAGAAAAGAGTGAACAGCAAAAATGAACACACGAGTATATTCTAAAGTGGTGAACTGAATGATATGAACAGATATACAAACAAACAGACAAACAGACCACCAACCAATCAACTAACCAACCGACCAACCGACCAACCAACCAACCAAGCAACCAAACGAACGAACTCCAGCTTAATCCTGTCATGAATCACACGATTTTGCTGAGAGAAGAACACAAATCCAGCTCAAAAAGATACGTTCCGAGGTCCAGCCACCATCAAACAAACAGAAATCAGAAACAAGGAAAGAAGTGGCGACTTAAAGAGACAGGAAGAAAGGCAGACAGCCAGTCACACCGTCAGACAGCGAGTGATTTGGAAGGGGAAAAAGAAGCAACAACAGTGAAACCAAAAGAAAGAGCTGTTGTAAATGAAAATGAAAGCCGATCAACGAAACATTTCCACAATCAGAAATAACTCTCTCTCTCTCTCTCTCTCTCTCTCTCTCTCTCTCTCTCTCTCTCTCTCTCTCTCTCTCTCTCTCTCTGTCCGTGCGTATGTGTGTAGGTGAGCTTGTGCTTGTGATTATGCGTACGTATGGGTAGCTGCGTTTTGCAAATACAAAATACACTGTAACTGTGACAGGTCAAAAGAATAGCTGTGTCTAGAATATCAGTCCTTGAGTGATTAAACAAAACTCTCTCTCTCTCTCTCTCTCTCTCTTCTCTCCTCTCTCTCTCTCTCTCCTCTCTCTCTCTCTCTCTCTCTCTCTCTCTCTCTGCAGTAGCTTTCAAGCAATTCTCTGGCCTATCCTAATTCTTCGGGAGGTAACACACGAGATGGTTGAATCCGTTACTTTCTTTCCTTCTTTTTCCGTTGTTTGTCTATCTATTCATCATCGATGTATCCCGCTTTCCCCCCCTAGCTATTAGTTATTTGTCTGGCTTATTTATCTAACTATTTTTCTTATTTGTTTGCAGATTTATTTGATTTAATCGTCTATATATTTATTTGCTGATTTCTTTGATTTTTTAAATTCCCTGAGTGTCCGAATATACCCAAACGAAAATGCGAT
>CM065720.1:45346337-45356337 GCA_033310375.1 Conus canariensis
CCCCATTTCCTGTTTATTTCTTCAATCCGCTTACCTTTTTTACAAGCATCTTTCTTTTCATTGAAAGATTCCTGTAAAAGGAACGTAATCGGAGAATCAGGGAACTTAAAAGCCCCCCCCCCCCCCCAAAAAAAAAAAAAAAAAAAAAAAAAAGCAACAACAAACCTCTGGACAAATACAGCAGATTAACACACAAGCACATTATTAAAAGAGATAAATAGAAAGAAAATATGAATAAATAATGAACTTTAAAAAAATTTTAAAAAAGGAAATAAAACGAACAGATCAACAATACGTAGATGATAAATAAAGAGATAAATATACAGATAAATAAAGAAAAGGAAAGAAACAACTGGAGTGAAATGTCATGTAACGCCCACTGTAGGGGGTAGGGGTGGCCTAACTATTTTACACCTCATACTACAGTGAGAGAGAGAGAGAGAGAGAGAGAGAGAGAGAGAGAGAGAGAGGTTGGGAGAGGGAGAGACCGAGAGAGGGAGGGAGGGAGGGAGAGAGAGAGGGGGAGGGAGAGAGAGGGAGGGAGCAAGAGAGAGAGAGAGAGAGGGAGAGAGGAAGAGGGAGGGAGGGAGAGGGGGAGGGAGAGAGAGAGAGAGAGGAGAGAGAGAGGGTGGAGGGAGGGAGAGGGAGAAAGAGAGAGAGAGGGGTAGGGAGGGAGAGAGAGAGGTAGAGACAGAAAGAGAGAGAAAGAGCGAGAGAGAGAGAGAGAGAGAGAGAGAGAGAGAGGAGAGAGAGAGAGAGAGAGAGAGAGAGAGAGAGAACGAACGAACAATGAACAATCTTTATTTCTTCAGGCCCCCAGCTCCTAGAAATGAGGTCAAGTCAACATGAAAGTAAAAGACACAAACATCACAACCAATCAGCTTCCTAGCATGAGACACTCAAAAACAAAGGTTTGCCTTAACTTCATGGCATTAAACAGAAAAACACTAAGCTTCCTAATATTGAAAATAGACCCATTTTTCAACAAGACTGCATATGGACTGACACCAAAGTTAAGATTTGTTTTTTTTTCCTTTTATCATTGTACAGAGCACATTTTATACAACACATGGTCCTCATCTTCTAAGACCTTACATATTTTGCACTTGAAATTAGCATTGGTGTTGAAAGGTCTATTGAAAATCGATCCATTGATTGGTAACACACCAAGCCTAAGCTTTACTTGACAATCCCTAAAGCAACTAATGTCCATGTGAGAGAGAGAGAGAGAGAGAGAGAGAGAGAGAGAGAGAGAGAGAGAGAGAGAGAGAGAGAGAGAGAGAGAGAGAGAGTCCTCCTTGTTTGTGGCAATTTTCCATCGTTCTCTTTCCATTTTCCTTCACAGCAGTTCTTGGCTTTCTTTTGATACTTCGTTCGCTCGTTTGTTTGTCTGTTCGTTTTTATTTTTTTTACCGAATATTATGTTTATGTTGTTGGCGATGTTTATGCTGTCTGTCTGTCCATTTCGTACGTGCAGTCACACTATTCGCTTTTGCCCTTTTCTTCATATCGCATTGCTCATTTAGAGACGGTAATTCATCAGTAGCAAACTGGTTTCCCTGCAGTTCACCACCCTGGCATGAACTCATGTGTTCGTTTCTGTTGTGCCTCCTGATTAATTCCCTTTGCTCTCCCTTTTTTTTTTGTGATCTCCCTTTGTGTTTCTGTTATTGCATCTTCATGTTCCGTTTCTTTCTTGTGGTTCTTCAGCAGTTGAATTCATGTACGACTCAACAAACTCGTTTGACAATGATTTGTTTCAAAATTTTCATTGGCTTTCTGTCTAATTTTTTTTATTTTTATTTTTTTTTAATAAATAATCTGACTTCTGTGATATGAAAAGGGTTTGGTTGTTTTTTTGAGTGAATCATATTTCCATTCTTCGAAGAAGAGATGTCTTCCAGTGACTATCACTGTTCATTTACTATGAATAGCACGATTTTCATTTCAGCTATATCTCAGAAACTTTTCATCTATTCATGTTGATAGAAAAACAAACCGTGACATTAAGATCAGCATTCTACACCAAGCTTTTTACATGCTTACATCATTTGTTTGGTCTTTGTTTGCTGTTTGTAACTTTTCCCCGTATAAACTTTCTTGCTTCCCCGTGTTTGTTTTTCCCTTTTGTCTTTCCTTCATTTATTCACTGACCCACAAACGACTGCAAGAATGTAAACGTCAGTTTTGAGGAGTCTTTTGCACAACGCAATTTCTGAACAATGGTTTCTGTCATCTGCTGCATTCATCCAAAGGGCTGAATAAAATGCCGGCTGCTCTGTGAATGATGGCAGATGCTTTCGTTTCGTAGGAGTAAAAAGTTTAGATCGATTTAACCGTGTCGACATGCCCACAAGAGAACAGTGAAGAGTTGGAAAAATCAAATGATCTGGATTCAGTTTTTTTTGTTTTTAAGAAGGTGATGATGATCGTGACGACGACAACAAAAACAGCAACACTACACTACTAACATTTTAATTCTTATTACCATTTTTTTCTCTGTCACAGTAGCTAACAAATCTGTACACAGTATTGTACAAAAAGCATTCTAATGCTCCTGCAACTGAGCGTGGATCAAATATGTTTGGATTTGTAAAAGCGGTATGTGACTTTCTCTTTATCCCTGATTCTTTACCCCCCCCCCCCCCCCACCCATTTCCTACCGCTTCTCCCACTTCCCGTCAACCCCTCTCCAGACATAGACAGTACTTACTGTTTTATGTCAAGAGTTGTGTTTTCTTATTTTTGTTCTTATCACTTGGTTTATCTTTTCTTTTTTAATTTTGTTTGTTTGTTATTGCTCAATTTTCTGCTCAGCATAAAATACCCCTGCGTTTTCATGGGAATTTCCTATTGTTATTCTCTGTAATGAATGACTGCTATATCAGATAGATTTGGACAATGTTGTGTATTGAATTACTAAATAATGCTAGTATAGTCCATACTAATTGGTGCACGTGAATACATTGAATGCTGTATTATATTGTTTATGTAAAAGGTTTCAAAAAGGAAAAGAGAACCTTCGTTGCAAGGGGGAAAAAACCCAGCAACACTGATGATAACAACAACAACAACAATAACAACAACAATAATAGTGACAATAATAATAATAATGATAACAATAGCAATAATAATAATGATAACGAAACTAGAGCTACTGCTGCTGCTGTTGTTGCTGCTGCTACTACTACTAGTACTGCTGCTGCTGTTGCTGTTGCTGCTTCTACAACTACTTCTATTACTACTGCGACGACGACAAAAACAAGAACAAGAACAGCAACAACAACAACTAGTACTACTACCATTTCTTCTTCTACTACGAGTACTATACTACTACTACTACTACTCCTGCTGCTGCCGCTGCTGCTTTTGATGATGATGATGATGATGATGATGATAACAATTATGACTTTGTTTTTTTACATCTTGTTTTGCCATTCACAATGTTTTGCATAAAGAAAAATTAGGAAAGCAAGAATGAGAGCTACTGCAGTAATATATGATAGAAACAAGAAAAGGAAAAAAAAAGAAATTTTTTCCCCCAGTATGACGCTCCTTCAAAGAGTGCCTATAGAAGCAGAAACCATCTCATTCCATTCTTTTTCTCATGCATACTAATGCAGACGAAATTCTCCTCCATCCTGTGCCTCGGTACGAAGAAGCTAACAGACAGCTAAGTGCGGTGCAGTGTCTTCCCTGACGGGTTGGCTCATGGATCAGTGTCAGTGTTTGTTTTGTAAACGGTATCACTGCATGCTGGCCAGTCGTCTTATCCTACAGTACGTCTGCCGAGGCATGAGACCTAGAGTTTCAACTGGGCTAGAACTGGTGTATTAATGGATAAATATAATATATGAATAAAAATAACGATGAAAAAAAGGCTGGATATGGCTTAAAGGACCTACGCATTTATCCACGCGCTAGTCAAGCACTGTGAACCTACCGAAATGACATGGATCGTAAACCGACGTTCTTGTACATAAGTATGTGTGAATGTTCCCAAGAACGTGATCGAGAGCGTGTGACAGAGCGTTGGAGACTACGTGTAATTCTTCTGACGACCTGATATTTCATCTCCATGTGGACTGCTGGGTCGAGGACTACTATAGAACCTGCCCGCGTGTGGCTGTGGACTCGGGAGTCGGAAAGAGTGACAAAGAACAATTGCCACGGAGAGGACACGGACACAGAAACAACACAAATAAACCATACAGAACCAAACAAAACTCACAGCATTCTTCCCCCTGCGACAATCACTGCTGTCAAAATTACTTGCTGTACCTTCTTCTGTCTGTTTATAAAATAAAGTTAAAAATGAAATAAAAAAGTAAACGAGTAATCAAACAAACAGATAAATGATTACATTTATATCAGTAAAAATAAATAGCTAAATAAATAAATGAATGAATAGTTAACGCAGTAAGTAAGTAAAGTATAAAGTAAGTAAGTCAGTCAGTCAGTCAGTAAGTAAGCAAGTAACCCTGATCACATCTTTACCTGCAGCCACTGCAGCCGGGTCTGCCTATCCTGCATTGGTCTTATCAGCCACCAGCGCGCCTCAACCGAGGTGGGTCACTTCTTCCATAATCTTCGTCCTCGAAACCATCCTGTGTCTCTATCTCAATAACAGTCTCATCATCTATCTCAAGATAAATATAGATATAAGCAAATAAATGAAATATGTAAATGAATGAATAAACAAATAAATAGGTAAATGAATAAATAGAGAAAGAAAGAAAGAGATAATAAATCAATCAATAAATAAATAGGTAAATTGATAAAAAGCACAAGGCAGCAAACAGACCCTTTCCAACTGCAGACAAGGCGGCGATCTTTGATCAGTCACATGTTCAACAGGCATCTTGGTCTTCAGCTGCAGTGGCCACGGTTTGGTGACGCTCCTGTCTCTGCAAGAGGACGCAACGCAGATTTACACTGTCAGCACTATTTTATTTCTCTCCTACACAGTCCTGTCGCCCAGTTTGTCGCTGGATTTGTTGTTTTTTCCCTCAAATGTTTTTCAAATTCTTGCCTGTTCTTTGCTTGTTTCTTTTTACTACCCGGGGCAGAAAGTTTGCAAAACCTAGAGATGTGCTTTTGGACGATTCACTCCATTATCTCTTCCCAGTAGACACTTCCACGGCTACCTTCCCACTATCGACCGCCCTCCACTATCACCCCCCCCCCCCCCCCACTATCGACTTCCTTTCTATCCCTGCCATACCTTTCAAATCCCGCACTACTTTTTCTTTCTGCTCTTTACCCTCCTTCTCTGTCTCTTCGTCTTTGTTTGTCTATCCTGTCTGTGTATCTGTGTATCTGTCTGCCACTCTCTCTCTCTCTCTCTCTCTCTCTCTCTCTCTCTCTCTCTCTCTCTCCGATCCCTCTCTCTCTCTCCCCTCTCTCTCTCTGTCGTCTGGAGCGAGTGATAAACACACCCTTTGTCCTATTTAATAACTATCGCTTTTCTATCGTATGTCTAATAAAAGGTCCATCCATTCCGTTGTTTTGTTTTCTTTCTATTGGAAGTTGTCTGTATGTTGTATGATGCTGGGATCGGAGAGGGCTGAGAACAGAACAACTTTCCAGCTGAAACTATTCTCCCTTTTCATTGGATCAGGGTCACAGAGAAGGATGCTGATGTTCTGCCAACGAATTCTCATGTCGCTGAATTGCACCTCACATTCCAAGAGCGTCTTTCACATTGGAACGTGTGGAAGAGGATGAAGAGAAGGGGGAGGGAGAAGGGAACAGACTTCAGTCTAACGAGCTCCTATTCGTTTTTATCACATTCTTGAATGGTGGCATTTTGTTTTATGGATGTTAAATGTGTTCGGCCTTCGCTGTTTGTTGTGAGACCGAATGACAAACATAATGGAAATGCCAAACACAGACGTAGACATGTCATAGAATAGGTCAAATTAGAACTGACTACTTTTTGTTAAGACAAATGTGCACGCGTACACGCAGGTCTCTCTCTCTCTCTCTCTCTCTCTCTCTCTCTCTCTCTCTCTCTCTCTCATACACACACACACACACACACACACACAAACACACACACATACACACACACACACACACACACGCGCGCGCGCGCGCGCGCGCGCACACACACACACACATAGACGATAGATGGATAGATAAATAGATAGATGAATGAATAGATAGATAGACAGACAGTTAGAGAGGCAAACAGACAGGCAGATAGATAGATAGATATGGATAGATAGATAGATAAGATAGATAGATCGATCGATAGATAGATAATAATAGATAGATAGTAGATAGATAGATAGATAGAAATAGATAGATAGGTAGAAGATAGATAGTAGTAGATAGATAGATAGATAGCTAAGTAGATAGAAAGGTAGGTAGGTAGTAGTAGGAGACAGGTACAGGTAGTAGTAGATAGATATTTGTAGATAGGCAGACATTCAGATGGACAGACAGACAGACAGACAGACAGACAGACAGATAGGTAGATGATTAGATATACAGATAGACGGACAGACAGACAGACACATAGATAGATAATAGATAGATGATAGATAGATAGATAGATAGATAGATAGATAATTGGCAGGTTATTCTTTGTGATACTCTGTTAGATGACATTTTATTAACAATCAGCCCATTGGCCGTAGCAATCCTCCCACAGACGCTTTTTAGAACTTTCCAGAGGAATAGTCTCCCATTACCATTTGCTCTGCAGAGTGTTTCTACCGTTTGCGCTCGCGATGCAATATGATGTTAGTGTTGAAAGGATGACATCTTCAGTCCATACCTTATACAAAGAACTTTTATAAGATCCGGAGCTATAATTGCTTATCAGAACTGTGACACTTCCTCCCTTCTTTTCCCTCCGTCATCATCCCATACAAATACTGTTTGCTTGGTGAGTTTGCTTTCATCTTACCATCAGCTGGAAATATATCTCACGTTCTTGCTCTTACTAACATCTTTTTCTGAAGCATAATGCCTTTCGTTCTTCAATTTCAAGATATCATTCATGATAGAACGAAAGTTGAAGAAGGCCACAAAGTTGTATACCAATGTATCTGAAACTGTCATGGCCAATACGTCATCTAAGGACGGCGCCCCATCCTCTTCCCTCTCCCCCATCCGCCGCAAAACAAATAAAGAAAGACAGAAAGACAGACAGACAGACAGACAGACAGAAAGAAAGAAAGAAAGAAAGAAAGGAAGGAAGGAAGGAAGGAAGGGAGAAAGAACGAAAGAATGAAAGACCGAAAGAGCGAATGATCGAAAACAAGAGAATCTATCAAATAGCACTTTCCTATGCTCGCCAGAAGGTGCATATTTCTGTCTTGTTTTTTCTCTGTAGATGGCTTATTATGAGTTATGTACTAACTGTATCTCAATTCCCCTGTCATAGAGGATACATGGCGATAAAATGCTATGAATCCTAATCTCCTCGGTGCGTTACTCCGGTACACCCTATTATATAAAAACAAATATTTTGAAATACCCAGAACAAATCAAGCTTCTTCACTTTGTTCCAAATCATAACTGCTACAGGCGGAAGTTAAAACATGAACAGAAAGTTGAGCCCTCAGACGTTCGTAACAAACACTGAAGTGACGAGCCTGGACCTTTTTTTATGAAGGCAGCACAAGGTGAGAAAGATGCTGACGTTCGTAACAAACGCTGAAGTAACGAGCGTGGACCTTTTTATGAAGGCAGCACAAGGTGAGAAAGATGCTGACGTTCGTAACAAACACTGAAGTAACGAGCGTGGACCTTTTTATGAAGGCAGCACAAGTGAGAAAGATGCTGACGTTCGTAACAAACACTGAAGTAACGAAGCGTGGACCTTTTTTATGAAGGCAGCACAAGGTGAGAAAGCTGCTGACGTTCGTAAACAAACGCTGAAGTAACGAGCGTGGACCTTTTTATGAAGGCAGCACAAGGTGAGAAAGATGCTGACGTTCGTAACAAACACTGAAGTAACGAGCGTGGACCTTTTTATGAAGAGAGGGTGTTAGTTACCGCCAATGACATTGACAAACAAAGCACATGACAAGACACGATGCATTTCAACCACTTGGGTCTTCTTCAGGCGAAAAAATAAATCACATTTAACATTTAAGACAGTACAAACAAAGAACGAAAATGACTCATAAAATAGATTGTGGAAGACGAGACGTGGAGTACAACACAACAAAGGGTATCAGTCAATATGAAGAATAAAGTTTCAAAATGGAGTGACTGACGGCGGAGAACGAAGCAAAATTTAGAAAGAGAGGGTGTTAGTTACCGCCAATGACATTGACAAACAAAGCACATGACAAGACACGATGCATTTCAACCACTTGGGTCTTCTTCAGGCGAAAAAATAAATCACATTTAACATTTAAGACAGTACAAACAAAGAACGAAAATGACTCATAAAATAGATTGTGGAAGACGAGACGTGGAGTACAACACAACAAAGGGTATCAGTCAATATGAAGAATAAAGTTTCAAAATGGAGTGACTGACGGCGGAGAACGAAGCAAAATTTAGAAAGAGAGGGTGTTAGTTACCGCCAATGACATTGACAAACAAAGCACATGACAAGACACGATGCATTTCAACCACTTGGGTCTTCTTCAGGCGAAAAAATAAATCACATTTAACATTTAAGACAGTACAAACAAAGAACGAAAATGACTCATAAAATAGATTGTGGAAGAAGACCCAAGTGGTTGAAATGCATCGTGTCTTGTCATGTGCTTTGTTTGTCAATGTCATTGGCGGTAACTAACACCCTCTCTTTCTAAATTTTGCTTCGTTCTCCGCCGTCAGTCACTCCATTTTGAAACTTTATTCTTCATATTGACTGATACCCTTTGTTTGTGTTGTACTCCACGTCTCGTCTTCCACAATCTATTTTATGAGTCATTTTCGTTCTTTGTTTGTACTGTCTTAAATGTTAAATGTGATTTATTTTTTCGCCTGAAGAAGACCCAAGTGGTTGAAATGCATCGTGTCTTGTTATGTGCTTTGTTTGTCAATGTCATTGGCGGTAACTAACACCCTCTCTTTCTAAATTTTGCTTCGTTCTCCGCCGTCAGTCACTCCATTTTGAAACTTTATTCTTCATATTGACTGATACCCTTTGTTGTGTTGTACTCCACGTCTCGTCTTCCACAATCTATTTTATGAGTCATTTTCGTTCTTTGTTTGTACTGTCTTAAATGTTAAATGTGATTTATTTTTTCGCCTGAAGAAGACCCAAGTGGTTGAAATGCATCGTGTCTTGTCATGTGCTTTGTTTGTCAATGTCATTGGCGGTAACTAACACCCTCTCTTTCTAAATTTTGCTTCGTTCTCCGCCGTCAGTCACTCCATTTTGAAACTTTTTATGAAGGCAGCACAAGGTGAGAAAGATGCTGACGTTCGTAACAAACGCTGAAGTAACAAGCGTGGACCTTTTTATGAAGGCAGCACAAGGTGAGGAAGACGCTGATGCGCAAGTCCTTGTCCTTGTTTCCGTTTATTTTTCATTCTTTCATCCGTGTTCGTTTGCCTGTTTGTGTGTTTGTTCTTTGGCGTTATTGAAGGTGACGACGTTGCCGCTACAATAAGAAGCCATGGCCTATTGATCTGTCAAGAAAAGATAATACGAATAAACACTGGGAAAAAAAATTACGGGGAGAGAAACAAGTACAAGAAAGCAATCAGTTGTGTCAACTGAAGACACTCACACAGGAGACGAAAGTAGAATCCAGATGGCCATAAACATTTCCGTTCACATCCAAAAAACGCAATAGTTCCTACTGCTGTCGGAGAATGGTTTAATACTCTTCAACCTGAGAGAGGTTAAGTCTGTGCCGAGAAGTGGAGAACACTGTTATGTTTTGTTTTGATTTTCACTGTGAACCTATTCCGTTCTGTCTCCTTGAAAACTTCAAAATTGTCTCTTTTGTTTATTCCAAGGTAACCTATTGGCACATTGCAGCACTATTGCCTCTGACAAGCACAGGTTGAGCTCCAC
>CM065720.1:45358837-45361337 GCA_033310375.1 Conus canariensis
CACACATAGACACACACAAACACACACGCACGCAACACACACACACACACACACACACACACACACACACACACACACACACACACACACACACACACATGCGCGTGCACGTGCAAGCTCTTACGAACCACTAGGTACAAGGTGCAATGTTCTGGAAATCAGGTTCAAATTAAAAATTCTTGATCTTACACTTCATCTATAAGGTGACAGAGGAGTGCACGTGAAGACAGATAAGAGATCTCTCTAAATCATGTCACACTATAAGCTTATCAAGGCATACCAGTAACTCACCAGAACTTCTTGTATAAATCCATCCTGAAAGACAACACTGGAGAATGGACGTCCAAGATGCTGACCCAGATGTACGATCATGAAAGACTGAATGCCTCTATCCGGTTGCCCCTGACCGATGAGCTGTGGAGATGCCTGGCTGTTCAGGCGTGCATTGTGGGATTCTGACAAATACTGGTCAGTGGACCACGATGGTGATGAAGGAGCCAACGTACCCTTGACTGCCCAATACTCTAAAAATCATTGTTCATGTTTCGCGCTGAATGCATTTCAAATAACTCAGAGGTTGTACGCATTGATGGTAAATGCGGTTCGGATTGCGTGTCTTCCACTTCTATTCCTGCTTCAGAAGTCCAGCAGTCATTCAGATTACACTTTATTCTTTTTACATCAATGGAGAGTGACACGAATGGAAATGTCTGCTCCAGACACCATGTAGAAGAAAACTAGACTGATTAATGTCCTTGTAAGTCTGGGTCGACCAATCCACCGACTGTGGGACTGACACTTGCTTGTCTGTGTCCATGTTCTTCTTTGTCTGTTTCTACCCATTAATTGAAGGCAATGTTGATGAAGAAAACTATTCTATCTCCATGTGTCAACTTGATTGATTTTAGGTCTGAGATCTGAGGAGCTTTGAGGAAAGTTTGCCCCGTCTCCCCGACAGGACTGCATTCCTACTTTGTGTTTATATTCCACAGTGTGAGTGTGTTTTGGGGTGTGTGTGTGGGGGGGAGAGAGAGAGAGAGAGAGAGAGAGAGAGAAGAGAGAGAGAGAGAGAGAGAGAGAGAGAGAGGAGAGAGAAGAGAGAGAAGGATGTATTATTGACTTATATGAAAATTTACAAATTAAGCAAAAGCCATATTCATTTGGATCTGTCCCATACTTGCAGACTTTCTTTCCTCCCTTTTTCATGCAGAATCGCTCAGTGATCTCTCTCTCTCTCTCTCTCTCTCTCTCTCTCTCTCTCTCTCTCTTCAGACTGCTGTCATAGGAGTACAATAATCTAGAACTCCAAGACAAAAATGATAATTACAAAACCCTGAAATATAAAAACAAGTATACAATGTTTGTTGTTGTTTTCATTTGACTATCTTTTCATTTCTATTCCATCTAACCTGTTTATCTTTTTTTTTTTCTTCTGTTCAAGTTCATTTTTCAAGACGTAATGTTTTTTTGACAGAAAAGGACACTCCATATTTAAGGAAACTTTTAAGAATATGTATTTTTGCAGGTCACAGCCATAAGCCTTTTACAGTGTGTTATCACATAATTACCAGGAAACAGCATGTGGAGGTTTATCTCGTTCATTTATACTTATGAAGCCTAAAGGCAGTTGCTGACAAAAAAACACCTTTAGATTAGATCCGTTATATTCTGCAAAAACAGCACAATATCAATTAACTAAAAAGCCCGTTAAAATGAAAAAGGAAGTAGGCCATTACAACAGGTGTTATAATCTCTTGTTTACAGTCACAGCAATGCATCATAAAAAAAGTAATCGTTCGGTTCATATGTTGGTGGTGTTTCTCACCGTGTGCACTGGCTATCAAAGAGCATGCCTAACCCAATGAAAGCTTTTCGTTTGTTCAACGTTTAGCTCAGAATCTCATTCTTACATTTGTGGGTGGGAAGCGATGGTACCAATCATACAGCTTCAAAAGGCATATTTTGCTATTCCTTTCAGAGATCTTATCGTTCTTGACTGGTTGTCTACATAAAGAATGCAGCTGCCTTACATCATAACTTACAACGAAGTGAAATTAGATAGGCTGCATATATCTTGAAAATAAAAGAAAACAAAACAAAATAGTAGTGGCCGTGTTCAAGCAGACGTACCTCCTAAACACTGACGCTATGATTCGGCTGTCAGGCAGAGCCCTGTCTGGCTGGTTGTCTGCGGGCAGCCTGACATTAAAAGTTCCCCGTCACCTTCTCAATGTTGTGAAGATGAATGCTCAGGAATACGCGTGGCGATATATGGATGAATCAGTCAGGATGCAGTGCATAAAAGGTGTTGTGACAATGCGTCAGAGGAAAAACAGAAAAAAACGTGAATAAGAAGAAAATGACATATATGAAATTAAGAAAAACAAAAACAAACAATGCAAACAAACAAATAGAGGAGATGGACAGACAACGGTGTTGACTTTCTTTCACCACAGTAGATGAGCATACACTGCCCTGAACAGCCACATAAGACACATCC
>CM065720.1:45366337-45376337 GCA_033310375.1 Conus canariensis
CTGCATTGACATTTCAGCCATGAGCGCACCTGCAGCCGCTGGGTCCGGGCCTGCCTATTCTGCATTGACATTTCAGCCATGAGCGCACCTGCAGTCGACGTGGGCCGCTTCTTCCATCATCTTCGTCCTCGAAACCAAGCCTATATACATAAATGAATAAGCTCAAGATGTCATTGAGAATGGAAATCATGGTGTAACATTCACTCCCAGTCCCAGTGAATTATTCATGTTAGTAAAAGCGAATAATATGACATTGGTCTTTGAAACACCTGTTCGTCTTCAAAATCAGTTGAACATTTGAATTATTCATTATATTACTGACTAATGATATCGCACTGCTCTCTGCAACACCTAGTCTCCAAATACGGTTGAACAGGTTTTTCATGACATAGCATATCGACTTTAACTCAAACTTAATATAAACAAGATGCAAGGCATATAAACGTACTCCCAGTTTATCTTGAATACGACGTCACAATCAAACATGCGTCATAATGTATTTCATCCTTCAGCTTATGACGCAAAGAAGCTTTGACGTCATTTTTGTTTGCGTTATCATTTTCTAAAATTCCATAAGAAAGAAAAACCGTTTTGGGCCGTTATAGCCGTTATTAACGGCTATTCTGGTAAAATAAACCATCGGGCATCATCCGTGACCCAAAATGAACATACCTACAAATTTTCAGAAAGATCGGCCCAGAAGTCTTGTCTGGAGCGAGTGGAACATATTTTGACCATGGACAGACAGACACACATGCACACAGACAGACAGACACACAGACAGCATTTCTTCGTTCCCATTGTAAAGTACTCCCTGTTCTATAAGAACTGGGAGTACAACAAAAGCAATATTGTGGAGGTTAGAAAAATTACATATCTGGCAACAAAGGAGAATAGGTTTTAAAATGTGAAGAAATGTCTGTTATAAACTGTTATGATTACATATATCATGATTATATTTCACCACTTGTCTTAGCTTTGTAGCCGCATATGAAGACATGGGAAGCAGAGCAAAGATGGCTGTGCTGCGTTATATTCATAAGTCATTTTCACTTAAAAGTTATTCTTTAAACGTGTTTCCTGGAATATTTGACCTACTGCTATATATGGCACGGACTAGTGGGGATTAGATAAAGCAGTAATACATATCGAAGAGGTTCATTATTAGGCAGCCAAGATATTCCTTGGCGTAATATTCCCCCTCCCCCCATCCCCCCCCCCCAAAAAAAAAAAAAAGAGTTATTTCATAGCACGATGGAACGTCAGTCTATTGTTTCTAATCAATATTCGATGGCTAAAAACATTATGTGTGAACGAAATAAGGTTACCTTTATAAGCTTATACACGCTCGTAGCATATTGTGAAATCGATATTTTAAAGAGAAACGAACATGGCTATGAACACTTGTGAAAAGTTACATCACAATACATCTGGCTTGTTATACAAGATCATAGAGTAGAAGGGATTTTTGAACGATTTTCGTTAAAAGATTAATTGACTGCAGGTGGAAACGTGGATTTTTCTGTTGCAGCAAAGTGAAAGGTAGTCATCATACAGTGCTTTTTAATCCTCTAGAAATCGTGACAGATGTCTTCTGCAAAATGTTGACAAACACATTAAGCGGCATTTCACGATGTGTAGATCATGGATCACGGGCATGACATCATCACATCGCAATCGATGTAAAAGTCACTCATCTAACGGATTAACAAATCCCATGTATAAAAGCGCAAAGGAAAACGAATTACTTAATTGCTTTGTTGTTCTGCTGTCGATGACCCGAGAAAAGAATTATTCCTCATGAGGTGTAAGCACACCAATGTCTGTTCCGTGCGTCTCTGCTCATGTCAAATCAGAACGAACATATGATGAAGAATTTGTGCTTATATCTCTTTAACGGAATCTGAAAAAAAACCCTGCTTGCTCATCTGTGAAACCACTTCACTGATTTATGAGGGGGAAAAAATCAGCATATTGGATTTGTAATGTGTTTTGACTTCCTTTACCATTACTTTGTTCATCATCGTGTTCTGTTTGTGAATTGGTACCCCTTCAAATGGGGCTGCAGCCTTCATGGAACAGTATTCCGTGTGTCACTGTCTTTGTCGTTGTCTGTCTTTCTGTCTGTGTGTCTGTGTCTCTGTGCGTCTTCCTGTCTCTGTCTCTTTCTCTCTCCCATTTCTTTTTCTCCTCCTCCTCCCTCCTCCTCCTCCTCACCCGAAACGCCCTTTCTTTCTCCCGTCGCTTCCTTCGGACATCCTTCTTACCTCTATCTGTCTGTCTGTCTCTGTCTGTCTGTCTGTCTGTCTGTCTCTCTATCTATCTATCTCTGCCCCCCACTCTTTTTCAAGTCTGGTGCGAGAAATGATCACAATATTCGTCCTATATAATACCTGCAGGTGTTTGTGTCCAGTCTCTAATGAAAGATCTATCCATTCCGCTGTTTCGCCTTCTATTGATTTGAAGTGTGTCAGTAAGCAGTAGTCATGTCGGGATTGGAAATGTGTGAGAACACAGAAAGCAAACTTTCAGCAGAAACTACTGTCCATTTCATTGAATTTCAGTCACAGAGGAGGACGCTGATGTACCACCAACTAACGCTAATCTAGCTGAGGTGTCCCTCCACATCTCCACACACACACACACACACACACACACACATATATATATATATATATATATATATATTAATGCTGAACAATTAAGTAGTGGAGGAAAACAAGTGCAGGCTAACAATTCTTCGGTCATAATAATAATGACTTCGCAAAGATATGAACTTTTTGAGAAAGTAAAAAAAAAAAAATGAAGAAAATTGGGGAAATATATTATAAATATGAGAAACCCTTCACTAGCTGCCTGAGGGAACCATTGTGATCCCTTCTGAAGGCAGATCTATTTGTATTGCCTGCTCCTAGGCCTTTCGTCCGCTGGATCGGACTCATCAGGGAGACACGGCTGATTGTGTCTGCACTCCTGGTGTCAAATAGAGACACACCACAGTCCATAATTCTGTGGTGTTCTCACCACCAAGGGTTAAAAAAAGAATCCAACAGCACCCCAAAGCAGCCAGCGAAGGATAGTAAAATGGAATAAAACGAAAGTGTGGAGAGGGAAAAAAGTTGCTGAAAAACTAAAAGCATTATGCAAACAGTATATATATATATATATATATATATATATATATATATATATATGAAAGGAGGCTGCTGTTTGTGTCACATTGTTTGATGATATTTTATCAATAGTCAGACCAGTGACTATAACAATCCTTTCACTGATGCCTTTGAGAATTTTCCAGAACCCGGATTTTACATAACCTTTTGCTCTTTGGGGTGTTTCTTATTCTTGTGTCCGTTGCACAGCATGATGTCAGCTTTGAAAGGATAATGTCTGTTAGTCTCTATACCTCATACAAATCACTTATATAAGAACTGGAGACAGACTTGTGTATTAGTGTTTTAGAACTCTGACATTTCCTCCCCTTGTTTCCAGCCGTCATCATCCCCATACACAGATTACTTATTTGGTAAGCTTACTTTCACCTTGCTCTAGGTAAGAAAGTTCTTCAGTCTATAAAGCTTTTTTATATTAAACCGTAATACCCGTTTTCCTGAAAAGTTCAAGGCATTATTCACGGTAGAACTAAAATGTAAGAAGGTCACAAAGTTACTTACCGATGTGTCTGAAATGTACGATGGCCAATGAATTATCTGTCGCAGAACTAAAACGGACAATGGCCACAGAATTGATTTATGGCACGGGCTTCAATGGACGACGCATACGAAGGAATCTACTTCAGAACCGAATATTGGCAAGAGTGCAAGTTCTGTCGTTTACTACTGACTTGAGATGCATCTTCACAGAAATCTAACAACTAGCACTTTGTTGTACTGGCCAGAAGTTGTATGTGCCTGTCTTGTTTTGTCCCTGAAAATGGCGTATCATGTTCTTTTCATTTACTGTAGTGCAGTCTCCCTTACCATAGACGATACATGGCCATGAGAGGCTATGAATAACGCTCTCCACATTGCTCAATTGCAATATTCAATATCACACAGGAACAAACATTTCAGTTTTGAAGTACCCGTGACAATCTAGATACTTCACTTTGTTTCAAATCATAGTGACTTCAGGCAGAAGTTAAACACACGGTATGAAGTACTGAAATTAGCACTGTCGAATGAACATAACCAGCACTGAGGTGGCAAGTGTCGACCAGTTGGTCTTTTTATTTTTATTTTTTGAGCAGGACAAGGTGAGGACGATTCAGTGCATTAGGTTGTGCATCTTATGTTCGCTGTTTGTTTTTTTAAAAGTATTTTTTCTTTCCTTTCTTTTCTTTCTTTCTTTCGTTCCTTCTCTGTTTCTTTCCTTGTTTCTTCTTTCTTTTTTCTTCTGTTTGCTTTTCTTTCTTTCTTTGATCTATTATTTTTTGGCTATCAAAGTTAACCATGACGAAGGCACAAAAATGGGCTATGGCCAATTGATTTTTCTTTCCAGGCAGTATAAGAAAATGCCAGTCCTCTGCAATCACCTATGTCAACTGAGGAAACTCACCCGGAGACAAAAGTCGACTCCAGACGGTATAAACAGTCAGTTCTGTTCACAAAACAAAACTCAACGGTTCCTATTGCTGTCGTAGAATGATTTAACATTTACACTATGAACTGAGGGAATTTTCCTATGCGGCAATATCGGCAAAGAACTCTGCTAGGTTTCTTGTTTTTACTGTTCAATTGTTCGGTTGTGTCTCCTTCAACAACTTGAAATTGCCTCCTTGTTTATTCTATTTTCTGTACCTACTTGCCTTATCTATATTGTTTATTTTTCTGCCAGCTCAATTTATTGATATATTGTTGAATATGTGCCGACTCAGTACCTCAACAAAAACCAAACAAACAAAGAAACAAACATACAAAACGAAACAAAAGAGAAAAAGAAAGAAGCAAACAACAAAACAAAACAAAACAAAACAAAACAAAAATAACAAAACAAACATGGTGGTACCCATAATCACAGTCGGCAAACTTTCCATCAGGTGATTTCTTTCAAGTATCGTCATCCTCGCGCCAGTCAATCACAGTCAGCAAACTTTCCATCAGGTGATTTCTTTCAAGTATCGTCATCCTCGTGCCAGTCAATCACAGTCAGCAAACTTTCCATCAGGTGATTTCTTTCAAGTATCGTCATCCTCGTGCCAGTCAATCACAGTCAGCAAACTTTCCATCAGGTGATTTCTTTCAAGTATCGTCATCCTCGTGCCAGTCAATCACAGTCAGCAAACTTTCCATCAGGTGATTTCTTTCAAGTATCGTCATCCTCGTGCCAGTCAATCACAGTCAGCAAACTTTCCATCAGGTGATTTCTTTCAAGTATCGTCATCCTCGTGCCAGTCAATCACAGTCAGCAAACTTTCCATCAGGTGATTTCTTTCAAGTATCGTCATCCTCGTGCCAGTCAATCACAGTCAGCAAACTTTCCATCAGGTGATTTCTTTCAAGTATCGTCATCCTCGTGCCAGTCAATCACAGTCAGCAAACTTTCCATCAGGTGATTTCTTTCAAGTATCGTCATCCTCGTGCCAGTCAATTACAGTCAGGAAACTTTCCATCAGGTGATTTCTTTCAAGTATCGTCATCCTCGTGCCAGTCAATCACAGTCAGCAAACTTTCCATCAGGTGATTTCTTTCAAGTATCGTCATCCTCGTGCCAGTCAATCACAGTCAGCAAACTTTCCATCAGGTGATTTCTTTCAAGTATCGTCATCCTCGTGCCAGTCAATCACAGTCAGCAAACTTTCCATCAGGTGATTTCTTTCAAGTATCGTCATCCTCGTGCCAGTCAATCACAGTCAGCAAACTTTCCATCAGGTGATTTCTTTCAAGTATCGTCATCCTCGTGCCAGTCAATCACAGTCAGCAAACTTTCCATCAGGTGATTTCTTTCAAGTATCGTCATCCTCGTGCCAGTCAATCACAGTCAGCAAACTTTCCATCAGGTGATTTCTTTCAAGTATCGTCATCCTCGTGCCAGTCAATCACAGTCAGCAAACTTTCCATCAGGTGATTTCTTTCAAGTATCGTCATCCTCGTGCCAGTCAATCACAGTCAGCAAACTTTCCATCAGGTGATTTCTTTCAAGTATCGTCATCCTCGTGCCAGTCAATCACAGTCAGCAAACTTTCCATCAGGTGATTTCTTTCAAGTATCGTCATCCTCGTGCCAGTCAATCACAGTCAGCAAACTTTCCATCAGGTGATTTCTTTCAAGTATCGTCATCCTCGTGCCAGTCAATCACAGTCAGCAAACTTTCCATCAGGTGATTTCTTTCAAGTATCGTCATCCTCGTGCCAGTCAATCACAGTCAGCAAACTTTCCATCAGGTGATTTCTTTCAAGTATCGTCATCCTCGTGCCAGTCAATCACAGTCAGCAAACTTTCCATCAGGTGATTTCTTTCAAGTATCGTCATCCTCGTGCCAGTCAATCACAGTCAGCAAACTTTCCATCAGGTGATTTCTTTCAAGTATCGTCATCCTCGTGCCAGTCAATCACAGTCAGCAAACTTTCCATCAGGTGATTTCTTTCAAGTATCGTCATCCTCGTGCCAGTCAATCACAGTCAGCAAACTTTCCATCAGGTGATTTCTTTCAAGTATCGTCATCCTCGTGCCAGTCAGAAGCATCCTCATTTTTGTCCCTGCTGTGTGTGTGTCCTGATGACCAGCCGTACACATTATCAGCAAGCTACCACTTCGCCAGCTCCCCTGCCTAACAAAGGTCTTTTAGCAGACAATATCGATTATTTTATTACCTTGTGGTACTTGTCATACGTCTGATACTTGGGACCAGCAGGGTGTTGCCTGCCGGACTTGTGGACAACAGTTCCACCGTGAATGCCAAAACTTCAGCAGCAGAAAGTACGACTACCTGGGTGAAACTGAGATTACTTGAAACTGTGGCATCTATGGCAGTGTAGACTATAGCACTGTTACCTCTGATCTGCACAGGCTGAGCTCTATGCTGTCCGGTGTTTAGGGTTAGTCCCTGGATCTTAACTTTCACATTTTTTTTTTCACCAACTGCACAAGTCCGCCTCAATTTGTACTAGAATACAGAACAAGCATTCGAGAAGACCACTGCTCTGTGTCACACGTAAGTACCAGTCCTTCGTGGGAAGACAAAAACCCGCAGAACTCTCAAACATTATTCAGAGCAAAAGACCTGATGTACTATTTAGTACCGAGTCATGGCAGACCTTTCAACACACAAAAGCAGAGATCGTCGCAAAGTCCTATACAGTGTTTGACACAGACGGAGAAAACCAGCCCAGATAACCTAAGTGGGGATGTCACATAAACTCGGTCACCAACAAAGCGAACACGTTCCCCAAACTTTCTTTGGAGTAGCCTCAAGGTAGGCATCAAAAAGACAAAGAAAACTACAAAAAGCCTTTGTTTGCCCTATCAAATAGAATGCAGCCTCTATATGGGACCCCTACATCGTCAGTGAAATCTTGGCAGTTGAGAAAGCCCAACATAGAGCAGCCAAATGGGTCACAACTGGACATCGCCACTCATCCTACATTAACTCATTCCTTAACTGCCTGGACCAGCACATTCTGCAAGACCAACGAAAAAGAGCCTGCCAAGGGACGTTTCACAATTTCCTTCATGGACATATTTCCATACATTCGAACTACCTGCCAAGGCCATCAGGCAGCAGGCCGAAGTCCGGGAAATATGCCTGCAGTTATCGCATCCAATCCTGCCGGACACAGTACCGACACGTGACCTGCTTTCCTCGCACCATCACAGACTGCAACACACTGCCACAGCACAGTTGTCTACATGCTCCATACCCAAACTGCCGTCTCTCCTCTGATTCTGTAGAATAACATTCAATTGTCTCAAACCCCACCCCCTCTTTTCCTCCTCCTACCCAGCATCACTTTCTCTAATACTGAAAAAAAGGTCAGTGTTTTGTAGTTTTCCCCTCTCCATGTTGCACTGGTCAAGCTGGTGGTCAAATTCTCCAACCTCCAGCACATTGACATAAGATGTCGATTGTTGAGAAGAAGAAGAAGAAGAAGAAGAAGAAGAAGAAGAAGAAGAAGAGAAGAAGAAGAAGAAGAATGCAGCTTTCCTTGCTTTATCCTGTATCTCTTCCTCTCTCCTCACAATGCCCTCCCACACATACAAACACACAAGCACACGCACACACACTCACGCATACACACATGCATGAGCACGCACACTCGGACACACACACACACACACACACACACACACGCACGCACACACACACACACACACACACACACACACACACACACACACACACACACACACACACACACACGCACACACACACACTATAATACTCATGCATACACATATGCATGTGCATGCACATACACACACACACACACACACGCGCGCACGCACGCACGCACGCACACACACACACACACACACACACACACACACACACACACACACACACACACACACACACCACCACCACCCCGTAGGAGAACATTGGAGAACAGACGTCTAAAAAGCTGATCTAGATGAACGACCAACATGAAAAGCTGAATCCCTCTATCCGGTTGCCCATGCCTAGTGAGCTGTGGAGATGCCTGACCGTTCAAGTGTGCATCCTGACGTTCCAACAAATGCTAGTCACAGGACCATGATGGAGATGAAGAAGCCAACGTGCCCGTGACTGCCCAATACTCTAAAAATCATTGTTCACTTTTCGCGCTGAATCCATTTCAAATAACTCTCAGGTTTTAAGCATTGATGGTAAATATGGTTCAGACTGCATGTCTTTTATTTCAGTTCCTGCTTTAACGGTCCGGGTAATCATTCAGATTATACTTTATTCCTTTCATCTCGATGGGCAGTGACATGAATGGAAATGTCTGCTCAGACTCCGTGCAGTAGAAAACTATACTGATAGTCTGGGTCTGGGTCGACCTATCCACCGATTGTGGGATTGACACTTGCTTGTTTCTATTCATCCTCTTCCCCAGCTATTTCTACCCATGAAAAATACACAAAAGGGACAAAAAATATTTCAACATAACACTTTCATTTCTTTTAGGTCAGAGGCTGTTTGCGAACTGCTTGTCCTGTTTTCCCATCAGGATTATCGGACTCGCTTTCCCAATGTACGTACATCCCAGAGAGAAGAGAAGAGAGAGAGAGAGAGAGAGAGAGAGAGAGAGAGAGAGAGAGAGAGAGAGAGAGAGAGAGAGAGAGAGAGAGAGAGAGAGAGAGAGAGAGAGAGCAAATTCTATAGTCATTGCAGCATTCTGCACGTCCGAATTTTGTAAAAGGGAAGAAAGGTGCATAAAAATCACACTTCTTGAACATGCAAAAGTCTCCATGTTTGAATATAATATTATATAACTTGGTTCTAAATGTGACTTTTCCAGGATGATGCAAAGCGAGACACATGCCGCTTGTGTGGCAAAGAACGGTATGTTCATTTTGAGAGAGAGAGAGAGAGAGAGAGAGAGAGAGAGAGAGAGAGAGAGAGAGAGAGAGAGAGAGAGAGAGAGAAGAGAGAGAGAGAGAGAGAGGACAAATTATGTAATTATTAGGCCATTCTGATTGGAAAAGGGAAGAAAGTAAGCCTGCAAACTTGGAGTAGGATCAAAGGAGCGTGGCTTTTGATTTATTCGTTTATTTTCATGATTGTGAGCAATGCGTGGTTTTCATGTTTTACTCCTATCATGGCGATTTGTTACGTTGTGGACGTACATCTACTTATATTACTGTGTATCTGTCCATATGTTTCTTTCTGTGCCTGTCTGTCTGTCGGTCTGCTTCTCTCTCTGTCTTTGTATGAGAGAGAGAGAGAGAGAGAGAGAGAGAGAGAGAGTGTGTGTGTATTTGTCTGTGTCTGTCTGTCTGTCTGTCTGTCTGTCTGTCTCTCTGTCTATCTCTGTCTCTGTCTTTCTCTGTCGGTCTGTCTGTCTGTCTGTTTGTCTGTC
>CM065720.1:45381337-45391337 GCA_033310375.1 Conus canariensis
TCATGGAATATCTCAGAAAGTACTTGGCTGATCTTTGTTAACATTAGCAGGTATGTTCATTATGGGTCACGAATAATGCCCGATGTTTTAGTTTACCGTTATAGCCGTTACTAACGGGTGTAACAGCCTGTAACGGTTGTTTTTCTTCATGGAATATCTCAGAAAGTACTTGGCTGACCTTTGTGAACATTAGCAAGTATGTTCACTATGGGTCACGGATGATGCCCGATGTTTTAGTTTACCGTTATAGCCATTATTAACGGCTGTAACGGCCTGTAACGCTTTTTCTTCTTTATAGAATATCTCAGAATGTACTTGGCCGATCTTTGTGAAAATTAGCATTTATGTTCATTATGGGTTACGGATGATGCCCGATGTTTAGTTTACCCCGTTACAGCCGTTACTAACGGCTGTAACAGCCTGTAACGGTTTTTCTTCTTTATGGAATATCTCAAAAAGTACATGGCCGATATTACAAAGAGATGATTATAATATCAAACAACATTAGATGGCATCTTTAACTCTAGTGTATGTGCTTCTACTATACACAAAAGTTCCGGAAATCAGAAACAGAGAGCCATACACGCCCATACATATTTACAAATTTATATGCGTAACGCCAAACCAGACGTTCCCGACACACACACACACACACACACACACACACACACACACACACACACACACACACACACACACACACACACACACATATTATCTATCTATCTATCTATCTATCTATCTATATCTATTTTCTCTCTCTCTCTCTCTCTCTCTCTATATATATATATATATATATATATAGAGAGAGAGAGAGGAGAGAGAGAGACACGTGCATACGCGCGCACGCACACGCACACACACACACACACACACACACGCATCAACACACACACACACACACACACACACACACGCACAACACACCACAAACACACACACACACACACACATACACACACACACACACTCACTAACTTACTCACATACTCGCACACAGAAGCGCACACACAATTACAGTCGTCGAACTAATGGATGCATATGCGGTGTCAACACACACACACACACACACACACACACACACACACACACACACACACACACACACACACACACACACACACACACTCCTATTCTATAACCACGCGCTTTGCTGGGGGCAGGGAGTACAAAGGATGCCAGACATTTCATGATAATTCATGTCTGTCTTTGAACACTCTACTTTTAGACATCCTGTGTCAGAGAGGTCACTGTCTCTACTTCAAGGGACAGCGTTTCTCAAAACAAACACCCGAATCTTAAAGACGGACGTTTTTAAAACTCTAATACCGTGACCACGGACATTACGTGAGCATTGTCCGTTCGCAGTTCCCGAAGGTGGCACTAATGTTACCAGACTCAAAGAGTGATGGACAATAACTCAGGAAATGGCGTTTCCTCCATAATCCCTGCAGAGGAGAAGAGTGCTGAGAGTGCTGCATCCATGGAAAAGTCAAAGCCTGTCTGGGCCCAGCTGACCTCGGACATACTCACTCTTTTAAAGTTTTGTTTTGTTTTCTTTCCTCGCAGTTCGTTTTCCTCACTAGAGAGTGCGGTGCAGACAAAGGCTATGACGTTTCTGTGTGCGCTATAAGAATGTAAAGTTTTGTTGATTTCATTGTTAGAAGAAATACGTATTTTGATACAAACTGATTAAGACTATAAAAAAAAAGTAAAATAATGTTACAAAAGGGTTTTGTTGTTGTTGTTGTTGTTGTTGTTAATAGAAGTCATGTACTATATTCACACAAGTACACAATTTTTTGCCAAACGATATATGGTTTTTTATTAGCTCTGGTTGACCCAAGTCACCATTGACCATAAGATGATTGATCTACGACTACGCTTGTCCAATTATATATTCATAACGGTATGTGGACAGCTTACTAAAGTTCTGCGTTTTATTTGCGATTAACTATTATATAAAATGACTATAATCTAATGAAATGCTGAGCAAGTCTGTATGGTTAACAAGAGAACTAAGTTTACATAAAGTCTATTATTAAGTACTGTACTAAATATTGGCATTGTGTATATGTTACATGATCAACCCCATGTATAGTAAGAATGATGACACATTTGTGTGCAAACCTTGCTCAACTGAAAAAAAAAGGAATAAAAAAACGTATTTTGCCCAGGGATTCAACAGTCATCCTGGGGCAACATACAGATAAAACAAACACGCACACACGCACGCGTGCGCGCGCGGACACACACACACACACACACACACACACACACACACACACACACACACACACACACACACACACACACACACACACACACACTCACACACACACACACACACACACACACTCACACACATGCTTTCAGAACCACTGAGCGGAAGGCATATTATTTTGCACATCTTGTTCAGATTCATAATTCCTGACCTTGGATGTCATCTATAAGGTGGCAGGTCAGTACATAAGAAGGCAGACTTATTTGTAGTTACTACACACTACAAGCTTATCAAAACATACCTGTATCTCACTATAACGTCTTGCCCAAGACCATCATCAAAGACAATATTGAAAATCAGACTCCAACAAGATGATCCAGAATAGCAAACACGAATGGCTGGACCCTTCTACCATGCAGATTTATCAGCTGCGGAGATGCCTAGGTGTTCAGACTTGCATTATGGCGCTTCGACAAATAATGGGCACAGGATCATGATGTTGATAAACGAGTTAACATACTCTCGAACGTCCGCTTCTTTGAGAAGATCATTGTTCACTGTTATGCGCATAATGAGTCATTGTTAACTCTCGGGTTGTGAGCATTGATGATAAATGTGGTTCAGATTGCGTGTCTGCCTGCTTCAAAAGTCAGGCAGTCATTCGGATTGTACACTGTATCCTCTTACCATCTTGATGGACAGGGATATGAATGGGTACGTCTGCTCAAGACTCCCAGGCAGCGGAAAAAATAATACTGATCAATGTTCTCATCAGTCTGGGTCGACCTCTCCGTCGACAGAGGGACTGACAGTCGCTTGTCTGTGTTCATGTTCCTCTTCTTCTTCTTCTCTCTGTCCACTAAGTCAAGGCAAGATGACGAAGAAAATCATTTCATTTCCTTGTATTACCTTGATTGACTTTAGGAGAAAGGTTTTTGTGCGGACAGTTTGTCTCGTTTCCCTGGTAGAGTTATCATCGTTTTTGCATCTATATTGCATATATTTATATTTATCTATCTATCTGTCTGTCTGTCTGTCTATCTGTCTGCCCTCATGAGAGAGAGAGAGAGAGAGAGAGAGAGAGAGAGAGAGAGAGAGAGAGAGAGAGAGAGAAAACTACAATCATTAGGCATGCTGCACGTGCCAGCTCTGGAAAAATTGAAGCAAGCTACATCAAAAACACACTTTTCATCAAGCAAAAGTGGCATGATTTAAATATCTTCCCTAACTGGCTTCTGAAAATGAATAACTAAAACAAAACAAGAGACTTACACGTTCTCGTAGCAAAGAGCCGTGTGTTAGAGAGAGAGAGAGAGAGAGAGAGAGAGAGAGAGAGAGAGAGAGAGAGAGAGAGAGAGAGAGAGAGAGAGAGAGCAAATTCTATGGTCATCGGGCAATTCTGCGTGTCTTAAGATTGAAAAAGGGAATAAACATGTTATTTTCTAAGGTTTAAGTGTGGGACTGACATGCTTAAAACGAACAGTTAAAATGAAAAGGGCGTAAGCCATTAGAACACGTTTTGTAATCCTTTTTTGTGGTCAGAGCAATACGTACTCGTTCGGGTTACCTGTCGGCAGCGAGCATTGTGTGTTCGCATTGCATCCATTGGCTATTGCAGTGCATGCAATCCTGAATACAGTTTGTTCATTCGACGGCTAGGTCAGAATTTAACTCTTACCACAGCGGCTGGAATTCAGCTTAAGGGAAAGCCACAGCACAAAATATTTTTTTTAAGAGTACATGTTGTCAGGGTTTTCATTTCAGGAGCTTTCCTTTCAGAGATCTTACTGTTCGTGACTGTTTGTCTGCATAGAGAACATAGCTATTTACACGATAAGTTACAAGTATGTCTGATTAGATGAGTAGCATACAGCTGAATAAAAATAGAGCAGCACTCGCCATGTCCAGTTAGACCTACCATTCTGACATCAACGGTATGATTCAGCTGCTGCGCAGGACTCGGGCTGGCTGGTTACCTGTGTGCAGCCTGATGTTAACAGATCCCCGTCACCTACTTAATGTTAGAACGATGAATGTGCGGGATTATGCATGATGTGTCAGTCAGAATAAAGTACACGAAAATTGCTGTGGCGATGTGTCAGAGGAAAACATAAAAAAGGGGAAAAAATCAAATGTGATGAAAAAATAAACAAGCAAAAAACAACAGCAAAAAGGGGAAAAACAAAAAAAAAACATCACACACACACACGCGCGCGCGCACGCACGCACGCACGCACGCACGCACGCACACACACACACACACACACACACACACACATACACACACACACACACAACAAAAAGACCCCGTATGTACAGAACTGCAAAGACAACATTGTGAAATTTCTTTCACCGCAGTAGATGAGCATACACTACTCTGAACCAACACATCAGACATATCCAGGCCCTCTTCATGTCGTCACTCCTCGTCCAACACTAATCGATTCATTCCAGAATCCTTCCCCAAGATTGTGTGTACGGTCTGTACAAAGGAGGAAGCAACAATGTGGACAGCGGGTGTTTCCCACTACAGCCAACGGGGCCACGTATGATCGACCAAAGAAGGTCCTATAGGACTGTCTCACTTCAGCCAGAAGAAACAATCTGTGGTCAAATACGAGTTTAATGGAGGCTACTCATACAATACCTCTCTCTGTCTCTCTCTGTCTCTCTCTGTCTCTCTCTCTCTGTCTGTCTCTTTGTCTCTCTGTCTCTCTGTCTCTCTCTCTCTCTCTCTCTCTCTCTCTCTCTCTCTCTCCTCTCTCTCTCTCTCTCTCAAAATCGCGTCTAGTTGAACACCTCTGGAAAAGGTTTTCATGGAATCTGTCTTAAAGTGGCTAAGTCTGAAATCATATAAACCAAACGGTCAGTATTGTTTGGGTTGTACCATAACCCTAGATCTCATGAGTGGTTTACCGTCTACTGGGGTGTGAAAAAAGCATGGCATGACATAAGTGGAGTGGCAGCTGTTAAATTCTGTATTTTCTAGGAGACCCCATGGGGTTTCCAGAGTCAGAACATTATTGTTTGTGACAGCTGTCTGGACATGAACAGGCCATATCAGGGCTGTCACCTGATCAAAGCTCTCACACAAAGGCCATTCAGAACAAAATCCCATAAGGACATAATACTAGAAATACGGTGAAGCTTTGTAGTCTTTGCAGAAAATTTGGATCGAAATGTCACCGCTTATATCCCTTTGGATCACACACACACACACACACACACACACACACACACACACACACACACACACACACACACACACACACACACACACACAACACACCACACACCACCACACCACACATACACCCTACACCCACCCACCCACCCACACATTCGCGCGCGCTGGCGTGCATGCTTGTTCAAAGAATGCTGGCTTTAAGGGTAAATTACTCATTGCAATGGTTGAATCAATCTATTGAACTTGCATCACTACATCAGATGTCATACTCATAAGACAGTGGCATTCCATTCAGTCATGCTGGAAAGTCAGGATTCCAAAGGATTCATGACACATGAAGTGTGACTTCAATGCACCTATAGATAAGTTTTAAACCTCGCATCCATTTTTTTTGTATTTTCACCGAAAGAGAAGAGGTGTTGCAAATAGAAAATAGATGTATACAGAGTGTAAATAGTGGGCTTTGTCAGGACCTGTCAGACTTCAGTCTTCCTTCTTGCGTTTGAGGCAACTGTTACATGGGTGTGGGGGTGAAAGGCTGTGTGGAGAGCTGGAGAGATGAGGCTATTACAGATGTGGGGGACAAGTAACTTGGCCACAAGGAAAGACATGAATATCTATTGAATTTGTTTGCCCCCCCGCCCACACACACACACACACACACCACACAGGAAATTAAAAGGCTCAGAAAGAAAATCATATTTGCTTAAAAACGTCTTGTAGAAGACAATGTTTTTGGCGTCTGAAGGAAAACATTGAGATTCCATAGACTTGTGTAGAATCATGAGTAATTAAACAGTTGTGACGAAGAGAAACTTATAATGTTAAACTGCTTTAGATGATATACTTGACTTGGATGAGATGGTGTTTACTACAGACAAAAGTTTAGGAAATCAGAAACAGAGAGAGCCGCACAAGCACAGATATATTACAAATCTATGTGCATAACGCATACAGTGCGCGCGAGCGCACACACACACATTCGCTTACTTACATGCATGTGCGCACATGCACTTAGTCTGCACTCTCATGTGTACACATGCAGTGCAAACCTGCACACACACACACACACACACACACACACACCACACACATCTCATCACTCACATGCATGTGCGCAAATGCGCTTAGTCTGCACACTCATCAATATATGTAGTGTAAACCTACACACACACACACACACACACACACACACACACACACACACACACACACACACACACACACACACATCCACACACACATACACACACACTCAAAGGGCACGCACATGTGCGCACACACGTAGTAGCCTCGCATACATGCACACATTTACACAAACAGTGTAAAACACACACACACACACACACACACACACACACACACACACACACACACACACACACACACAACACACACACACACACACACACGCACACACACTCACACACACACACACTCACACACACACGCACACACACACACACACACACCACACACACACACGCACGCACGCACGCACGCAAGCACGCGCGCGCACACACACACACACACGCACGCACGTGCGCGCCCCACACACACACACACACCAACACACACACACACACACACACCACACACACACACACCACACACAGAGTGATTTTTCATGAAGACTTTGAACAGACGTTGAATTGATCACCAAAGCACAGCAAAATACCAGTAAAGGCAAGACACTTTGGTCTATAAATCATGCACAAATTAGAAGTTCTGAACCTGGTTTCGTCTATAAGGGGGCAAGTCAATACATTGAAAGGCAGAAAAGAGATTCCTCTGCGTCATCACACACTGTTTACTTATCAATACATGCCTGTATCGAGCCACAACCTCTTGTCCAAAGCTAGCCCAAAAGAGAACAGAGGAGAACAGACGCTCAAGGGAGCTGTACTGGGTGAACGCACAGCATGAAAAGTGTCTATCCGATTAGCCATGACTAATGAGATGTGGAGATTCCTGGCCGTACAGGCGTGCATCCTAGCATTCCGGCAAATGGACCATCATGGTGATGAAGGAGCCAATGAGCTCCTGACTGTCTAAGCATCTGAAAATCATTGTTCACTTTTCGCCCTGAATGCATTTCAAATAACTCTCAGCTTGTAAGCATTAATGGTAAACGCAGTTCAAACTGCGTGTCTTCTATTTCCATTGCTGCTTCAACGATCAGGCAGTCATTCAGATTACACTTTATTCTTTTTACCTCGTTGGACAGTGGATGAATGGAAATGTCTGTTCCAGACCCCATGCAGTAGAAAACTTATACTGACTAATGTTTTTTGTCAGTCTGGGTTGACCTATCCAACGACGGTAGGGCTGACAGTTGTTTGTCTGTGTCCATGTTCATCTCCATCAGTCTCTCTCCATTTGCTAAAAGCGATGTAAACAATGAAGATGAAGAAAACTATTCTATCTCCATGCATCACCTTGACTAATCGTAGGTCTGAGGCCATGAGTGGAAAGCGTGTACCGTTTCCCTGTCAGGATGATCATTCTTGCATTCTGATTTCGTATGCATTCCTTCACGAGAGAGAGAGAGAGAGAGAGAGGAGAGAGAGAGAGAGAGAGAGAGAGAGAGAGAGAGAGAGAGAGAGAGAGAGAGAGAGAGAGAACATTAAGATCACGATTGGGCCATTCTGCACGTATAAAGATCGCAAAAAAAGGAAGACAGATACATAACAACGCTTCTTAAATGCGGAAAGCGTGAACGATTGTATATTATACTTGACAGGTTTCTGAAAGCAAATTATTACGACAGATACAACAGAAATCTGCACGTTCTTGTAACAAAGATTCTATGTTTACTTTGAGAGAGGGAGAGAGAGAGAGAGAGAGAGAGAGAGAGAGAGGGGGGGGGGAGAAAATCTCTGTCATTATTAGGCTATTTTGCATGTGTCAAGACTGGAAAAAAGGAAGAAATAATGTGTGCAAGTGTGTGGCTGGTCAAAATTAATACAGCGCTTGCATATTTTTGCATAAATAGAGTTCAACGATATCCATTTTTCATGGTCTACTCCATTTCCTTTACATTTATATATGTCTTGTCGATTTGTCACGCGGTGGACATTTGTTCATCTTATGATGTAGCTATGTTATCTGTTCATGAGTATACATATATATCTCTGTCTCTTTTCCTCTCTCTCTCTCTCTCTCTCTCTCTCTCTCTCTCTCTCTCTCTCTCTCTCTCTCTCTCTCTCTCTCTCTCTCTCAAGCTATTGCCTACCGTATACAACATTCTTAAGAAAAGACAGAAAACATAGAGGAACAAACAAATTATACATTTTGATTTGCATCTATCTGATCATCTTTCTTTCTTTTGTTCATGCTAACATTTCAAGATCTGTGTTTTTCCCTGTGACAGAAATAGACGCCCCATATTCGAGGTAAATTAAAGAATCAATTTTACAGGACACAGCTATAAACCTTTTAGGATATGTTGTCACGTAATTAGCAGTGGTAGCATAGGTTTTTTTTTTGACTTCCTTAATTTAATCTTACAAATCTTGAAGACTGAGCTTTCCCGTGAAATCTAAGTCTTCTTATTTGCAGGAGCAAGATCGTCAGACTAACTCCATTGTTTTCTTCAAAAGCAACACAGAATTGATGAAAAAAACATCCTCTTAAGGAAAAAAGGAGTATGTTTTTACAACACGTGTTGTAATCCCTTGTTTGCGGTCATAGCAACGCATCACAGAACGGACCCGTTTGGCATATATATATATATATATATATATATATATATATTGACGATGTTTGCATTCTCTTCTCACCCTGTGCACTGTCTATCAAAGCACAAGCAGGCCCACAACAAGCTTTCTTATTCCGTTTCACAGCTAGCTCAGAATCTCATTCTCACATCTGTAGGTGTGAACAGTTGTAATTCCACGGAAGCCATGGCACAAACCATTTTTTGTTTTGAAGAGCACCTTCTTAATTTCAACTACTTTTCCTCTCGGATTTCTTATTGTTCTTGACTGGTTGTCCACGGAAAGCAAATCTCTGCCTACATTATAGCTAACAACGAAGTCGGAGAAATAGGCTGCTTACAACTTACAAAGAGAATAAAAGAAAAAAAAACACTAGCTGGCTGAGTCCAAGCAAACGTATCTCCTGAACACTGAAAATGTTATTTCAGCTGCCATGCAGAGCCCTGTCCGGCTGGTCGCCTGTCAGCAGCCTGACATTAACAGTTCCCTGTCACCTACTCAACGTTGGCAAGACGAATGTACGGGGAGTATGCATGGCAATATACGAATGAGCTAATCAGGATGCAATGCATGAGAAATGTGACAAAGCATCAGAGAAAAAATGAAATAAATGATCTAGTTGCAAAGTGAGACGACTGCAGGCGGAAATCTAAACAAATCTTAAAGTGAATGTTAGCGAACCGCCAAGACAAACGTGGACAAACGAGTCACAAGACAAAACACGACGAGTTTCGACCTCTTAGGTCTTCTTCAGGCAAGACACAAACAAATAGGACAATGAAAATGAACGAGTTTGTCACTTAGCTTTGATCTCTTCAGCGCAAGGTAGGCGTTGAATGAAAACAAATGAATTGCACTGAAATGAAATAA
>CM065720.1:45398837-45403837 GCA_033310375.1 Conus canariensis
TCTGTTTGTCTCGCGTTGTTTGTTGCTGCTTTCAAGATGAGTTCCATTGCCAGCACGAACAGTATTGGGGAAATTGCACAGCCCATTGCAATACCCACTTCCAAGTTGATCCAGTCTGTTGTGTACTCCTTGGTAGAGAACCGCATTGAGAAGCCATTGAAGTACTTCTTGAGCATGTCGCGGATGTTCTTTGGCACATGGTACATCTCAAGAGCCAACTGTATCATCTCATGGGGCACAGATCCATATGCGTTTGCCAGATCAAGCCACACTACGTCCAGGTCTCTCTTTTCTGTTTTTGCTTTTTGGATTGCGTCCCAGATCATTGTGGCGTGTTCTACACAGCCTGCCACGCCTGGGATGCCACCTTTCTGGACTGACACATCCAAGTACTTGTTTTCCATCAGGTACTTGGTCAGCCTTGCTGCCATGACAGAGAAGAAGATTTTCCCTTCGACGTTCAGTAGTGATATTGGCCTGAACTGGCTAATGTCACTTGAGTTTTGCTCTTTGGGGATGTACACACCATCTGCCGTCATCCACTGGCCGCTGATCTTCTGGTTTCTCCAAGCCGATCGCAGCAGCCTGTGGAGCCACTCCAGCACCTTGGGACATTTCTTGTAAAGCTGGTAAGGTATTCCGTTTGGCCCTGGTGATGATTTGGCTCTGGCTTTGTCGACCACCTTCTTGATTTCCGCCAACGTTGGAGGCTTGCCATTGAACTGTTCCTCAGGGTTGGTTGGCCACACCAGACCTTGAATGTCGAGTGGTGCTTTGCTCTGTGGATCAGAGTATGTTTTCCTCAGATGCTGCTCAAGAACTCCTTTGTCCACACTTAGGGTCCCAGATTTTGGCTGCTCAAACAGTGTTCTGGCAAACTGGAAGGGGTCTCTGAAGAAGCGCTCTTGTGTCTTCTTCTTTTTGCTCTTCCTCTTCCTCGCAGATTCCGCTTTGCTGAGGGCACTGTGTTTTTCTTTCAGGTCTTTCCACAGTTTTTCCAAGCCTTGTTTTTCAGCTGGCAGTGCGGTCTTCATTTGCATCTTGAGGTTTTTCTTTTGGACCCTGATCTTGTCCATCTTTTCTTGGCGTCTGGATTTCTTTGGAGGTGTTTTCTCTTTGGGTAGTTTTGCTCCATAGGCGTCTCTACATGTGGCATACACAATGTCCCCATATGTGGCTAGTTTGTGTTCCAGGGTGCTTTTCCCTATCAGTGCATCGAGTCTTTGGACGATTTTTGCATCCAGTTTCTCCCAATCTTCAGTTTCGTTTGCTCGTGGCAGGTTGAGTTTCAGGCGCCTGGCATCGAGGGCCTGTGCAAATTCCTCATCCGAACCAACAGCGTGGATGTCCTTGGCACTGTGGTTTAAATCCTGGCCTTGGTCTTCCGACGTCTTATCTGCTGATGCAGTGCGCTGCTGCTCATTCAGATGAGTCTTCACACATCCCATCTTTGTTCTGTGGATCTTCATGCCACGGGTGGTAGCGAAACGCTTTCCACAGACACATGGATATTCCATTTGGTCCATGTTCATAGTCCGTTTGGGATTTGCAGTCATGATTGGTTGAGCACCGATGGATTCATCATTCTCTCCCCCTTTCGGTGAATCCTGGGAGCATCTTTTCCTTTTATTTTTAGTAGCCACATGTTTAAGGCAAAGTGGGGAGCCAGCCCACAGAGCCCTTGGTTCTGGTCTTTCCCAGTGTCCTCCGGTCTTTCCCGGACGTCCTCCGGCCTATTCCCGGAAGTCAATGGTTTACCCATGCATCAGTAGAAAGAAACTCGTGGAGAGCGTGGCAGCAGAGAGTCCTCAGAAGAGAAGCCCCCTTCAAGCAAGTGTTTCGGCCCTTATCTCCTGACACTCTAGGGGGGTTGGGCCACACCCGGTTCATGACTCCGGATGTCCCTCTGCTGCCCTTTTTTTTTCCCATCTTGGGACGAGCCATGGCTGGGATTCGAACCCATGACCCTCTGGACATGCTCATTTTCCACTTAATGACTCGCGCTTTAACCACTGAGCCACAGGGACACCTGATATTTGTAGGGAAATTAAGCCTTATGAAGTTCACTTTTGTTCCTCCTTGACCAGATCCAGCTTGAACACCTCTCTGCCGCTTCTGCCATTGCTTTCAGGGCTCTGGTTTTTTCCTTCCCTGCAACTGAGAGCTGTTTCATGAGGCTGTATGCAGACGTTCCTACAAACCCCCTAGCTCCAATTTCTGCAGTGAGTCAATATAATATGAAGGCAGAAAAAAAAATCTCTGTTATCACACACGATTAGCCTATCACAGCATGCTTGTATCACCATGATTTCTGTCCAGAATCATTCAGATAGAGGTCTTTGGAGAATCGACGTCCAAGCAGCTGACCAATATGCTGGACTGACTAACAACAGACTGAAAGGTTGGAACTCTCTACCCTGTTGCTCATGACTAAAAACCTGTGGATACGCCTTGTTGTTCAATCATGCATCCAGGCACCCCGACAAATGATGGTAATTAGACCATTGTTCAATCATGCATCCAGGCACCCCGACAAATGATGGTAATTAGACCATTGTTCAATCATGCATCCAGGCACCCCGACAAATGATGGTAATTAGACCATTGTTCAATCATGCATCCAGGCACCCCGACAAATGATGGTAATTAGACCATTGTTCAATCATGCATCCAGGCACCCCGACAAATGATGGTAATTAGACCATTGTTCAATCATGCATCCAGGCACCCCGACAAATGATGGTAATGCACGAACGGACATACTCTCGACTACATGCTATTCTAAAAAAAAGTCACTGCTTACATTTTTCAATCAACTCTCTGGTTGAGAGCATGGATGGTGAATGTGGCTCAGACCGTGCGTCTTCTATTTCCATTCCTGCTTCAAAAATCCAGCAGTCATTTACATTACACTTTATTCTTTTTACGAAGATAGACAATGGCATGAATGGACATGTCTGCTCCAGCGCTCACGATAGTAGAAAACTATAATGATTAATGTCCTTATTAGTCTGGGTCGACCTATCAGTCTACAGCGGGCCTGACAGTCGTTTGTCTGTGCTGGAGTTCTTCTGCTTCTTTCTCTATCTACAATTAAGGACAATGCTGGCGAAGAAACCCATTTTCTGTCTGTATCTTTCAGTGATGGAGAAGAAAATGGTGGAAGAGTACACTCACCGGGGTTTGAGTATGGTGATCGGGGGTTTCAGGTTTGAGCTGCTTGTGTCTGAGAAAGTTTGTCACGTTGTCTTGGCATGATTGTCTTTCTTGCATTTCCAATCTATATACATGCCCCTCATATGAGAGAGAGAGAGAGAGAGAGAGAGAGAGAGAGAGAGAGAGAGAGAGAGAGAGAGAGAGAGAGAGAGAGAGAGAGCCCTTTAAATACTCGGCCATTCTGCGCGTGTCTGGAAGGGGAGGAGGAAGGATGCACAAACTGGCCCGGCCTTCTTAATGCTAAACTCACGATGTTTAAACATCATCCATGAATTGACTTCCCCGAGTAGGCCCAAATGCAATAGACATGCACATGTTTGTGGTAGAGAGTAAAACAATTTTGAGGCAGAATGCGTCCACAACAGTATTGTCAATTCCATGTCTATGATTCTTTATCCACTTATGATGCTATTGACCATTTCTAATGACAGACATCCAAGGATGGAGATAGCTGACTGTTCTGATCAACGTCATGGCAGTTGCAGTTGGACATACTGTCTTTTGCCAGCATTAGGTTAACGATCTCCTCTACCCCACCCCCCACTCCTTAACCCACCGTGTCATTAAACCACCTTCTAACTGGATAGTACCCCCATGTGAAAGAATCCAGGAGGTAACCCACGTGCGAATACCTTCCCAGGACAGACGCTTAGGTGTATGTATGTGTGGGGGATGAATGTGGGCAGGAATTAGGCAGGTCCAAAAGAAAATGGCTCTTGCTTATTTTGATGACTTTTTAAAATTTAAGTCAATGTTACGTTGATTTTTTTTTTCATGGTTCACTTTATTTTCAACGCATACGCATTGTGCTAATTTGTAATATAATGGGCGTGTGTTCATCTATTTATATCACTATGCACGTCTGTCCTCGAAACTCTCTCTCTCTCTCTCTCTCTCTCTCTCTCTCTCTCTCTCTCTGTCCTCGAAACTCTCTCTCTCTCTCTCTCTCTCTCTCTCTCTCTCTCTCTCTCTCTCTCTCTCTCTCTCTCTCTCTCTCTCTCCTCAGTCTGCTGCCTGCCATGTAGAACAATCTAAAATGCTACCAAACATAAACAAGATTAAAAGAAAAAAAAGTACATTTTCAATTCCATCTATCTGTTCTTTTTCTTTCTTTTGTACATGTTCATCTTTCAAGATTTACGTCTTACTTTTTTTTTTAAATTTCCGCTGGAAAACACGCCCCATAATTAAGGTAATATTTAAGAATAACATCATTGCAGGGCATGAACATAAGCTTTTTTTTAGGATGCGTTGTGACGTAATGACCGGCAGGTAGCATATGTTTTTCTTTCGTTGTCTCATCCATTGTCACTTGCAAAGCCTGAAGTCTGAGCTTTCTTGTGAAACTTACGATGTCTAATTTGCTGGAGGAAAATCAGTAGATTAACTCTGTTGTTTTCCTCAAAAGCAACGCGGTATTAATGAATATAAAACAGGCTTTTTTCATTTTCGTTGTCCTAATTATTTTGTATCTTGCATGAAGAAGACCTGAGAGGTCGAAACGCGTCGTGTTTTGTCTTGTGATCCGTTTGTCCATTTTTTTGTTTGCGGTTCGCTAACATTTATTTAAAGTTTGTTTAGATTTCCGCCTGCATTCGCCTCACTTTGCAACTGGGCATTTATAAATGATAAAAGACTAGGCTCTGTGAGCAGGTGTAATAATCCCTTTTTTGTGGTCGTAGCCATACATCTAAAAAAATGCACTCGTTTGCGGTGCGCATCGCATTGTGTGCATTGCCTGTCGCAGTGCATGCAATCCCAAACAAAGTTTCTGTCTTCATTGC
>CM065720.1:45426337-45428837 GCA_033310375.1 Conus canariensis
TTAAATTTTGGTTTTAGATCTATGTAGGGTATAGATATGTTGACAGTTTCCCAGTTGTGGCATTCTTGGCCACACGATCAGCCATTTCATTCCCTCCGATGCCAACATGACTGGGAACCCACGCCAGAACAATGTTGTGACCTTTTGCTTTCAACGTGGTAAAAAGTTTTAAAAAAAGCTGTAGAAGTTCGGGATGATGGGGGTTACGGCCAGCTATCGCCTCCAAAGCTGACAGCGAATCAGACAAAATCAGAAAGTTCTTCTTGTGGATTGAGGGATTATCTTCAGTGCTAGAACCAGGGCTGTAAGTTCAGCAGAGTAAACAGAAGCATCTGATGGAATATGTTGAGAAGAAGAAGAAGAAGAAGAAGAAGAAGAAGAAGAAGAAGTAGTAGTAGTAGTAGAAGAACAACATCACCAACAACAACAACAGCAACAACAACAACAACAAGACACAACAACAACAACAACAACAACAACAACAACAACAACAACAAGACTATGACACGATGCAGCAGAATTGAAGAAGATAAAGATGAAGAAGCCTACGAAGAAGAAAGAAATGGAGAAGAAAAAACAAACGAGAAAAAAGACAATAGAGAATGAGAAGAAGACAGACGAACAGACGAAAAATAAGATAAAAAAGAAAGAAAACAAGGAGAAGAGAAAGAAAGAGTAAAAAACAAACAAACAAACAAAAAAGAGCACGTAGCGTGAATATGGTCAAAAAGTTCACTTTCAGTGTATTCGGCTTCATACGTCACGAAACAAACACGATGTAGTTCAATCGGTCGAGAAGAAAGTGAATGCAGTCATCAAACGAGTTTAAACATGTGTTCACAAAAAAAGTGATCGCACGTACGACAGAAAAATAGTAAGTAGCCAACATGGAAAGTAAGTCTTGCTCCAAATGTGAAACAATCAGATACCAATCATTCTTAATTGAACGTGCTTGCAGCACCACTTCGCCTTGCACACATACAGACATCTTTGTTCTGTGTACCCCCAGTCTGCTTCTCTGCTGGGATAACTGGTGCCACACGCAGGATTAGTTTAGAGTAACGGGCAGCTGGCACACACTGGGAAACTGGACAGCTGGTCGTCCAGTAAAAAGAAAACCAAAAACCAAAACAACAACAACAAACAAATAAACAAACAAACAAACTCCACACCTTTACCTCTCCACCTACGAAAAGTGTTTTGACCAAGAACATCTTAAACTCACATGGGCGTGGTCCGCATTCAGATCATAACTCTTAGATGTTCATCTTTTGTAAGAAGTATTTTGTCGCTTCCAGGATTCGAACTGGAACTTCCAGGAAGTTTAGGCATCAAAAGTCACCCCCCCCCACCCGGATATTCCCAACGGCCATCGGACACCTATTCCACATTGGCAAATATAATCAATTATGAGCGTCGTTTTTTGTGCCTCCACAGCCAGATTCAGCTGGAACTCTTTCCAGCTGCTTCTGCCATTGCCTCTAGGGTTCCTGTTCTTTTCTTCTCAGAATCGATAGCTGTTTCACAAGATCATATAGTTGAGCCTACAAACCACCTTGCCCTAACCACCATGGAATGGATGGATTTTGGCTGGAAAGCGAGATTCGCTATAGCAGCTGGCTATTCTGGCATACTTCTGAAGTCTTGCAGATGTGGATTTGCCCCATTCTGCTTACATACAGCACAATGAGTCCAGCAAGAATTATATGTCTTGATGGGTCTGAGTGGAGAATGATATCTGTTCTCTTGACGCTCCTGAAAGTCTCTGGATTGTGCTCATTTCCAGTCATCCAGGCCATTCAGTAAACCCTTCATCCATACAATATCACAGCAGTTCCAGACCATGATGTGTTCTGCGTGTTCGCGTGGCGTTGAGTTTGTGTGTGTGTGTGTGTGTGTGTGTGTGTGTGTGTGTGTGTGTGTGTGTGTGTGTGTGTGGGGACTCAATTTAGATTGAGTGTGTGTGTGTGTGTGTGTGTGTGGTGTGTGTGTGTGTGTGTGTGTGTGTGTGACTGTAGTAGAAAGAAACTCGTGGAGAGCGTGGCAGCAGAGAGTCCTCAGAAGAGAAGCCCCCTTCAAGCAAGTGTTTCGGCCCTTATCTCCTGACACTCTAGGGGGGTTGGGCCACACCCGGTTCATGACTCCGGATGTCCCTCTGCTGCCCCTTTTTTCCCATCTTGGGACGAGCCATGGCTGGGATTCGAACCCATGACCCTCTGGACATGCTCATTTTCCACTTAATGACTCGCGCTTTAACCACTGAGCCACAGGGACACCTGATATTTGTAGGGAAATTAAGCCTTATGAAGTTCACTTTTGTTCCTCCTTGACCAGATCCAGCTTGAACACCTCTCTGCCGCTTCTGCCATTGCTTTCAGGGCTCTGGTTTTTTCCTTCCCTGCAACTGAGAGCTGTTTCATGAGGCTGTATGCAGACGTTCCTACAAACCCCCTAGCTCCAATTTCTGCAGTGAGGACTTTGACCTGATAGCCTTCTCTCC
>CM065720.1:45438837-45446337 GCA_033310375.1 Conus canariensis
AACAACAACAACGTCAACAACGTCAAACAACAACCCTCTAATAGTCTGAGGAGACTCGACTGACAACGTGGTAAGTATTAAGAAAATTGATCAACAGTTTAATACCATGGGACATTCTCCTCTCTCTCTCTCTCTCTCTCTCTCTCTCTCTCTCTCTTTCTCTCTCTCTCTCTCTCTCTCTCTCTCTCTCTCTTCTCTCTCTCTCTCTCCCTCTGTGCTTGTTTATCTATCTACCTATGCATCTATCTATCTATACAAGACAGACAGACAGACAGACAGAGAAAAGGGGAGGGAGGAAGCGGAGCGTGGTTGTAGCGGGGTGGTGGTGGTCAAATTTGCTTTTTTCAGAACTACTAACAAAACCATGGTCACTTTTCAAGGAAGGCAGAAACGCAGAACGGCAGGAGACCGGATGCAGGGGGGGGGGGGGGGGGGGGGCATCAACTTTCAGCCGTTTGGGACTCTGTGTGTATCTATAAACTTGGTGAACAGTCTCTTGTCTGGTAGACCGAGACGTGTTCTGCACAGCAGTCGTCGTCTGCGCTCCTCAGTTTCATTTCAAAATGTTCTGAAATTGCTACTGTTGCTGCTGCTGCTTTTGCTGCAGCTGCAGCTACAACCACAACCACAACAACAACTACTACTACTGCTGGTGGTGGTGGTGGTGCTGCTACTTCTGCAGCAGCTGCTGCAGCTGCTACTACTACCAATACTACTACTACTACTACTGCTGCTGCTGCTCTACTACTACTACTACTTCAACTACTACTGCTATCACCACCACCACCACCGCCATCACCATCACTAGTTCTACTACTCTTGGCGCTGCTGCTGATTTCGGTCCCTACTCTACGACTGTTGCTGTTTCTCCTCCTCCTGCACTACTCTTCCTGTATGTTGCCACAACTTTCTCTATCCTTGTTACTACAGAATACTACTACGGTTACCATCGCTTTCTCTATTCTAATTACGTTGCGTCTGTTGTCACTAATTCCTCTCTTCTTCTTGCTCCTGTTGCCACTATTTTTGTTTTCTATTCTCAATGTCGTTGAATCTATTGCTGTAGCTACTAGTGTGTCTGTTCTCACTGCTACTGAAGCTGCTGCTGTTGCTTCTTGTAAAGCAGTGACAACTGTATCTCTACTGGTCTTCTTCTGATGGTGGTATCTTGATGCAACCATTGGTGCTACTAATATATCTTCTTCTCCTCCTCCTCCTCCTGCTTTCACTGGTACTCCCACCGTTGGCGCTTGTTCTCACCTCCTCACCCAATGCTTCTGATTCGTGCATCGCCAGCTACGGACACTGCCTGTAAACTCTTCGTCCCTCTCCCTATGGGGTATAACAGGAATGTCGAATGTTCTCCACCCAGATCCCATGAGGAAGAGAGCTAGACACAAAAAACCATAGCCTGTCTGCGTGGGACAATCTGGTTCGATGCGGACACAATCTGGTCTGTAAGGTTCCTCTACTTGTTCAGCATATTATTTGAACAAGGGAGACAATTCCCGAAATCACTTTGTTTTGTTGGAGGAAAGGGGGATGTAGGATAGGTTAATGAAGACGTGGGGAGGGGAGGCTAAAAGACACTAACAGAGCAGATATTCCGATCTGTGCCCTATTATCTGCCGGTCCAGTCCCCTCTGCCTCTATCCCCAATACTCTGTCCTCAAAGTGTAAACATTTCCCAGCAACCAAAGGTAGTCGCACTTCCTTCTTAATTCCCTGTCTACAGAACATTTGATCTGCTAGGAAATATTGTCCAGCAGAAGTCAATCTTTTCTTTTCTGGTCAACCTCAAGTTAATGCTATGAATCACATATGCATATATTTCAGTCTCTGTTCACTTGTGTGCCCCTTCCTTCAGGACTGTATGTCAGGGTTACTATCTTCGATGTTAATCAATTTCTCAGCATTATTATAACTGCTGCTGCTGCTGCTGCTAATACTACTGCTGCTGCTGCTGCTGCTGCTACTACTACTACTGCTACTACCATCACCACCACTGCTACCTCCACCATTACTGCTGCTGCTTCTTCTACTATTACTGCTACTAGTACAGGTAGTACTACGACGACGACGACGATGGCTGTTACTACTACTATACTACTACTACCACTGCTACTCCTGCCCTCGCTGTGTCTTCGGCTTAAACTATCACCACCATCACCTTCAAGACCAAAACACTAATGTTGTACCTTCTACTGCTGTTACTGCTACTGAGGCTACTGCTGCTACTCGCACTGCTGTTTCGTGGCCCTTGTCCTCCTCACCTCCTCACTAAACGCTTCTCACTCATGCTTTCCCGGCAACATCAGAAATATGTCATGTTCTTCACCCAGATTCCGTCTGTGTGGGATATTCCGATTCAATACTGACACCGTCCGGTTATCATTCTTGTTCTGTATTCTTTGAGCATTTTGTTTGAACAAGGAAGAAAATTCCACAATCACGTTGTTTTCTAGGGGTGAGGGGGGGAGGAGGGGAAGTTAAAGGGGGCGGGGAAGTGGAGAGGTGAACAAGTGAAAAGAGACTGTTTGACCGAGCAAGACCTTCCGATCTTTTGCCCACAAAGTGCCAGTCCTTTTCCCTCTGCCTCCATCATCCCCCACTCCTCTACCCTCAAAGATCAAGCATTTCTGAGCGATCATATTCACCTTTTTCAATTTTCTCTTAAGACGCAATGACATTTTCTCTACAAAGGGCCCAGCCTGTCGTTTGTTTGTTTGCTTGCAGTTTTACAACTTCACGTTAACTCTCTTGCTTACATGTGTATTTGTCTCAGTGTCGGATCATTCATGTACCTCCTCTTCCTGGATTGTACGTCACGACTGTTCTCTTCGACGTTTCTCAGTCGTCCAAAACAAACAACAACAACAACAACAGCTACTACTACTACTACTACTGCTGCTACCTTTCCTCTCTTCATTGCCGTGGTGGCTTAATTAAGTTGCTGGACCATCGTTAAATGACCATCATCACCTGTAACATTAGGATAGAATATATTGCTGATGTACCATCGGCAGCCGTTACTGCTACTGAAACAACTGATACTACCCCCAATGCAGCTCCCGGCCCTTTTTATCCTCATCTCCTGACTCAGTGCGTCTCACACATGCTTTCTCACCAGACAGCCAGAGCCAATTAACTCCTACCTCCCTCTTCCCATGTGAATTAACAGAAGAGTCTAATGTTTCCTTCACTCAGCTTCTATTGGCAAGAGAACGAGACACCAAGAAACCATAGCCTGTCTGCACGGGATGACCCGGTTCAATACTGACATTGTTTGGCATCTCATTTTCTTTTTTTCAGTAATTACTTAGAATGTTTCAACGAGGGAGAACATTCCAGAATCACATTCCTTTTTCTTCTGGAGGATGAGGGAATGAGGTGAGGTTGAAAGGGAGGGGTGGGTGGGCGGGGATGGGGGGCGGTGGTGAGGGATGGTTTAGAAAAAAAGGAGAAAAGGGACTGTCTGAGCGAGCAGATTTTCCTATCTTTACCCCCACCATCTGCCAGTCCCCCTCCCCCTCTCTCTTTTGCCCCTTTCCTCCACTCCTCTCACTTTGTGTACTTCCAAGCATCTCAAAGCAGACACAGTCCTCTTTTCAGTCCCCTGTATACGCTAAGACATTGTGTCCAAATAGGAGCACAGCTTTTCTTTTTTTTTTTTTCTTTTTTCCCTTCTTCTTTTCTCTAAGTACACTCTAGTACTTATGAATAAATGTATTTGTCTCAGTGCCTGTTCAGTAAGGTGCCTCCTCCTTCCGCATTGTATATCTGGATCATTTTGGTCGACCATTACCATTTATCCAATATTACTACTACTACTACTACTATTACTACTACTACTACTACTATTACTACTACTACTACTACTGCTGCTGCTGCTGCTGCTGCTACCCTGCTACCACTGCTAGAGTTGCTACTACTACTACTACTTCTACTACTACTGCTACTACTACTACTACCACTACTACTACTACCTTAAAACAAAGACAACAACTACTACTACTACAACTACTACTAATATTACTACTACTACTACTACTGTACTACTACTACTATCACAGCTACCACCATTGCTACTAGCACAAGTACTACTACTGCATCTGCTGCTACTACTACTACTACTACTACTACTACTATGATTACTAGCACAATTATGCCTAATACTACTACGACTACTACTGCTACTACTACAATCACCATACCATCACCATACTAGCACTGCTATTACGACTAGAATTGGTGGACTTTAGTCAAATGTATGAACCACAGCTGATAGTAGATACGCACACTGAGCAAACAGGACAGGTCACAACATTGAATCAGGTTGCACACCACACGCAAATAGCCTCCACTATTGATATTACTGGTTGAAGTGGTTGTACTGGTGACACCAGTACTACTAACACTATGACTGATCTTGCTACTCTTGCCGCAACAACCGACGCACAGACAGGAGGAGAAGAGAGAGAGAGAGAGAGAGAGAGAGAGAGAGAGGAGAGAGAAGACAGACAGACAGACAGACAGACAGACAGACAGGGAGTGAGAAGGGGAGGGGGAGAGTGAGATAGGGGAAGGGAAAGAGAGGGGTAGGGGAAGGGTGGGAGGGAGAGAGAGAGGGTGGTGAGAGAGAGAGAGAGACAGAAAGACAGAGAGACAGACAGACAGATAGACAGAAAGACAGAGAGAGAGAGAGACAGACAGACAGAGAGACAGACCGGTAAAGCGAGAGAGAGATACAGAGAGAGAGACAGAGACAGAGACAGACAGACATACAGACAGACAGGGAGTGAGAAGGGGGAAGGGAGAGTGAGATAGGGGAAGGGAAAGAGAGGGGTAGGGGAAGAGAGGAGGAGAGAGAGAAGTGTGGAGAGAAGAGGAGAGAGAGAGAGAGAGAGAGAGAGAGAGAGAGAGAGAGAGAGAGAGAGAGAGAGAGAGAGAGAGAGAGAGAGGAGAATGAATGCAGTCTGATTTGAACATTCCAGTGTGGGAATGGCGGATTCGTACATTATGTGCCAGTTATTTTAGCATAGATTCGGATTAGAAATAAAAAAATATATACAAATTACATCAGGCTGTGTGTCTGGGGTTTTGTGATGGAAGGTTGGGCTGTGTTTGCCAGTGGACCTTACTGACCCTTTCCTGTCGCCTTGGCTCCTCTCTGTCTGTCTGTCTCTCTAACAGACTCTGTGTGTGTGTTGTTCTTCAGTTTGACGTCTTCCCACTAAAAGTGATATCAGACGATGTGAGTGTGTGTGAGTGTGCGCGCACGCATACGTGTGGTGTGTGTGGTGCGTGCGTTGCGTGCGTGCGTGCTGTGTCGTGCGTGCGTGCGTGTGTGTGTGTGCCTGTGTGAACATGTGCATGCCTGTATGATTCAATTAAAATAACAAATAAAGCACCCCCCCCCCCGCACCTCGGGAAAGCATTATTTAAAGTGAAAAAAAAATCCAATGACACAATGTGTAAAACATAAGGAGAGCGTCCAATGGACCACTTTGTCAGTTCTTGAGCACTGTCAATCATATCTGGATAGGTAGTACGATGCAGGTCAATTAATGTGTAGGACGAACGGTTAACCACTCAAAAAAAATGTTAAACAAATTTAAAGATAAATACCAACTGAACTACATGACACACTTTTGCAAATTGTGTAAAGATAAGACCAGTCATTTAACACTCTAGATAGAGACAGGGAACCGGATCCATCAGATGAAGTATCGTCACCAGTTTTGCTAATAATCTCCTTTGCTCTTGGACAGTAAATTAATAGATGTTCAATTTTCAACTTTTTCTCCACACATACATGTAACATTTTTGCTGAATTTTGTTCGAAGTGAATTCAAACGCATTCTGTGCATTAAGCTTTGTATTTCTCTAGGTATGGAGACAAGGTTGGGTCTTGATGAGGCCAATATATTTTTTCCAGAATTGGATTCAATACAGTTGCGGTAATAGTTAATATCTGAGTTCTCTAATACATTTCTAAAATGTTTACTGGACGCTTCGTTTATTAAAGAATAATATTCACTTAAATCTAAAGGAATGTCAAGTGGTATTGATCCTTCGACATTTCGGGCTGCCTTTCTTGCAGCCTGATCGACCCTCTCATTTGCTGAAATTCCACAATGAGAAGGTACCCAGCAAAATGTAACTGTAATGCATTTAGCTGACAGAAGATGTATGACATGGTTTATTTCTGTTATTATCTCAACACGTACTTTTGGATTGGAAGACTGAATTGCGCTAAGGGCCGATTTAGAATCGGTGCATACTAGAATTTGACAAGAGTTAATAGGAAAACTCAAGACGTGGTGTACTGACATCAAAATGGCAACAAGCGCAGCACTGAAAATTGAAAAAATGTCTTCCAAGATGGTACAACTTTTCCACTTTTAAATCAGGTATTGAAAATGCTGCTCCTGTATCTTGATTATCTAGCACTGAACCATCCGTATAGATTTTCAAATAGTTTTTGTATGTATTTTCTAAATGAATATCGATGACATTTTTCAATATATAAGGTGGATCTTTTTTGGACACATTTGCATAATTTGTATCAAAGGTAGCTTTGGCTTGCTCCCATCTTGTTAAAGGTAAAATGGACAGCTTATTAGCAATTTTTGTTTCGTTTATATTAGAATCTTTTAGGAGGTTAGAGGCAAATGACTGGATTGATTTTGTAGATTGTATTCTTCTGGCCCGTTTCACGAAATCTATTTCTGAATTTAAGGATACTTCTTTTGCACAGAAGTTATCCTGTGAAAGACTCTTTAATATGAATTTTGAAGCACATGCTTTTCGTAATGCATTCAGAGGTAATATTCCGATTTCACTGTATGTTCCTAAGTTAGATGTATGTGTGGGCACTCCAAGAGCAAGTTTATAAGCCTTGCAGTCAATACTCTGTAGTTTATTTAATAGATATTGTGGAGCGCTGAAAAAAGACTTCTTGAGCATAGATTAATCGTGAGCGCACAAGAGCAGTAGATAATAAAGTTAAAGTATGTGTGTCTTGCCCCCACCGTTGTTTGTTTATAATTTTCAAAAAGTTTAAACTTTTCCTTGCTTTATTTAAGATATATTCAATATGTACATTCCAAGAAAGTTTGGAGGTTAAGTATACACCTAGGAATTTAACAGTTTTTACATACTCTAAAGCAATGCCATCTAAAGTAAATGAAGGGAGTTTGTCCAGGTCATATCCAGCATTGAAGAGCATAATATTTGTTTTTTTTACTGAAAGGCACGCCCGTTTTCATTTAAAAAACTAACAATTTTATTCTGTTCATGTTGGTATTTAATTCGTATATAGTTTAGCCATCTAAAAGGAGTTTTTCTTTTCATAGTTACCTTCATCCGTCTGTGTGTGTGTGTGTGTGTGTGTGTGTGTGTGTGTGTGTGTGTGTGTGTGTGTGTGTGTGTGTGTGTGTGTGTTGTGTGTGTGTGTGTGATCGTCTTAGATAGGACTGTTTTTAAATTTGGTTATGA
>CM065720.1:45448837-45461337 GCA_033310375.1 Conus canariensis
CTGCTGCTGCTGCTGCTGCCGCGGGTGCTGCTGCCGCTGCCACTACTACTACTACTACTACTACTACTACTACTGGTATTGATTCAACTGCTGCTGATGCTACTACCACTACTATATGACTGCGACTACTACTACTACTGCTGCTGCTGCTGCTGCTGCTGCTGCTGCTGCTGCTGCTACTACTACTACTACTACTTTTATCACTGCTGTTGTCCCTGTTACTGCTGCTGATGTTACGACTAATTGCACTATCATCATATCCACCATTACTTCTATTACCTTCATCAAAACCATCATCAACAAAATTACTCTTTTTGTCGTAAAATATCCTGCTGTCTCTGATACATTTACAGCTGTTACTGCTGCCATCACCACTACCATCACCACCACGACCACCACCACTACCACCACCACCACTACCACTACTACCGCTGGTGGTGGTGGTGTTGCTGTTGCTGCCGCTGCTGTTGCTGCTACTGCTGCTGCTGCTGCTGCTGCTGCTGCTGCTGCTGCTGCTAGTACAACTACTACTATTAGTGAAGCTGTTAGTGCTTCTAGTGCTGTAGCTCCTGCCACGTCTCGTGTGCTTTGTCCATATCTCCTCATGTAATGCACCTCATTTGTTTTTGTCTTCTACAAGTATAACCGCTTAACTGCACCTCCCTCTTTATTACAGAAAAGAAGAACAGATATTCTTCACCCAGTCTTTAGAGAAGACAGCCAGACAAAAAGAGTTGTCGTGTACGTCGTATATCCGGCTCAATGCTATCTGCTCTTTTCTTTTTCTCTGTCAGTCCAACATACTGTTTGGAAATGGGCATGAGGAGTCTCTCTTGAAATTGCATCGCTTTGCCGGGAAGGGGAGGGAGAGGAGGGGTATGAGTGGATGGGAGAAGGGTGGAGGGCTGAGTAGGCGAATGGGGGACTGTGTTTAACAAAGCACACGTATTCCGATCTTCTCTGACCATCTGCCAGTCCTCTTTCTACAATATCCACCACATCGTCTTCTTAGAGACTATGTATTTTGAAAGCAACCCGAAGCAGCCACACTCCCCTGTTCAGTTCCTTTTTTTTCTATAGGATTATCACACGAGAAAATATTTTCTCCAGAAGTAGCGAGCTTTGCTTCCTTTTAAGTCCAAGTAAATCTAAATGGCTACTCATCCTTGCAACTACTACTTGAGGACTGCATATTGGGATTATTTTCCTCAAGGCCTGTCAGTCGCCAAAAAACAACAATTAGTACAACTATTATGCCAACTACTGTTGCTGCTACTGCTGCTGCTGTTGTTGCTGCTACTGCTGCTGCTGCTGCTGCTGCTGCTACTACTACTACTACTACTACTACTACTACTACTACTACTACTACTTATCCACTGCTGCTGCTGCTGCTGCTGCCGCTGCCGCTGCCGCTGCTGCTGCTGCTACTATACTACTACAAACTACTGCTGCTGCTGCTGCTGCTGCTGCTGCTGCTGCTACTACTACTACTACTGCTGCTGCTGTTGCTGCTGCTGCTAATGCTGCTTCTCCTCCTCCTCTCCTCCTCCTCCTCCTCCTTTTACTACTACTACTACTACTGCTACTGCTGACGTAGTCTTTCTATTGCTCCTGCTACTACTGCTGCTCACACTTGTATTTTCTTCTACTGCTACTGCTCCTCCTTCTGCGGCTGTGACTATTAGTACACTGTACTACTGCTACTGATGATGATGATGATTCCGTACTTGCTCGCAGCCATTGTCCTCCCTCCTCAGTGAATGCTTCACTCATCTTCCCCATCCTCAACTATCACCTCTAAACGCCACCGCTCTCTACGTATAGGCACCAGAAGAAATGTCTAACATTCTGCATGAAACTCCCTTAGGGACAAAAGCCAGACAGTGTTGCCTACCTTCGTGGGACGAACCATTTCTAATACTGACCGCCTGGACTGTTATTTTTCTCTATTAGTTTAGCATACGGTTTGGGGTCTGTGCAATGCTCCATCAATCCCATTCTGTTCCTGTCCCTTCGGCCTCCATCCTCACACCTCTCCTCCCTCAAAAGCAAAGAATTTTTTAAGCAACTTAAAAGTCACATACACTCTCATTTTCAATTCTCCCGATTACAGAATGTGGAATCTCATAAGAAAACGCTTACAGACTGAGCTCTGTTTTGTTTCTGTTTATGTGTTTGTATCTCAGTGTCTGTTAATTCACGTGTCTGCGTTTGAAAGATTACACAGAAAACCTGTTCTCTAAAACATTTTCCAGTGTTCTTCTCCAACTCCGCCTCCTCCTTCTCCTCCTCTCCTCCTTTTACTGTTACTACTACTATACTATACTACTACTACTACTACTACTACTACTACTACTACTACTACTACTACTACTACTACTATCTACTTACTATCATTACCACAATCACTACCAATCAAAATACCACCACTACTACTAGCACTGCCACAACTGTCACTACTGCTGCTGCTGCTGCTGCTGTTGCTATTGCTGCTGCTGTTACTGTTGTTGCTTTTGCTGCTGCCGACGATGCTGCTGCTGCTGATGCTCCTGCTCCTCCTGCCCCCTCCTCCTGCTACTTCTTCTACTGCTGCTGCTGCTGCTGCTATCATCACTGTAACAACTTCGACTACCACCATTACTACCTCTGCTACTACTGCTGCTGCTGCTGCGGTTGCCCCTGCTCCCTGCTGTTGCTGTGGTTGCTGCTGCTGCTAGTACTACGGTTATTACTTCTACTACAACTGCTGTTGCTGCTACTCCGACTACTACTACTATTACTGCTACTACTACTACTACTACTACTACTACTACTACTACTACTATACATATTTTGTAGTAATAAGATGAAGAAACCAGATCCGATAGTATATGGGCATGCCATGCAGGACAAGTCCCAGCACTGACCCTTGAAGCGCACCACATATAAGTAGTCACTACTACATTGTTAATAATACAACATACAGATTACTGAATGGTGAATGATTGTTGATACAGAAAAAAAAGAAAACGAAAAACAGAAACAAAAGGGAAAAAAGGAAGAAAAAAAGCCAACGACGAGAGGCATGTGAAACACTTCAAGGAATAAAAGAGTGGAAAAAAAGAGAAAGAAAAGAAAGGTGCTCCACGGCCTGCATGCATCTGAGGCATATGAAAAAATGAAAATGATTAAAACATCTACTATAATATTAGTGCTAGTGATTGAGCTGGTACCACTACCCCATCAACTAGGGCTACTACAGCTGGATCTGGTTTGTCACTACGGCCACTGAAAGTCTGACAAAGTCGCTGGTGCCGCTGCTGCTTCTGCTGCTACTGCTGCTGCTGCTGCTGCTGCTACTGTTTGTGCAACTCTTCCTCCTTCCATGACTATGAACACAAAACTGTCATTTGCTCAGTTTTGTAGCATTAAAGGAAATTTCAGAGAGAGAGAGAGAGAGAGAGAGAGAGAGAGAGAGAGAGAGAGAGAGAGAAACAGAGAGGCAGACAGACAGAGAGAAAGAGACAGACAGACAGACAGACAGAGAGAGACAGATGGACAGACAGACAGACAGACAGACAGACAGAGAGAGAGACAGATGGACAGACAGACAGACAGACGGACACACAGACAGACAGACATGGGCCAAGGCGACAGGAAAGTGTCAGCAAAGATTCGCTAGCAAACACAACACAACCTCCCTTCACAAAACACCAGACAACCTGATGAAATTTCTGTATACATTTTTCCAATCCGAAACTGTGCTCTCCTTCTGACAGAGAGAGAGAGAGAGAGAGAGAGAGAGAGAGAGAGAGAGAGAGAGAGACAGAGACAGAGACAGAGACAGAGACAGAGACAGAACAGAGACAAAGAGAGACAGAGAGAGACAGAGAGAACAGCCAGAGACAAAGACAGACAGAGAAAGACGGAAGGTTGGGGAAGTATTGTCTGTCTCATTTGATCACTCTGACCCTGCGAACTCTTGCATATGCATATCATTTTATCGTAATCTTGGCCAGAAGAACAGGACGCACCAATCAGATCAAGATCTTTTGTCTGGAGATTTTGAAGGAAGGGTGTTTTGCTTTAGACAGCGTTCGCTTTCGGATTCTTCTCTTAAATGGTCGTCGTCGTAGTCGTCGTCGTCGTCGTCATGGTTGTCGTCGTCGTCGTTCTTTCTCTCTCTCTCTCTCTCTCTCTCTCTCTCTCTCTCTCTCTCTCTCTCTCTCTCTCTCTCTCTCTCGTGTGTGTGTGTGTTGTGTGTGTGTGTGTGTGTGTGTGTTGTGTGTGTGTGTGTGTGTGTGTGTTGTGTGTGTGTGTGAGTGCGCGCAGTAGTATCATCTGGAGGCTCCCAAAACAGCATACAAGTTCAAATGAAGTCGTACTCTTTCCAGTGCATCCAGTATCCTTTTCAGTTCATTTCATTTGTTGAAAAGAAGAGTTCATATGTTCATCTACATCCTACACTCGCGGTTTTCAGCTTGTGTGAGCTAGACAGCGATTTCGCCGTAAGAAATGAAAGTTCCATAGAGTCAAATGCTGCTTTTCATGATGGTCAGTCGAGTCACAGGATAGGAACAACATGCTTTATTCTCGTCGTGTTTTTACAACAGACCGCACATTTCAATCCTAGATGTTCAGTTTCGAACACGTGATGGCATTGGAAGTCGATTGAGGATGAAGGTGCTAAATGACCTTTGCGTCTTGCTTTCTGTTTTTGTTTTTCTTTTATCAGGTCAGTAGTCCTCTCAAAAAGTTTGGCCAGAAGTCTTTAAATGCAAGGATTGACTCAACAAGCATTTGAAGGTGAAGAAAAACAAATTAAACCATGGAAATAACACTTTTAGCAAATCTGTAAAAACCGAGGTTTAAAACAGCAACGACAACAGCAACAACAACTACAACACCGACGACGACGACAACAACAAGAAAAACAGCAGCAACAACAACAACAACAACAACAACAACAACAACAACAGACGAACAAGCACACAATGACACAAAACACAAACAAATAAACACACACAAAAATAAAGAAAAGGAAACTTTCAAGTTTTAGGATAACATATTTGTCTCTGTATTGCTAGATAATATTTTTTTTGAGAGCCCAACTTTGAGAGATGAAAATATTTCATGACAAAATTGAATAAAGAAATAAAATATTCTCGAATATTGGAGAGATACAATTCCCAGCTGGGCAAGACGTCAGTGTTTAAACATTTGAATTTGTCTGATTCCCATGCGACGAATAAAACAGGAAAGACCCCACCTCACTCACGCCATCCCAGCGCGGGCGCATGCATAATTGTGAGTGTGTGTGCGTGTGTTCATGCGTGCGTGCATGCGTGCCTCTGTGTGTGTGTGTGTGTGTGTGTGTGTGTGTGTGTGTGTGTGTGTGTGTGTGTGTGTGTGTGTGTGTGTGTGTGTGTGTGTGTGTGTGGTGTGTGTGTGTGTGTGGTGTGTGTGTGTGTGTGTGTGTGTGTGTTGCGTGCATGTGTGTATATGCGTGTATGTGTATGTGTGTGTGTGGTGTGTGTGTGTGTGTGTGTGTGTGTGTGTGTGTGTGACAGAGAGAGGAGAGAGAGAGAGAGAGAGAGAGAGAGAGAGAGAGAGAGAGAGAGAGAGAGAGAGAGGATGTCGGTTATTCGGGATAACATTACCCTCCTCGTGAGGCACTAATTTAAAAGTGGTCTCTCACGACAAGGAAGGGATAAATGACTTATTCAATCACACAGCCTTTAGCGATCACTGCAGTGAACGCGGTGGCGAATTTCTATGTCTGTAAACGTAGATGGCGGCGGATACTCTTGTCGGCCGTAACGTTAACTGAACAGCAATTGTCGTTCGGGCACGCGAATAATCTTAACTGTTTCCCACACTAAAAAAAAGCAATTGTGCCGACTGCTGAAACAGAAACTACGGCAAAACCATTGCTGCAGCTGCTACTGATGCTGCTGCTGTTGCTGGTGGCGGCGGTGGTGGTGGTTTTGCTGCTTCTGCTGTTGCTGCTGCTGCTACTGCTACATACTACTACTACTACTACTACTTTCTACTACTACTACTACTACTAGTTTTGCTAAATCTGCTGATTACATTAGATGCGTCTACTGCTTGTGAGCCTGTGTTAAAAAAAATATTAGTAGCTACTTCCACATTACCACTACTACAACTACCATTACTACTACTACTACGACTGTTGCTGCTGCTAATGTTGTAGCTACTACTGCTACTGCTACTGCTGCTGTCGTTAATCTGTTGTGTTGCTGCTGTTGATGTATGATGTTGCTCCTGCTGCCGAATGGGCTTCCTGTCCTCAACTCCAAGCTCAGGCCTCCTCCTCCTCTCTCTCTCTTTCATCGTTCCCCAACTACCAAGTTTACCTCCAAACTCCACTCCCATCTTTCGGCGGGTATTGACCGAAAAATCCAACGTTCTTCACCCAACGCTCTCAGAAACGACAGCCAGACTTAAAGAAGTCACACTGCCTGTCTGATTGTTACAATCCGGTACGGTACTGGCCGGTTATTTCCCCCTATTTACAATACCGTTGGGAATAAGAGGAACATCGCCAGAAATCACATTGTTTTCTCCGATAGAGAGGGTGAGGGTGGGGTGACAGAGGTGGGTGGAGCCCTGTGGTGAGACGCAGGCGTGGGCTGTGTCTGCCAGAGCACGTAGAGTGATATTTCCCCCACCATTTGCCAGTCTAGTTTCCATTTTCCTCCTCCGTTTTTAAAAAAAACATTTCCATGCGTGTGTGTGTGTGTGTGTGTGTGTGTGTGTGTGTGTGTGTGTGTGTGTGTGTGTGTGTGTGTGTGTGTGTGTGTGTCTGTGTGTCTGTGTGTCTGTGTGTGTGTGTGTGTGAACGCATAGAGGGTAACAGATGAAGACAACAGCACTGGCATGTGTACGAGAAGACACATAGATATACGCACAACGAGAGAGAGAGAGAGAGAGAGAGAGAGAGAGAGAGAGAGAGAGAGAGAGAGAGAGAGAGAGAGCACATATATGAACAAATCAGTAAAGGGAGGAAACACACGCAGCTGATGATTCTTCCATAATTACAATAATGACTTGGCGACGACTGTAAAGAAAGAGGGGTAAGTGGGGCTCATGAGAAAAAGGAAACTGGAACGAAAAGTTGGGGCATTAGGTTATAAATGTAAAATCCTCCATTAACAGCATACGGGTACGAAAGTAGTTCGTCTACAAAACAGAACCATTTGTATAGAGTGCTCAGAGGCCTTTCGTCTGATGAATTGGACTCATCAGTGGGATACGGCTGATAGTGTCGGTACTCCCTTAGCGTCAAATGGCGACCTATAACAGTCTGAATTTCTGTCGCATTCTCACCAACAAGGGTTCAGGAACAGAATATCCAACGGCATCCCAAATCAGCCAGTGAATGGTTGAATGTAAAACGAGAACAATGATGCGCTGTAAGAGAATAAAATAATAGAATCGTTATGTTAAGTGTATTAAATGTAGGTGGAAATATTGAGCCTATGCTTGAGAATCCATCTGAGGATATAATGTAGGTAAAAATCTATAAACTGTAAGAGTGAACAGCTCTACTCTTTAATAAATTGTCTCTCTCTGTCTCTCTCTGTGTCTCTGTCTGTCTGTCTGTCTGTCTGTCTGTCTGTCCTCTCTCTCTCTCTCTCTCTATATATATATATAATATATATATGAGAGAGAGAGAGAGAGAGAGAGAGAGAAAGAGAGAGAGAAAGAGAGAGAGAGACGGAGTGGAAGAGGTGATCGTTCAGACTGGCCTTCTCTCTAAACTGCAAACACAAATCTACGCTCTCGTGTCAATGAAAGAACAAGTAGCTGGCTCAGACAAACAATCTTCAGCGATCAATACAAACAACCAGCTGGCAACGGACGGAGCAGTCTGTGGTCTGGGCGACCGAGACGTGAACTGAATATTGATCATGCATCAGGTATTCCAGTTATTCGTGTTGTTTAACAACGTTCAACCAATTGTCTCAAACTGTTCGAAGAGGATTTCAAATGAAAGTGGTTGAAACCATAGAAACTAGATAAAACCTATTCCCCCTCCTCAACCTTATCCTCCTCCTCCTCCTTCTCTCCTCCTCCTCCTCCTCCTACTACTACTACTGCTGCTGCTGCTGCTGCTGATGTTGCTGTTTCTGCTGCTGCTACTGCTCCTGCGGTGTTTGTTGCTGCTGCTGTTAGTGCTACTGCGACTGCTGCAACTCTTTCTCCCCCCTTCCTCTCTCTGTTCCTATTGCTGCTGCTGCTTCTGCTGCTGTTACTACTGCTACTGCTACTGGTACTGCTGCTGTTGCTTCTGCTACTGTTGCTACTACTACTACCACTGCTGCTACTGCTGCTGCTGTTACTACCACTACTACTACTATGTCTAACTACTACTACTACTGCTGCTGCTGCTTCTGCTCCCTGCTGCTGTTGCTGCTATTACTACTGCTACTACTACTGGTACTGCTGCTGCTGCTTCTGCTACTGTTGCTACTACTACTACTGCTGCTGCTGCTGCTACTACTACTGCTGCTACTGCTGCTGCTGCTGCTGCTGTTACTACTACTACTACTGCTGCTGCTGCTGCTGCTGTTGCTGCTATTACTACTGCTACAACTACTGGTACAACTGCTGCTGCTTCTGCTACTGTTGCTACAACTACTACTACTGCTGCTGCTGGTGCTGCTGCTGCTACTACTACTACTGCTGCTACTGCTGCTGTTACTACTACTACTACTTCTACTACCACTACTACTACTACTACTACTACTACTACTACTACTACAGCTGTAACCTTTTGACCTCTATTGTATTCTCCAATGGAACATCAGGTTTTCCTGAAAGATCCCCCTCCCGTGCACATGTATTACTCTTACCACCACGTTGGCTTTAGTTTGTATGCAACTCGTGTCCTTCAGTGCTTCGTTTCATTGTAGTTTCTATCCTACTCCGGCTGCTTTGGGTGGTGCCGTGGGACTTGGCTGCTTTGGGGGTGCCGTGGGACTTTGTTTTCGAACCCTTGGTGGTAAGAATACTACACAATTATAGCGTGTGTATCTGCTGTAATGCCAAAGAAGGTCAGTCACCTCGGTCCCAATGAGAAGTCTGAGGCAGCGGACAGAAGGGCCTCCAGGCAGATGAGATAGATGGTTTTGTTTTCGAGAGAGTCTATAAAGGTCCCCATACGCTGCTGGTGAAGGATTTCACATTTATTTTTCAACGCCCTCTTTTGCTCTTCTATTTTAATGTACCCCCCCCCACCCCCACTTTTTAAACAATAGTTTTTGCCGTGTTGTTATTTTAATGACAAAAAGGAAGCTACTGACTGTACATATTTCCCCCGCTGCTTCTCCGTTCAAAATATAAAGATAAATAAAGAGATCTAGAGAAAAAAGGTTGATTACAGAACAGGGACAGGAGAACGATACACATAGTCGGATAAACAGAATACGACGGTAAAGGAAGAAAAAAACAACAACAAAAAACAAACAACAACAAAAGAAAAAGCTGCGTCACAAAGAGTGGCAGATAGATGAAGTTTCTTGCACGAACTTCTTGGGGGGTGGGGTGGGGGTGGGGGGTGGGGGTGGGGGTGGGGAGACATTGCACTGAAGAATCTGGCTCCCCCATAATTCTCCTGCATCTGCTGGTGTGTAGCCTACACCACATCTATATGTGTGCGCTGTTGCTGCTGCTTTGAGCTGCTGTAACTACGCTTAACTACATATCTCTCTGATGCTGCTGTGCTGCTGTTTATGCACCCGCTGCTGCACGATAAACTTCACTATCACTATGCTGCCTGTGCTGTTGCTGCTGCTGCTGCTGCTACTCTACTATAAACTCTATTGCTACCACATACCACCACTTTAAGCCCCTGCAGCTACTGTTGTTGCTGCTGTGTCTATTACTACCGGCTATGAAGCTTCTGCTCGTTCAGAGCTATGCTAGTTTACTCATAAGTCTCTATTTATGCTGTGCTGCTGTTGCTGCTCTGCTTTGTTCTGTCTATCTTGTAAGTAATGTCTCATGTTCTTCCCATTTACAAATCACTGAACTTGTCTCGTTTTTCATGAGCGATTAGAAAAGGTTCAATGTTCTTCGCACTACTTCGAGAGAGTACCAGACATGGAAAAGTCTTTGTCTGTCTAGCAGTCTGGTTCACACCGACACTGTCTGGTCTGCTATCTTTCACCTCAGTTTGCATACTGTTGTGTAAGCAGAGGAATCTCCTTTATTCTGACTGGTAAGGGTATTGGGAGAGGATCCCTTCTGCTCACCCCTCTCCAGGTGTATTGTGTGTGTGTTGACTGTGTGTTGATGTGGTGTGCTGTGTGTGTGTGTGTGTGTATGTAGCTGTGTGTGCTGTGTGGTGCTGTGTGTGTGTGTGTGTGTGTAGTGTGTGTGTGTGAATATGTGTGTGCTGCGCGCGCCCCGCTTGCGTGTGTGTGTGACAGAGAGAGAGATGCGAATAAAGAGAGAGAAGGGGGAAAGGAAAGACAGAAAGAGAGAGAGAGAGAGGAGAGTTCACATGAGAGAGAATACAGAGAGCTAGACAGACAAATAGACGACGACAGGCAGACATGGCAACAAGGCAGAGAGAAAAGTATTAAAGTCAGCTTTGTCGAACTAACACTGGCTTGCGGCAGCATAACTACTCCCTAGCTGCTACATCCTTCTCTCTACCACACACACCCCGCCACACCCACCACTCCATGTCTATCTTCTACTATTCTACTACTACTATTAGAAATATACTACAATACTCCTATATTCAGACATGTAGAGGCGTATGCGGTAACACTAGTTCTCAAACAACACTACTACATCTTATACTAGTACTACTATAAAGTGCTGCTGCTGCTGCTGTTGCTGCTACTGCAATTCTATGTGTATGCTACTGCTGTACTATTAGCTACTGCAGCTACTGAAGCTTCTGCTCCTTCATGCTGATCAACTGTTTTACACATACACATTCGACTACTCCTACTACACTGTGCTGTTGCTGCTGCTGCTGTTGTCATGACCCACTCTTGGTTCGTGATGCGTTGTTGTGTCCCAGTAAAAGCAAGAAACTGACTCTTTTATAGGGCGATTAGAGAAAGGAAATGACAAAGGAGGAGAGAAAGCCAGACACCAAAAAGTCAGATGCTGACAGACAACAGGCAGACAATACCACAAAAATATGTATCGCTTGTGCTATCTTTTCGGCAGCCATAACTACTACTGCTGCTACTCCTCCTCCTCCTCCTACCACCACCACCACCACCACCACCACCACCACCACCACCACTACCACTACTACTACTACTACTACTACTACTACTACTACTACTACTACTACTACTACTACCCCTAGTATTCCAAACACTGCTGCTGCTGCTGCTGTTACAACTAGTTCTACAACAACAACTACTACTACTCTTACTACTAGTACTACTACTACAAGTGCTGCTGCTGCTGCTGTTGCTGCTACTGCAACTTCTATTGTTACTGCTACTGCTGTCACTATTACTACTGCAGCTACTGAAGCTTCTGCTCCTTCCCATGCTGATCAACCTGTTCTACAACAATAACAACATCGACTACTCCTACTACCACTGCTGCTGTTGCTGCTGCTGCTGTTGTTCATGACTCTACTTCTAAATAAATGGTTCTCATGCTTTCTTTCCCATTCACAAATCCCAACTGAACTCTGTCTCCCTGTTTTTCATGGGCGATTAGAGAAAGGTTCAATGTTCTTCACCAACTACTTGGATGGAAGAAAGCCAGACACCAAAAAGTCTTTGCCTGTCTAGACAATCTGGCTCAATACCCACACTGTCTGCTGTGCTATCTTTCTCGATTAGTTTTGCATACTGTTAGTTAAAGAGGGGGATCTCCATTGTTTGACTGGGAGAGGGTGTGGGGGCGAGGATCGCTGACGAAAACAGGATGGGAGATGTGTCTGCCAGGACTTGTTTTCAATCTTTCCTCACCATTTGCCGCCTACTCCCAATTCTGCCTCTCTCTCTCTCTTTCTCTCTCTCTCTTTCTCTCTCTCTCTCAAGAAGAGAGAGAGAGAGAGAGAGAGAGAGAGAATAAAATGATGCATACTGACGTATCACCAAAGAAACAGTGTAACATTTACAATGCATCCGATTCAAGGAAAAATATCGACAGACTCCACAAATATACTCGTCCATTGATTCAGTCTGATCCAGTCTGATCCCTAGATATTTTACAGATATTTCAAATCACAGGCAATAAGCACCCCACAGACTGACCATAAATTATTCAGATAGAACGCCAACTGGTATCACGGTTCAGTCTTGTCAGCGTTGAACATCAGCCAAGATGCAAGAAACCCAACACAAGAGAGATAATGAATGGTTATGAACGAAATGAAAGTTACGTTCTAAGGAGCAGAATACTGATGTTCTTCTTGGTCTTCTGGGTCCAGCAATAGCAACAGCATGTTTTGTCATCGTTAGTATCTATATTCTCAGCTGTAAGACGTGAGGCTAAAGATCCATTGA
>CM065720.1:45466337-45468837 GCA_033310375.1 Conus canariensis
CTTGCCCCGCCTGAAGGAGACTAATAGGTCGAGGCTCGTTACTCTAGAATCTGTTACTTTCTTTTGTCGGTTCAGTACTTCAATATTTATTTTCATGTTTTCACTTCCGCCTGTAGTCATTACGCTTTTCAACTTACTTTTAAACAATTTGACTGTAAGCTTTTTCTTGTGGTGTTTCTTGTATGTAAGTAACTTCCCTTTCCTTCGTTTTGAATCCTCGAGCAAAGGCCTTAAACTGTTTCTTGGTTTTTATTATTCATGATTTGCTTTTTTTTTCTCTTTTTCTTTCTTTCTTTCTTTCTTTCTCTATTCTTTCTTTCTTTCTTTCGCAACTCATCTCTTCCTATCGCTTTCCTCCTTTTCCATTAGCTACCATTCACTGGCACCTTTGGGAGACAGTTAGACTGTCATGTTCCCCTGTGGTCCAGGACATTACTGGCGATGTTCTATGCCAGATAGCACGGGTGGACTGCAACAACCACTGAAGACAGAAAGCACTAAGATTCCCCATACCCAGGGGACGGAAGTCGGTTGTGGTCTGGCATGGTATGTAAATGATTCTGTACAATACACGGACCCCACCGATTCCCATTGCTGTCTGTGAAGGACTTAACATTGATATTTCAACGGCATCCTTTTAATCTCCTGTTTCCAGTTTCCCTCCACCCAACTCCATATCCGTTAAGTGTTTTCATTATCAAATATATCTGTCTTCTTTCCATTTTCTCTTTCTCTACCCTCTTCTCTTTCTCCTTCTGACGTAATCAATATTCACATTTTTAGTGTTTGTGTCATTCTGTGCCGGGTGTTGTTGGAGAGCTGGAGGTGGGGGTGGGAGTGGGGATTCAGTATGGGAATCAGTTTGAAGATTTCTATCGCAGCTTCAGCAACGACAATCCGTTTGTTTGCAATGTCTGGTAAAGCTTCAAGGGGAAGGGGCACGCTGCCAAGAGTGGTGCAGGATTGCTCCCGGTGGCTTGGTTTGGTGGCTGAGGGCAGTACTTCTCTGGGTCATACTGGCACTTTGGATGTATTGTTTTCTAGATTTCTGTGTATGTATATGTGGTCTGCGAAACGCTTTGTATTTGTTTTGCAAATTGTTTATTCCTTCGCTTCGCGGCCCTGTCATTCCGGTTTTTTTTTTTTTTTTTTTTTTGCTGTTACAAAAAGGATTTCCGTGCTGTATATTACAGAGACAAATCCTTTTGTCTGAGCGCCTTCTTTCATAGGAGGTAAGCGCAAGCTACACAAAGGATCTTGATTTGTTGTTTCATGAAAAAAAGCGTAATTTGCCTATCTTACGTACAACTCTCTTCACTCGCAGAAGACACTGACTGACACCTGTATACACTTCCTGCTCTGGTCCTGTCCTTACCTATTTCATTTCTTATCCCGTCTTTCAGAAAGACTCTAAGGTAGACAGCTACTTTTGCTAACCAAGGGAGCATTTCTCGAGGTTGATCAGGAGTTCCATTTGCTCGTGTCATTTTAATCAGTGGAGAAAAAACAAAAACAAAAAAAAAAAAAACGCCGGCCGTCCACTTGACAATGGGAAATTACTCTGGAGCGGAAGGATCAAGGGAAAGAACTGTTGTTGATGATGAAAGGGGAGAGGGGAGGAGATCAGGTTCGCCTTTTCTCTGAACTATAAACACAAAACGACTTCCACTTGTCAAGGAAGACAGAACTGACTGAGTCAGGTAGAAGGCTTTCGGTGGTCAATAATGTTAACCTGTTGGGGCCTCTTTGTCTATGCACTTGGTGAGCAGTCTTTGTCTGGTCGACAGACACGTAGACTGATCAGTAATTGTCGTTTCGGTGTTCAGGTTACTAATTTTGTTATAAACAATTGAACAGACCTGTGTCATTTGCTTGAACAGTAAGTCAAATCAAAATCCTAACAGGTACAGCTATGAATATTACTTGTACGACTACTACTGCTACCACTACTGCTGCTGCTGCCACCGCTACTACTGCTGCTGCTGCTGCTGCTACTACTACTACTACTACTAACATTACTGATGCTGCAGCTACTAACATTGCTACTACTGCCACCATCACGACCAATATCATCACCATTGCTGCCGCCATGGCTGTTACTGCTGTTGTTGTCGCTGCTGCTGCTGCTTTTGCCGCTTCTGTGCTGTCATTGCTAATATTGCTCATGACACCACTGCTGCTGCTTCTGCTGCTACTACTACTGCTGCTACTATACTAAATACTACTGCTACTACTACCGCTGTCCCTGTTGCTGTTACTGCTACCAATATTCCTCTTCGATCATAGCTACCATTGTTCTTTCTACCATTCTTGCTGTTGCTACCGATCTGTGCTGCTGCTGCTGCTTACTGCTGCTACTGCTACTACTACTACTGCTACTGCTGCTGCTGCTACTACTGCTGCTACTTCTGCTGCTGCTATTGCTACTGCTACTACTACTATTACTGTTACTACTACATATTTACTTCCAACTAACTGCTACTACTGGCTGCTGCTACTG
>CM065720.1:45476337-45483837 GCA_033310375.1 Conus canariensis
TCATGGATGAACAGATTTGCTGTGCTGAGTGATTGTTGATCCATTTTCTGGGGATTTCGTTCTGAGAGAGGGTGGAATAACTTTTGCAAAATACCAGCACCTTTTTGACGTTTGTTTTGTTTTGAACAAGGTGCCATCTTGTGATCTCATCATTTTGTAATTAACCTCATCATAAGAACATCATCCTATGAATTAATTCTATATTACTGCGAATACTATTACATTGGTTGGCTAATTGATACAGTTTGTTATCTTTGACATTTGCTATTTTTAATACTATAAAAAGTTGCTGTTTATTCATTTTTTTTTCTATTTAGGACAATACATTTTTCGTTCTTCAGAGAGCATGACGAAACATTCAAATTTGAAAATATTGCAATGGAACTGCAGATCAATATCAACAAATATTCACGAACTGATTCAACATCTCTCAGATCATACGTATCAAGTGTTAATATTACAGTCTTTAAATGCAACTGAACAAAAAATTCCAAAATTACAAAACTTTTATTACCCTCCAATATTCCAAACTAACAACGAAACAAGGAGGGTTAGTACTGCACTATATATTCAAGAAAAGGTTGAATATTTTGAAATAGAGCCACCCATTTCAAAGAATGTTAAAACCATTAATGCATGTGCAGCGAAACTGAAACTCAACGACTTACTTACGTTAAACGTTGTTTCCATTTATTTGCCAAAGGTCCTGACAATGAAAATACAGAATGGCTTCCCGCTATACCGGACCAGCATGAAAAAATGGTTAATAGCAGGTGATTTTAACTCACATGTCCCGTTTTGGGATAATGAATGCGAAATAGTAACACACAATCGTTTTGTTGGAAATATAGTAGACTCTCCACTGAGTCTGTTAAATGATGGCAGTGTAACAAGAATACCTGATATTTCAACCATCGAGCAACAGCAATTGATTTAACACTTATATCTCCTGCCATAGCTCCAAGCTGTGAGTGGTCTACCATCAAAGATCCTCTTGGTAGTGATCATTTGCCAATAATTATTACCATTAAGGGTAAACAATCCGTTCAAAACTGCGTTAAAGATAAGATCCCAAAATATAATTATAATAAAGCTGTTTGGGATAAATTTGAAAACATACTCTCTACTTACAATTGTGAAGAGATAATGTCTGATAACACTGACACAAGCTACGCGAATTTTGTTGATATTGTTTTACATGCAGCTGATCTTTCAATATCAAGATGCAATTCTGATGCATCAAACAAATATGCAGGCAGTGTATGGTGGAATGCTACTTGTGAAGAAGCAAGAGAAAAAAGATGCAGGCCTATAAAATATATTTAAAGGATAAGCAAGATCCTGACAAAATTGCTGAAAAGAACAGAGCAAAAGATCATAGTAACAGAGTAATCGAAAAAGTCAAGGAGCAATATTGGTCAAATTTCTGTGAAAATGAAGTACATGACCACAAAGATCTTCAGAAAACATGGAAAAAATTGAAAGACATAAAAAATGGAATCAGTCTTCCTGAATATCCCATAACATTAGAAAATAATGAGTTTCCTTCAAAATTTGAAAAGGCTGAAGCATTTGCAAATATTTTTGCAAAAAAATAGCAACAGGGAGGGCCTGACAGAAAAGCAAAAGATATACAGAGATAAAATGGAGGATAAGGAATCGCATGAAAAAAGTCCCAATAACAGTCACTATACAAACACACTCCCCTGACATTTCAAGAAGTAAAGAATGCAATATTCTCTATTGGTTCAAAAAGAAAATCAGTGGGACCAGATGCGATTTCCAACGAAATGATAAAGCATTTGCCAGTTAATGTCACAATGTTTCTGAACCTATATTTTCAGAAATGTTGGTCTGAAGGGCTTCAACCATCTTTGTGGAAAAAATCAATTGTAACCCCTATCCCTAAAGAGGGCAAGTCAAAATCAGACAAAAATAACTACAGGCCAATTGCTCTCACTTCACATGTGGGAAAGCTTATGGAAAGAATTATTCTAAAAAGACTTGAACATCATTGTGAAAAAAATGACATAATACCAAAACAACAGGCTGGCTTTAGAAAGGGTAGATCTACAGTTGACCATCTTGTAAAAATTACAACACAGGTTAAACACCAGTTTGCACGTAGAAAAAATGCACTTGCCACGTTTTTTGACATTAGAAAGGCATATGACCAAGTCTGGCATTCAAAACGTCTGAACAAATTGAAGTTAATAGGTCTCTCGGGGTGTATGTACAATTACTTAAAAACCTTTTTAAGTGATAGAACAATACAGACGAAGGTAGGAAATGTATATTCCAACGAAAGAGATATCCAGATGGGAATCTCGCAAGGAGCTGTGATAGCTCCTATCCTGTTTAATATTTTGATCCATGATCTTCCTAAATCATTATAAAAAAATGTTGAACTTGCACAATATGCGGATGATATCTGTATATGGATGAAAGTTACTTTAAAACGTCACACACCAGTTAGATCAATCAACTATATTAAAAAGATATATCAAAATGAACTAGATAAAATTAGTAAATACATGACTGAAAATGGATTGGCCCTTTCAGCTGAAAAATCGCATATGGTTCTGTTCAATACTGGTTATGATTCTAATTCTTTGCCTTCATTTCAAATAGATGGATTGTGCCTTGAATATAAAAAAGTTGTAAAATTTTTAGGAGTAAATTTAACTTCTAAATTGGGCTGGAATTATCACATACAAACTGTTCTAACAAAAGCTAAGAAAACTTTAAATTTCTTGAAAATGGTGAGTCAACAATCATGGGGTAAAGACATTAAAGTATCAACACATTTAGCTACCGCGCTTGTACGATCAAAATTACCCTATGCCCAGGAGACATTTTTTTCAGCTCCAAAATATTTTATTAAAAAGTTGCAGAGTATCGATAGTAAAGCTTAGTAGAAAGAAACTCGTGGAGAGCGTGGCAGCAGAGAGTCCTCAGAAGAGAAGCCCCCTTCAAGCAAGTGTTTCGGCCCTTATCTCCTGACACTCTAGGGGGGTTGGACCACACCCGGTTCATGACTCCGGATGTCCCTCTGCTGCCCCCTTTTTTTTTTTTTTTTTTTCCCCATCTTGGGACGAGCCATGGCTGGGATTCGAACCCATGACCCTCTGGACATGCTCATTTTCCACTTAATGACTCGCGCTTTAACCACTGAGCCACAGGGACACCTGATATTTGTAGGAAATTTAAGCCTTATGAAGTTCACTTTTGTTCCTCCTTGACCAGATCCAGCTTGAACACCTCTCTGCCGCTTCTGCCATTGCTTTCAGGGCTCTGGTTTTTTCCTTCCCTGCAACTGAGAGCTGTTTCATGAGGCTGTATGCAGACGTTCCTACAAACCCCCTAGCTCCAATTTCTGCAGTGAGGACTTTGACCTGATAGCCTTCTCTCCTCAGGCTGTTTGCCAGATCAGCATACTTTTCAGTCTTGTAGATTTGAGCTGCCTCCATTCTGTTCTCATATGGTACCGTGAGCTCGATCATGATCAGCTGCTTGGTTGACTTAGAGTGGACTACTATGTCTGGTCTCATGCCACTCTTGCTGATGATCTCTGGGTGACTCTTCCATTCTGGGAGGTCTGCAGTGCACTCCCAGTCATCTGCCCCGTCCAGCAGACTCTGCCTGCATGTTTCGAGTGGCACTGTTGTTCTTGGCCATGATTTGCCTCCTGCCGTGAAGAATGTTGCGGGTGCTTTTGGAGTCCTGATTTTCCCTTTTGTGGTGTTGGTACTAGCCCAGACTACTTGTACAATCTCTTTGAGCACTTGGTTGTGCCTCCATGTGTACCTTCCTTGAGCCAGGGCTACTTTACATGAGCTTAGGACATGCTCCACTGTTTGTTTTTCATGGCAGAGGGGACATGCAGGATCGTCTGTTTTCCCCCACTTCACCAGGTTTGCATTTGAGGGCAGAAGGTCATATGCAGATCTGAGAATGAAGCTGATCATGAGAGGGGCCATGCGCCAAATGTCATTCCAAGTGAGACTTCTTTGGAGTGCATTCTCCCACGTTGTCCATTGCCCTTGCTGGCTCTGCTGGACTGCTTTTTGGAGTCTTTTTTGGTCTTCTTCTTTTCTCATCTCCTGAATCATCATGTCTCTTTTGGCTTTTCCTTTGGCCTTTGACCACCATTCAGTTTTGGTCACCCCCAGTCCTTGTCTGTTGGTCTGTGTGTGTCCTGTTATTTCTCTGATCTTGAGACTTTCTTTTGCAGAATCCATCGCCTCTTGAACTTTCCATTTTCTGCCTGTCTTCAGCTGGGGCTTGATTGCTTCTACCACCTTGTCTCCTGAGTCCTCCAGCATGCTTTGAAGTCTGATCTTCCCTGCTTTGTATTCCTCCAGGATGGATTTCAGTGGTAGTTTCAGCTTTGCTTGGCGACAGTACAGCGCTATGTCAGTCAGACAGGGTGGGACACCAAGCCATTTCCTTGTGAACTTGTTGATTTTGGCTTCCATTGCCTCCACTATGCTGGTGCAGATGTCGTATATCATAAGAGGCCATAGGAGCTTTGGTATCAGCATGAACTGCAGACACCAGACCTTGTATTTGCCAGGGAGCCCACACTGGTCAATGGTCTCCAAGCCTTCCTCCGCCATCTGCTTGGTTTCTTTTGCTCTTTGTGTGTCTTTCAGCGTATCATCATACCATCTTCCAAGGCTCTTGACTGGTTCTTCTGTGACTGTTGGAATGGCCTGGTTGGCAACACTGAAGACCACAGATCCGGCCACTTTTCCTTTCCTCAGTGAGAGACTCCGTGATTTCTTTGGCTTGAACTTCATTCTGGATGAGGCAACTATGTCGTCCAGCCTCTCCAGCACATGACGTGTCTCGTCTTCTCTGGATGAAATCACTGTAGTGTCATCCATGAAGGCCTTGAGAGGAGGCATCTTGTATCCATCGCCAAGGTCTGTTTGTCTCGCGTTGTTTGTTGCTGCTTTCAAGATGAGTTCCATTGCCAGCACGAACAGTATTGGGGAAATTGCACAGCCCATTGCAATACCCACTTCCAAGTTGATCCAGTCTGTTGTGTACTCCTTGGTAGAGAACCGCATTGAGAAGCCATTGAAGTACTTCTTGAGCATGTCGCGGATGTTCTTTGGCACATGGTACATCTCAAGAGCCAACTGTATCATCTCATGGGGCACAGATCCATATGCGTTTGCCAGATCAAGCCACACTACGTCCAGGTCTCTCTTTTCTGTTTTTGCTTTTTGGATTGCGTCCCAGATCATTGTGGCGTGTTCTACACAGCCAGCCACGCCTGGGATGCCACCTTTCTGGACTGACACATCCAAGTACTTGTTTTCCATCAGGTACTTGGTCAGCCTTGCTGCCATGACAGAGAAGAAGATTTTCCCTTCGACGTTCAGTAGTGATATTGGTCTGAACTGGCTGATGTCACTTGAGTTTTGCTCTTTGGGGATGTACACACCATCTGCCGTCATCCACTGGCCGCTGATCTTCTGGTTTCTCCAAGCCGATCGCAGCAGCCTGTGGAGCCACTCCAGCACCTTGGGACATTTCTTGTAAAGCTGGTAAGGTATTCCGTTTGGCCCTGGTGATGATTTGGCTCTGGCTTTGTCGACCACCTTCTTGATTTCCGCCAACGTTGGAGGCTTGCCATTGAATTGTTCCTCAGGGTTGGTTGGCCACACCAGCCCTTGAATGTCGAGTGGTGCTTTGCTCTGTGGGTCAGAGTATGTTTTCCTCAGATGCTGCTCAAGAACTCCTTTGTCCACACTTAGGGTCCCAGATTTTGGCTGCTCAAACAGTGTTCTGGCAAACTGGAAGGGGTCTCTGAAGAAGCGCTCTTGCGTCTTCTTCTTTTTGCTCTTCCTCTTCCTCGCAGATTCCGCTTTGCTGAGGGCGCTGTGTTTTTCTTTCAGGTCTTTCCACAGTTTTTCCAAGCCTTGTTTTTCAGCTGGCAGTGCGGTCTTCATTTGCATCTTGAGGTTTTTCTTTTGGACCCTGATCTTGTCCATCTTTTCTTGGCGTCTGGATTTCTTTGGAGGTGTTTCTCTTTGGGTAGTTTTGCTCCATAGGCGTCTCTACATGTGGCATACACAATGTCCCCAAAAGTGGCTAGTTTGTGTTCCAGGGTGCTTTTCCCTATCAGTGCATCGAGTCTTTGGACGATTTTTGCATCCAGTTTCTCCCAATCTTCAGTTTCGTTTGCTCGTGGCAGGTTGAGTTTCAGGCGCCTGGCATCGAGGGCCTGTGAAAATTCCTCATCCGAACCAACAGCGTGGATGTCCTTGGCACTGTGGTTTAAATCCTGGCCTTGGTCTTCCGACGTCTTATCTGCTGATGCAGTGCGCTGCTGCTCATTCAGATGAGTCTTCACACATCCCATCTTTGTTCTGTGGATCTTCATGCCACGGGTGGTAGCGAAACGCTTTCCACAGACACATGGATATTCCATTTGGTCCATGTTCATAGTCCGTTTGGGATTTGCAGTCATGATTGGTTGAGCACCGATGGATTCATCATTCTCTCCCCCTTTCGGTGAATCCTGGGAGCATCTTTTCCCTTTTATTCTTAGTAGCCACATGTTTAAGGCAAAGTGGGGAGCCAGCCCACAGAGCCCTTGGTTCTGGTCTTTCCCAGTGTCCTCCGGTCTTTCCCGGACGTCCTCCGGCCTATTCCCGGAAGTCAATGGTTTACCCATGCATCAGTAGAAAGAAACTCGTGGAGAGCGTGGCAGCAGAGAGTCCTCAGAAGAGAAGCCCCCTTCCTCATCAGCTTACAAGATAGCTCTTGGTGTACCGGTTCATACATCAACTTTAAGAACTTATATGGAGATCGGAATATTGCCTTTTGAAGAAAATATGAAAATTGCATGTGCAAAATACATTGTAAGAAGTCATACACTACAAGATTTTAGTAACAGTGAAATTGAATTAAAATCAGAAATAAATTTTCCTAAACGGGCACAAAAAATTGATTCTCTAAAATCGATAGCCTCATACACATCTGACTTATTTACAAAAGCAGGCACTGCACCTCAAAACGTAGCTCCTCGGGTGTCTTTTAGCACTATCCCGGAATGGGAACTTAGTAGAGCAAATTATGACATAGACTATACAAGTTTAAGAAAAAGTGATGGACCCTTGCTGCCAACGTATGTTAAGTCACATATAAATGAAACTTATATAAATCACCTTAAAATCTATACAGATGGTTCTGTACTAGACAATCATTTGTCTGGTTCAGCATTCATAATTCCATCATTAAAAATAGAGAAAGGTTACCACCTTGGTAAGAACATTTCCATATTTACTGCGGAACTTGTTGCTATTATTATGGCATTAAACTTTCTTCTTGATTTTCGATTTCCTGCATTTCAAATACTACTTTGTGTTGATTCAAAATCAGTCCTACAAGCTCTAAAATTTTCGAATACAAGTGTGAGAGCAGATCTCATATCAGAAGTCTACCACTTAATTCATTTGTTTTGCATTTACGTGGTTCTTATGT
>CM065720.1:45491337-45496337 GCA_033310375.1 Conus canariensis
CTCCATGCGACAACGCTGCCTTGAATGCCTTGCCAATAACGGGGGACACACACGTTATTAACCATGACATTGAACAAACACTCCTCCTGTGACTTTCAAATTTCGGGGTGGGGGTGTTTGTACTGCGTTCGATTCCAGTTTGTTGATTCCTCGGACTTGTCATTGTCTTTACACACTTTCCACATATTCAATAAATTCATGTTACACTTGGAGATTGATCACTTCCCAATTTTCTTTTTTTATAAGTCAGTGAAATGTTGGTCCTTAACTTTTTTGAACAGTATATATTTCGATTTCCTCAGAGACATCGTCATGATGTCATTAGTAGTGCATCAAGAACCCATACACAGGGCTACGAGGCAAGATCGGATATGAAAATGTTTCTTTCATATTGAACACAGAAACATAAAAGAGAGCGTTTCATTAACGATGAAAACAGAAAAATAAAAGAAGAGTCAGAGAAACAATCAAATGTTATATTTGTGTTTTAAATACAATTGGACGACAGAGATAGAGTCACAGTCCAGAGGGAACTTTAAGAGACACGTAACAAATGCATGACATCAATCAACTGCAGGGCAAATGTGTTAACTTTAAACAGGAAGAATAAACGACCGATCAAAAGCATACAACAACAGAACGAAGCATGTACTGCTCGGAAAGCCTCGCACCAATTTGCTATTTGTAATAATAAGAACGTATTGAATCTCACATTTAGAAATGTAACACAGCTTACGTACCTATATATAGATGTACATGGTATGAATTGTTATTCTCCTGGGATATATATATATATATATATATATATATATATATTCAATTATAAACAAAGCTTGCTCTATCTGAAGAAATAGGGGGAGATAAGCCAATTATAAACAAAGCTTGCTTTTATGTCTTATATTGAAGAAATAGGGGGAGATAAGCCTCTGTAAGTTGCTGGAATGGTGCGGTACTTATCCTTGGAATTTATTAGTTTATTATATATATATACATATATATATATATATATATATATATATATATATATATATATGTGTGTGTGTGTGTGTGTGTGTGTGTGTGTGTGTGTGTGTGTGTGTTGGCGCGACATGTTTTAGCCTCATTATGAAAAGAGCATATCAAACTGAATGGCAGCAATGAGACAGAAACAGGAACCAATTTAGCTAACAGCAAGGTCCGGATTTACAGCAGTCTGGACAACAACATCAACAAAACAACCTGGACCAGCTAAGGCAAAATAGTGAAACAACTGGTAAAACCAAAATAAAAAGTAACATAAGTTTTAATTGAAAACTCTTTGAGTTTGACGATGAAATGCTTTTCTGAAGGATGGAAAGAGCGAAAGCAGATATCGAGAGGTGCCTGCCCAAGGATCATACCATGATTGGGGTTGTAGGTCTCATCTGGAGGCGTTGAATGCAGAGAGCATTTCAGAGGTGCCATTGCAGTGAATTATTGATCGGAACACCGTATTAAGTATTGCATGGAATTGAGGCTGCTGTACAGTCGTATGTTGATCTAAGCACTATGCTGTCGTCGCTTATTACCTCCAAAACGAGCGGCGTAAGGATCGTACGTCGCACCATGTGCCTTAAACAGACAGATATTTGAGAAGCGCCCTGGTTTCATGCAGTATAAGAGCAAATTCTATAGATGCTCTCTTTGTATGGAACACTGAGAGAACTGTGGCACATTACATATCCTTACATAGAATTAAGGCTGTTCTGTAAGCCGATTTAGAAAAATAAAAATACTGGCATGCACGGGGACTGTAAACAAAGGTTCAATGTACATCTTGAAACCTCTTCTCTGTCTGTCTGTCTGTCTGTCTGTCTGTCTGTCTGTCTGTCTTCTCTCTCTCTCTCTCTCTCTCTCTCTCTCTCTCTTGATTTCTTTTATTCGAAAAAATAAACGTATTTGAGTGTTCCACACCGTAGACCTTATGTATACATTTTTCGTCTTGGACACACAATGGAATCGTGTATTTGGCAGCCACTGTTAATTTCCTTTGAATAGTATCACCTTTTACTTTCTTTGTAATATCTGATTGCTGGTTTTCCTTTCTCCCTGACCCCTGTCATGTATTCTTACAATCTCATTTATAATACCAATGATTGTGTGTATGCGTGCGCGCGCGCGCGCGTGTGTGTGTGTGTGAGTGAATGTGTCGGGAAGGGGAGGTGTCTCGATTCTCTAACTTAAATGTGTCGAGGTTCATTTATGTCGGATTTTTTTTCCCGTTCCAATATTCCTGGGTTTTTTCCGAGTCAGGTCTCCTCAGATTGAAGGAAATACTTATCTGCTTTTATGTTGTGGGATTCTAACCACTTTTCAGTTCTCAATATGTTGCTAGGGACAATTTTATATACGTTGTCTTAACCCAGAATAACTCGTACACTGACATTCCGCACCCACTTCATAACCTAATCTCCTCTCTTCCTTTTTCGTTTTGTATTCGCAATGAAGAAAGTCTTCCAAGACAGACGGCTGTTGTTGTTCACCAAAGGTGCTCTTCGAAGGTTCAGAAGCGTCTCACCGACTTGTCTCAGTTCATGTCATGAAACAACCTCTGACCGCCTTCGGGATTTCGAAGGCTTCCCTTGAGATACCGAGATCTAGGGAACGACGAGTGGTCGTTGATTACAAGACGTGCCTACGATAGACGTGGCTATGTTTGTTCGGGCTTTGGATACCCTCCTGGCCGTTGATCGTCGGTCAGTATCTGTTGTTTTCCTTGCCTGGGCTTCATGTGTTTATCATCTGGTGTTTCTGTTTGTTGTATGTGCCTCTCTCTCTCTCTCTCTCTCTCTCTCTCTCTCTCTCTCTCTCTCTCTCCTCTCTTACTCTCTCTCTGTAAATATAAGAATGTTTGCATACTTTCATGCCTTAGTTGTCACTCGATTTCATTCATTTTTGTTTTTAAGTTTCATTTCTCAACAACAACTAAAAATGATTTCAAGTTTCAATGTGATGTAAAGAAAAAAGAAATTAGCAGAAAAACAGAGAGTAATCTCAACACATATAGTTCATGCTACATTTTTGGCAAGAACTTTTACACACAACACCCCCCCCCCCCACACACACACACAAACGCGCGCGCGCACGCAAGCACGCGCGCGCGCACACACACACCACACACACACACACACACACACACACACACACACACACACGCAGGCGCGCGCGCACACACACACTTTAAAATAACACACAAATATTTTTTCCATTGCAGTGAAAGATATTATCATATAGTTACCATTAAAAAACAACAACTCTTTTTACAAATTTAACTTGAAATTCAAGATCATTGTTGAATAATACTGCCACCCCTCTCGAGTTACGATTAAAAGAGGCAAAATATGCTTTGTGTACCATTCAGATTTAACATATTTTTACATTAAAAAAATCAAAATGTGTATCTCGCAAACAATAAATAGAAAAAAAGAGTTTTGCCTAAGGTAATGGAAAGCATGATTGAAGTGTCACTTGTGGACGTGGGAAGGGGTTGTGTGTTGGGTGGGTAGGGGTGGGGGGGGGGGGGGGCTGTGTGCATCAAACAACCGAATTTCAGTATGAAAGTCATTTGACCAAGTGCTGCAATGACTATGCACATCCAGCTGCAAAACGACCTCAATAGGCTTGCCAACTGGGAAAACAGCTGGGACATGGAGTTTCACCCAGGGAGATGCACAACTCTGCCTGTCACCAGAAGCAGAAAGTATGAGAAGTGGGATTACCAACTACATGGCCACACTTTACAGACCGTCGACTCCGTGAAATATCTTGGAGTTGCAATCCATCGTCAGTTAAGTTGGGACGAACACATTGATGCCGTTTGCTCAAAGGCGAACCACGTTTTAGGCTTTCTTCGGCGCAACCTTAAAATCAGTGCACCAGCTGTCAAGGAAAAGGATACAAGGCCCTAGTTCGTCCACTTGTTGAGTATGCAGCGGCTGTTTGGGATTCAGCCTCGCAGAAGAACATCACTAAACTTGAGGGATCCAACGACGGGCTGCCCGCTTTGTGCTCAATAAATACAACAATGCATCAAGCGTGAGTAAGCTGATTGAGAAGCTCAACTGGCCATCGCTGGGGAATCGCAGGGGGTAAGCCCGCATTGCGATGCTGTTCAAAATAAACAACAACCTAGCACAGGCATCAAGGCTGAAAGACCAGTTGAAACCCCTGCCACCACGTGAGCGACGCGGACATGACCAGCAGTTTGCCTTAAGTCACTGCAGAGCACAGCACAGACAGGGTTCCTTTCTCCCAAGGACCATCAGGGATTGGAACTCCTTACCACCAGCAAGTTTCAACCAGTGCTCTCTTTTGTGTCAAGGGTCACCAACCATATTTCCCAACAAAAGTTTTTTTTTTCCTTTTTTCTTTTGCTTTTTTTTTTGGCTGGCCTGGCGCAAGGTGTGGGCTTGACCCTCCCTTATTGTTGGTCGGGGCTGCCTGACAGTGCGTGCAGCGAGGGCAGCAGCTCCACATGGCCTGCTGGGTCATAAAGTCTGTAGGCTCTTTTTTTGTTTTGTTTTTGGCACCTCTGTACCATCCACAAGCAGACACCCGAAATAGTGACAGAATCATCAACCAGTTGATGGCGGCCACTTAACGGAAGAAGATCCACCGACATTAGTAACACCTGCATCACGTACGTAAGAGTCACTGTCACTAGTCCCAATCACTCCCTGTTCTTACACTTCAAGGTCACTGTCGCTGTTGTCTGCTTAGTGGAGATCAATGTCCGATTCATTCCAGTCATCAGTTTGGTTTAAAAACAAAATTTGATTAAACATTTGGTCCACAGTCAGGCTCATATCACTGTCGCTGTCAGAGTCGGATACTGTGAGTGTAGTTAGAAGTCGATGGGATGAGAGAAAAAAAATCGATAGAAAGATGTAGATCTAGTAACAAGGTGAGGCGACTGCAGGCGGAAATCCCTTTGAAGAATTTTCGATAAAGCTCCGCCAAAAAAAAAAGTAGACAAACGAATT
>CM065720.1:45503837-45506337 GCA_033310375.1 Conus canariensis
ATGACAGGATTATTCAGTGCGTTGTGGACTTCAGCGCAAAAAAAAAGTATAGGAAAGTAAACTAAGAACTCTACGCACAAGGGATTCCAACATGTTTTAGTAAAGCGCATGCATGTAGGAAAAAAGTAATTGAAGAAAAAAACATACGGGAAAATGTTTCATGTTAACATTTCAAGAAGCGTATTCATGCTGGACAGCTTTACCATGGCATGAGTAAAACTGCAAATTGAAAAAAAACAACATAATCTATCAAAAAACAAACAAACAAGCAACCATCCAACCAGTCAACAAACATACAAAGAGAATCATCTGAAAACACTACCTACTGTGTGGAAGTAACATACACATATCAAATCACCTCCACGGGACACTGGCCGTTTTGCACTGACCAACATCCCTCAATATCAATAGTACAGACGTCTACTCAGTAAGCTCTTTGAAAGAAATTTCCACTGACGTAGCAGACTGTGTAAAGACATAGCCTAGAAGTAATGATTTTTCACAAGCACGCCGCAGACCAGGAAGATATAATTACGGAAATGGAGATTCTCGTCTGCTGTATGTGGATCAAAATGAGGGCTGGAGAAGAATGATGGACTTCTGTATTACAGACATTCAACGGAGACAGGACCAAGTGTCTGGGAGATAGAAGCAGGTGATCACTTCATCAGTCACCAGTCACAGGATGTCTGAAATCAATGAGGTCATCAACAGGCAGGGCTGTCTGTCTAGAACTTCCGCTACGCTGCAATCCACTCAGTCAACGCCAGAACAAGGATATGGAACAGTTTCGTTATTGTATTAGCTAAAGATTACAAGTTTGCTGATTTTATTACATTATCAGTAACAAAATTCTAGTTCAAGACCTCAATATTTCTTTACGACCTCAGGGAATGAAATGTGGTTTTGAATTACATGAAATGTGGTTTTGAATTACTGCCGGGTGACAAACATATCTTCTGTACAGAGTGTTTTCAGTTGCATGTCTGAATTTGCGCTTTGAGTTTTATTGACCTTTCTGACACTGGAGATATCAGTCTATCAATGTACGTGTAGTTCTGGTTTGTAGGGCTGGGGAAAGTAGGTTTGGTTTCTGTCTTACATCTTTAGCCCATTTTCACTGCAAAATAAGAACTTATTCGATTTCTCGTGTTTCTTCCATTAACAATGAAGTCTCCATTCTCGTACTTTACGTGCAATATATGTAATTGCTTTGCCTTCTTATGACAGTTGTATCGTTGGTAATCTTAGCAACAATGACGACTAAAATTTCATACCTATTAAACGGCGGATGGAATCGTCCAAAAACTTGTATTGTTATGATTTCCTTATGTAAGTTTGACACGCTCACAATCAAAAAATGTTCCCATATGTGTGAACAGAAAATGAAAATGCAGTTATATAAGAAAGGTCCATGCACCATTATATCTTAAGTGTACATGCTTCAAATACATTCTGGAAAAAAAAGACTGCTGAGAAGAAAATAATTTCACAGATTTTTCTTTTCCAGTTTCTCTCTTGTCGTCGTCGTTATCGTCCTCGTCATCGTCGTGGTCGACATCCTCTCTCTCTCTCTCTCTCTCTCTCTCTCTCTCTCTCTCTCTCTCTCTCTCACACACACACACACACACACACACACACACACACACACACACATACACTCGCTCACTCACTCAAACACACACACACACACACACACACACACACACACACACACACACACACACACACACACACACACATACACACGCACATATATATATGTATATTTATATATATATATATATATGTATATATATATATATATATATATATATATATATATTGATGTGCAGGAGCGAGTATAAATGCGCACACATTGGATCGACCAGCACTAGTCGAAGCACTTCCCCTGTAAAGTCTCACAGTCTGTTGTCCTGGTTACCAACAGTCTGCGGATGTCTTCAAAGAAGTCGGCACCCAGCGAAAAGTCTGAAGTGAAAGACATCATTTTGTCTGCATTACATCACAGGAAGACACTATGATGTCTGTGTGATTCAGTCAAAGACAACTGTTGCCTGTGTTGTAAGCGGATAAGTGCCAACATTGCCACAGGAAATTGGCTTCAACTGATCCAACGTTTACAGGGCTCAATCCTACATAATACGCTCGAAAAAATTCCCTACATATTTGAGAAGATAACGGGGCTATTCAGTGTATTGTCGGATGTGACACAAAATAGAATTGTATGGTAAAGAAATATTAAAACCTTTTCTCAAAAAGGGATTCCATCGTGTTTGTGAAAGTGCATGCTTGTAGGAAAAAAAAACATTAATGAAAAACAAGAAAAATGCATTTCATGTTAATTTTTCAAGAAAGGTACTTTTATTGGGTATGGATGAAATTTACACAACTTAACCATACCATAAGCTAAATTGCAGATTAAAAAAACACAGATAAACAAACAAAAACAAAGAAACAATCAAAGAGAATCATCTGAAAACACAGCCTACTTTGTGGA
>CM065720.1:45543837-45548837 GCA_033310375.1 Conus canariensis
GTGTGTGTGTGTGTGTGTGTGTGTGTGTGTGTGTGTGTGTGTGTGGTACGTGCGTGCGTGCGTGCGTGCGTGCGTGGCGTGTGTGTGTGTGTGTGGTGCGTGCAGAGAGAGAGAGAGAGAGAGAGAGAGAGAGAGAGAGAGAGAGAGAGAGAGAGAGATATTCATTCTCTCATGATGGGGTGCAGATAAACAATCATTCGAAACTGTAATGTTATCCTATCCAACTGTTCAAAATTAGTACATTAAGACACCAAAACAGATTGTAACGTTAACGCTTTATATTAGCAAATGGAAATATTTCTACTTGTTTATTCATTATTTGATGCTCAATCTAAACTTAATTGAAGAAGACTCGTATATTTGCAGTACTTCGAATTTATACAACGCACTCTAAAACCACGCAGTACAAGACAGCATGAAAAAAAGATGTACCTCGTCGTCTTTCATTTGTTTACATAGCGGGCAAGTTGAATCGACTGGACTGTGTTGTTTATATAGGTATTGATATCCAAACTACTGAGTCTGAATCTTCTTGTTATTATTTTAAGATATCACTCAAGAATCGACATTAAATGCGTTTTATCAACAGCTTTTATTTTAAGATGCCCCTCCAGAATTGACAGTAAGCGCGTTTTATCAACAGCTATTAAGTAAAGCGTTTATGTAAACTGAACCTCTCACTGTTCTAAAAATGAAAATCCTATTCTTGCCATTCACGAGTACTAATCTTTCTTTAAAATCAGCGAGATACTTTTTTTTACTCCCTGTACACTTTGGGTCAGCCACACATACCCGAAACCAAACATACACAAATTACAACGAATATCTGATGCCCAGTTGGCCTTGTCACAATAATCTAAATCAAACAGTGCTCTATATGCATTTCAAACAGTGCTCTATATGCATTTCACGGTAATTTCGAGTCATCCATTCTAGTTAATTTTATTTTGTCCCCACACTGTGTGGTCCTCACTGGTCAGGTTGGTGTGTCGCATGGAAGTCTTCTGTGACCCTGGGTCCTGCCCTACATAGTTGCACAATGATTATAATGATAAAGAAAACAGCCCTTGAACAAAAACGTCAGGAGGCAACCAACAATGACACCGTCTGCTACACTCGCAAGTTTTCATTTTTCATTGTTTTTGCTTTCTTTTGTTTGTTGGTTGTTCTTTTTTTGCCGTTGTTTTGTTTCATGGCGGCTCGATTTTTGACCCACTTCAACACAAATGCCATAAACACTGGGACAAAGCAGCCACAACGTGGACAAAATCCATCTGGCCAGAGGGTATGTGCCAAAGGAAGTAAGCTGCCAAATGTAGCTGCTGTACCCGGTCCTAATAAATGTGCAGCCGGTCTGGCTAAATTCAGTTCAGCAAGTGTGTGTGTGTGTGTGTGTGTGTGTGTGTGTGTGTGTGTGTGTGTGTGTGTGTGTGTGTGTGTGTGTGTGTGTGTTCACGCTCCGACAAAAATGTTGCCCTTTTCTTGCTGGTGAAATAACAAAACAGGACAAAAATGGAATGCAGGAAACAAAAACTGTCCAAATAGCTGTGATCGAATTTCATGACTTTGAAAAGCTGATTGGAAACCTGATTAAAAGAAAACAATGACGTGAAACATTGTTGAGTTTTGGGATTCACGAGACCAATATAAATGTCAGATAAAGCACAGGGATTAGACAAAAATTGTTAAAATTTTTAATTTGAGTAAGAGGAAACGCACAGGCTGTTTAACTAGTGTTTCTGCCTTTCTGTCGCTCTCCATCTCTGTCTGTCTGTCAGTCTGTCTGTCTGTCTATCTGTCAGCCTGTCCGTCTGTCAGTCTGTCTGTCTGTCCGTCGGTCTTTCTGTTTGTCTCTCTGTCAGTCTGTCTGTCTGTCTCTATATCCCTATGTCTCTGTCTGTCTGTCTGTCTGCGTTGCTGTGTGCGCGCGCGCGCGCGCGCACGTGTGTGTGTGTGTGTGTGTGTGTGTCTCTCTCTCTCTTTCTCTCTCTCTCCCCCTCTGTCCTTATCTCACTTCTACATTTCTCTGATTGCTTTTCAGTTTTTCTCCATGCCGCTCTGTAGGTTCTCCTTCCAATCTCTGACCCTCCCTATTGTCTTTCACGTGCAAACAGCTGAGATAGTTTCTCTTTTATATCGCTTCATTCAAAAGAGGATAGAATACAGATGTCTCTATACTTATTGTCAACAACAATATTGCATGCGCGCGGTGTGTTGTGTGTGTGTGTGTGTGTGTGTGTGTGTGGTGTGTGTGTGTGTGTGTGTGTGTGTGTGTGTCCGTCCGTCTATCTGTCTGTCTGACTGTGTGTCTGCGTACCCGAATGCGTTTGTGTATGTGAATGTGTTTTGTCTGCATGCGCGCACGCGCGCGCACGTGTGTGTGTGTGTGTGTGTGTGTGTGTGTGTGTGTGTGTGTGTGTGTGTGTGTGTGTGTGTGTGTGTGTGTGTAGATAGTAATGATTATTCTGGCTTTTAAATCGAAATCGTCAACCACGTATACGATTTAACTCTCTCTCTCTCTCTCTCTCTCTCTCTCTCTCTCGCTCTCTCTCGCTCTCTCTCTCTCTCTCGCTCTCTCTCTCTCTCTCTCTCTCTCTCTCTCTCTCTCTCTCTCTCTCTCTCTCTCTCTCTCTCTGAAGAGGAGAGAGTGAAGCTGTAGAGAGTTTTAGAGAATGGTCAGTCCGTATACACATGGAAAATACAGCACTCATTCCATTGACAATGACGCCATAAACCTTTTACTCATCATTCAGCTAATTACCCGTCTCTTTCTAATTATTTATTGTTAAAGAGTACTGTTGCTGATATTATTTGTTAGCTCACCATGAGTTTCAGAGCCTTATCGTAAACCAAAACTTTGTCAACATTTAATTTTTGCATGCATGTATGTATGTATGCACAGATCCGATGAAAAAATGTTAATCTCTTTCAAGAACTCAAAGATCGCGTCAGGCAGAACGTCTCTGAACAAGGTTTTCATGGAATCTGCTGTAAAATGTTTGTGTCTCACATCATGCAAGTCCCAACACTCTAAAAGAATATGTTTCATTGTGAGTGGCACATGACATGGAATGCACCATGGAGCTTCTTCACTCTTTAAAAGGTATGAATGGGTAAAATACAAATGGCCTGTGTGCAGCCGGAATAGAACCGTTTCTTCTTTACGACCACCAGACGTAGATGAGAGGAACTCCTTTAGGTTTGGACGGATTTGATAGAGTTTGTTATCCGTCTGTGTATTCCAATCTTCCTGCCAGAGGTCTCTGACATAATCATTAATTTTTGGTTTCAGATCTGAGCAGGGGATATATATATATATATATATATATATATATATATATATATATATATATAGGTAAAAAAGAAAACCCAACGCTAAAAATGGCACTGCTCCCAGCAGCTGAAAGAGTCTGGACGATAAAACCATTACTGGATCAATATAAAACCAAGAAGTCGTCCACTCAATGCCTCCCTTCTTTTATTGTCATTCAAATTTTCGCCTTTTTCAAGGCTTCATCAGGAATATTATCCACTTTTCTTCAGCTGCCTACACTCTTGACCAAAGGAAGAAGGGTACACTTCTTCCTTTGGTCAAGAGTGTAGGCAGCTGAAGAAAAGTGGATAATATTCCTGATGAAGCCTTGAAAAAGGCGAAAATTTGAAGACAATAAAAGAAGGGAAGGCATTGAGTGGACGACTTCTTGATTTTATATATATATATATATATATATATATATATATATATATATTATAATATATATATACTAGCAGGGGCACCCGGCGTTGCCCGGGATATGAACATTCTTTGCGATACTCACGTGACGGCAAACATGTATTAATTGTTTTGATTTACAATCAACCCCCCCCCCCCAACATCTTCCCACCCCCTTCCCCCACACAAATACACATTCTGTCTGTCTGTCTGTCTGTCTGTCTGTCTGTCTGTCTGTCTGTCTGTCTGTCTGTCTGTCTTCTCTCTCTCTCTCTCTCTCTCTCTCTCTCTCTCTCTCTTATACATTCTATTGTTTTCCGCCTGCCTCTGGCCCCTTTCCTCTGGATCTTCCCTAGCACGTCGAGATGCTTTTCTCGCTCGATTTTCCGCCTGCACTCACTGTTCCCATTCCCATTCTTCTGATTGCCCTTAATTTTGTAGGAATAGACTTTGTGCAGAAGTAGTTTATTTCAACGGGTCTGTGTCTAATGTAAAAATAGTGTATCAGGCTTTGCACTGTACAATCATTTTTCTGGCCCCTCTCATTCCTCCCTTTTCATCCCCCTACCCTGTCCCATCCATGTTGCAAAATTACTTACCGTTACTGGACATACGCATACCGAATTTTATCAATAGCGGTGTAAATTTAGAAAATAACGGTTTTTAACGGTCAATGTTAAGTTTTGGTTCGTAAAATTTGCATAACATTGTTCAGCGCTTAAAACTGTACGTGCATACGGAATGTTATCAAGAACGGTGAAAATTTAGAAATTCAGAAAATAACGGTTTTTAACGGTCAATGTTATGTTTCGGATCTTGAAAATTGTATATCATTGTTTAGCGTTCAAAACTGCACATGTATATCGAATTTCTTCAAGAATACTCTAAATTTATAAAATAATGTTTTGTAACGGTTAATTTTAAATTTTGGTTCGTAAAAGTTGTATATCATTTTTTGGCATTTAAAACTGCACATGTATACCGAATTTCATCAAGAACAGCCTAAATTTTGAAAATAACGGTTTTTAACGGTCCAATTTAATGGTCATAATGACTATCTAATGACCCTATGTTACCCGCTGAATGTTCCTGTAGGCTTATGTCAAGTTTGGTGGCGATTCGATGACTGTCGTGGCCGCCAACCTCAGAAGATCGGGTTTTAAACAGTTTTTATAGGGTTTGGTGCTTTTGATGGTTTTTAACTGTTATAAATAACGTTTCTTAACTGCCAGATAACGGTTCTAATTTTCGAGAAGTAGCCCTGTACTTGTGCAATGTCACAACGGCC
>CM065720.1:45558837-45563837 GCA_033310375.1 Conus canariensis
TTTTACGGAAACGTAGCTTGTGCACATTCAGCTGTGAGACACCTAACCGTAACCTAATCAAACTGATTCTTGCTCGCAAATGATTAAGTACATTCAAATAGGGAGATAGAATCAATTCACTCTTGAATGTTCGATACAACAGGAAACGATCACTTTGTTCCATGTCATGAGACCATTGCGTCTTGTAATCATTAATAACACTGTTTTTTAATGCTCTCAAAAATGCCTTCTCATCCTCAACCCCCTGATTCTCCCAAACCTCTCCATATCCATATTTGTACAAGAAGAAACAAATTGCTGATGCCCATGTATTCTTGTTGTTATTATGAAAATGTAGTAGCATTCTATACGACTTGTGAGGCAAACGATGAAATGGCATCTTCAAAATTCTTAACCAGTATCGAACACTTTTGAGGTGCAAGTTTACATATAGTGGAAAACGCCCCAACTCACCGTAAATCATCACATTAGGAGTTCTTATGCTGACATTCAAAAATCTTTTTAGTGAGAACAAGTGCACTTTTTCTACTATATCAAGATTTCCTATGATGCCCCAAACTTCGGCTCCGTAACTAAGTATAGGTTGGATCTGAGCATCAAAAAGTTTAAAGAATATGACTGGAGATTTTTCTCCTAATGACCAAAGCAACTTAAAAATGTTAATGACCCCTTTTTTCGCTCGACTCGATAAATCGTTCAAACAGTGAGTAAATGACAGCCTAGTCGACATAATGACACCAAGATATTTATACATATTAACAACTGATACTTTATTCCGTCCATAATACCATACCTCATGTTCAGAGACATAGCCGCCATTCCTGAAGATGACAATATTTGACTTCTCTAAATTCACGATTAAACCAAGCCTTTTTGTCATGTCATGTAACACATTAAATTGGGTTTGCAAGCCTGTGACCGAATCAGAAACTAGAATAATATCATCGGCAAACATAAGAATAAGAATTTCAAAAAAATCAGGAATAAGCTGAATTCCATGTCTTCCTCTTTGGATGATTTCTTCCGCCAATTCATTTATGAACAGAGAAAACAGGACAGGACTGCATTTTTCTCCCTGTTTTAAACCAATGGGACACGTGAATGCTTCGGTCAGATCACCTTCAACTCTAACTTTTGCTTTAACAATGTTATAAATACTAGTTATAGCCTGGTACATTTTCCCTCGAATACCCCTTTTCTTCAGGACGGCCCATAACTTCGAGCGAGCGACAGAATCAAAAGCTTTTCTAAAATCTATAAAGCCAACATACAATTTTTTGTGTAACAATAATTGTTTCTGCACCATGGCAAACAACGTAAAAACATGATCAACAGTGCTGTATTTTTTTCTGAAGCCTGCTTGACAATCGTTTATTACATTATTATGTTCGATCCATTTTGATAATCTTTCATTTAATATATGACTGTACAGCTTACTGCAGACATTCAATAATGAAATACCGCGATAATTATCAGGTAAGCTCCGATCGCCTTTTTTGAAGAGAGGCTGTATAAAGGCTTCAGACCACTGTAAAGGATAGGTTCCTGAGGTAAACATTACATTAAATAAAGCAACTAGAAAAGGAGCAATTATGGTGATAGAATTTTTAAATACTTCGCCTGGGATCCCATCAGGACCTGCTGCCTTGCCATTTTTTAACGAACGCACGGCACCAAAAACTTCATTCTCTGTTATATCTGACTCAAGAGAATCTGTGTTCACGTGCTGACCGTCATCCTCGGTCCACTGGCCGTTATCATCTTCATTACCTTCACTGTCCACGGTATTGGAAACGTTGTCAGAATTTGACTGAAATACTTGGGAAAAATGTGTGTACCACTGCTCTTTACTAATGTTAGTTACTACAGACTTTTTAGAAATACAGGATCGCAACTTATTCCAGAATCCTGTCGGAATATTAATATTTGCATGTAATGCCTCCAATGTCGACGTACGGTGGTTTTTCTTTTTAATCCTCAGGAGCTCTTTATATTCTCTTCGTTTCTCGTTATATGCAGTTCTTAAAACATCGTCATCCCCATGTCTGTAATACTGTCTCAAATCACACCTAAGTTCCTTTCTGTATTGACTACATTCTTGGTCGAACCATGGGTCTGATATTCCTTTTCCTACTGTTATCGTTTTCTTCATACATAAACAAGTACCGAGCAACGCTTCTTTAAATATCTGAAGAGCTTCGTTAATGTCAGTATTTATTAAAGAGGATGCTGTCCCTAAACTGCTTTTAAATTCATTAGACGTAATATTCTTCTTAAAATCTTCAAATTTGTTTTGGTCCCAGACAATTTTTTCAAGCTTAAAACTGCTCACTTTTACGTTTGTTTCCTCATCAACATTAACCTGTGAGTTAAACACAACTTCAACAGGCATGTGTTTTGATTCAATTTTGGGACGAACATTCAGTGAAACACAAAACTTCAACAAACATCGTGACACAATAGCGTAGTCAATAATACTACATCCGCCTGGTGACACATATGTATACTGACCAAAATCCTTATCATTCTTGACAGCGCCATTCAAAATAAAAAGATCAAAACAGCCACAAACATTCAATAAACAATTACCAAAATCATTTATCACCTTATCTTTTGTAGTACGGCTTAATTCCCGTTCATCGTCATCTTTCAGTGGCACACCTTCACTCAAATCATCATCCCCTTCTTTCCCATTCAACCCCCCAGTGCGTGCATTGAAATCCCCAATCAAGAGAAAAGGCACATTTCCAAATGATTCAAACAAATCCATTATGCATTGCTCTATAATCGCGATACCATTAGATAAATCAGTGTTGCGGTAATAATCAGAAGAGCTAGGAGGTACATATGCACCGACTAGCATCACTGGTGTGTCTGTGCCAAAAATATCTTTGGACAGTTTCAACACAATTATGTTATCGTATTCAGTCTTCACTTGTTCAACGTACAGTGAAAACCGTTTCTTGACAAGGAGCGCTAAACCTCCCGATAACCTTGCTGTAATGCCATCGGACAGTTTGATACCTGGTACAATAAAAGTGTCATAGTTTGGAAATAAGTGATCAGGAAAATGGGTGGAAAAAGTTTCAACGAGTAAACAAAAATCAAAGTCTTTTAAATAAGAGCGTAATTTATGGTCAAACACACGGGAAATACCTTCAATATTATAAGTTACGAACTTAATGTTTTTCGTGACATGGGTCCGGCCGTATCCCTATAAGCTGGCCTGCTTGGCATTTCCACCTGCCACTTCATGAATGGTGGTTTGCCGTTTGGAGGCAGAGTTGGTGCAGGAGGCGCTTCTTGATCGGGTTGCAGGCTGTGAAGCTTTGCCCGTAGAACTGCGTCTCTCACACTTCTTTGTGGTTTTGTCATCATTCCTCTGTTCCGTGTTTGATCGCACTGTGTGTGGTTTTGTGGGTTTGCCAGAGTCAGTCTTACTGTTTGCTTTATTTGCAATCGTTTTTGTGTCCTTGGCTGTCAGCGGTGCTGTCGATTTGTCATCGTCTGGGTTATGTGTTGTATGTTGAAGTTCAGATTCAGATCTGTGTATGTCAGTGGAGTCAGTGATCTGATTATATGTGGATTCATTGATTTCCTCATTGTCAGCAGTCTCTGTCTCTGTGTGAAAGTCAATCGTGTTTAGTTCCTTTCCCCCTGTCATGTTGTCTACACTGTCGGTACTATGTAACACACATGCACTGTCATCTGTACGATTTCCGATTATCCCTCTCTTTGTTAAGTTCATTTCTTCACAGTTATTTCGTAGATCTTTCGTACTGTCTTCAACACGATTCAGATCACTCAACACCCCAGTGTCTGAAGTGACATAATTTTGAACTTTCTCTATACCGACTTCAACAAGATTTGGGTTCTTTCCTGTCACACAGTCCATGTCGGCATTGTTCTGTTCTTCCTCTGTGCTGATTTCAACTTGACTTGAGTCCCTCTGTTTACTGTTGTCTGTGCAAGTATTACCGTTTGTATCGTACACAACGTGGTCTGTGTTTTCACATCGATCTGTCATGTCATTCTCTGTCGTACCCTGAGTTTTAACAGTGTGACAGGTGTTGTTAATGTTCTGCTGAACATTACTATTAGACGTCCGTGTTGTCGTCAAAGGCGGAAAATGATACATCGAACTTGGGTAGGGGTACGGTTGGAAGTTGTATTGCCAGTTTCGAAAACCACTGACCTCATCACACTGTCTCATGTCCGTGTACTCACTGTCTCTGTCGACATTGGATGCGTGGTTTTCAATGCGGGTGCCATCACAGTGTAAGCGTCTGTCATTCCTCCAGAAGTAGCGGGAGTCGTTGCTGCTGTCGCCAACGCAATTGCTGCTTCTGTAGTCGCTGTAGTAGTTGCCAGCGTAGCTGCTGTTCCTGTAGCGGGTGTCGTGGCTCACCGGGCCTCGTGTCCATGGTGGGCGTGGGTAGCGCTGTTGGTTCTGCTCCTCCACCACCAGTCTGTCACCACGGTAGTAGGCATGGAACCCCTGGCGCCGATACTGCTGCACCGTCTCTCTTTGCCGGTCCGTGAGGTCTGCAGCTACCGTCACATTTTTCTTCCGAAGTGCCACCCTGCCCTCGCTGAGAACTGACATTCTGTCAGACCAGCGCGCAAATTTTACCATCATGGGCGGGGGGCGACCATCAGAATCGTTGTAGCGTCCCAAGCGTTGCGCACGTATGATATCATCTGGGGTCCACGTTTTCCCAGTCACTGACCCCTCTAGCACACTTAAAACTGATTCGACACATTCTTCGTGTGATCCAGTGGAGGAGAGCCGGGGCACATTGAAAAATCGCAGGTTGTCACGTCTGATGAACATTTCTAATTTTTCTGTCTTTTCATCCAATGTTGCAATCGTCTGTTTCAATTTCACTTCCAGCTGAGTCACGTAGTGTTTTATTTTGCTGATCTCATCCACTGATGTGGCAACAGTTTGTTCCAGCCTATGCGTTTTGCTTTGAAGCTCGTGAAACTCGGTCTTGAGT
>CM065720.1:45573837-45576337 GCA_033310375.1 Conus canariensis
TAAAAATTTCTTTAATGCTTTGTTTGACAGGGGTCTTTTTCCAGAAATTTGGTCGGAGTCAATTATCCTTCCATTGTATAAAAAAGCTGATGCTAATAATCCAAACAATTATCGAGGAATATCTTTGAGCAATATATGCAGTAAATTATATAGCACTGTCCTTAATAGAAGACTTCAGGAATGGGTAGAAGAAAATAACTTAACTGGTGAATTTCAAGCAGGGTTTAAACAGAATTATTCAACAGTTGATCATATGTTCACTTTGATGTCGTTTGTTGAAAAACAGTTTGGACTGAATCGTAAATTATATGAAGCCTTTATAGATTTTGAGAAAGCATTTGATTCTGTAAATAGAAGTATCCTTTGGCCGATTCTGCTCAAGAATGGTGTTCATGGTAAATTGTATAAGTCCATTATCAGCATGTATGACTCTGTAAAAGCAAGAGTGCGATGTGGAGGATCTCTTACAGATTATATATACTGTACATCCGGGGTAAAACAAGATGTTTGCAGTCCTATTTTGTTCTCATTATTCATTGATGAATTAACGTTGGAAGTTATTAATTCTGGAAGACAGGCGTGCGGTTTGTAAATGATGTCTTAGAAATATTTATTCTGCTATTAGCTGATGATGTGGTATTGTTATCCGAAACTATTGTTGGTCTGCAAACACAGCTGAACAGTCTAGAAAGAGCTGCTGTATCACTTCAATTAAATGTAAACATGACAAAAAGTAACATAATAGTCTTTAGAAAAGGAGGCTATCTTGCTGCTAGGGAAAGATGGAGTTATATCGGAAATATCATGCCAGTAATAAATGTTTACAAATATTTGGGTATATTCTTTTCAACACGCCTGAGCTTTTACATTTGCTTGTAAAGATCTTGTGAGCAGAGCTAAATACACCTTACTGTGTATCATGAAAAAGCTGACAATATTGAATAACAATTCTTTAGCACTATTTTTAAAATTGTTTGATTCTCAAATCCAAGCAATTGTGCAGTATGGTGCTGAACTGTGGGGTATTAGCGGCTCTGCTTATGAGGTGGAGAAGCTACATTTATACGCACTGAAGACGTTTTTGGGAGTATCTATATATACGCCTAATGTTTTAGTCTACGGGGAGACAAATAGGTATCCTATATATTTAGTTTCTATAGTCAGCTCCATTCGTTATTGGTTAAAGTTAACAAGAATGCAATCACATAGATTACCCCATAGAGCTTACAATATGTTAGTTGAGTTTGATGCCAAAGGCAAGACAAATTGGGCTTCGAAGGTAAGATTAAAATTGTATGAATATGGATTTGGCTTTGTATGGGAAAGTCAGTGTGTTGGGGACATACGTGGTTTTATCCGTGGATTTCGTCAGAGATTAATAGATTGTCGATGGCAAAGCTGGCATTCTCATGTTCAGGAAAGTGAGAGATATAATATCTATCGTATGTTAAACGCAGAGCATAGATTGCCATTGTATTTGTCTATAAACTTAGACAAACATTTGAGATACATCTTAACAAAATTTAGATTTGGTATCACAGAAATAAGTAGTCATTTTAATCGTTACAGAGAACTCACTGATGATCATCTCCTTTGGCCATTATGTCACGAGGCTTTTGATAATGAAGTTCATTTTGTATTTTCGTGACAGGAACTTTATTGTATTAGGCAAGAGTTTATTCCAGAAAAATACTATAGACAACCATGTATCTTCAAGCTGATTATGCTAATGACTTAAAAAAATGAAACACTTGTAAAGCGGTTTGCTCTGTTTTTGTGCGAAGCATTTATGATTCGAAAATTTCTTACAGCCTAGGTTCTTTTTTATCATTAAATGCTTGAATCTCGTTTAACATGGTTATATATTTTTGTTTAAGTGTATAACAATAAGCAGTGTAAGCGCTGATGTATCGCAGGCTTAAAACTTGTAACAATGTGAACGTTGTGAACTTGTTTTTGTTTGTTTTACTTGTCGCATTGATATTAGAATATTATCTCAATTATTGTATCCCCCTTCTGAGGGGCTATGGCCTAACAGAATAAAGATCTGAATCTGAATCTGAATCTCTCTCTCTCTCTCTCTCTCTCTCTCTCTCTCTCTCTCTCTCTCTCTCTCTCTCTCTCTCGTATCTTACAGTTTATTTGCTGTATTTTTCAGACTTTTCTCTTCCTTTTTTTTAAACTTAAATACGAAAATATATGAAAATAATCCAAGCAATGTTTATGATAGGTTCTTTTTTTTTGTTGGTTTTTGAGGCAAAGAATATTTGTGTGCATTTGAAACGCTGCCGAACGAATGCAACAAAAGCATTGACGTCACGAATCCCGACATATTGGTCTTCTTCATGCATGTCAAGAGAAAACAAACAAGCAAACAAGCAAACAAACAGTGCAAGTAAACATTGGGTTGGGAAAACACATAAAAGCTATCAGGTTCTGTCACTATAAAAAAATTGAGTAACGGGATAACTTTGGGTGGAGGAAGGAGGGGAGAGAAGAA
>CM065720.1:45586337-45596337 GCA_033310375.1 Conus canariensis
TCACCTCTCTCCCTCCCTAACCAGTTAGGAGACTCAGAGAGTGTTGAGACCCCGAGGATAGAACGTCCTGAATTTGTTGATCCTGAACTGCTCCCTTGCGTGCCTGTGAGCAAGGTTGTCTGTGAAGACCTGCTCTATGGGCATGCACCTCATGTCCAGCAGTGAATGGTCTTTCCTGTTGAAATGGCTAGTAACATGGGTGCCTGTGTTTTGCAGTATGTGGGTTCTGTGGAGGTTGAAGCGTGTTCTTAGGGCATTCTTTGTTTCTCCTACATACTGTGCCCCATGACATTGTTGGCAGTAGAGCAGGTAAATGATGTTTGAAGACTTGCAGGTCATGCTATGTCTGATGTTGAAGACTTCTCTGGTGGTGTCGCTAGAGAAAATATTGCTCTCCACCAAATGTTCCCTACAGATGACGCACCTGTTGTCGCATCTCATCACCCCAGCTTGTTCTTGCGTAGGCTTGACTTGGGGAAGGGAGGAGGGCATGATCAGGTTTCAGATGCTCCTGGAGTTTCTCTCTCCCACAACAGGCACTTCAGGCACAGCCTTTTTCATGCGTGCACTTGTGTGGAGTAGTGCCTGTTGCTCCCTAAGCCGTAGTGATGGGTTGGAGGGCTGATGAGTGATGACGAAGGGGACCCTGGTGTTGACAGTTTTTGCCCTGTATATTAACACCTCAGCTCTGGGGAGGCTTCGTGCTTTTGTCAAAGCCTGTTGTAGCTTGCTCGATCTGTAGCCACGGCTGAGGAACATGCCCATGATGGTATCAGCATATTTTTCAAAGTCTTTCGTCTTAGAGCAAAGACGATGGAGCCTCAGGAGCGGGCTGTAGGGGATGTTGTTCTTACAATGATGTGGATGGCATGAGCGATGGTGGAGGTAAGCATGAGTGTCTGTGGGTTTTGTGAACAGTTCAGTGATGATGAAGTTATCATCAAATTTGATGAGAATTTCAAGGAATGGAATGGACTGTCTGGATGACTGGACTGTGAATTTGATGGTTTGATGGAAAGTGTTGATGTGTTGGCAAAAGGTCTGCAGATCTTTCTCTGAGCTCTGCCACAGCAAGAAGATGTCATCGATGTAGCCTTGCCACATGCTGTTGTCGATGTGGACAGGGCTTTCTACCAGCATCCTCTTTTCCAACCATCCCATGAAGAGATTGGCAATGGTTGGCGCCATGGGCGTGCCCATTGCCGTACCATGTTCCTGCTTGTATATGCGTCCTTCAAAGGTGAAATAGTTGTTCCTGAGGACGTGAGAGACGATATCTATAAAGACAGAGTTCGGTGGGATATTGTCAGGATGGTGGAGCGTCAGAAAGAAGGTGATTGCCTCTAGCATGTCGTCGTGGGGTATGTTGGTGTACAGCCCTACTATGTCTATTGTCACCAAAGTTGCTTCAGGACCAAAAGGACCCTCCCTGACGTTAAGGTCCTCAAGCATCCTTAGCATTGCACTGGAATCTTGGATGTAGCTGGGGAGCCCAACGACTAGATTCTGTAGCCAGGAGTCAACTAGCTGGGACATTTTGACTGTAGGGCCTTCCTCTCCTGACACAATTGGTCTTCCTGGGGGCTTATTGAGCGTTTTGTGGATCTTTGGTAGATGGTAGAAACGCTGTGTACGTATTTTGTTTGGTTCGAGTAAGGTCCACTTGTACGTCTGGTCATCAATGTAGTTGTTATCATGGAGTTTGTTGAGAAGTTCATTGGACTTCTTGGTCACCTGCACTGTGGGATCTTTGTCAACTTTGCTGTAATGTAGCTGGTTGTTCAGTTGTCGATCTGCTTCTTGGATGTAGTCCTGAACGTCCTGAATAAGTACAGCTCCCCCTTTGTCAGCCGTGCTAATGCGAATTTCTCGGTTCAACACTTTCCCTTGTAGCTGGTTAAGTGCCTTTCTTTCATTCACTTTAAGATTGTCTTTCGGTCTCCCAGGGCATTGGTAGGTGGCTGCCTTCAGATCTAGGTTTTGGCAGTAGGTGTCCAGAGCCGCGTCTCTCCCTTTGCCTGGATCGTCGTGTGGTTTCTTGTAGAAATGTGGTGTGGGAGTGGGGTGAGTAGTGTCCTTAGCTTTCTCATCAAAATGTAGCTCTTTTAGCCTTACTAGTCGGCATCCCTCTTTTATATCATCCTCTAGCTGTTTCTGGTTGAAGGTCATGGGTGTGGGAACAAACTTGGGGCCCAGGCTGAGCACTTTTATCTGGTCTTCAGTCAGCGTTGTGCTGGAGAGATTGACCACCAGGTGATTATCCACTGTAGATTTCTCTGGTTTTTGGTTGGTTTGGTGTCGCCTTTTGAATCGTCTGTATTTATGCTTGTGTTGACTTTCTTGCGTATGTCTGTTTGGTTCTTTCTCTTGTGTTTGACGGAGACTAGCTAGTTTCTTTTTCTTCTTATTCCAGAGCTTGTTAGCCAGTCGCTTTGATCGCCATTTCAAGTCAATGGCAGCTGCTTCAAACCTGTAGTAATCAGAGTCTTGTTGTACTGGTGACCAAAGATCTGTAGGTTTGTGGGTATGAGTACATCACATCAAATGAAGCTCTACTCATGTTGCTATCAATGTGTCTATGGAGATAGACATTCTTAGGAAAAGCATCCACACCAAATTTAATTCTCATTCCCCTTGGTACAATTCCTTCTTCTGTACAAACTGAAAGAAAACGAATGTGTGTTCATATCGTTTAATCTTGTCAAGTATCAACCCCAGCGTTTGTCTGCCAGGGGCCTGATTAGTCATGATGCTGGATCCAGTCAAGGATGCAATGGAGATCAAGACAGAAGTAATAGAACTGTATACGACTACCTTTCTAATGTCCTTGTTGGTGTTGTTGGATCCGTCCAGAATGGAAGGATTCATTTGCAATCTCAAGAAGAATTATAGATATCATACACAAGAAAACAAAACAACAACACTTTTCTGGACAGCAAATATTTCGGCGATTGCCTTCATCCATGCTTGTTATTGACAGTGACGCATTACAGAGACTCGTCATCAGTATAGTGACGTATTTCTATAAACGCGCCATCAGTACGAAGACGCAACTCTACAATGACGTCAGGCTCACAATGATAACCACGTTCGCGAATTTTCAATTTCTTTGTAAAGGGGGAGGGGGGGGGGGGGGAGGGGGGAGGGGGGATTCAGGGGGCTCCTGGGTCCCTGACCCCAGCCCCTGGGCCATCTCTTTTATTCTCCCCTCACTCATCTCCCTCTCTGACCCGAGGTTAGAGTTTGTCACTTGCATATGGGGCCGTCTGCCTCAATACCTCCCCCTTCCAACCCTATCGCCGTCTCTGTCCCATCTCTGATTTATCCAAACAGCTACCACTGGCAGCATCATCATCACCACATTAAGCACGTCCACCACTAACACCACACTCACCACCAATAACAACGAGCAGAATAAATTTACATAGACATCAACTACCAAACACCCTACTACAGAAAGTAAAGATAATCAATGGGGAGAAAAGGCTGAAAAAATAATACAAAAAATTCATTTTTCTTGCTTTACATTTTTTCGTCACTGTCTATCAAACACCATTGTTTACTAGCTGACTTTGATTTTATGAGAGTGACCCAAATAAGTGCTGCTATATGCCAAGGTTTTTATGCAATGTCCTCTTTTTGCTCTTTTGTCCTCTTTTCCCATATGCAGATCAATAGCTGGAAAACAAACAAACAAAGAAACAAAAAGCAAAACAAAACCAAACCAAAATCAAAACAAAAGCAAAACAAAAGCAAAACAAAACAAATCAAAACAAAGCAATGAAAAAAAAACAAACTATGAAACAAAACAAAACAAAACGGTCTTCTAAGTGAACGTACAAAACATGCAAAGCTGGGAAGGTTTGAGAGCCAGCTGCTTCGTCAGTGATTAAAAGTTTAAATCTTGGTGAAATAAAGCCATTCAATGCCCACTGAACATTTCAGATTCTCTCACATTCTTAAGCGGCCAATGGTCCGCACAATCACATGATGCTGATTGTCTTTGCCTTGGAGCGCGGTAATTTCAAAAGGTTGAGATGGGAGGGCTGGGTAGGGTTGGAACAGTGTGCTGGAGGACAAAGGAATAAACAAATGGGGTGGGAGGATAGATAGGCATGACTTTCTTGAAGTTAACTACAATGCAATCGAATAGTTGATGGATTTGGTAAGAAATGAGTCGGTAATTTATCAAGAGAAGTAATGAATAACGAATCTGAGAATGTAAATCTTCAACATTTTGGTGTCTGCAAAAGGCATGCTTTTATATTTAAAATGCTTCATTAATTCAAAGTCGAAAGTACGAGCAACAGTCACATCACCAAAACAGATGTATTTGATATTATGCAAAACCATGATGCCTTTCATATAAGTTTTAAACTTTTGATACGTCTGCCGATCGAAAGAAAGTCTGAGAGAGCTCTTTGGCGAGATCGAAAGAAGCTCTAAAAGAGTTTTTTTTTTTTTTTTTTTTTTTTTTTTTTACAGATTCTAAACTTGAATAGGAGTACCCGAAAAGTGTCCCATTTCTTTTCATGCCAGTGGGCAACTGACTTTAACCTTACTTGTAACATCCATTGCTCCCGTTTTCACTTCTGTCTGCTCAACCATTACACGGAAATTTAGTGTGGGACTGCATCCAGCCAAAATCACTCTCTGTGCCTTTTATGTCTAGAGAGTGTATTGAATTCCTTTTTCATGAGGAAATTATCTGGGCCGGTTCTAAAGAAGAAGCAAACTTAAAAAAAAAAAAAAAGAATATTGAGATTAACACAGAATGTGAGCATTTCTGATTGTCGTTGGCAGTTGAAGAATACAGTTTGACGCCGTTAAGACGGCGACCAGTTCAGTTGTAACACTTTAATGTCATCTTCGGAACGATTTTTTCCTCTTTTAAGGATGGAATTTAAAAAAAAGAAAAGGAATTGCAGGTTCTGAACTGCTGAAGCATTAGAGCAGACTTCTAAGTAATCATCACATTGTCTTCAAAACCCTCTTGGCTTATAGCCTTACGACAAAATGCTGTTGTTGATGTTGTAGACGCAAGAGAGCTAGGAAACGTAAACTTTTTGGTACTTTGTTTCGCAGAAAGTCAGTGCAGACGTAATATTACAATATCTCAAACTGTTCTCTGCACAGCTGTATGGCCCAACAAAACTTACGTCTTCTTTAGATTTTTTGTCTTTCATAGAACAGCAAAGTTTGTGTTTCTGGTTCCGGCTTCATAATTGCTTAATTATCATTTCTGTGGTGATGATGATGATGATGATGATGATGATGATGATGATGATGATGATGATGATGATGACGATGATTGCGGAAACAAATTGATCGTTTACTAGGATACAAATCGGAAAGTCACATGAAATGCTCAAGACTTAAGCGTCATCAGCCAATGATAATCATTTTAGACTGTACTTGATCTTCCATCAGCCAATGATAATCATTTTAGACTGTACTTGATCTTCCATCAGCCAAAGATATTCATTTTAGACTGCACTTGATCTTCCATCAGCCAATGATATTCATTTTAGACTGTACTTGATCTTCCATCAGCCAATGATATTCATTTTAGACTGTACTTGATCTTCCGATCCATATATTGCTATCATGTCCAATTAAAATACATGAAAGACCAAATCAACGTATTACAAAGAAAGGAGGGATCAACATCAAAAACATACAAAACAACAACAACAACAACAATGAAAATAGATCCATTAAAAATGATGCCGATGATAATATTGATACTAATGATGAAAAGAATATGAATAATACATAAAAGCCAGCGATAATGGCCACAAATGATAACACTAATAATAAGAGTAATGATAATGGTGATAATAGTACTATTGATGGCGACAACAGCAAAAACAACAACAACAACAACGACGACGACTACAACAACAACAGCAGCAACAGCAGCAGTAGCCGCAGCAGGAGGAGGAGGAGGAGGAGGAGGGAGGAGGAGAAGAAGAAGAAGAAGAAGAAGAAGAAGAAGAAGAAGATGAAGATGAAGACGAAGACGAAGACGAAGAAGAAGAAGAAGAAGAAGAAGAAGAAACTCCATTGCTATGCCTGCCATTACCACCACACACACCACCACACCACCACACCACCACACCTACCTACTACTACTAACTACTACTAACTACTACTACTACTACTACTACTACTACTACTACTAATACTACCACTGCTGCTGCTGCTGCTGTTGCTGCTGTTATCAGGAAGAACAGTTAAACGTGTTTAATGGGAGTAAAGTGCATAACCTTGATATACATATTACCATAGACTAAGGAAGGCTATCATTTATTATGAATGGTAGGCAGCAAGGCAAATATAAAATCCATATATTGAAGAGAGAGAGAGAGAGAGAGAGAGAGAGAGAGAGAGAGAGAGAGATGTAGACGAAGGAAGGAATGTATAGAGGAGGACAGGCAGTAAACTAGAATCCTATGATAGAGCAAAGATGTACAGGTTTGCTGATATGCGAGGAACGTGTATGAGAGAGACAACCCAGCCTTCAAACCTTTGCATCAAAGAGCAGCATTTGCTTACAATCGCAGTACTTACAGGATCCAACGGCAGCTGAGATGACCTTTCCAGGCATGAAGGAGATATTGTCTTAACAATCGTCAGTACTTACAGACGTAACGGCAGCTGAGATGACCTTTCCCCAGGAAGCATATGAGGATGACTTTTGTATGTCCGGTAATAGGTAGGTAATACTACGGTGCCAGTATCATTGATTATTCATTTCCAGACTTCACCTAGAGGGTGAAATATCTCCCCTGCGTCCATCAAGAAACTAAGCCGCCTTTCAGTCGTGTATGAGACGGAGTTTTCTTGTTCCTTGTTATGCATACCGATGATCTTGTAATCGGTAGTTCCACGTCCGATTCATTGTCTTCAGAATTGCCCTCAACCCTTGTCTCACTCATCTTTTTATATCTGTTGCACGTACGTGTGCTTCAGGGGAGACTCTCCACGAAAAGATGCGTTTGTCAGTCTGCGTCTATCAGCCTGCCTGCTTGACTGCGATCTGTCTCTCTTTCCATCTACCTGTCAACAGGTCTGTCTGTCTCTCTGTCTGCCTCTTGCCCGGTGTATTGGGGGTATCTCCAATTGTTATCTGGTCTACGTCGTTGTAATGTTTGGATGACATGTATGCAAAGTGACGTCATGTAACAAAAATGAGTCAATGTAATGCTTTAACATATGCATATTGTATGCCTCTTCCTTTAGGCATTGGCTGCATAGTGAAACAAACCGAAGTGCAGTGACACCTTTTTTGACATTCACTTGGAAATAGACAAATGAAGTTTCGTGGAACGTGTTTTCTTTAGACACTACATGCAACAGACACACACAATGCATAAAACAATACTTCCTAGACTGCAGTCAGCATCTGTATCGTTTTGCATACTTCTCTCATCTGTTACTTGCAACGTTTGAAGAGGATATACTTGTCGAAAGCTCATGTCTGTTTTGTATTGTGTATCGGGTTAGCTTTATTTCGCACTTTGTCGTTTGCCTTAATTTGTATCTGACCTTTTATTAGATGTTTAAGAAAAACACGAAAACTTCACGAAGGGCTTAAAGTGTTACTCCGATTTCCCCGTGCTCTCAAAGAAAAAAACAAACTATCTTCCACCCTTCTGTAGCGTCAACCTTTTCTTTCACATGATTTTGATGTTAGAATCGTGCATGGTTTGTTCTCTGTTCCTGAGGGATAAAGAAGATAGCATTCTTGTCTGAATCATTCTTGCAGAGAGAGAGAGAGAGAGAGAGAGAGAGAGAGAGAGAGAGAGAGAGAGAGAGAGAGAGAGAGAGAGGACCATGACAGAACATGAGGAAATGGTATGGTAGGCCCTGTTTCTACATCGCTATCGAAGAGAAACTAGTTTTTGACATCCCACTCCCTCTGTCTCATTTCATCCATTTACAAATAGTTTCTACGAATTTAGGAAGGGAGTGGGCATTCACAACGGACGATGTTCGGATTGTCGCGTCACAAAGACACTGCCTGCCAGAGTTTTGACCCAAGTAGAGGGGAGAAATAGGAAAGGAACGGGTCTGAGACAGCTGCCAATAAATACCTGTCATAATGTCATCAAACAATTCAAAGAATGATTTTACACCTTTTTTCTATTGATTACGATCAATTAGAAAACGTTCCGTAAGCTGAGGAGTGTGTGTTTGCCTCCCCCCCCCTCTCTCTCTCTCTCTCTGTACGTGCGTGCATGCGTAGGTGCGCGCGCGCGCGCGCGTGTTGTGTGTGTGTGTGTGTGCGTGTGTGTGTGTGTGTGTGTGTGTGTGTGTGTGTGTGTGTGTGTGTGTGTGTGAGTGCGGGAAGGAGGGGAAAGAAAGGGGAAAGAGTTCCCTCCCCCTCTAGTTTCCCATGAATTTACTGTCTCAGTCTTTTTTACTTCCCTCAATGGATGCTCGAACATCTTCAAGGGAGGTAATCTTAGTCACAGTTCGCGTTCAGTAAAGTGACCTCCCCACTCTTATAGAACAGCCTTTTCTGGTGGGCAATTCTGCCACATCAGTCATCTTAACAATTCAGTGCAGACAATCAGTATCCCGATTGTTCTCCTTTAATGCGCTTTAAATAAAATATTTGACTCTCTAGATGTATTTGGTTTGCCCATTATCTGAAAAAGTGACTGTACTGAAAATGGAAAGACATGTGTTACTTGAATTTTCTCCCCTCAGGAGAGGTCTGTTTTGTCTCATCAGTCAGCTTTAGAGATTAATCAGGAAGAGAACATGCCAAAACATGGGTTTGGTGCATCTGCAATGCAGTCGTTGTGTTAGAAACAGTTGAGACTTCACGTATAATCATTGATCAGTTCATGTTGACATGTCTTGGGCTTCATATGCCGTTGTTTTGCCAAATGACACATACACTCAAATATTGTGTATTGATGTTGATACATAAAATGACAAAGAAATAATAATAATAATAATAATAATAATAATAATAATAATAAATAATCTCCTGATTATTTTTCTTGGAACAACTCGATTTCTTCCCTCGACCCTTACCCTAAATCTCTCTCTCTCTTCTCTCTCTCTCTCTCTCTCTCTCTCTCTCTCTCTCTCTCTCTCTCTCTCCGTGAGAGAGAGAGGAGAGAGAGAGAGAGAGAAGAGAGAGAGAGAGAGAGAGAGAGAGAGAGAGTTTTCAGGCAGAACTGAGCACTTTGATGACTTTAGGGCTAGTAAGGTAGAGTTCAAAGGTAACACTGCCATTATCTAGCAAGCACTATCATAACGGATGGCTGTTGCGCTGACGAGAGCGGTGTGCGTGTCTGTCATCTGTCTCATCGGAATACGAGTGATCATCTCCAGAGCTTTCGCCCATTTTATTCGTCAGTCATCCACTATGACAGGTCAGTTACATTATGTCGAAGCCGACTTCTCCCCCCCCCCCCCCACCCCCCACCCCCCACTATCCTCCCTTTCCATCCCTCACTTCCTCTGTCTCCTTCAATCTCCCCATCTGTCCACCGCTGCTGGCTGTCATCACGCACTTGCTGATGACGCTCCTGCCAATCAATGTCAGTTTCAGTTCAGATCACACGCACTTGCTGATGACGCTCCTGCCAGTCAATGTCAGTTTCAGTTCAGATCAAGACTCTTTCAGTTACCATGTATTCGTGCCGGTCAGTGGGACTTTTGAGGAGTCACGTGGTTAAAGTGAATGATGGCGTCAGGATACGGGATGGGTTTAGGCGGTGCGTTGGTTAAACATATAGAGGTGAAATTGAAGGAAGATGAAGGAAGAGGAGGAGATGAACCCACTGGTTTATATTTTCCGTATTCTTCTAATTACTATTATTATTATTGTTATTGTTGTTGGTATCATTATTGTCGTTGTTGTTGTTCTTCTTCTCATCATTATCATCATCATCATTATTATTATTATTATTATCATAATAATAATAATTATTATTGTTCTTGTTGTTGTTTTTGTTGTTATCATCATTATCATCAG
>CM065720.1:45598837-45603837 GCA_033310375.1 Conus canariensis
GAGAGACAGAGAGAGAGAGAGAGAATTAAGAAAAGAAAAAAAAGAGAAAAGAATTTATCACTATTCAGATTTTGAAATAGATTACTTACACGGACTTCATTCGTGTTTCAGCCCTTCCCGGTGCTGTGGCAGCACCAGTAACGGGATAGGCGACTGTGGCAGTCGCACAAGTATTTGGGCTCCAGTGCTGTGGCAGCACCTAATTGACTCCAGAGTTGGAGAACCTAGTTGAAGAGGACAACGACTGCGGCAGTCGTGAGAGAACTTAAAGCGTTTGTCATGTTGACCCACTATGACTTTTGATTGTCCCCCTGGGTCGGAACTCAGATATTGTTCCTGTATTTTAAGCCATCTTTAATTCTTCTTTGGGAAAGTGTATAAATTGTTTCTCTATTGAGGAGGAGAAACCTGCAAAAGAAGTTCTTGTGAATTACTATGTATAATGATATGAAATTTGGTCCCAGCTAGTGGATCTGTGGAATGTTTGTACCTCCACTGGAGTGGAGGAACAGAAGATTTGAAGATTTGAAAAGTTGATTATCGTTTAGTAAATTATTCCCCGGAGAGAAGGGGGAGAAGAAGAGTTATCGTAGTGCGCCTTCTGGTTGTTTGGAGAGACTGCGTGTGCACGGAGTGGATGCTGAGCTGATTGCATGCATGCATTTGTGCTCAGTGTGACATTGATGACCCCGACTAAGAACTAGGGTTTTTTTATACCCCTCCGTGGAAAAAAAAGATTTCTATTTGTGCAAAGGAAAGTTTTGTATAATTGATTGATGCAATTACTGTTTGCAGTTTTTATTTTTCATTTGTTTTTGTACCTGATGTCATATACAGAGACATAGCAAAGACTGTGCAAACAACGAATGTGGGATTGTTAACATCTACCAGTATAGATGATACTGTACCTCTGCCCACACCTTCTGTCAAGGGAGAAACTTATCATGATGTTGTTTTGTGTGATGATTTATCTTTGATTCAGAAAGAACAATTGGAAGGTATTTTGAAGGACTTTCAGGATGTCCTGACTGATACCCCAGGGACAGTGACATCAACTGAACCCCATATTATTCAGTTGAGTACGGAAAACCCAGTCCGAGTCAAACCATACCCCCTCCCATTTGCGAAAAAAACAGGTTGTCGAAAGAGAGATTCAAGTTATACTCGGGTTGTAGGTTATAGAACCGTCCTCGTCACCATACAGCTCACCAGTTGTATTGGTGGACAAACCTGATGGCTCGGTGCGGTTTTGCATCGATTACAGGAAGTTAAAAAAATCACTATGTTTGATACAGGACCTATCCCGGACATTGAGGAACTTCTTTGTCAGCTGTCAGAAGGAAAACATTTTGTCAAAATAGACTTAACTAAAGGTTATTGGCAAAACCAGATGGCTAAAGCAGACAAGGAAAAAACAGCTTTTCAGACACCTTTTGGACTGTTTCAATGGACGAAAATGCCATTTGGATTACAAAACGCCCCAGCTTCTTTTGCCAGAATGATGCGCGCACTAAAACTTCATGTGTGTGGAGCAGTAAGTTTTTTTTTATGACATTTTGCTTGCTGCAAAGTCATGGAATGATCTTCTTGATAACTTGAGAGCTGTTTTTCGTAAACTCCGGAATTTTGGTCTGACGGCTAGACCATACATTTCTCTCTTTCTTTCTTCTAATTGATTGACAGATTGATTGACTAATTAATTGATTGATTGATTGATTGATTCTTTCTTTCTTTCTCTTCTTCTCCTTCTGTCTTCTCATCTGTTTTAAATGACGAGGCCAGTGGGTTGGGTAACGTTCGCAGTCTGATGCAGTGACCCTATTGACCCTTCTCCACACACCACCCCCCACCCCCACCCTTCGCTGGAGTTTTGCTGGACTGGGCCTTGTGCGACGTTTCCAGGCTCTGAAGATGGAACTGAAGATGACAGCAACATGTGGCCTAAAGTCTGGGAGTCAGCACCACACGGACATTTATCCTTGTCGGGTATCATGCTTCTGTACGGATGGCACAGAGAGCATGGGGTTGGTCAGGACAGCATGATGTACGAACATTTCACTACATTGAGAGCAGCCAGTTCCACAGAAAGCTGATAAACTTAGTGTTCATTTCTCTCTCTCTCTCTCTCTCTCTCTCTCTCTCTCTCTCTCTCTTCTCTCTCTCTCTCTCTCTCTCTCAGCAGAAGAGACCCAACCTGGAAACGATGTGATCATGAGCATGTTTTCAATCGTTATTGCAGCTGACGTTGTCGGCTTTTTTTTTTTTTTTTTTTTTTTTTTTGATTCCTTACAACAGTTTTTTTTCTTCAGCCAATTCCAATCTGAGTCGGATTTTCCCTCAGTAAAAGGTCTTTGGTTGGCACTTGGAAAAGCTGATTGTTTGAAATACATGAAGCTTTCTCTTGCCAATTTGGCCATGCTCAAGTGAAGATTCGCCTTCTATTTGCTGTTGAAATACTAGAGGCGAAATAAGGAAGACATATTTATATAGCCTATTATTGGTTTTCTTCAAACTGGGATGCTGAGCGGAAAGTGGATGAACAGGAAGCATTCGTTGTTTTGGGATTCAGATGACCCAAACAAATGTCAGGTAAAGGAGGAGGAGAGCGACACAAATAGTTTAAAGCTTTTCTACAAGAAGAAAGGAACAAGCTTCTATAAAAGTCCCTGTCTCTGTGTCTGTGTTTGTCTCTATCTGTCTGTCAATCTGCCTGTCTGGCTAGCCATTTGCTTGTCTGTTTGCTTGCCTGTCTGTCTGTCTGTCTGTCTGTCTGTCTGTCTGCCTGTCTGCCTGCCTACCTGCCGGTCTGTCTGTCTATATGCCTGTCTGTCTTTGTCTCTGTCTCTGTCTGTCTGTCTGTCTGTCTGTCTGTCTGTCTGTCTGTCTCTCTCTCTCTCTCTCTATCTCTCCATTCCAAAATAGAGTCACCTTTTTTAGCCTGCCTGCCTGCCTGTCTCTCTGTCTGTCTGTTTGTCTGTCTATCTGTCTGTCTGTCTTTTCTCTCTCTCTCTCTCTCTCTCTCTCTCTCTCTCTCTCTCCATTCCAAATAGAGTCACCTTCTTTTAGCTTATGGTCTAATCAGATTTAGAGAGTCAAATATTTGACTTAAAGCGCATGCAGTAGGAACGATCGGGGAACTGAGTGTCTGCATTGAATTGTTAGGCGGCGGCCATAGTAAACCCGTGCGCGGGACGGCCGTGGTTTGCGCAACCCGGTTAAAAAAAAAAAAATCCTGCCCGGCTCAACCCCTCTGTAGCGTCATCAGTTACGGCTCCAGGTGGCCATGGTGGAGCCCGGCCGACCCGGAATTTTCAACCCGTCGTTCCGCCGTTGGTGCAAACCGTCCGCTTCACGGTTTTCCGGGTAAGGGAAAGAACTGCGCTCTTGACTATTCACTGAGGTATTCTCTCTTGGCAACATGGACGGCGAGAAACTCATCAATGTTGTTACGACCAGAACATTTATTTACACGAAAAGCGATAAAAATCATTCCCACAGGGATGCTGTGCCCTTCTGCGGTTCTGATAAATATTTCTCAGGGTCCTTGCGCAGTTGGGGCATCAGATGGATGTATCGCAATCTGTTCTTTGAGTGAACAGCGACACGTCTTGCACTTCTTCCCTCCCTCCACCGCCACAACAACAACCTTTTCTGCCTTGTCTGCGCCATTTTGAAAGGGACGGCTGTCGGCTACAACATGGGTTATCTATGGCTACATTCACGGATCCGTTCTGCCAGGCGGGACACGGCCGTCAAAACCATGGCCCATTATGGCCAGTTCCTTAAGCTGACAACGTTGTCCACCAGCAACGTCTGTTCTGTTAAAATCGCGGGATCATTTTGCTGAACGCGAACTATGACACAGATTATTTCGTCTATTATGGAGAAAAAAAGGAGACTGAGACAGTGACAAAATCATGGGATACCAGAGGAGAAAAAAGAAAAGAAAAAAAAATTCATTCTCATCTCCTACCCCTCCTCCCCACATCACACACACACACACACACACACACACACACACACACACACACACACACACACACACACACACACACACACGCACGCACGCACGCACACACATACACACACATGCGTGCGCGTGAGCGCGCAAACAAGCAAGCATGCACGCACGCACGCACTCACTCACGCATGCACGCACGCACGCACGCACGCACGCACGCACGCACGCACGCACACACACACACACACACACACACACACACACACACACACACACACACACACACACACACACACACACACACACACACACACACACACACACGCACGCTTCTACTAACGGAATGTTTCCGTAATTGGTCGTAATCCAAATCGGAAAAAAAAAACATGGTGAAAAAAGTCAGTCTTTAAATCGTCTAATGACAACATGACAGTTCTTCATTTTAGGTTGTCTAAGGCCCGTTCCTATATTATTTTCGCCTGTAGTTGGGTTAAAACCTCTGGCAGGTAATGATGTCTTCGTGATGCGAAACCCCAAACATTGCATATCAAGAGAGCACCCTCCCACCCCACCCCCTCCCCCACCACTGAACTCATACAAACTGTTTATAAAATGATGACATCAGACAGATTGGAGTGGGATGTCAAAACTTAGCTTTTGTTCGATAGGGAAGAAGTAATAGGGCCCACCATACTATCATCTCATGCTCTGTAATGTTCTCTGTCCGTCTCTCTCTCTCTCTCTCTCTCTCTCCTCTCTCTCTCTCTCTCTCTCTCTCTCTCTCTCTCTCTCTCTCTCAGAATTATAAAGACAATAATCCTATCTTATTCACCCCTCAAGGAGCCTGAGGATGTCTCATTCCAACATCTAAATTACTTGAGGTAAAACGTTCATGCTACAGAAGACTGGAAGATAGCTACTCCTTTGAAAGCACAGAGAAAACGACAAAAAATACAAATGAACATAAAGGACAAAGTGCAAGGTAAAGCTAACCTAATATACATTACAAAACAGACGTGAGCTTTGGATACAAATTTTT
>CM065720.1:45616337-45626337 GCA_033310375.1 Conus canariensis
TGAAAACATTAAAACGTTATAATATTGGCAGACATTTCCATTTTCACTGCTGAATTAATAGCCATTTTAAGGGGTTACATCACATTAAAGAGTTACCTTTAAATGCATGCAAAATATTATTTTGTGTGGATTCAAAATCAGTATTATATGACATCAAAGGTCAAAATACCAAGGCACGGGTTGAAATGACACAGGACATCAAGCACTTAATACATCACTTAGCAAGCAAAGATATCAGTGTTACTTTTTATTGGATTCCATCTCACTGTGGAATTTGCCTTTAATGAACAGGTAGATCAAGTAGCCAAGAGTGCAGCACGCAATGCTGCAGGGACAATTAAACTTAATGTTAAGCTAGATCTACATGAATATTATAAATACTTTGACAAGTTAGCAAAGGATAATTTTGTTGACAAGTTGAAGACCTTAGATATACAATATTCACATAATTGTGTAAAAGCGTGTGACACACTGCATTCAGATATAATAATTAAGAGTTTAAGTCAAATCAAATCCAGATCATTTACGTCTTTGATGTTTAAGATTCGTCTAAATGCTCTCAAAACAAAATTTTGTAAATATATTATTTGTGTTTGTGGGAGTCAAATTTCTACGAATCATCTGCTTCTGCACTGTCCTGCCATCAAAGCTCAAATGCCCAAAAATGGAGGCACTGCGCTCAACCATCGAAATCCGATAACATTACAGAAAATAGTTAATGACCTTGAATTTCTTAAGTTGTTTTCAGAAACTTTGCATTCTAGTTCTGTTAGTATTTTTCTTTGATAGTTGCTGGTAATGTTGAGAACATTTGTGTTTGTAGAATTCAAAACGTAAATATGGCATTGATGTTACATTTACTCAAAAACACTCAACACTTAAAAGATTCTCTCACATGCATTTATTTATTTATTTAAATTTTGTGTGTGTGTGTGTGTGTGTCTAATGTCACTTGAGGGTGAAGAGACGTTAAATTAAAGTACTACACACACACACACACACACACACACACACACACACACACACACACACACACACACACACACACACACACACACACTGCACATATATATACACGTTCCCCAAACCAGGTTTATCGACTGTACACGAGTCCCATCGACTGGCATACTATGAGAGGTTCGTAATCAAAACTAAAACTGACATTGAGTGACATCAGTGTCATTGGCGCTTGCGTGCCTCTCTCCACAAGCACGGGATAGATAGAGGACTTTGAAGAGAGGGGAAAATGAGAGTGATGGCGTAATGTGACTGACCGATCACAGATGGTGAGTGACGTGGAAAAGCCGGGAAAACTCTCCAGATAATCACCCATAGGTCTGTGAGAGGGATGCCAAACACGGATTCTAAAGTCGTCCGCTCATCGCATTTGTCGCCCTGTTAGTTCAATGGTTCTTCCATTAGACTGAGGCCCTTTTCTATGACGCTCCCCGCTTCAGTGGTGTGTGTGTGCGTGTGCGTGTGTGTATGCGTGTGTGTGTGTGTGTGTGTGTGTGTGTGTGTGTGTGTGTGTGTGTGTGTGTGGTGCTGGGGCGTGCGTGCGTGCGTGTGCGTGTGTGTGTGTGGTGTGTGTGTGTGTGTGTGTGTGCGTGCGTGCGTGCGTGCGAGCATGCGTGTGTGTTGTGTGTGTGTGTGTGTGTGTGTGTGTGTGTGTGTGTGTGTGTGTGTGTGTGTGTGTGTGGATGCGCGTGCATCTAGAAAGCACTGTTTAGTTTTTTTTTTATTCATATGGTCCACACAATTGTTAGATGAAGAAGACGGTGGGGGACACAAAGCATTTTAAAAGATTTTTTGGGGAGGAAAGGTGTTTACACTTATAGTACTACCCCTCCTTCTCTCTCTCTCTCTCTCTCTCTCTCTCTCTCTCTCTCTCTCTCTCTCTCTCTCTCTCTCTCTCTCTCTCTCTCTCTGTTAGCATTCTCTGTCTAGTCTTTCTTAGTTTTGACAGATGCATGGCTGGTTCTGTCCCTTTATTTTCTGTTTGTTTCTGTCTTACACATGTGCATGCAGTAATCAAATTCATCACATCGATTTCTGGTGATGTCAAGAAGTTTTGTTTGTTGAGTCCGGTGTAGCTTGTACTTGTTCTGCTACCCATTTTTTTCTATACCTTCCTGGTGATGCATGTGCCCATTCATTTGCTAGAACGCCTCAATGTGAGAGAAATGAGTGACATATTTCACCAGAATCACTTTGAATGAGAGAATCAACAAATGGCTGTATTTCTGTAATAAAAGCAGCTCTTTCCTTGAATTTGTTGATTTAAGTAATAGTAAAACAGGCCGAAAATAACCGCTCCCACCCCTCCCAAAAAAGGATCCGAAGCAAAATAACGCAAATGCTTGCAATATATGAATATATTATAAGAATAGCCACCAGCCCTGTGCATCACCATCACCACCATCCCGCTCTCTCTCTCTCTCTCTCTCTCTCTCTCTCTCTCTCTCTCTCTCTCTCTCTCTCTCTCTCTCTCTGTGGAGTGTGTTTCTGGGAACCATATAATTTTCCAGCGCCATCTTGTTTGTTCTGGTCGACGTTTCCTTTTCCTTTACAAGATTTGCATTCTCCCCTGATTCAGTTTGTCAAATCCTGAATCAGTTTTCCCCTCATTCAAAGATAATATATGATTGACAACTTCACAGGCTGGCGCTTTTGCTCGAAATAACTGTTTTCTTTTACCAGTTTGGCCATACACAAAGAAAATATTGCTCTTTAGTTGCTGGCAGAATAATTCAAAAGAACACAAGCGAAGGAGAAATCAAACACACAAGAAAAGAAACAACTAAAACTGCTTATGTAGCATGATTTGTGAATTCCGGAAGCTGATCGGAAGTTATATTTAAAACAGTTACAAAAACAGGAAGCACTATTTGATTTTCAGATTTATATGACCTTGCAAAAATCAGGTAAGGTACATGGATGGAGAGGCAAATTGAGTAAAGCGTTTCTTTATTAAGAAAGACGCAAGTCCTTATAAGGCCTCTCTCTCTCTCTCTCTCTCTCTCTCTCTCTCTCTCCTCTCTCTCTCTCTCTCTCTCTCTTCAGCTTCCCATATATCACTTTTTATATCCGTATATTGCATTACATTTTCTCAGTATTTCTAACCTCTTTTCGCATCATCCAGCCCTCTCTGATATTTTCCAGTATGCTAATCAGTTTGTTTGGAGGGCTTGCTTAATACGACTGAATCTCTCTCTCTCTGTCTCTCTGTCTCTGTCTCTGTCTCTCTCTCTCTCTCTCTCTCTTGTAAGGAAACATATATATATATATATATATATATATATATAGAGAGAGAGAGAGAGAGAGAGAGAGAGAGAGAATACATAGGTGCACTCTCTTGTTTTACTATTTCCTGTTACATTGTAACTGTTCGGGTCACCTAGAACTGTCAGTAATTACGACTCAGCATGTAAAAAGAGGACCCACATTATTTTGCTATTCTGGTTTGAGCAAAGATTTTGCATCGTGACGGCCTGCCAACATTAATTTTCAGGTTGTTACGTCAATGTCAGCCGGTGCACCATGGATGATAGTGATGTTCCAAGCAGATGCTGTAATATCTGTGCAAGTCGGGAGGGACCGAAGACAGATGACGATCATACTGTGTGCACTCAATCACCAGTGGCTGAACTTTGTCCGGAAACAATTTAAGCTGATCTCTCTCTCTCGCGCGCTGTGTGATGGTGTGTGTGTGGTGTGTGTGTGTGTGTGTGTGTGTGTGTGTGTGTGTGTGTGTGTTGTGTGTGTGTGTGTGTGTGTGTGTGTGTGTGTGTGTGTGTGTGTGTTTGAGTGCATTTATTGACCTGTTGGCTGAACTTACGTAGGGGGCATGTGTGTATGTGGCAGACTCACTTGTGTTCAAACAGATGACCCTCAGACTGACAGCCCAGTTTAAATCGTTTCACTGCAACAGCTCACGACTGTCTAAGGCGTGGGTTATATCAACACCACTAGTTTACATCAGACCTAACGTCCACACACACGAAACATGCAGCGGTGGAATAAATTGACCATCAGAGAAGGGTAAAGATGAGAGGACCTATTGAACACCAAACTGATACTAGGAGAATGACAAGAAGTTGAGATAAGAAGCCTAATGGCAATGTTCATTTTAGGCGGCGATGCACTTCGAACTCACCACATCTGAAAGCGGACGCGCTGCTCTGTTGCTGAACCAGACAGGCTCCCAGCTCGCCAGAAGCAACAATATTCTAATTCAATACAACAAACGAATTAAATGGGTGCCACAGTCCTATGCTGATTAAAATAGGGGTCACAGCAAAATCCAATAGCAAAGACTTCTGACAGTAGCAACTTTTCCTTTCAACCATTTTAGGTTCTCCTACAAATTTAATTCTTGCTCCGATTGCTGAACGACAGCACATCGATGTTTTCCTTCGCGGCAAGAGATTGTCAGAGGAAGAGGGTCAAGCCTTCTGTGACCAGCCTCTTGAATAGAACGCATATATCATGAATGCCAATCTCTCCTGTCAAATGACGATCGGCAGGCACGGGAAATGAACTGATGGACTCCTGCATGAAGATTCTATGTGTTTGGATACGTGAAAGACTAGCAAATGAAGGCAGGGGATTTCAGTTGATGCACCCCCCCCCCCCCATCCCCCTCTTCCCTTTTTTTGAGGACGGGAGGCTGAAGGATGGGATGCAATGGAGCATTTCTTGTTTCTTATTGAATCTGTTCCCTGTTGAAATCTCTTAATGTGCTGAATTGGCAGGAGTTACAACGCGCTGCAGAATACTGTATGAAAATATTGCCTATTCAAGTTAAGCCTATCTACATTCCTCTCCTCTTCTCTGTCTTTCTGTGTGTACATCATTATGGCCTCGGTGGTTGCCAGCGTTGTAAACAATACGGCTTTACTTGACATCTCCATCTCACTGCATTTTCCATCTGATCATATGCACGCGCGCGCGCGCGCGCGCGCGCGGTGTGTGTGTGTGTGTGTGTGTGTGTATGTGCGTGTGTCGTGTGTGTCTGTGTGTTGTGTGTGTGTGTGTGTCTGTGTGTAAAGGCATGTCAGATAGGACAAAACAGAGAGAGAGAGAGAGAGAGAGAGAGAGAGAGAGCGAGAGAGAGAGAGACAGAGACAGAGACAGAGACAGACAGACAGACAGACAGACAGACACACAGACAGACAGAACAGACAGAAAAACAACTAATGACAGGCTGTCTCCGACAACGATCACCACACTGAACTCGTCATCACTGAAATAATATCAAGGATCGATGAACCAGTCTCTCTGTCTGACCCCGTCGTCTCTTTTCTCAGTTTCCATTGCGTCGTCCTGCTTCTCTTCCATTCCGTTATGCATTCCATCTCCATTAAATTCGTCTCCGGTCGGCAAATATCCAAATATTTGACCGTTCTATTACAAATGTTGTTTTTGGATATGATACTTTTATGCCTGCCATTATCTGTCTTTCTATCCGATCATCCCCCTCTCCCCATTCGTCCTGGACCCAACACTTCCCCAACACTTGTCTTTTTTCTTTGCTGTGTTTTTCATTTCATCTTGTTTCATCTCATCTCATATTTCTCTGTCTGTCTATCTGTCTGTATATCTATCTGTTTGTCTGTCTGCATGTGTGTGAATGTGTGCGCACGTATACGCTTGTGTGTGTGTGTGTGTGTGTGTGTGTGTGTGTGTGGTGTGCTGTGTTGTTGTTGATGTGTGTGTGTGTGTGTGTGTGGTGTGTGTGTGGTGTGTTGTTGTAGTGTTGTGTGTGTGTGTGTGTGTGTGTGTGTGTGTGGTGTGTGTGTGTGTGTGTGTGTGTGTGTGTGTGTGTGTGTGTGTAGCTGACTATGGACAGATAACAACTACCATCTATGTTTAACATTGCCACCATCATTACCATCGCCATTATTATCACAACTATCACCACCGGCACGATTATTAACAAGAAACAGATTAACCACAACATCGCCAATGTCTGTATGCTTACAGACATAGCTGCCATTACGACAACCGTCACCACAACCACAGTTACCACCACAACCTAACGCTATTATATGAAACCATGTAATGCTACATAATTCAATGCTATATGAAACATGCATGGGGGTTTACATTTTATACTGCCCCATCAGAAATAAAAAGATAAACACCAGTCGTTTACACTTCTCTGTTAAAAAGAAAAAGAAACAGAGTACAGTGTTACTGGAAAACAGGCCAAATACAAAAAAGAACAAAAGAACAACAACAGCGGCAGCAACAAACAACAACAAAAACTCCGCTAAAGACAAAGAATAAAGTAGTGCAAATATTATATACAAAACAAACCAGAAAATCATTTTTTGCAGTTATATCTTCCACAAAGGTTGTAAACAGTAAATATAAAAAAAATCAAAGAACAGCACATCCCTGATAGCTGTCAGAAGTAGTAGTAGTAGTAAGTAGCAGCAGCAGCAGTAGTAGTAGTAGTAGTAGTAGTAGTCATAGCAGTAGTAGTAGTAGTGGTAGTGGTAGTAATAGTAGTAGTGGTAGTGGAAGTAGCAGTAGTAGCATAGGCGGCAGCAGCAGCATAGTATAGTAGTTAGTAGTTTGTAGTTAGTAGTAGTAGTATGTAGTATAGTAGTAGTAGTATAGTAGTAGCCGGCGGAGGAAGAGGAGGAACAGGAGGAACAGTAGAAGATGGAGGAAGGGTTGGTCGTCGTCGTCGTCGTAGTCGTGTAGTAGTAGTAGTAGTAGTAGTAGTAGTAGTAGTAGTAGTAGTAGTAGTAGTAGTAGTAGTAGTAGTAGTAGGAGGAGGAGGAGGAGGAGAGGAGGAGGAGAAGAGTAGTAGCAGCAGCAGCAGCAGCAGCAGCAAACAGCAGCAGCAGTAGTGTAGTAGTAGTAGTAGTAGTAGTAGTAGTAGTAGTAGTAGTAGTAGTAGTAGTAGGAGGAGAGAGGAGAGTAGGAGAAGGAGGAAAAGAGTAGTAGCAGCAGCAGCGAGCAGCAGCAAACAACGAAGCAGCATGTGGTGTAGAGTAGTATAAGTTAGATGTAGTAGTAGTAAGTAGTAGTAAGTAGATAGTAGTAGTAGAAGTAGCAGCAGTAGTACTTGTAGTAGTAGTAGAAGAAATAAAGTATTTGCCTATTCTGGTTGTTTGTTCTGTCTTGAGCATTTTGTTATTGTCAAAAATTATTTTTTTCGAAAAAGCAGAATATGAATGCTGATAGAGAAGCAACATTCATGAAATGAGAGAGAGAGAGAGAGAGAGAGAGAGAGAGGAGAGAGAGAGGAGAGAGTAGAGAGAGAGTGAGAGAGAGAGAGTTTGCAGGGAAGGCAAGGTGGGTGGGAGGACTGAGCCATCTTTTACATTTTCTTTTTCTGTTTTTATATTTCAAGCCGGAATCTGTAAATGTACGACGTTCAGGTAGGGTGATGATGGGCTGAACAATATTGTTAACTAACACTGTTTCCTCAGATCAGTCACTCTCTATTCCTTCTTCTCTCTCTCTCTCTCTCTCTTCTCTCTCTCTCCTCTCTCTCTCTGTAAGTGCATGGATGTGGCTTCTGTGGTTGGCGACGCTGTAAACATATACTTGACTTCTCCACGTCAATTTGCGGCTCCCTTCTGATTATGTGTGTGTAGTGGGGTGAGGGGCGAGAGAGAGAGAGAGGAGAGAGAGAGAGAGAGAGAGAGAGAGAGAGAGAGAGAGAGAGAGTTTTTTTAGTTCTGAATTCCATCTGTCTGTCTGTCTGTTTGAATGTCTGTCTGTCTGTCTGTCTGTCTGTCTGTCTGTCTCTCTCTCTCTCTCTCTGCTCCTCTCTCTCTCTCTCTCTCTCTCTCTTTCTCTCTGTTTTCCTTTCAGTTTGTAGCCCTTATTATTCTTGTCTGTCTTCATTTTGGTATATGTATGACTGGTTCTGTCCCTTTATTTCTTCTACCTTTGTGTGTCAGATATATGCACGCAGTCACTGATTTTATAAAGGCATCTGAAGTAATTCGAAGGTTGGAAAAACCGCATGCCTTCTATTAGTTGACTTAGATTTTCTGACGAGTTTAAGAGGGTTTGTTTGTTAAGTTCAGTGTCTTTTGTATGGGTACTACTCTAATTCTTATTTTGTCTACACTGGGATGTCTGGCGCGCGCGCGCGCGCGCGCGCCACACACACACACACACACACACACACACACACACACACACACACACTCTCTCTCTCTCTCTCTCTCTCTCTCTCACTCACACACACACACACACACACACACACACACACACACACACACACACACACACACACACACACACACACACAACTGAAACGGACATTAATTGGCATCAACGTCATTGGCGCTAGCCGTACCTCTGTCCAGCAGCACGGAATAGAAAGAGGACTCGGAGGAGAGGGGATGATGCCAATGGCAGCATAATATGACTGACAGATTACAGTGGGTGAGTAGCGTGGTAAAAGGCGGGAAAACTCTCGAGGTAATCATCCATTTTGCTACAGGGAAATGACAAACACGCAACCCGAAGTCGTCTTTGTCGACCCGTTAGTTCAATAGTTCTCACACTAGACCGTAGTCTCTTTTCAGACTCTCAAGGCTTTAGTGGTTTTTATCATTAATCCAGCTGTTGGCTTTCTTGATGTTAATATGGTCACAATCGTTCTTTTTCATCGTACATAGATTAATCAGAAAAGAGATAGATGGATGGATAAACTAATACATGCACAGATATACAGTAAATACATGTGATGTGTAGATTGGCAGGAACACAGACAGACAAACAGACTGAAAGAAAGACAGACAGACTGAAAGAAAGACAGACAAGACTGCACTCTCTTCTTAGTCATATTACTTCCTGCTACCTGCTACATGTTTGGATCACCGAAACTGTCAGAAATACTCCACACCATAAACCCAGGACACACACATTATTGCTGCACTGATATGGGCAAGGACTGTTCCTCATTATGGCCTGCAAGCAGAAGTTTGCAGACTGGTAGACCAGCGTCAGCCAGTATATCATTGATGATAGTAATGTTTCCACACTGATGCAGTAATACCTGTGCAAGTCGGGAGGCACCGAAAGCGGATGACTATCATATTATGTGCACTTAATGACCAGTGGCTGAACGTTGTCAGGAGACAGTTCACTTGATCCAGTGTGTGTGTGTGTGTGTGTGTGTGTGTGTGTGTGTGTGTGTGTGTGTGTGTGTGTGTGTGTGTGTGTGTGTGTGTGTGTGTGTGTGGGAGGAGAGAGAGAGAGAGAGAGAGAGAGAGAGAGAGAGAGAGAGAGAGAGAGAGAGAGGAGAGAGTGTTGGTGTGTTCATGAATGTGCTTTGATAATACCCATGGAGAGTTCGTGATAAAGAGAACGGCGTCCGACAGTTGATGGGCATTGTCTTTAGATGGACATGATGGCGTTCTCATTTGTGAGACGCTGACGTATGCTCAAATCCGCGACATGGCAACCGTTGTCGTCAACTAGAGAGAGGAATAGGAATGGGTATGACAGTCTGGGGGCTAGTTAGTGACGTTCTGCGTATACTGCATCACGAAACTCCACCGTACTGACATAGCTGCAGTTAGTTTCTCCTGTGGTAAATTGGTTGATAGTGATTTCTCATTGTGATCCCCTTATGCTAAAGCTGCTTTAGTGTGATCTTGGTCATGCATGTACATCTGTGTGTTGAGGAAGGGGGGAGGGGGGCACACAACAATAGCGTGGAAATTATGACACTGAAAATCAAATAGACAACAGATGAAACCTGGAACTAAAACTATTCACGGGACTAGGATATTTTGAAGAAGTAAAAAGTAAACTGATAACAAACCTCCACTCTACTTTCCCATGGTTGGTAATGCTTAGAATTACCGCCAGTTTTTCACATGTATCTATGTGAGTGCTTATTACACGACTGTACCAACTATTGCAAGGGCAAAATAATTGACATGGTTCATCTTCAAGACTCACAGCTTCATTAATTTGCAGTGATCGTCGCAGTGGTTGTAGTGCAGACTAATGCTCG
>CM065720.1:45631337-45633837 GCA_033310375.1 Conus canariensis
GAAGGTTACTGGTTAAAACTTGAAATGGGCGTTAAGATCGAACACGGTATACTGTAATAAAGCAGCAAACTGAAGAGCCTAAATGTTATCTTCAAGCATATTATGCATTTCATCGTATGACAGTGGACAAATGGCTGTTACACGACCTCTGATTATTTTGTTTTAGCTTCATCTGCTTGACCATCAAAGTAAAATCGGTGCTACACAGCTTTCAGTAAAGATCAACATCCATCTTTCAAATGCATTGAGTGCATGAATTCCTTATTTCCAGTAATAGCACTTCTCTGTGATTAAAAAAAAACCCCACAATGAAACACATTCTTTTTAAAGATTAGTTGAGAATCAGTACAGGGAATATCACTTCTTCACATTCGGAATTCAAGAAGATATTAATCTAAAGCAATTTGCAAGAGAATAACCTAATGCCATTAACATGGTGACAAGCTAAAAGTGCAGTGTACATGCCCATTCTTACCTAACACATTTGTTTTAAACCTGGCAAAACGAAAAATGGTCATCGTCCAGGTCTGAACCATCAGGCCTTCAGAAAGTTTTTTGGTGTGAATATTTACTTCTTTTTTCATTTTTCTTTTCTTTTTTTTTAAAACCAAAACCACATTTGACTGGTGTTACGTTCACAAAGTGGACAAACTGAATTATCATCTCAGAAGCAAGTTAACGGTTGCTCTTGTTCAGTCCTGGACATCCTAACGCGGAGAGAGGAGAGAGAGAGAGAGAGAGAGAGAGAGAGAGAGAGAGAGAGAGAGAGAGAGAGAGAGAGACAGAGAGTTATTATCCCAAGGCTGACAACCATTTCACGATAAACCGTTTTAAATGATTCCAGAATCGTTCGTGTCTGGAACGAAGGTCAGCTAGTCAGTGAGTGCAGCGAAGGATAGTACTCACAGCTGGGCCTCGTGGAGTACCCCAATTCTGTCGGCTCATCGGTTGCGATTCGTCAACGGACGTACCGTAAATTCAGACAGCTGCATGCAAGTAAGGTAATGTTGCTTATAGCCCAGCCGACCGCGAAGAGCCGTATCACGTCTGTCAACACGTTGGAGTCAGCTCACAAGTTATTCATTCACACAACCCTTTAAAATACACCTTCTGAAAATACATCAGGAATATTGTTAAAAAAAATCTTTCCACTGTGAAATCTCAGATCAGATGAAAATGTTAATCTCGTTCAGAAATTCAGGTGGGACATCTCTGAACAAGGTTTCCATGGAATCCGCTGTCAAATGTTTATGTCTGCATGCTGGTAAATCATTATGGAGTCCCACTGACAGACACGAAAGCTGAAGACAAGGTTAGGTATAGTGCCATCAAACTGTGTCCATTACATGAAAAACCGTGAGGTGTTACTGAGATTTAGTTCAGAGCAGGATCATACTTGACAAGAAATATATCTGTTATGATAGAGAAATGAATGAATGAATGAATGAATGAAATGAATGAATGAATGGATGAATGAATGATGGATGAATGAATACTTGAATCAGAAGGCCATTGGCCCATTCTGGAGAGAGAGAGAGAGAGAGAGAGAGAGAGAGAGAGAGAGAGAGAGAGAGAGAGAGAGAGAGAAGAGAGAGAAGAGAAGAAGACTAGTGTAGCGGATGGGTGTTTGAGAGGAAAAGGAATGCCGTCTTCTTATTTAGTTTGATCAATCGAACATTCATGGCGTTTTTGCCTGTGACAATATAACAATTAGAGAGAGAGAGAGAGAGAGAGAGAAGAGAGAGAGAGAGAGAAGAGAGAGAGAGAGAGGCCATGTATCTTGTGGCGCGAGACATACACACATACATACACGCACGTTGCCCTACGAGATACACACACACACACACACACACACACACACACAACACACACAACACACACACACACACACGCACACACACACACACACACACACACCACACACACACACACACACAACACACACACACACACACACACACACACACACACCTCAAATTAAACAGAAATCCGAAAGAAATTTTCCCTTTCCTTCCTGTTTATTCCTCCGTATATTTCTGCGCAGCACCCACCATTTGCATTTGGTCCCGTAAATCACCAAACCAATGGCGACTTTCATTTTCAAACACTATGTATAATTCATTTTAACTGGACCACCTCAACAGAATTCAACTGCCTATTGAGCCACTTCCAGCCACTTCACTTTCTGCCTTTCTCGGTTATTGTTTGGCAAACAACACATCAACTGCTTTTCTATCTGCACGTGCCAAATTTGCGAGAAACATAATTCAGCTTCAAACATGAAGGGAAGCCCAGTTCAAGACTGTAGGGTTGTCTGCCTTAGCCCTAAGAGGGAGCTGTTTTGTCTGAAGGAAATCCAATTCCACTCCGTGGTTGGACAGCGAAGAAAGCAAAAGGAAAAACAAGAAAACAAACAATCGAAGAAAAAAACAAACGCACAAGTGATTAGAGAAACGAAAACAAACAACTCCTGGGAGGGGGGGGGGGAGCCCGCAACGAC
>CM065720.1:45641337-45651337 GCA_033310375.1 Conus canariensis
AGGGGTGGGAGGGATGCGCCCGTGTGTGCGCACACACACAGACTACCTTGGCTTGGCTATGATATGGCTTAGGATAATGAAAGACCCTCGAAAAACAAGCAAAAAAAAAAAAAGAAAACAGAAAAAGGCGCTAGAACAGAATTGGGTCATTTCAGTTTTTGTTTAATATTATCAACATATGACTTGCTGCTTTCGCTGATTATATAAAACACTCTGTTGTTGAGATGCGGTTAGAACACCAGGAGCGGGTGTTGGTCTTTTGGTCACTAAGAAGCATTTTCTGGATCAACAATATAAAACATCTTCAGATTACTGAGAGAGAGAGAGAGAGAGAGAGAGAGAGAGAGAGAGAGAGAGAGAGAAGAGAGAGAGAGAGAGAGAGCATACAACCTGAACCGAGAGACATACACACATACGGACTCAGGACATAGATACAAAAATTGGCACATTAACAAACACATCCAAAAGAAAAGGGGAAAAAATCCAAACAATTTATTTTTTTTAATCCTGCTATTCCCAGTGTTACTCATCACCGCGCACGCTGATAGCATTTGGTTCCACAGATCAAAAAAAAAAAAAGAAGAAGAAGAAGAAGAAGCAAACAACTAAAAGAGACTTTCAGTTTCGAGCATTTCTTTCTATTCCTCCTAACTCGATCGCCTCAGAAGAATGGAACCATTCCCGGATGAACTACTCTCCATCGTTGAACCTTCCTCCGTTTATTTATTGTTTCACAAACAAACACATCGACCTCTATTCCATTTCTTTTTTTTTGCCTGGGCCAATTGACAAGAAAGCTAATTCTGCCGAAACACGAGAGGGAGCTCACCCCCCATCCCTCTATCCTGTGGAGCTGTCTGCCTCACCCTACGAATGCGCTCTTTTGTCTGAAAGAAATCCTGTTCCAGTTTAATGAATAGGAAGCGAAATGCAGCCAGGAAAAAAAATAATCAATAATGAAACAACCATTTCCTTCAGTTCGTTATTGTATGTATGCACATGTACGTGAGATTGCGTACGTGCGCGCGTGCGCGCGCACGCACGCACGCACGCACGCACACACAACACACGCACGCACGCACGCACGCACGCACGCACGCACGCACGCACGCACGCACACATACACACACACACATGACCGCGCATGAGCGCACACGTAAAAACATTCTTACGTACGCTCACTCACACAGACACACAGATACACAGACACACAGACACACACACAACACACATACACACACACACACACACACACACACACACACACACACACACACCACACGCACACACACACACACACACACACACACCACGCACCACGCACGCACACACACACACACACACACACACACACACACACACACACACACACACACAGAGTGCATGCATACAAACATAGAGACACACTCAATCAAACACACAAAAGCAGACTTCCACTCGAGTACGTATAGATGCAAATATGCACGCACGTGATATATGAGAGAGAGAGAGAGAGAGAGAGAGAGAGAGAGAGAGAGAGAGAGAGAGAGAGAGAGAGAGAGAGAGAGGAACGTGTCGCGGATCTCATAGCACGAGATAAATACACGTACATACAGAAATGTCAAACATAAAAAAAAGGAATAGAAAAAGAAAAAAAAATCAAATTAAACATATAACAAATCCAAATGATTACTCCATCCCACCCCGTTAGTTCCTCTGTTATTGTGTTATTGTTCAGTGCTGCAACCACCTTCTTATTTGGTTCCATGAATCTCAAAATCAAAAAGGACCTCCGATTCTAAACAGTTTATAAAATTCTTCTTATAACTCGATGTCCCTAGCAGAATTCAGTCGCCACTCGAACCACTCCTTTCCCTTTACTTCGTCTGTTTCTCAGTTATTGTTTCGCAAACAACACATCGACGGCTATTCCATCTGCAAGTTGCTACTTTTTTCAGGAAATCTAATTCAGCTCAGAATACGAAGGGATGCCCAGTTCAAGCCTGTAGAGTGGTCAGCCTTAGCTCTAAGAGAAACTATTTTGTCTGAAGAAAACCCAGTGCCAGTTCGAGTTTTGGAAGCGAAGGGAGGAAATGGATAACAAACAAACAAACAAATAAATATCAACAAACGGGTAAATAAGAAAGAAGAGACCAAGTACAGGTAAAAGACAGAAAAAAGAAAAAAAAAAGTGATGATAATGAGACCAGCCGCCGTGGCGAAGTGTTAGCGTCATGGACACCCAGCTGTGAAGTCGTGGGGTTGATTCTCGTCAAAGCGATTTATTTGTGGGTTTTCTCTGCTCTAACCGGCTCCTATCAAGAAGGGAGTTTGCTATGGGCTCAACTGGGAAGACTGGGACAACACAGCTGAGTTTCGACTTCTCACTGGACGCGTCTCTGAGAATGTTGTTCAAATTTCCGGACCAAGACTTCGGGTGTCTGTGTCTCCCAAGCCTGTTTGACGCCGATCTCTCTCTCTCTCTCTCTCTCTCTCTCTCTCTCTCTCTCTCTCTACATATATATTATATATATATATATATATATATATATATATATATATATATATATATATATATATTTCTTGCAGTCATTGCAACACCAAGCTGCTCTGTAAGTTGCTGGAATGGTGCTCGGTACTTATCCTTGGAATTTATTAGTTTATTGTAATTTTGTCCCTTGTGGATTCATTCCAAGAACTGGCCCTCAGCACTTGTGTCTTAAGAGGTTATCTTTTTATATTTTTTACTTTTCACAAGAAAATGTAGCTTGTTTTGCTCTTTCATGATTTTCTTTTGCTTCTTAGGTGGCACCTTTGGTTGGTTTTTATGAAAACTCAACAAGCATACTACGGTATTGCACACCAGCTTTTTCTGGGATAGCATTCTTCTTAAAACCGAAAAAGCAGAGGAGTCAAATTACCACTTTCCGCGGTCACTGAGGAGAAACAATCAGGTTTCGAAATATTGGTATCTGACCAGGAGTTATATGTTAGTGAGTTTTCTCCCTATTGGAGACTGTCTCCCACTTGGAGAGTATAAGCTTGCTGAAGGCTCATTTTGAGAAGCATTTATTTTATTTTTTCCCCATTCACCCACTCAAGCACATACTGTTAGTTAGGCAGAATCATCTACCATTGCAGATATGAATGCTTATCTCCCCCTATTTCTTCAATCTAAGACATAAGAGCAACCTTTGTTTATAACTGAATATATATATATATATATATATATATATATTTGTTAAAAGGAAAGGTTTAAAATTTTACCTACAACGTTGTTTCATGCGGTTGCAATCGTCAGGATGTGGTGGGTCTGTGCTGCCGGTGTTTTATAACTGCTTGTGTTGTCTGTCATCACGTGCTGTCTGTGTTTTTCGTGTGTTTCTGATTCTTGTTCACTGATAGGAATTTCCACTTGTGCCTGCAGTTGTTAACCATTTCTATCCTGGTGTTTAAAGTTGCCATTCGTGGTTTGCATAGTATTATGTATTTTTCTGTTGAGCATAGGTTACATCTTTTTGAAATATTGTTATATGGTGCTGCTCTTTTTATGATTTTCCAGGATATATTGTAGTCTATTTTTTTCTCTTTGAGCTTCCAGATGTATTTACTCAATTCTGTTTGGTTTTTGTATCTTTCTTTGTTAAATGACTGTTTGTGGTTTGCATATCTAGTTTTAAATTGGTTTTCAGTAATACCTATATATGTTTCTTCTGCGTTCTCTGATGTTACAGTGGCTTGGTACACAATGTTGTTGCAGAGGCATTTGTTGCTCAGAGGGCACTGTTCTTTCTTGATGCAGTTGCAAGATTTCCTTTCGTCACCCTCGTTTTTCTCTATACTGCTTTTCATTTTGTTGGTTGAATCAATGATGTTTTTAAGGTTGGGCATACATGAGTATGATAATTTGATGTTACTTTTGTTAAATATCTTGGATAATTTGTGCTCTTTTGGAAATGATGATGTTAGGATTCTAAAGAATTCTTTCCCTATATTTGTTTTTACTCTTCCGTCATATGGGGGGTTGAACCATATGATCTTCCTTTTCCTGTTCTTCTTGTGTCTGCTCATGTTATTATCTGGATCATATTGTAGTTTGTAGTTGTAGCCACTTTTGTGTAACGCTTCTTGATATTCAGCTGCAGCGTTATTGAATGCTGTTTCATTACATGACAGGTTAGATAATCTCTTATTTATGCCTCTGGGTATTGTTTTTAGTATGGAAGGTGGATGGTTACTTTTGATATTTACATAGACAGGTATGTCATTTGGTTTTTTGTATGGTTTATATATGTGCTGGTTGAGGTCTAACGTTATATCTAGGTAGTTCACTATCTTTTTATTTGCTTCAATAGTGATTTTTAGATTTTGGTTTTGGAAGATTTTACACAGTTCTTTTTTCTTATTTTCAATGTTTCTAGGGCTGTCGCTCAGCGCAGCGAGGCCGTCATCTCTGTAGAGTCCGACTTGTTTTCCAAGTTTTTTTTGGATGTAAGATAGTATGAATAGTCCGACAAGTTCGCAAGTTTCGGCGCCATCATACGATCCCATTGTAACATCAAAAGTTGAATTCTTGCTTGCGCTCTTGGTCCAGATTTCATTTTTGCTGTGTAGTAGAGTTTTCTTTGTATGGAAAATGATTTCCATTTCTGACCCTGGTATTTCAGTATATTTGTTGGCAAATTTTATAGCTTTGGTGAGTAGATCTTCATCTATAGATGGATAGAAGTCTACTATGTCAAATGTTATAAAAACTGTATTTCCTTGCTTGTTGAGGTTTTTGAACCATTGTATGACTTCGTATGTGTTTTTCCAGAGGTTGAGTTCAGTGTTCTCTCTTATGTTTTTTATGGCTTTTTCTAAGATTTTTTTGCTGATTTTTCCTAATTCAGATTTGGATGGATTTATCAATCTGCATGTTGGGTTATTCAGAAAGTTGGGTTTGTGGTCTTTAAGTGTTATAAAAGCTTCTCTTGCTGCTGTTGTCTCCACTCTATCGCTTAAGTCCATTTGGTGCACAAGCTCCTTTTCTTTTTTTCTAATGTACTCGTATGTAGTTTTATCAGCTTTTTTGTAATTTTTTTGGATGTTTTTATCGAGAAGCTGTGAGTACTCTTCAGTTTCCATTTTGTAGAAGTTGCTGGTTTTGTCTGCTTTCACAAATATTTTTTTGTCATTTTGGATTTGTTTGATTTCGTTTTTTAACGATGTTTGGAATTCGTTATTTAATTTTTTGAATTCTATATTAGCTATCATCCTTTTCATTTTATCCTCAAATGTCTTCATTTCTTCAATGGCTGGTGGAGCTCGCCATGTTTTGAAGTCGTATGTGTTTTTATCTTCTTTCTTGGCATTAGGGTTCAAAAAGAAAAATGCCTTGCCACCATTATCTATTTTTGTAAAATCTCTGTTGGCACTTGCCACCATTATCTTAATAGCTCCTCACGTTGAGCGCTTTAAACCAACAGATTTTAAAATGGACAAAATCAATTTTAAACAATCTACTAAAAACATACCTTTCGCCAAACCTCAGTGCTATATGAAAAGAATGATAGAACAGACAGAAAAGTTTATCAAAAACATGAGATGGAAGGCATTTTTCTTTTTGAACCCTAATGCCAAGAAAGAAGATAAAAACACATACGACTTCAAAACATGGCGAGCTCCACCAGCCATTGAAGAAATGAAGACATTTGAGGATAAAATGAAAAGGATGATAGCTAATATAGAATTCAAAAAATTAAATAACGAATTCCAAACATCGTTAAAAAACGAAATCAAACAAATCCAAAATGACAAAAAAATATTTGTGAAAGCAGACAAAACCAGCAACTTCTACAAAATGGAAACTGAAGAGTACTCACAGCTTCTCGATAAAAACATCCAAAAAAATTACAAAAAAGCTGATAAAACTACATACGAGTACATTAGAAAAAAAGAAAAGGAGCTTGTGCACCAAATGGACTTAAGCGATAGAGTGGAGACAACAGCAGCAAGAGAAGCTTTTATAACACTTAAAGACCACAAACCCAACTTTCTGAATAACCCAACATGCAGATTGATAAATCCATCCAAATCTGAATTAGGAAAAATCAGCAAAAAAATCTTAGAAAAAGCCATAAAAAACATAAGAGAGAACACTGAACTCAACCTCTGGAAAAACACATACGAAGTCATACAATGGTTCAAAAACCTCAACAAGCAAGGAAATACAGTTTTTATAACATTTGACATAGTAGACTTCTATCCATCTATAGATGAAGATCTACTCACCAAAGCTATAAAATTTGCCAACAAATATACTGAAATACCAGGGTCAGAAATGGAAATCATTTTCCATACAAAGAAAACTCTACTACACAGCAAAAATGAAATCTGGACCAAGAGCGCAAGCAAGAATTCAACTTTTGATGTTACAATGGGATCGTATGATGGCGCCGAAACTTGCGAACTTGTCGGACTATTCATACTATCTTACATCCAAAAAAAACTTGGAAAACAAGTCGGACTCTACAGAGATGACGGCCTCGCTGCGCTGAGCGACAGCCCTAGAAACATTGAAAATAAGAAAAAAGAACTGTGTAAAATCTTCCAAAACCAAAATCTAAAAATCACTATTGAAGCAAATAAAAAGATAGTGAACTACCTAGATATAACGTTAGACCTCAACCAGCACATATATAAACCATACAAAAAACCAAATGACATACCTGTCTATGTAAATATCAAAAGTAACCATCCACCTTCCATACTAAAAACAATACCCAGAGGCATAAATAAGAGATTATCTAACCTGTCATGTAATGAAACAGCATTCAATAACGCTGCAGCTGAATATCAAGAAGCGTTACACAAAAGTGGCTACAACTACAAACTACAATATGATCCAGATAATAACATGAGCAGACACAAGAAGAACAGGAAAAGGAAGATCATATGGTTCAACCCCCCATATGACGGAAGAGTAAAAACAAATATAGGGAAAGAATTCTTTAGAATCCTAACATCATCATTTCCAAAAGAGCACAAATTATCCAAGATATTTAACAAAAGTAACATCAAATTATCATACTCATGTATGCCCAACCTTAAAAACATCATTGATTCAACCAACAAAATGAAAAGCAGTATAGAGAAAAACGAGGGTGACGAAAGGAAATCTTGCAACTGCATCAAGAAAGAACAGTGCCCTCTGAGCAACAAATGCCTCTGCAACAACATTGTGTACCAAGCCACTGTAACATCAGAGAACGCAGAAGAAACATATATAGGTATTACTGAAAACCAATTTAAAACTAGATATGCAAACCACAAACAGTCATTTAACAAAGAAAGATACAAAAACCAAACAGAATTGAGTAAATACATCTGGAAGCTCAAAGAGAAAAAAATAGACTACAATATATCCTGGAAAATCATAAAAAGAGCAGCACCATATAACAATATTTCAAAAAGATGTAACCTATGCTCAACAGAAAAATACATAATACTATGCAAACCACGAATGGCAACTTTAAACACCAGGATAGAAATGGTTAACAACTGCAGGCACAAGTGGAAATTCCTATCAGTGAACAAGAATCAGAAACACACGAAAAACACAGACAGCACGTGATGACAGACAACACAAGCAGTTATAAAACACCGGCAGCACAGACCCACCACATCCTGACGATTGCAACCGCATGAAACAACGTTGTAGGTAAAATTTTAAACCTTTCCTTTTAACAAATGTTGCTCCCAGTGCGGTTGAGCATTTTTGTAAAATCTCTGTTGGCACTTGCCACCATTATCTATATATATATATATATATATAGATCAATGTAGTTGCACAGCCTAAAACGATTCTAAAAGTGCTCAACCCCTTGGGGAGCAACATTTGGTAAAATAAGTGTTAAAAAGGAATGTTAAAATACTCTACAAATTTGTTTCAAGCTGGGTGGCTATCTTCAGGATGATATTCAATGTAGTTGCACAGCCTAAAACGATTCTAAAAGTGCTCAACCCCTTGGGGAGCAACATTTGGTAAAATAAGTGTTAAGTGTTGTGAAGATAGCCACCCAGCTTGAAACAAATTTGTAGAGTATTTTAACATTCCTTTTTAACACTTATTTTAACATATATATATATATATATATATATATATATATATATATATATATATATATATATATATATATATAATGAAAGTAAGCGCAGAATACAGCCCTGTCACGCGGCCTCAGACCAGAACTGACATCATCTTCATCAGTCTCATCCATCAGCATCAAAATGTTTCAAATTTTGTGGCCCTTCACGCCCTGCTTTCATGGTGACCCTAGCTTGATTGCCTCTCCACGTCTATGGCCTTGGTTTGATTCTCTCTCTATTTCTCTCTCTCTCATACACACACACACACACACACATACATACACTAGCTCTAATTCTCCCTCAGCTTCTACTGGAAGTCAGTGGAGCGCCAGTCTGAAGTACAATTCACCAGGGGGCTCCTTTAGTTCCGTCCGTCAGTAGCGTGCAAACGCATTGGTTTCTGCAAATAGCATCTTTGTCCATTCTGCAATATTGTCATCATTTTCTCCAAAATGCTGCTGTTGGGTTTGACGCATGTGTTCATTGGTGTATGGTCATGATATTTGCAACACAGGTAATTAAAACAGAAGGAATTTTGCTCAGAGCAGAATTTTGTTTGCATGAACAGTGCAGTTTTCACGACTACGTATGCTGTTGCTTGCGATTAGGTTGGTTACTGCAAGTTATTGTGATCTCTACCTGTGCTCCTATCAGTTGTTTGGAACAGAGGAAGACGAGCGCAAAACCGTATTCGTGGGTGGAGAGTGTTCCGCGACGATGCACCTGAAAACATCTCCACTAATTTTGAAAGTTTCTGTTCAAACCCGTGGTACAATATAGTTGTTAGAACCACATGGACATGAGGCCCAAGTAATGAAAAATGTTTATGCATTGTGGGAGGAGACAACTATGTGTGTTGTGCAGGAGCGCGGTTTGTTGAATCTACTCGTGTCTGCAGATGCAGAATGGTTTACTTACTTCTCTGAGACAATACAGAAACGTCTGAAAGAATAATCGCGGGTGTCGTTCTGTGGATGGAGTTAAGTTTGCTATAATAGATTATGCAATGCAGTGCCAGACTGCATGCACATTTGATCTGGAAAAGCCATGATCATGGAAGAAAAAATACGTTTCTGAGTTGTTGTTTTATTAACTGCTTCTGTTGCTTGAGCATTAAAAGACAGTGAGCTAGCATGTTTAGAAGTGTTACACTGAGAAGCTGCAGCTTTAGTCCCTCGTCCACTCGCTGGATGCGTTTCTCATGCAAATATTCTATGATGGTGCTGTTTACAGTCTGATGGACTGAAACTCTTAGGATGGTTTGTCATGTAGTTATAATGACACCCCAAAGACGCATTGTGCAATCCCAGCTATTGATTGTTCGTCCGTCGATTCGACGAGAACCACTTCAGTTATCCTGGGGTTGAGGGGGGGAGGGGGGGGGAAGAGATGATTTGTGGATACACAGATGGCTGATCAAGCCGATGCCTGCACGGAATGTGCGGTGACAGCTTGGACATGCAATGTGGGAGACCTGCTCTTGTTTGCTGGTGCGGGCTTTCCTTGCCTATCTCTTTTGTTGCGCTGCAGCTGTCCTCCTTTCTTCACATAAACAGGCACCTTTGAGGATAGAGTAGCATCATCTACCGCGATCCATAGCAGTTTGTTCCCATGTGTCAGGGTTGATATCAAACGCTTTCAAGGATGTTTTGAGAGTGTCTTTGAAGCGTTTCTTCTAATCTCCATGGAAACACTTTTCTTGCTGCAGCTCAATGTAGAAGAGTCGCTCGAGTAGCCGGTAGTCACATTGCTGAGCTATACAGACTGTTTGAAGACGAGATTGCTGTGCTTGAGTGGAGTTTTATCAGCTAAACAAAATTGGATAATTTTTTCTTCTTCTGATATCAACATACTGGACGATCATTCACCAAGAACAAGAAGATAATTGTTC
>CM065720.1:45673837-45676337 GCA_033310375.1 Conus canariensis
TGTCTGTCTGTCTGTCTGTCTGCTCTCTCTCTCTCTCTCTCTCTCTCTCTCTCTCTCTCCTCTCAACATATGCGATTTAAAGTGGATAAGTGAGCAGCGAGAATCATCTCTCTGTCTCTTTTTCTGTCTCTGTCTCTGTCTGCTGTCTGTCTGTCTGTCTGTCTGTCTGTCTCTCACTCTCCTCTCTCTCTCTCTCTCTCTCTCTCTCTCTCTCTCTCTCCTCTCTCTCCCTCCTTCTCCCTACTGTCATTCGTTCTTCCTTACTTTAACCCTTTCTCCTTTCTTTCTTCTTCGTCTTCGTTATGTGTGTTGTCAAATCTTTCTATAGTTGGAGTTTTCCATTTTCTTCCTCTGTCTTGATCTGTCTTTAGCGTTCTGAGAGCAACGCATCGCTTCACTTAAGATAATTGATTTTACCTTTCGTCCACTCAAACAAATTACTGACAATCCTTACAGGAGTGCCGATGGTTTTCTTCTCTTTTTCGTCCTCTAGTCTATTGTCTCAGCAGGAGAGGGCAAAACATTAAGAGAGAAAAAACGAGGTTAAAGAACAACAGAAAACAAAAACAAAACAAAAAAGAAGGAAAGAATGTGTGTGTGTGTGTGTGGTGTGTGTGTGTGTGTGTGTGTGTGTGTGTGTGTGTGTGTGTGTGTGTGTGTGTGTGCGCGGGCGGGCGGGTGGGTGCGCGCGCGTGTATGTGTGCCTTGGAGCGGGAAATATGGCCACTCCAGACTGCTATGTTGTCAATTAGAGAATTTAAAGGTGGTTAAGATGCAGGAAACGACTATGTCCCAAGCGGTGTTTAACGGCGTCATTATTCGAGATAAGTGGGTAGCAGAATTGTATGGCTCTCGAGGCTAAATCATTGTGTGGTCTCTTACAGCAAACGGTGGTTTCTCACTCAACTCCCAATTTCTTCCCAACCTTTACAAACTTTGCCGTTTTCCCTCTGACAACATAATGCCAGGATAACCCTAATGTCTGCACGTATGTATCTCTAGCTGTAGATGAAAAAAGCAGTGAAAATCATTTCCCTCTGTGTGTCTAACAGATAGACAAACAGACACAGACAGACAGACAGACAGACAGACAAGACACACAACACACACACACACACACACACACACACACACACACACACACACACACGAACATGCAGACAGACAGACAGACACACACACACACACACACACACACAACACACATATGCACACAATCACGCTCACATGCACGCACACACAGAGTCAGAGAGACAGAGAGACAGACAGACAGACCCACCACACGAGGGAGAGAGAGAGAGAGAGAGAGAGAGAGAGAGAGAGAGAGAGAAGAGAGAGAGAGAGAGAACACTGAACACTGAACACTTTTAATGTCATTGGCTATATAGCCTTTGTGACATGGGGGTGCAAACAAAAGAACAAAACAAGATAAGGCAAGGTAACAAGTCCAAACAGATATGCAAGAAATTGAATGCTTGGCTTCAAGCAAAAACAGGCCTACGTCGAGACCATCCGAAATAACGCTATTCTAAAAAAAATAGCATGAATACAACATAAATCTTCTTCAGAATTCGTATTCTTTACTAATTACATCAGTTCGAGTTAGTTTTTTTGTTTCTGATGTTCAAAGCTTCTGCAGTATACTTTGCAAGAGATTTCACAGAATCATCGTCATAGTTCATTTTTAGCACACCAACTGTGTCCTCATTTTTAGCAGATTGTTTTTCAAAAATTATGCATTTTTCGCGTATACTGCTGTATTCTGTACAATGGAATAGGAATGCTTCTCATCTTCCCTAGAGGAACCACACAATGGACAAGGCGACAGTGTAGAGGGCTCAGTAAGAAACCATTTTTTATGGGCGTTCAAACCAAGAGTTCTGGATCTAAGCCTGGCAAGGCAAATTCTATGCCACCTGCACGTAATCAACGATACATATTTTTCTGTTTCAAATATACTTTTAAAACTAAAAAACCAGCTGTACCGTTCTGTGTTTTCCATTTTGGAATGCCAGTTCTGTTTGTAAGAAGCAATCATCCTATCTTTAAATTCCAAAATAAATCCGTTTTCATATCCAACCCCCTGGCACATCCGAGAGAGAGAGAGAGAGAGAGAGAGAGAGAGAGAGAGAGAGAGAGAGCTCACACAGGCTCACAAACATGTGTCCACTTGAACATCCCATCCCATCCTTTCCCGCGAAAAGAGAAATCCAATAAAACTTACCCACTTACTATGACAGCAAGATTTCCCCCTCTAAAGATCCTTTCACCAAAACATGTTTCTGTGTTTCCTGTGGAGGAGCAGGACGCATGAAGGCCTTTTTTTCTCCCCAAATATTCTCATCCACTCTTTCCTCTCAACTCATTGTGAGAGGTAAAGCAGCAACGTCAACAACAAAGAAAAGACGTCCTTCAGTCTCTTCAATCTGATACGCCGCGGAGAGAGAGAGAGAGAGAGAGAGAGAGAGAGAGAGAGGAGAGAGAGAGAGAGGAGAGAGAG
>CM065720.1:45698837-45708837 GCA_033310375.1 Conus canariensis
ACTGACATGGGTTTGCACAATATTTAGATGGAATAAATTCCTGCCGTAGATCTCTGAGAGCAGAGCAGAGGAACAAAAAGTGTAGTTCGTCATCGTTTACCTTTTGACATAGTGGGCATGTAAAACTATCATCCTGAACTCCATTATACCTTTTACGATGTACTGCTATATCGGAAACCCCAAATCTGAACTTTGTCATGTAATTCTTAATACGTCTGTCAATATCGAGTGAAAGATACGTTTCACAATTATTAAACGACTTAAATGTTCTGTACCATGAAAACCTAACACTTTCCTGAATATGTTCATGCCAGTTTTGCCATCTGTTATCAATGAGTCTTTGACGAAATACTTGCAAAAAATATTTCACATTTTCCACAGCCTGGTTCAGCCATACAAATCCAAAACCATTTTGAAATAGTATCTTACGAACACCTAACGCCCACGTGGATTTACCACGTGAATCTAACCAGAATAACATTTTGTAAGCCTTCAATGGTAACCTATTATCATTCATCCGTGATATCTTTAGCCAATATCTGATACACTGCACACGTGAATTTATATAAATAGGATGACGTCCAGTATCTCCATAAACTAAATCATTAGGTGTTTTTAGAGCATACAAATGAACCTTTTCAATATGGACAGCAGCAGCATCCAATCCCCACAATTCAGCACCATGGAGAGCAATGGGTTGCACCTGAGTATCAAATGTCTTTAACAATACTTTAAGTGAATTATTCTTAAGTACGTACAATCTTTGCAGAACGCATAGAAGAGCATTTCTTGCCCTGCTTGCAAGATCTGTACAAGCAGCCACAAAACTAAGCCGGGTTGAAAAATAAATACCAAGATATTTATAACAATTAACAACAGCCATTTGGTCCCCATTAAAAGACCATCTCTCTCTTGCTGCAAGGAAACCCCCTTTTCTAAATACAGCGATGTTGCTCTTTTTCATATTTACCTTAAGTTGGAGTTTTGATGCTGCATTACACAAATTGTTCAACTGGGTCTGAAGGCCCACTGGGGTGTCTGACAACAAAGCTATATCATCTGCCAATAGCAAAATACATAATTCAGCTACATCTGGAGACAGGGTTGCTCCATGCCTTCCCTTCTCTATTATTTCTTGTGCCAATTCGTTAATAAATAAGGAAAACAAAACAGGGCTACACGTATCTCCTTGCTTAACACCTTTTGTACAAACTACGTAATTTGTAAAATTTCCACCACACCTGACCTTTGCTTTCACACAGTCATACATGCTCTTAATACAACGATGCATCTTACCCTTTATCCCATTTTTTTTAAGTATTGGCCAAAGCAATTAATTTTCTAGACACTGAATCGAATGCCTTTTCGAAATCAATAAAGGCTACGTACAATTTGCGATTCCATGAAAACTGTTTCTGTATAATTGCCAAAAGTGTAAACATTTGATCGATAGTTGAATAACCTTTCTTAAAACCCGCTTGCCACTCACCTGTACTATTATTATGTTCAACCCATTCTTGCAATCTACAGTTAATTATAGAACTATATAACTTACTACTTATATCACAAAGTGATATGCCCCTATAATTGTTTGAATCATTGACTTCACCTTTCTTAAATAAAGGCAGTATAATTGATTCTGTCCAGTTATCAGGAAATACCCCTTTGTCAAAGAGTACATTAAAAAATCTGACGAAGAAATTAATTACGGCGTTTCCAGCATTTTTATATAATTCTCCAACTATACCATCAGGGCCTGCAGCTTTTCTGTTCTTGAGTTTTTTAATTGCAGAGATTACTTCTATTCTAGAGATCGGACAATCGAGGAAACTTGCATCGCTATTGATATCGAGAAAAGTACCTTCTTCATCAGTTTCTTCTACGTCTTCTTCAGTATCTTCTTCGAGAAGTTCTTTGAAATGTTGATACCAATCGTTTACAGAAATATTGTTACAAGTATTACTATGTCTAACTGATATTTTGCGCAAATGCTTCCAGAACTCTTGCTGATTTTTGATTGAGTTAACTAAATTGCATAATAAAGTAGAGTTATACTCATTCTCTTTCCTCTTTAAAAGATTTTTATACTCTCTTCGAGCTTTACAATAAACGTCTCTGTCTTTATCGTCTAACGTCCTTCTAGATATTCTAAGGAGTTGCTTCACGTCTTTTTTTTGTTCTATGACGTTCATGATCAAACCAATCATCCTTCTGAATATCATTTCATCTTATTTGTTTCCTCATGCATTCTGCCTGTTCTTTTACACAAGCGTTAAATATATGTAAAGCAGCGTTAACATCATCATCGATCAAGTTGACAGCTTCCTCCAGCATTAATAATGCATGCTGACTAACAGTCCGGCCATACCCCTAGATAGACATTTTCAAATTACTGTCCTGGTCTAAGTAATACTTTTTACCCTCGATGACCAAGTGATCAAAGATCATTGACACTTTTTTATTTTCTTTCTTGGCAACTTTCACATGAGGAACAAGTTTTTTGCGCACTTCTCTCACGCGCTGGGAGAAATCTTCTCCAACAAACACTTTAGTACCTTTCAACTTGTGCCTGGCACCCAGAATGGCTTCCTTATCCTTAAAAAATGTACAACGACCAATGACTGGAGAGTCCGGTTTCCCGTTCAACCTGTGGAGCCTGTCGAATTCTACATCCCTTGACAGTTCTAATTGGTCAGTCAATAAATCGTGTACAAGGCCCTCACAGACCTGCCTGGTTTCCTGGTCTCTCCTGGGAATGCCATAAAAAATTACATTGTTCCTCTTAGAGCGACATTCTAAGTCATCAGTCTTTCGCTCAAGTTTCTGCATCTGTTCATGCAGTCTGTCATTCTCCGCCTTCAAGTTTTCATTATCACGCCTTAGATCGATGACCTCCTTCTTCAGGGATAAGACCTCATCATGCAGTCCAGAATACATCCTTTCATGTCTCTCATGTCAGCTTTCATGCCATCAAACTTACAGTTCAGGTCCTGCATGGAAGACATGACATCACGGAGAGTGGGCTCTGCAGCTGTCCGAGACGGAGAGGTGTGGGATGCCGGTGAACCTCCGCTGGCGCTCTTCAGTCTGGTCTGCCTCAGGTCTGCTGCTTTGCTGCCAGTGACAGGTCCAGGGTTTAGCTCAACGTCACCACAACGCTGCAGTAAACGTCCGTAGTACAACAGAGAGAGGATCAACCCGACTGCGACACCGCTTTGCCACGTACGAATCCTTAATGTCCGACAGAATAAGGCGGCCTTTTTCAAATCACGTCGATGCATGAAAGCAAGAAATACGGCCACAAATCCACCACATACTACACGAAAAGAAAGAGGCACCGCTGGCATAATGTTGATTGCACAATGACACCTCGCAAAAACAACTGCAGACCTCACAATTTCCACTTGATTCCGGAGCTCCCAACTATTAATGCTTACTCGCTGCGTGCTGGAAGTGACCCCCGAGAGAGAGAGAGAGAGAGAGAGAGAGAGAGAGAGAGAGAGAGAGAGAGAGAGAGAGAGAGAGAGATTCTTTCAATTCAAACCATCCTCATGGCCGTGGACGTGAAGCAGCTGACACAACTAAAGTCTTTGTGATTGTTCGGGCAGTAGCTAATGGCGACCGTGATGGAAAAATCATGGGGCCAGTGGAGAGACAATTAGCGTCACGGTTACAGAAATGTTCGAATAGAAATAGGTAGATAGATAGATAGATAGATAGATAGATAGATAGATAGAAGATAGAAGATAGAGAGAGAGAGAGAGAGAGATGTCTATGTTCTCATTCTGTCTGTCTGTCTGCCTGTCTCTCTGTCTGTTTGTCTGTGTCATTCTGTCAGTCAGTTTGTCTGTCTGTCTCTCTGTCTACATATCCCTGTCTCTGTCTCATACTGTCTGTCTGTCTGTCTCTCTCCCTCTCTGTGTCCCTCTTGGTATATGTCTGTCTCTCTCTGTCTGTCTGTCTGTTTGTTTGTCTTTGCTTTGTTTGTCTCTCTGTCCGTCTGTATACACAGACAGAAAGTAACTAATGGCGACCAAGATGTAAGGATCATGGGCCCTTGGAGAGACAATTAGCGGCATCATTACAGACGAGTGCGTATTTAAGATGGAACGATAGATAGATAGGTAGATAGAGAGATGGATGGACAGATAGATAGATAGATAAATAGTGGATGATAGATAGATAGATGGACAGATAGATAGGTAGACAGGTACATACATACATACATACTACATACATACATACGAGAGAGAGAGAGAGAGAGAGAGAGAGAGAGAGAGAGAGAGAGAGAGAGAGAGAGAGAGATGGTTGTAAACAGTGCGTCCACTCAACTGATTGTTTAAGGTGCAGCAAATCGACACAGAGATTAGAATGAAGAATCTATTCATTGTCATTGATCTTCGACACCTCGAGATTTGAAGCAAAAGAGATGGTATGACCTTTTCGAATTTGGTCTGCCGATAATCAAGAAGAATATAATTATAATGACTGCTCAAGTGGAGGAATTATCAGCATTGTTATTGGAGATAAATTGGTTCAGGAAAAAGATACTTAATGTTTTTTCTTTCGTTTTTTTTGGTGATTAGCTCTTTTGCCGATTTCATTTCTGCAGGATACTCAGTTTACCATATCCCTCTCCTTCCCACATTTTAAACTTCTACAATGTTTTCTTATTTTTTAAAGAAGTCGCGGATATGTTTGCGTGTGTGTTTCTTTCTTTTTCTTTTTTTTTTTGCTCATAGTCTACGGGTGCGATTAATCTTAAGGTTAGAAAGGAGGGATAGCTATCTCTTTATATATATTACTATTTATATTATCTCTATATCTATATTTTATCTATCTTTTACTGACCTGAGCTATGGTACTTGGATGAAGCCGCCATGGGTGTGTAGGAGAGAGAGAGAGAGGAGAGGAGAGAGAGAGAGAGAGAGAGGAAGAGGAGGGACAGAAGAGAGACGAGAGAGAAGAGAGAGGAAGGAGTAGTGAGAGAGTGTGGTGTGTGTGTGGTGTGTGTGTGTGTGTGTGTGTGATTGTTCGTTCATTTTGCTCGTAAGAAATTTTTAGCCGTCTCCATCAAAGATGAGCTCGCGATGTGTGTAGGCACTTTCGTTCACTTCCTCCTAAGAAATATTCAGAGTCTGCATCAAAACATCGTATGAACTTGTTTACGATGAAACTGTTTCATATCTAATTTAAATAAACACTCTTAACGATCTCTTAACGATCCCTCAGAAACTAGTTGAAAATCCTGCATTTGAATGAACATCAAAAAGACAGCCCTTCAAAGCTTATAAGATGTTAATGACTTTAGGAGTTCGTAGATAGAAATCTTGAATGTTGGGAATCTGTGATGGTTTGATTCAGCTTAGCTTTGGTTTTGTATGCCTGAATCAAGGTTTGGAAAATTACAAAATTCAAATGAAGAAATACGATAGCAAGAAGTTGATGATAGATGGCAAAGCTGGATTTAACACATTTAGAGCAGCAATAAATATTCTTCTTACCGAATACGCGAGCCGTTTTCAAACTGTAAAGCGTATAATTTATTTGACATGGACAGGCATATACTATGTCATATTGCAGGTTTTACATTTGGAACACTGGAAACTGGTGTGCATCCTCTCACGCTTGTTCTAAGGAAATACATATTACAGGAAAATACACAATCCGTTTATATTTACTTTCACATCTGTCAGAGAGAGAGAGAGAGAGAGAGAGAGAGAGAGAGAGAGAGAGAGAGAGAGAGAGAGAGAGAGAAGGGTGAGGTTCCCTGGTCAGTTGGACATAAACATCATTGTCTGATTTCCGCTAGATCTTCTCTAGATCCCGTAGAGTACGCTATGCAATAGAATGGGTCAGAAAATTGAAGTAAAGCACATGTTCTGGAAACTGGACAAAAACAAACCAAGAGACATTACACAAACAGAAACACTATTACATAAAACAATAATCATTAAATGCTCAACTTACGATCTATAGGAAAGAATAGGAAGAAAGACAATAACGGAGGGGGGGGGGGGGGGGTAAAATCAAGAAAAAAGACGTTCGTGTCCGCTAACGAGAGACATCATTATCAGGACCATCGCTTCTCCCTAAAAAGATTTCTTGTCAACATAATCCTATTTGTCGTTGTGTTTATTGTGTCTCTTTCCTTCTTACTCTATCTGTCTATCTGAGGTCGCGTCATGTTGTTTGCCTGTTGTTGGTCTGTCTCTCTGTTCGCGTTTGTGTTTCCGCTTCTGTTGTTTGTTGTCTGTCTCTCTGTCTCTGTCTCTGTATTTCTGTCTCTGTCACTTCCTCTGTCTCTTTATGTGTCTTTCTTTTTGTTTCTGTCTCTGTTCTTCTTCTCTGTCTCTCCTTCTCTTCTCTCTCTTCTCTGTCTCTCGCTTGTCCGTCCGTCTGTCTCAATCTCACACTCTCTCTCTTTCTTTCTCTCTCGCTCTCTTTGTCTCCTCCCCCTTCTCTCTCTCTTTGTATCCCCCAAACAAACAAACAAACAAACAGACATATCCTGACGCATGCATCCATTCATCCACACACACACACACACACACACACACACACACACACACACACACACACACACACGCACGCACGCACGCACGCACGCACGCAACCGCACACAACACACACACACACACACACACACACACACACACACACACACAACATTACACAGTAATACACACGTAAACACATATACAGATACACATACACAAATGTACGAATTTTATGTACACAGCAGATGCACAGAAAAACATGCACACCCATGTGCGCACGCGCGTGCACGCATATACGCACACACACAGACACGCACACGCACGCACGTACACACACCACACACACAGACACACACACACACACACACACACACACACACACACACACACACACACACATACACTCTCTCTCTCAGTCTCTCTCTCTCTCTCTCTGTCCGTCTGCTGCTGTCTGTCTGTCTGTCTGCCTGTCTCTCTGTCTGTCTGTCTGTTTGTCTCTCTCTCTCTCTCTCTCTCTCTCTCTCTCTCCGTGTGTGTGTATGTGAGATTGCGTGCGTGCATGAATGCGCACGCGCATGTGTATGTGTGTGTGTGTGTGTGTGTGTGTGTGTGTTGTGTGTGCGTGCGTGCGTGCGTGTGTGTGTGTGTGTGTGTGTGTGTGTGTGTGTGTGTGTGTGTGTGTGTGTGTGTGTGTGTGTGAGTCTTATTTTGTTTGTGTATTTGTTTTGATTTCTGGATGTGACTGATGAGCTTTGTGTGTTCTCATTCTCCTCCCACTCACTGAAAAATATTATTTGCATACATGCGTCTTGTCTCAAGAGGTTATGGAAAAGATAAAGAAATATAAAATATTATATAAATCGTACAAGAAGCACGTGCTTTTGCCATTCTTTTCGTCCGAATTCTGTCGTTGTCTTGCATGCTGCATTAGATATATCTCTGTTTTTCTCTGTCGGTCTGTCCGCTGTTTGTCCGTCTGTCTATTTGTCTCCCTGTCTGTCTGTCTGTCTGTCTGTCTGTCTTTCTGTCTGTCTGTCTCAAACACACACACACACACACACACACACACGCGCGCGCGCGCGCGCGCGCGCGCGCGCACGCACACATAAAAAGATAGATAGATACAGATATACACATCGGACTTATGCACGCACGCACGCATACACACACGCTCGCGCACGCGTGCACATGCACACACACACACACACACATACACTAACACTCAGAGAGAGAGAGAGAGAGAGAGAGAGAGAGAGAGACTCAAGACTCAAGACTCAAGACTCAAGATAATTTATTCATTTTAGGCCTTTGCCCCTCATGAAGGGGTGCAAGAAAATACAATCATAGAAGTACCATAAGAACTAGACACAGATAACAAACATGAATTCAGAAACGATCTTAAGATAGCATAAGGGATCGCAGTTTAAACGCTTTAAATAGATAAATCGACAAATTTCGGACTGTTTGTTCATGAGTACATGCCAAAAGCAGTGCTAATCTGAAATGGTTTGGGTCTTTGTAATACTTCAACGGTATATACTGAGTTCTTAAGTTTTGCAGGACAGGACAACATAACACAAAATGCAATTCGCTTTCTGTCTCCTCTCTGCAAAGCTGGCACATTAAATCTTCATCGCTATGGAATCGATGACGGTAATAATGCACAGCAATTTCAGAAATACCAAGTCTAAATCTAGTAGTTACATACCTTAAATGCGTATCCAGATGAAGCAAAAGATAAGTTTTAACATTAGGCACAATGCAAAACGTCCTGTAAACATTAAATCTTTCACTATTACTAATATGATAATTCCGCTCTTGCCATCTGCACGCAATTAGTCTATCTCTAAAGATTCGGAGAAAATCATCAATTGCATCAACCCCTTGGTTCAACCAGACATAACCAAACCCATACATGTATAATTTACAACGAACATTTGAAGCCCAGTTTCTTTTATCACGTTCGTCCAAATCAAACAACATGCGATAAGCCTTATATGGTAATCTATGCTCATCCATTCTTGTTAATTTTAACCAAAACCTAACACATTTTATAACAGAATTTATGTAAATAGGATACCTGTTCGTTTCTCCATACACCAGATCGTTTGGTGTTCGAAAATCGACGCCTAGAAAACGTTTGAGAGCGTACAAATGTACTTTTTCGCAATGTACAGCTGCATTATCCAGTCCCCATAATTCCGCACCATACTGAAGCATTGGCTGAATCTGTGAGTCGAATAATTTTAGAAGCGTGATCAGAGAATTATTTTTCAACTTATATAGTTTTTGCAAAATGCATAACAGAGCATTCTTGGCTCGGCTGGAAAGGCTATTGCACGCGGCTACAAAACTAAGCCTTGTAGAGAAGTATATTCCTAGGTATTTGTATACGTTAACAACAGGCATTCTTATTCCATTATAAGTCCATTTCTCAATAGCAGATAAATAACCCCCTTTCCTAAATACAACAACCTTACTTTTATTCATATTCACCTTCAAATGTAGTGCTGACGCTGCGCCATACAAACTGTTTATCTGTGTTTGCAGGCCAATAACTGTTTCTGCCAGCAAAGCTACATCATCAGCCAGTAATAATATAAACAGCTCAAAGTAATCATGTGTAAATACTGCACCATGTTTGCCTCTTCTTATAACTTCTAATGCTAATTCGTTGATAAATAAAGAGAACAATATAGGGCTGCAAACATCACCTTGTTTCACCCCACGTGTACAATTAATATACTCAGTCAATTTAACTCCACATCTGACCCTAGCTTTCACATTTATGTACATACTACGAATACATTTATACAACTTGCCTTTAATCCCATTTTTCAAAAGGATCGGCCATAACAAGCTTCTTTCTATGGAGTCAAACGCCTTTTCAAAGTCAATGAAGGCAACGTAAAGTTTACGGTTGAAACAAAACTGTTTTTGTATTAATGCTAACAAAGTAAACATATGGTCAGTTGTAGAATATCCTCTTTTAAATCCCGCTTGATGTTCGCCTGTCAAGTTATATTCTTCTATCCATTCTCTAAGTCTATTATTTATGACTGCACTATAAATTTTACTGCTAATGTCACACAAAGATATACCTCTATAATTGCTAGGATTATTTACATCGCCTTTTTTAAATAAAGGAGAGAGAGAGAGAGAGAGAGAGAGAGAGAGAGAGAGAGAGAGAGAGAGAGACAGACAGACAGACAGACAGACAGACAGACAGACAGACAGACAGACAGACAGACAGAGACAAACAGACACAGACAGAGACACACAGAGAGACAGATATTGTCGGGCGACTTCTTGTACATGAATGACAATATCAAACACTCTCTGTCTGTCTGTCTGTCTGTCTGTCTGTCTGTTTCTCTCTCTCTCTCTCTCTCTCTCTCTCTGTGTGTGTGTGTGTGTGTGTGTGTGTGTGTGTGTGTGTGTGTGTGTGTGTGTGTGTGTGTATGTGTGTGTGTGTGTGTGTGTGTGTGTGTGTGATTTTT
>CM065720.1:45733837-45741337 GCA_033310375.1 Conus canariensis
AACCTTTTCCTAGACAAAATGACTTTCTTATCTTTAAAGCAGGAATAGCAAATCCAGCCCCTGTGTATGATTCCAAAACTGAACCATATGTAAAAATCTTTAAATGATTCGGATACGTATTTTCTAGATGTTCTTTTGCTTCAACGGATATGAGATTGATGTTATCTTCTATTTTTAGAGTTGTATAATCTGTATCGAATCTAGCAGAAATATGTTCCCACTGAGGAATAATGGGTATTATGGGACTACGTGAAATTGATGTAATATCAATATCACAACTCTTAAAAAGATCATCTGTATAGTTTCTAATAGGTTGAAGATATGAAATGTTTTGCGCTCTCTTCGGGAAATCCTGTCTTGAGTCAAGAAAAATGTCATTTGTCACTGAATTAGAAACTGAAAGACATCTAGTCACATACTTTGCAGTGGCCAACTTCCGTTGGTCCTCAAGAGTTAACAGATTCGCTCCTCTGTATGTTTTGAGCGTATTTGTGCGTACTGTAACACCAAGTGCCAACTTAACAGTCTTACTATCTATGCTTTGTAATTTTTTTTTAGCAGCGTCTGTGGAGCTGAGAAATAAACCTCTTGACCATAAGTTAATTTCGATCGAACTAAACTGGTAGCAAGATGTAAGAGTGTTTGAGCATCTTGTCCCCATGACTGAGCATTAATTATTTTGAAAAAAAAATTAATCTTTGTCTAGCTTTACTTATTATGTGTTCAATATGATATCGCCACTTTAACTTAGGGGTTAAATAGACTCCTAAAAATTTTACAGCTTTTGAATATTTAAGAGTGTTGCCTTTTATAACAAGTTGAGGAGGATGCTTTGGAGTATCACCATTGATAAAAAGCATTAATTGTGTCTTTTCTCCCGAAAGTTCTTAACCATTTTCTTTCATGTATAAGTCTAACTTACCTAGCTCAACTTGATATAGTTTTTGAACATGCGTTATAACTCTCTTATTTGTTTGTTTTCTGACGTTTGTATTCATCCATATAGCAATGTCATCAGCATATTGAACGAGATGGATATTGTTAGATGGAACGTTTGGGAGATCATGAATAAGAATAGTAAAAAGAATTGGAGCAATGATAGATCCTTGAGGAATTCCAATATCAATATCCTTGAATGACGAATAACATGTGCCAATTCTTGTACAAATAGATCTCCCAGACAAGAAACATTTTACAAATTGATACATTGCTCCACTAATTCCAATATGTTTTAGCTTATAAAGCAGACGAGCATGCCATACACTATCATAAGTTTTTCTAAAATAAAAAAAAGTAGCAAGTGTACTTTTTCTTCTTGAAAACTATTTTTTAACTTGATGCGTAATTTTTACTACATGATCAGTCATACATCTTCCTTTCCTGAAACCTCTCTCTCATGTGATTCCCATGATCTGAAACCTTATATAACTTTAGAAATGGATAGACACTGTAAATACATAATGGCAAAATTTAGATTTGGAATATCGGATTTAGCAATACATAAATTTAGATACAAAACCGATGTTGATGACAATGATATGCTTTGTCCTCTCTGTAAAGTGTCACAAGAAAATGAGATGCATTTTGTTCTTTGTTGTCCAGCCCTCATGGACATTAGAAATGAACTGATTAAGCCGAAATTCTACAGACAGCCTTCCCTATTTAGACTGACCCTATTGATGTCGTCAGCTTCAACAACATATGTTAAAAAAATATTTCGTTATTTTTGTATAAGGCATCTAAAATGAGAGAAATGGCTACCTCTTAAAAGTTACAAATGATTTGCCTTAATTTGATATACTTTGTTGCATGTCACATATATTTGTTTCCAATGTACTATTTCCATACCCCTTCATAAGGGGCCTAGGCCTATGTGAATAAATCATCCGAATCTCTCTCTCTCTCCCTCTCTCTCTCTCTCTCTCTCTCTCTCTCTCTCTCTCTCTCTCTCTCTCTCTCTCTCTCTCTCTCTCTGTAGTCTGATATACTGTAGCATGAAGAGATCCCCTGTGATCAGTTAAAGCAGTAATTCTGTTTCGTTCGCCAGGTATTCTTGTGAGCAAGCTAGACTTTTTAAAGTGTTGCTTCCTGTGGTGTGACAAAAACAACACAGACTGTCTACTCGTGGGACCTAGTGAGGAAAGTAAATCAACAAACAAACAAACGAAGAAACAAACCCTCTGTGGTTTAAACGGCTTATGGAGTCCTTCAACAGGTTTTTGCCTGTGGTGTGGGAGGGGAAAACCAGCGAATTTCATTGAAACGGGTTGGATAGGGACATACTTCTTCCTACTGTTTAGCTTTTGTTGGAATGACCCTTTCTCCTAGAGTGATACGGTGAAAAATGTATGGTAACCGTTCTTTATTGAGCATGTGGGAGCTGTAAGCGAAATAAATTAGTAGTAAATAGACTTTTTATTTCAATCTTACCTCATAGGTTTTAGGATTCCCCCCTTTTTGAACTTGGCTCATAATGACACCTCTCGGGAGGGGGAATTAGGGAAATTAAAGTAAAACTCCCAATAAATTAAAGTGTTTTTTTTTTTCTCCTTGATGGGAAGCCTTGTGCTTGCTTTTTATAGTTTTGTCTTGTTGTTGTTGTGGTTATTCATGTTCTAGTTGTGGTTGTGGTTTAATTGTTTGTCTTCTTGTTGTTGTGGTTATTCATGTTCTAGTTGTGGTTGTAGTTTAATTGTTTGTCTTGTTCTCGTTGTTGTTGCTGCTGCTACTGTTTTTTGTTTGTTTGTTTGTTTGTTATTGTTTTTGTTGCTGCTGTTGTTGATTTGTTGTTGTTGTTGTTGTTGTTGATGTCCTCCTCCTCCTCCTCCTCCTCCTCCTCCTCCTCTCCTCCTCCTCCTCCTCCTCCTCCTCTCCTTCGTCTTCTTCTTCTTCTCCTTCGTTAACTGTTTGGGGAACATAAAGTTTCTGGTACTGTGGTAGTTTGTTTAAGGTTCCGTGCGCATTCTGATTTGAAGAATACATAGTGATCTCCCTGGCCGCCGGGTGTATGTTTCAGATGATCTCCCAAAATAATAAATATGATGATGATAATATTAATAATAATGATAATGATGATGGTGATGATGATAATAATATTGATAATTATAATGATGATGATGATGATGATGATGATGATGATGATGATGATAATGATAATAATAATATCAGGTTGATTAACTTCAACCTGTGTTGCAAGTTGATCAAGACTTTCTTGGACATCAGTCGAAAGAATTCCCAAAAGATGATGTTAGGATAACCCGGATCTTCATTAGCAGAAATTCCAAAAGTAGTTTTAACGGGGTAAAAGGTTAATAGTTTGCGTACAAATGAAACTGTATTGGACCTAAGACTGGACTTTGTGGAACACCGTTGCATAATGTAAGAAAATCAGATTGATAAAGACATGTACAAACTGTCTGCTGTCTGATTGACGAAAAGCAGCCAAAGGAATTCGAATAGTCCTCATGACATATTTTGCGGTGTCTTAAATTTCTGCATTGCAAAGTAGGATTACTCGTATAAAAGGCCTTTGCAGACTCGGCAAGAGAGAGAGAGAGAGAGAGAGAGAGAGAGAGAGAGAGAGAGAGAAGAGAGAGAGAGAGAGAGAGAGAGAGAGAGATGGATACAGATGATTTATTCAATATAGGCCATGGCCCCTTATGAAGGGGAGGATTAAACATGTACAGAGAGAGAGAGAGAGAGAGAGAGAGAGAGAGAGAGAGAGAGAGAGAGAGAGGAGAGAGAAGAGAGAGAGAGAGTTCTTTGTTTTCCGGTTCCGCATTCAATAATCACTCGGGAGCAAGTTACATGACCGGTCACCCCCTAATTCACTTTCACCGATTTCCATATTCTCCAATTTTCACGTCTGCCCTACCATCCCTTCTGTTTCCTTGGAACTTTCATCCCCATCCTTGCTTCACTCATAGCCACCATCACACTGCACCCCGTGTTCAGACCCTCTCTCCCTCTCCCCAGCCTCCCTACCTCCCTGTGCTAACCATTCTCTGCTTGCTCAGCTCGAAATCCCTCTTTCCGTTTGTCATCTTCCCGACCACCTACGCACTTGCAGACTCGGCACACCAGCGAGACTAAAGGAATGAGATATTCCCATGATACAAGGCATCCCTCGTCTTTCTTCCTGCCTCCCTGCCTTCTACCTCTCTTTGCACTTTCTGCCCCCCATTTGTCTATCTGTCATTTTGTTTCAGTGCCTCTCTAATTCATGAATGTGTTAGGTATTGTTCTTCTTTTCGTTTTCTTTTATTTATTTATTTTCTGAAACATGTATTCATTTCAATCTATTTATTCATGTCATTATTCATATCTATTCAATTATTTATCTATTTATTTATTCACTCATTCATTTAGCTGTCTTTATTTTTCCAATGGAGGAATACATTTTACAACAACATTAATGATAAATTACAGCACGTTATGCTTATCTTATTACCTTTTTTTACCCTCTTATTTACCGTTTCATCTGCCTCAGACTCCCGCCCTCTCTCTCTCTCTCTCTCTCTCTCTCTCTGTCTCTCTCTCCCTTTCTCTCTCCCTCTCCCTCTCTCTCTCTTTCCCTCCATCCCCTCCCTCCCTCCCTCCCCCCCCCCTCTCTCTCTGTAATATCCTCGACACTCAGGTCTATACTATACAAACTTAAAATCTGAAATTTGTGAATGGACAACGGAGAGAGAGGGAGAGAGAGAGAGAGAGAGAGAGAGAGAGGAGAGAGAGAGAGAGAGAAGACAGACAGACAGAGAGAGAGAGAGAGAGAGAGAGAGAGAGGAGAGAGAGAGAGAGAGAGGCAGACGGAACCTCATCTTCCTCTCATCCGCATTCAATACGACACTCGAGGCCAAGCAGTATGACTGATCACCTGGTAATTCGGTTCCTCTGGTTTCTGTTTCTTCCAATTTCCACGCCGGGCTGACCATCAGTTCTGCCTCCCAGTCTTCTTCTCCACGCCCCTCCCCTTCCCCACCTCCACACACACAAAAGACTGCACGAAAAGAAAAAAAAGTCACTGAATGTCTGAATGCCTCCCCCCCCAACCCCCCCCCCCTCCCATCTCTCTCCTTTTTCTCTCTCAGTCTCTTTGTACCTCCCCAACCACCCGTCACAGTCTCTGTCTGTTTGTCTGTCTCTCTGCCTGTCTGTCTGTCTCCCTCTCCCCTGCCCCCGCTCTTTCTCTCTCACTCTCTCCATTGTATTTCAACTGTTTTCCTATGTCAGCTGCAATCGTTTGCAGCCACGTATTACTCAGTATAATCATTTGTCTTGCACTCAGCGGGGTAAGCCTTCTTGCTCTGGGGAGAGAGAGAGAGAGAGAGAGAGAGAGAGAGAGAGAGAGAGAGAGAGAGAGATTCAGATTCAGATAATTTATGCGTAATAGGCCATAGCCCCTAACGAAGGGCTGTGTGAACAAACACAGTAATTGTAAACAATTATAAAAGTAATGAACCAAAGAGGAGAGAGAGAGAGAGGAGAGAGAGAGAAGAGAGAGAGAGAGAGAGGAGAGAGAGAGAGAGAGAGAGATTCAGATTCAGATTCAGATTCAGAGAATTTATGCGTAATAAGCCATAGCCCCTAACGAAGGGGTGTGTGAACAAACACAGCACAATAATTGTAAACAATTATAAAAGTAATGAACCCAAAAGCAAATCGTTGTCACATGTTCAAGAACAAACAATTTCTCTCATTTTAAAGGCTGTGTATAGAAACAATGAAAATTGCTTAGCAACTTCAGCAGAAGGGGGGGGGGGGGGACAGAAGAAGATTTAGTTTAAAGAAAGTTAGCTGTCTTTAATATTTGGGCTTAATGAACTTTTCTCTGATGCTTCTGAGAGCTGGACAGCAAAGAACGAAACATATTTCTGTTTCCTGTGATTCAGAGAGAGAGAGAGAGAGAGGAGAGAGAGAGAGAGAGAGAGAGAGAGAGAGAGAGAGAGAGAGAGAGAGAGAGAGAGAGAGAGAGAGAGAGTTTCTTGCGTGTGTGCACACGTCTGTTAAAGCATGGAAGAACACGTGAGAATGGTGAGACTTTGCAAAAGAAATTCTTCTTTCTGTCGCTTGGCAAAACATATCATCAAAGGTCTGCTCCAGAGTCGCTCTACATCTCTGAGTTATCTGCCTGTGAGTCACGTGCACTCTCCTCGCCGCTCGCTAAAACCGCTCGTTTCATTTGTAGTTCCTCCTCTGTCTTGATAAGCGGGACCTGAGGAGGCCATAAAGGGAGATAAAAACGAACAATTACCAAGTGCAACAATCGTCGGCTGGAGCAAGGGAATTCTCAGACATTTGGTGGTGCCACGACCCTGTGATCCCCTCCTCCCTGCTACTATACTACCTCATCCAGCACCCGCCCTTCGCCTTTCTTACACATCTTTAAACTCCAAGGATAACTTGGGAGATAATGTTGTTGCCTTCCCGGTAACCAAACACTTTTCGTTCGGGCTGATTATCCTTTCTGACACAGATAATTAGGTTCACCATTAACTCGGCCTGTGCCTCTTTGATTGTAGTTTGTGTCTTTCTGTATGATGATGCGTTCGTGATCTTTGTTTTAGCCTGCCAGACCATCCTCTCTCTCTCTCTCTCTCTCTCTCTCTCTCTCTCTCTCTCTCTCTCTCTCTCTCTCTCGTCATTGTTTTTTTATGGCTTACTACTAGCGGCTAAGTCATTATGGGTTAGTCAAGCAAATTTTGACTGACGCCTTCCTGGAGAAACTCACCCTCATTTCATATCTTACGATCCAAATGTCTACAGATGATTTATTTGCAGCCTCATCTACCGTGTAATCTCAAAGACGTAACGGCTTATTCTGGCTCACCCATCCCAATCCATATCCTGATTTGACCTGAGGCAAAGTAGTGCCAGCGAAGCTGTCAACATCAGGTCGCTATTTTTAAAAAAAGCAGAATTAAGAAAGAAGATTCTGTGCTGTTCTTCAGCCTTCGAAGTTTAGCGGTGTCTGTTGCATTCTACAAACGCAGGACATAGGTCTTATGGAATGAATAAAAAGACACTTATTTTCTGAGCCAGTATGAGAGAATGTGTCCTTGCGCATGGGGTCAAAACACACCATTAATGACCATGACAGTACCGACCCTGATGACAAGAACAAGCTACAACCATGGATGCCATGAAAAAAAACAAGTGTGAGGCCATCTTGAGAACAAGCCAAGAGAATCCGCACAATTCCAAAATAATATGTTTAATGGCGATCTGTGATGATGATGAGGGATGACGCTATGAGGCTTCCTTTTAGTCGTAGACTTCAAGTCATGACTGTACACACAGTTACATTTCATGCGATACCAAGGCTCCACGCACAGCGAAGCATTACAGGCACCTGCATTGTTGCTCAAAGAATTGGAATAACACAGGCCAGACTCCCATTGGCTGGTTCCACTCTTCGCCCCGGAGCTGAAGCAGCCAAAAAGAGTCGACAAACTCCACACTTAAACGATTCTGAGGGGGTTTGAACCCATGGGCTTCCAAACC
>CM065720.1:45788837-45791337 GCA_033310375.1 Conus canariensis
GCGTAGAGTACAGTCCTGTCATGTAGTCTCAGACCTAAATGGAAATCCGTAGCATCATCTTAATCATCCTCATTCTCATCGATCAGCATAAAAAAAAAGATGTCTCAAATTTTGTGGCCCTTCATGCCCTGCTCTCATGGTGACCTCAATTTTGATGTCCTCTCCACGTCTGTGGCCTTGGTTTGGTTCCGTCGGGGTCATCGGTATCGGCGAGTCCATGGGGGCTGTCGTTGGACGGATGTGGTGGCGCCCTCCGGAGGGAGAGCTCACTCACGCCGGCTCCGCGACTAAGCAATTATTGTCGTCAGTAGGGGGCTTAGTAGGTGGCGTCCTGCGTATGTTAGATCAGAACAGGCACCACTGAACACCACTGAAGTGACTCGGCAGCAGTGCAGAGTCTCTTCCGGTGGGTTGCCTCTTGACGACTTGACATTGACTGTTCCCTGTGGATTGCCGGTGCCAGGGCTGCGGTCGGACCGACGGGGCTGTGGCTGTGGACGGGGTGTCGGAATGAGCGGCGTGGGTGCACTGCCTCTGAAGTGGCGCAGAGGTTGGGACAGCAAAAAAAAAAAAAAAAAAAAAGAAAGAAACGAAACAAAGAAAAATATCTAAATATTTCCTATACAATTATTACAATTTTTAGGGTTTGACGAGGATACGTATAGAATTATAAATTGTGCGACTCTTCTGTGTGTGTCGATCCTCTGTGTGTGTGTGTGTGTGTGTGTGTGTGTGTGCGTGCGTGCGTGCGTGCGTGCGTGCGTGCGTGCGTGTGGTGTGTGTGTGTGTGTGTGTGTGTGTGTGTGTGTGTGTTTGTGTGTGTGGTAATTAGCTCTATGCAGTTCTCAGAAAGAGAGAGAGAGAGAGAGAGAGAGAGAGAGAGAGAGAGAGAGAGAGACAGAGACAGAGACAGAGACAGAGAAAGAGAGAGAAAGATACAGAGAATGTGAGAGAGATTGAGAGACAGACAGGCAGACAGACAGGAAGAGACACAGACACACACACAGACACACCGATAGACAGACAGACAGACAGAAACAGACAAAACAGGGACAAAGACAAAGAAAGACAAAGAGATGGCTCGAGCAGGGAGTTTCACTATCATAATGAGTGAGAAACATGCTCCATTAAAACGGATGTTCAGAATAGCCGGCGGTGACAGCGTGTTCCTAGTGATATCCTGTAATTCCCACGCTGATCTGGGATTCTCACAGCCGGTGGGATCGCAGAGAGAGAAAACAGGAAACATTTCAAGGACAGGCTGTCTTCTAACACAGCGAGCGAATGTGAATGTGAAATGGAGTATCATGGGTTTCAGAGAATTCCAGACCTCTCTCTCTCTCTCTCTCTCTCTCTCTCTCTCTCTCTCTCTCTCTCTCTCTCTCTCTCTCTCTCTCTCACTCTAATGTGAATGTGAAATGGAGTATCATGGGTTTCAGAGAATTCGATCTCTCTCTCTCTCTCTCTCTCTCTCTCTCTCTCTCTCTCTCTCTCTCTCTCTCTCTCTCTCTCTCTCTCTCTCTAACCTATCGTTGCTTCTCAAAATTCAACGAACAAAACTTTTTGCTTGATTTAATGAATTCAGAACTTCATACAGTATACAATATTGCTGATCCAGATTCAGCGATTGACTTTTGGATCGAAATTTTTACAGAAGTCTATAACAGACATGCTCCGTTAAAAACAATCAGAGTAAAGCATATTCCCAAACCACCGTGGTACACGAAAGAATTACAGGAGGCATGCTACCTTAGAGACCTTTTGAAAGAACATGGCTATGAAGAAGAATCAAGATCACTAAGAAATGCAATAAACTCTCAGAAGCGCAGGGAAAAAACAAAATACTATCGCGAGTTATTAACTTCCAAACAAAATCCAAAACTGGTTTGGCAAGCAATAAACCAGCTTAGCAATAACAGTTCTTCTTCAAAATCAACTGTTATCAAAGGTATTTCTTCTGAACAACTTAACACTCACTTCTCTACCATTCCAGATACAGTTGTTACTACTGATCATTCAAGCTCTAATGAACTTAAAGAACTCCATCAATTTTGTCACGACAAAAAAATCACGTCTGAACTACACATTCCACTCATAACTGTGCACGAGGTGTATCAGTACCTACTTCATCTCAAACAGTCAGGAACACGTGGACTTGATGGCATAGATGGCAAAATTCTGAAACTCTCGGCTCCAGTTATAACTGACACGTTAACGTATATCTTTAATCTGTGCATAGATAAAAGCTATTTTCCTAATGCGTTCAAAAAAGCAAAAGTTATACCCATTCATAAATCTGGTGATAATACTGATCCTTCAAACTACAGACCAATATCAATCTTATCTATCCTTTCGAAACCTCTAGAAAAGCATTTAAATAAACACATCCTTCATCACTTCAACAAGTACGATTTGCTCCATCCCGGACAGTCTGGTTTCAGACAGAAACATTCCTGCCATTCTGCATTAATCAATCTTGTAGATGTGTGGCTTAATAATA
>CM065720.1:45796337-45803837 GCA_033310375.1 Conus canariensis
TAAACAAATCAAAGCCTGGTCCAGATACATCCCTGCTCTTTCATTTGCTTACGGAAAGTCGCTCAAATCTGCTACAGGTTTCTTCCATCTCCGAGTTCATATTTGGTCCAACGAGGGCAACGAGTTCCCTTTTGTCTTGATCATGGACATGGCATTTGTTCTCAGAGGAGGACAAAAATGTTTACCAGTCAGTGTTTGGTCTTCGGAACCGCATTGTTGATACATGTTTTTGAGCACAAGAACATCTGAGAGATTATGTAAACAATGGCGAATGTGATGCTGGCAAAAAGTTGTAAGTTAGACTGGTTAAAGAGTATTGATCATGTCTGCTGAGGATCAACATCAAATGGAGCAGATCCTGTACTATTGTTGGCAAGTGTACCTCGTTGATTGGGCGAACAATATGAACGATGTGTTTGGCCTTTAGAAAAATATTACCATATCAACATATCAAAACTGCCTTTTACGTTTTTCTTCTAATATTTCCGTCAATAATGTTGAAGTGAAAGAAACAATTCTTTATTTGAGAGCAACACATTACTTCTACAATGGGTAAGTTCTTTCGGTTGATTTTGTTTCACAGTGTTATCTGACAACCGCGCTGATAATTACAGACAACGATATCCCCACGGCATTGTCTTAATCTCTCTTACGTGCATGTCAAAGAGACTGGATAATGATAGACATGAAATACATACTGTGTTATCAGTGACAAGAGAAACCCACACAGACGTCAGAATGCAACTTTTCTCTGATGTTGACGATGTTGTTCAGTGCAAATTAAACCGCAAGATTTTTCGGACGATGTGATCGACAGTCCTAGTATTATTGGTCATGTTTGTCCACATGGTATTCTTTTTACGTCACGTGTAGCCGTTTCAGTCAAACCGTATCCTTTACTTTTTCAACTCGACAAGAAGTCACAGTCTCAGTCAAATTGTGTTCTTTGCTTTTGTTGTTCGACAAGAAGTTCAGTTGATATGTGGCATGTTATTATTAAACCGTCTGTTTCTAAGCTTTGTCTGCCCGTCGTTTTTACATTCGGACCTGATAGCTGAGTACGCTTTTTGTTATGGACTGCAGGACGTTGTGTAGGATCACTTTGATTGTGAACCCACTTTTTGACGCAGATAAGCTTCTTCCTCCAGTATGTCACGCTGAGTATATTGCGAAAACAGCCTTGACAAGAAAGATATCGCCAAATACTTGTTTTATCATGAGAGAAGAATAAAACTGTTTGCCAAACACAAGTTTAGTTGTTGCCATGGGATCAGTAGAATGCACCCGTCACAGCGCCCTTGTCAAGAAAGCAGTTACCAATTTCTATGACATTTTCACTGGCACCATGAATGTTGATCAGAATCGGTTATCAGTTTGGAAATTAGTAACAAAAAAGCAACAACAAAAAAGGCATTTTAGAATGAGTATCAGACCTACAAACGTTATGGGGATTTACTGAATGGGACTTTTGAGGACATATTTTGTCAACAGGATTTGTTTTAACCAAGTGAAGATTGATGCAATTCTGATAATGCAGTTTCCTCAAACAGAACAATACGTGCGTTCACTCATCGGTCTTTTAAGCTTCCATAATCTTAATTTGTCTGCGTTTACCACCATTATTGTTCTCTTCAAAGGTCATATTATAGCAGACAGCAAAAGATCGTCACCTGATCCGACGAATGTCAACAAGCCTTGCAGTAAGTCCAACGGATTCTGCATCTCAGTTAGTTCTTCTGTCGCCCAATTTGCATCGCGACACTGTCTTTTGCACCGATACCAGCTCATCCGGTCTTGGAGCAGTTCTACGTCAGGAAAACAATGACTGGCCTATGATACCACATGGAACCTCCAGATAAGACACTGTTCAGTACATAATTATGCAAGATAGAAGGCATAAAAGAAGTTTATAACTCTATATTGAAGGATGTCTTCTGAACTGATTTCAACGTGACTGTTAACTATCATTTCCTTTTCTTTCTACGACCATTCCTGCATTATGGAATAGGAAACACATTTTTGTTTCTGTAATGGGCACAGGCAGAAATGGAACTTTAATTCTTTGTGAGATCAATCTTGAATGATAAAGATTTTTGGCTGTATTCTGTTTAGACTGAATTGTAAAGGACAAAGCATTATTGTGTATCCGCAAGTATCTTGTCTTTTTATGTTCATTACCTAACCTTGATGACAAAGAAAAGAACAGTACAAGTAAGATGCCTCCCATGTAAATGATGCACAAATTAGTAGCTATACTTTAAAATGGGATTCTCTTCCGCTTGTCTTTCTGTGGTTGTGAGTGTCTACGTTGCGCTAACATGAATCTCTGACATAAAACTGTGACATTTCCCCTTCTGAATATTGTCTAAATGCCTCCAAGAAATTGGAATAAAATCACATTGCCACAGAAAATGTCGTACTCTGTCTTTCTTACTTGTTCAAAGAGAACCACAAACTATTGTCTGTTATTGTCATCCTATTAAGCATACTATTTGCTAACAGAGTATTATGATTATCTTGATTGGAAACCATTTTAATTTCAACTCCTTATTTTTTTGTTCACCTGTATCATAACATTGCTCCAGTCTATCATGGCACCTGATTTATTCCCCTTTGTATTACGAACATGTACTGAGTACGCAGTTTGTCCTCAGAAGGTGATCATGTAAAATGCTTGATACCCTTTTCGCCGTTGATGTAATTCCCAATACCTTTGTTGATAGGTAGCATCTCATTTCTGTCTTTCCTTCGTTCTCGGTCCCTTTCTTCCTTTCTGTTGGCATGTCTGTCTGTCTCTCTACGTTGTTTTTTCGTTTTGCTTTTTTTTCGTTTTGCTTCCGTTTTTTCTTTCTCTATCCCTTCCTTTTTTTTTCTCTCCACACATTTGGTCATTACCCTGATGCTTTGTCTTTCCTTTACATTCGTTTGTCTTGTCCACGGCCTTCAGCTAGCTAGAAGGATCCTTTCGTATGGATACGATGGATGTATGCACATCAGAGAGAGAGAGAGAGAGAGAGAGAGAGAGAGAGAGAGAGAGAGAGAGAGAGAGAGAGAGAGAGAGAGAGAGAGAGAATTCTCAGTCACTAAATGAAATCTTTTTTATTTTTATTTAATTGAAACAGAGATGTGACACACTGCTCTCTCTCTCTCTCTCTCTCTCTCTCTCTCTCTCTCTCTCTCTCTCTCTCTCTCTCCCCTCTTGTGCAGTGACACGTTTTGCTCTAATTTTTCCAAGCCCTTTAACCCCGGAGATTTTGCTATCGTCTCTTTGATAATCTCTTTATTTTCTCCATGTTTTATCATTACGTTTTCCTTCATACTTTTGTCGATAACGTTGTTGTTACTGTTGTTGCTATCGTGTATAAGTCTGTTTTTGTTTTTGTCGTAGTAGTAGTAGTAGTAGTAGTAGTAGTAGTAGTAGTAGTAGTAGTTGTTGTTGTTGTTGTTGTTGTTGTTCTTCTTCTTCTTCTTCTTCATCTTCTTCTTCTTCTTCTTCTTCTTCTTCTTCTTCTTCTTCTTCTTCTTTTTCCTTCCTTCCTTCCTTCCGTGCTTCCTTCCTTCGTTCCTTCTGTTCTTCCTTTCTTTCATCATTCCTTCCTTCCTTCCTTCCTTCCTTCCTTCCTTCCTGCCCGCCTACCTGACTTTCTTTCTTCTTTACTTTCTTTTTTCTTCCCTTCCCTCCCTTCTTCATTCCTTTGTTCTTTGCTTCCTTCCTTTTATCCTTTTGACTTTTCTTTCCATCATCCTTTCGTTGTTTCCTTCTTTTCTTCTTCCTGTCTTTCTTTCTCCCTCTTTATCTTATTTACTTTCTTTGTGTCTGGCCTCTTTTATCTTTCTTTATTCTCTTAATCTCTTTCTTTATTTAGGTATGTCTTATATATATATATATATATATATATATATATAAAACAGAGAGTAAAAAACCACAACAGACAAGATAAAAAGATTTCCAAAATTTTCGGCTTTAATGCTGTTCAAAAAAAGTTAAGGACCAACATTGAGAATGCACAAAAACTTTTTAAAATTCACAAAAATTCAATTGCACCGCCTTTGTGGTCCAAATAAACTGAATTACACGCACAAATTGATAGTGAATGCGGCAACTGCAATTTTGTGGCACACATTTCTCACACGCCTTGAAAAGCACGTGTCGTGACTTGTCATTTTTGGAACAAATTGGGGTGAATTTCTGATGTGTTTGGGATCCGAGGAGCATGTGCTGAATCAAAATCATGTGAAGCATGAACTAAATCAGGCTGTAGGTCATAAAGTATGCTCAACCAAATGTCTTTAAAGGCCACTATACTGGCGAAAAATGCAGTGCAACAGCATGCCTCCACGTCGAAGTCTGAACGAGCTGGATCGAGGAAGAGCAATAGGATGGCTCCAAGAAGGAGTTGCAGTCTGGGAAGTGGCATGGAGACTTGGGGTATCACACTCTGTTGTTATCAGACTCAGACAACGCTTTCAAGACACAGGAAGAGTGCAAGAACGACCACGCTCTGGTCGACCCAGAATAACAACACCACGAGAGGACTGATACATTGAAAGGCAGGCCACACAAGAAAGAACTGCAAGTGCAAACAACACCAGACGTCGCCTTAGAGATGCCACCAACACTGTTGTCAGTGATCAGACCATACGAAACCGCCTACACGCCGCTAACCTCCGTGCTCGATGACCAGCCATAAGACCTCGTTTGACTGATGCCCACAGAACAGCACGCCGAGTATGGTGCATGCAGCACGTGAGATGTACACATGAACAGTGGGCTAACGTGATGTTTACAGACGAGTCGCGGTTCTGCATGGATCCCACCGATAGACGGAACAGGGTTTGGAGATGCCGTGGGAGCATTTTGCAGAAGAAGCTGTCCTGGAAAGGAACCACTATGGTGGGGGATCCGTTATGATTTGGGGCAGCATAAGCACACGCTACAGAATGGTACTCTACAATGTGGCAGGGAACTTGAATGGTGTTCGCTACCAAACAGAGATTGTGCAACCCCTGGTGCTGCCAGCCTTTCAACAGCTTGGACCTCAGGCAGTCTTTCAAGACGACAATGCACGGCCCCATCGCACCAGAGCAGTAAACACGTTTCTCCAAGCTGCTGGTGTCAACAGAATGCAGTGGCCCGCAAACAGCTCAGACCTGAACCCCATCGAACATCTTTGGGATGAGCTGGGCCGGAGACTGCAGCAGCATTGCCCTCCTCCGGTTAACCTGGGTCAGTTGTTTGAGTCACTCCAGCAGGAGCAGGCTGCTGTCCCCCAGGCCTTTCTGCGCACACTGGTGAACTCCATGCGACAACGCTGCCTTGAATGCCTTGCCAATAACGGGGGACACACACGTTATTAACCATGACATTGAACAAACACTCCTCCTGTGACTTTCAAATTTGGGGGTGGGGGTGTTTGTACTGCGCTCTATTCCAGTTTGTTGATTCCTTGGACTTGTCTTTGTCTTTACACACTTTTCACATATTCAATAAATTCATGTTACACTTGGAGATTGATCACTTCCCAATTTTCTTTTTTTATAAGTCAGTGAAATGTTGGTCCTTAACTTTTTTTGAACAGTATATATATATATATATATATATATATATATATATATATAGAGAGAGAGAGAGAGAGAGAGAGAGAGAGAGAGAGAGAGAGAGAGAGAGAATGGTACTGAGGATCAGCGCAATCTTAAAAACAGTGCTCAACCACAGTGGGAGCGACATTTGTTATATTAAAAGCAAGTTAAAATCAAGCTTCTAAAAACATCTACAAATTTGTTTCACGCTGTGCGGTCGTCAGGATGTGATGAGCTTGTGTTGCCAGTGCCACGTATATATATAGCTAGCTGGTTTGCTGTTGTTTTTTTCCCGTGCTACATCATCATACAACAACATTTCAAAAAAATGCAATCTATGCCTAACAGAGAAATACATTATACTATGTAAACCACAGTTGGCAACTCTAAATGTTAGAACAGAAATGGTTAACAATTGCAGACACAGATGGAAGTTCCTATCAGCGAAAAAAACCAACACCTGAGAAACACATGTAGCACGGGAAAAAAACAACAGCAAACCAGCTAGCTATATATATACGTGGCACTGGCAACACAAGCTCATCACATCCTGACGACCGCACAGCGTGAAACAAATTTGTAGATGTATATATATATATATATATATATATATATATATATATATATCCCTCTTATTTTGTTGTCCTTTTTGTTTTATTTCGTCCTAATTTGATTTATTTTTCCACTCTTTTTATTCCTTTCCCTGTTCCTTTCTCGATATTTTCTGCCTGAAGAGATCCATTCAGTTTTATTACGGAGAGAGAGAGAGAGAGAGAGAGAGAGAGAGAGAGAGAGAGAGGAGAGAGAGAGAGACAGACAGACAGACAGACAGACAGAGAGAGAGGGGGGGGAGGGGAGAAAGAGAGAGAGAGCCAGAGACAGAGAGAGAGAGGGAGAGACGGACAGACAGACATAGAGACAGACAGACAGACACTAACTGACAGACAGACAGACAGACAGACTGACTGACTGACTGAGTGATGGACTGGCGGGAGGAAGGAAGGGAACTAGAGAGAGAGAGCGAGAGAGAGAGAGAGAGAGAGAGAGAGAGAGAGAGGAGAGAGAGCGAGAGAGAGCGAGAGAGAGAGAGAGAGAGAGAGAGAGAGAGAGAGAGAGAGAGAGAGATACAGTGTCAGAGACAGAGACAATGACAGTGACAGAGAACAAACGCGAAGAGAAAAACAAAGACTGTTTCAGATACGCTCTAAACATTGGATGTGTTTCAGAACATTTTTTTTTAAATTCATGCCCATTCAACTGCTCACTTTTTTGCTCGTAGCAACAAACCTAATCCGTAACCCTCTGAGAACAGCAAGCAAAAGAAATGTCTCTTTAACCCTCCACGATTATGTACGATAAAATCCCTTGAAATGGAACTTTTAATGTTTATTGTTTTGAAACTTTATCGGTCGGTTCATTTTGTGGCCTTCCATTGCTTTTCTTAAATTTTGAAGTAGAAAAAAAAAAAAGGAAAGAAAAGAAAGAAACTTTGGCATCATCCGAGAGTTGGACGTGGCATGTCTTTAAAAAAAGACTGGTCGTTATCCTATCTCCCCTGTGGGTAAATAACGAACAAAACTACCTACAAATTTTCAGAAAGACCGGCCTAGTACTTTCTGAAATTTTTATAAAAAAAAAAGAAAAACCGTTATGGGCCTTTATAGCCGTTAGTAAATTTTCAGGAAGATCGGCCAAGTACTTTCTGAGACATTCTATAAGGAACAAAAACCGTTATGGGCCGTCATAGCCGTTAGTAACGGCTATAACGGTAAAATAACACATCGGGCATCATCCATGACCCATAAAGAACATACCTACAAATTTTCAGAGAGATCGGCCAAGTACTTTCTAAGATATTCCATAAAGAACGAAAACCGTTATTGTCCGTTATGGCCGTTAGTAACGGGCATCATCCGTGAC
>CM065720.1:45813837-45816337 GCA_033310375.1 Conus canariensis
CCACCTATCAGTGTATGAAAAATGGTCTTATGGAAATGCAGATGTTCAAGTAGTTAATTCATATAAATATCTTGGAATGATATTTTCAACAAAATTAACTTTCCGTTACGCATGGGAAGAATCTATGAGAAAAGGGAAAAAAAGATACTGTTGAAATTCTGAAATCCCTGAGAAAACTGAATTGTACAGACTGTGGTATGTTTTGGAAAATGTTTGATAAACTTCGAGTGTATACATTTCTAGTTCTTCGTTTGTTGTTGACGTCCGTATAGGTCCGCTTATGATACATCCACAGGTTGATTTTGTGTGTTTGTGTGTTTGTTTGTTTGGGAGGGGGGGGAGGGTGTCCTTTTTCTTTCCTTTATTTTATTCCATGTATTTTTTTACATGTGTGTTTCTGTGGAAGGAATAGACACCCAGAAAATATTTATCATTCTGCCCAATTTTATTCTGCTCATGCTTGAGAAATGGCCATCGTTTAAGTTTGCCATGGAAACACAGACAGACACAGACACAGCCAGACCCACACACAACACACACACACACACACACACACACACACACACACCACACACACACACACACACACACTACACACTCACATCTATCTTCTATCTGTTCTTCTGTCTGTCTATCTATCTATCTATCTATCTATCTGTCTTTCTTCTATGTATGTATCTAGTCTATCTATCTGATCTGATCTGTTGTCTGTTGATCGTTGGTGTATCTATCTACTGCTATCTATCTATTGTTATGTATGTCATGTTGTCTGTCTGTCTGTCTGTTAGTAGTAGTATGTATGTATGTATGCTTATGTATGCATGATGATCTATCTATCTATGTATTTGTCTGTCTGTCTGTCTGTCTGTCTGTTTATGTAGTATGTATTGTATTCATGCTCACTGTCATGTATGTATGTTGTAGTATGTATTATGTAGTATGTATGTATGTATGTATGTATGTTGTTATGTATGCATGTATTGTATTTCTGTTGCTATCTGTCTTTTCTGCTCTGTCTGTCTGTCTGTCTGTCTGTTGTTCTGTCTTCTTCTCTATCTGTCTGCTCTGTCTGTCTGTCTGTCTGTTGTCTATGTCGTTTCCTTTGTCTCTCTGTCTTTGTCTTTGTCTAAAGCTTCTTTCGTCCTGTCTGTCTGTCTGTCTGTCGCTCTCTCTCTCTTCTGTCTGTCTGTCTGTCGCTCTTCTCTCTCTCTCTCTCTGTCTGTCTGTCTGTCTGTCTTCTCTCTGTCTCTCTCTCTCTCTCTCTGTCTTCTTCTGTCGTCTTCTGCTCTCCTCTCTCTCTCTATGCTCTGTCTGTCTGTCTGTCGCTCTCTCTCTCTCTCTCGTCTGTCTTCGTCTTCGTCTTCTCTCTTCTCTTCTCTCTTCTTCTCTCTCTCTCTCTCTCTCTCTCTCTCTTGCAGTCTTGCTCTCCTCTTATTGCTGATGCTGGAACTGGAAAAAAAAAAATTATAAAAAAAGAAAGAAAACGTCGACAGGAAGACATGGCATAGGATTTTTAAGTCATTATCTCGTCTTCGCTATGTGAACTAGAAAAAAAAGTGATAAATATCGAAAGAAAGCTTTGGTATGAGAAGAGAGAGAGAGAGAGAGAGAGAGAGAGAGAGAGAGAGAGAGAGAGAGAGAGAGAGAGAGAGAGAGAGAGAACTGTGCATAAAGACGACTCTCGATCTTATTCATTTTTTTTCAATATATTATGGATAATCAATATGATGAAGCATCCGAAGATTCTGAGCCATGTTCATTGAAACCAAAAAAATTCCAACGGCACCCCGAGTCGCGCAAGTCGACAGTGTGCTTCTTTCACCATGGAGGCATTTGTAATTGCTTTATTATGCAGAGACATTAGTTAGAGGCAGATTGCTTTCAACGATCCCATTTACATTGCTGTCAACGTGTCTTCAGGGATCAGATGTTGACGAATCATGATGGCCATGTCCGTCAATGAAAACAAAAACCCAGTTTATTGAATGAATTTAGCGTTCAGCGTTGTCTACATTAATATCTGCCAATGGTCAGGGTTGTGTGGTGGCTACTTTGTTTTTGACTGGAATCAGAGAGAGAGAGAGAGAGAGAGAGAGAGAGAGAGAGAGAGAGAGAGAGAGAGGAGAGACAGACAGACAGACAGACAGACAGACAGACAGACAGACAGACAAACAGACAGAGAGAGCGAGAGCGATAGCGAGAGAGAGAGAGAGAGAGAGAGAGAGAGAGAGAGACAGACAGACAGACAGACAGACAGACAGACAGCTAGACAGACAGACAGCGATTACAGTATATGAGAAATGGTCAGTTAAGAAATGCAGCTGAGACAGTGGAATGTGTTCAGCGTAATGTTCCATAAAAAAGAAAAGAAAAAAAGAAAAATAAATTCTTCATGCATGCCTGAATCTATCATTTTGCCATTCCACCGCTCTTAGGTGCGTTTGTGTGTCTGTATATCGTTTTCAGTGTATTGGTTTTCATGACTTTCTGTGCCTGTATG
>CM065720.1:45833837-45836337 GCA_033310375.1 Conus canariensis
ATGCTGTGGGGACATGTTACCTCCATCCTCCTTCCGTACTCACTTTACGCACTCGCGCGCGCGCGCGCGCGCGCGCACACACACACACACACACACACACACACACACACCACACACACACACACACACACACACACACACACACACACACACACACATTCTCTCTCTCTCTCTCTCTCTCTCTCTCTCTCTCCTCTCACTCTGTCTCTCGTATGTGTGTGTGTGTGTGTGTGTGTGTGTGTGTGTGTGTGTGTGTGTGTGTGTGTGTGTGTGTGTGTGCGCGCGCGCGCGCGTATATATGTATATGTTTGTACGTTTATATGGTTGCATGTACGCACACGTACGTTTGCTGGTGTATTTGTGCGTGCACATATGCGTACGTGAGTATTAATGAAATGGACATTCCATTCAATGAAACTAGTATAAACAAAAAAAATAATCGCAGAGATGAATCATATTTCACTGTTGCATGTTTTGAGTTACAAGCTGTATAGAAGGCTCCTCGGAAGGATGTGTAATTCCTACTTTTATAGACAGCGCGGTTAATGGTCATTTATCTAGTATTGTTGTTTAGCTATGCAAGAGTCTGCCCTTAGGCTGCATGCCCGTCATCTGCACGCATGTAGGTGACTGTTTTATTCATCAATTCCTCTACTCGCATCCAATCGTGAACCAGTGCTATTCAACACCACCCTCGGCGCACAATCCGCAGTGACTGAGCAAATACCACATAGGGCCTGACGCCTATGATCCATATGCAACAACGCATTCTACTTTCCATTGCGTCTCTCTCTCTCTCTCTCTCTCTCTCTCTCTCTCTCTCTCTCTCCTCTCTCTCTCTCTCTCTCTCTCTTCTCCTCATACATGCACATAAAAACATTTACACGTCCGCGCACACGCATACGAATCCGCACGATCACACACACACACACACACACACACATACACACACACACACACACACACACACACACACACACACACACATTGCTCCATTGCAACCCAAACCACACCCCTTCTTCCCTCCAGACTCATCTTATACCCCCCCCCCACACACACACACACACACACACACACACACACACACACACACACACACCACACACACACACACTGACACTAACACTAAAGCAAAGCATTCCGCACACATTATGAACACATTTCCAGCTAAGCATCTGACCGAGTCTCGGCGAAGATTCTGTTGAGCGGGTGACCCCAACAGCGATTGACTTCATTTTGTCGTCATTAGATGCAAAGCCAGTCGTTTCTGTTGCAGTCGCTTGCAATGTGATTCTGGCGGTAGACATCAGCCTTTCGCTGACGTCTGTGTTCATACACTGTGAATTATCTGTCTGGGTCAAAAGTTTAGTTCTAAAAGTCAAATGACGGCATGGTTTCTGGACCAGGCCAAACCCTTTCCTTCTGTCTGTCTGCCCGTCTGTCAGCGTGCTGTCTGTCTGTCCCGTCCTCTCTCCTCTCTCTCTCTCTCTCTCTCTGTCTGTCTGCCCTCCTGCCTACCTGCCTGCCTGTCTGTCTGTCTGCCTGCCTGCCCCCCCTCTCTCTCTCTCTCTCTCCCTCTCTTTTCTCTCTCTCAGTCTCTCTCTCTGAACAAGTATTTAGCGTATCTACCACAGTCTCGAACCGAAGATGGTAAGTGTCGGTAAGGAATTGGATGGAATTCTATGGAGTGGTGGAGTAAGTGGGGAAAGAAGTTGGGGAAGGGACGAAATAGTGGATCCTACACAGGTCAGGTCCATAGAGGCGGAGCCTAGTCACTATATGTGTTTTTAATGCACACAGAGAGAACAAGAGGAGAGCACTGCGCCTGAAAAGATACAACAAAAAGCATTATAAATAACATGGCGGGCAAATCGATAAAGGAGCAGTATGTCCATACCGTGCCTATCATAGGGAAATACCAGATGATTTCGACCTAAGTTTAGGTTTTTAACCTGATATAGTTCCTCTTACCGGGCTCAGCTTTGTGAGACCATGTGTAAATAATCTCTATTTCCGACGGGCAGAGAATTTGGTCTTTATGACCGATTATTCAATAGTACTCTTCCTAGCAGCTTTTATATATTTTTAGTGTCAGTGGAAGATTAATACTATATTATACGAAATGAAAAGTAAATATAATTAAAACTCTGAGAGTCCACCAGTGGAGTGCCTATAAATGCATTTAAACGACAGAAAACACACACACACACACACACACACACACACACACACACACACACACACACACACACACACACCACACACACTTGAAGTAGTTCACTGAGGCTACGAGTAAATAACAAACTGAGAACCAATACTTGAAAGAGCCAAGTGGGCATATGAATAAACAACTATCAATACTACAAGTACAGCACAAGCACATATATATGAAACTGATAAGTGCACATCAGATAAACAATAGATGTCGCACAACATGGTCATCATAAGCACTGACAACATGATAAAAAGTAAAGAGCACAGCCAGTAAAGCAGCTCCTAT
>CM065720.1:45876337-45881337 GCA_033310375.1 Conus canariensis
GATTTGTGGTCAGCTTTGGACTGAACTGCTTTCTCTTCAAAAGGTTGCTTCTTGATATGATATTTTGTAGGACAAAAAAATACAGGATGAACCTCCAGAACACACATTTGGAATTTATACTTCAGTGGACAGGTGGCTGTTGTGGTCTGGAAACATTTTAGAAATGGATCTTCCTTTGATTACTTTTCTTCTGCTTCTCCCTTTTCTCCGTTTTCTTTTCTTTTTTTCCCTTTGTCTCCTCTTTTCGTTTTCTTCTCCTTCTTTTCCTCCTTCTATGTCTTGTTTTTCCCTTTGTCTCCTCTTTTGGTTTTCTTCTCTTCTTTTCCTCTTTATTTTGTTTTTTCCCCTTTGTCTCCTCTTTTGGTTTTCTTCTCCTTCTTTTCCTCCTTCTATGTCTTGTTTTTCCCCTTTGTCTCCTCTTTTCGTTTTCTTCTCCTTCTTTTCCTCCTTCTATGTCTTGTTTTTTCCCCTTTGTCTCCTCTTTTGTTTTCTTCTCCTTCTTTTCCTCCTTCTATGTCTTGTGTTTCTCCTCCTTTTATTTTTCAATGTCTGTTTTGTTTTGTTTTTCGTTTTCTCTTCTTCCACCTCGTCTTTCCTGTCTCTGTTCAATTCTCTTCTGTGCTTTCTTCTCTTTCCTCTTCTTCTTCCCTCTTTCCTTGTTTTCTTCTTCCTCCTTCCTCTTCTTCCCTCTTTCTTGTTTTCTTCTTCCTCCTTCCTCTTCTTCTTCCCTCTTTCTTGTTTTCTTCTTCCTCCTACCTCTGCTTTAAATGTATGCTTTCAGTGAAACCTACATGCGTGCACTTGAATGTACATGTGACAGATAGTAAATAAGTAGGAAACGGATATCCTTTACAGCAATTCAGAAATGAAATTCATTTATCATTATCTTCATGTGGTACAGCTTCTCTTAAAACCGTTATTTGTATATTTGTTTTACTGGAGGGAATCCTTGTTGTGTTCTACGCCGTCGGTACATTAATCTCTATTAGTCATTTATTTGCAACTTACTTTTAACAATGTCACGTTATTTATGTTTTTGCTGTCGTCTTGTTTTGTTTTGTTTTCTTGTCTTTTCTTGTTTGGCTTTGTAAACTTTCCTCAGTCTTTTTTTCCTGTAGGTAAACTGACTCTCTCTCTCTCTCTCTCCTCTCTCTCTCTCTCTCTCTCTCTCTCTCTCTCTCTCTCTCCTCTCTCTCTCTCTCTCTCTCTCTCTCTCTCTCTCTCTCTCTGTGTGTGTGTGTGTGTGTGTGTGTGTGTGTGTGTGTGTGTGTGTGTGAACACGCGCGCGCATGAGTACTTGCATGCGTGCTTGTGTCCATGCGCGCGAGCGTGTGTGCATGTGCGTGTGTATGCGTTACAGAAGTGTAGACTCGGGTAAGAGGAGGGGGTCATAGGTGAAATGTTTTCTCCTTTTTTTCCCTACCGAGTATTATGCCTGAAGTTCAAAAGATGCATGTTTTTTAATGTTCAGTGGTTTATGGGAGGTGAAGAGGCTAACAATAAGACAGTAAGAACTGAAGCGGGAGTGGGGGACGAGAGGGATGGATGGGTGAGGAGTGACTGAGATTGGAAACTGGCGCTAAATCCAAACCTAGACTACAATCCTAAAGCCAGGGAGACAGTGCTAGATGTATTGCAAGATCTAGAAGTTGTTGACATTTGGCGAGAAATTAATCCTGAAATGTTGTGTTTTACGTGGAGGAGGGCACACCCCTTTCAACAAGAACAAAAAATCGCCTGAGTCACTTTTTAGGTTCCGACACTCAGAATAATAAGGTTAAACTTGCAGACATTCTCTAAGGACATCGCAGTGATCATTCAATTATACCTCTAGAAGTGTCCAACGAGGCAGAGGAAAGATGCGGAACCTTTTGGAAAATTGATTCACCCCTACGGAAAGACCATCAGCACCTAGACGTATTAAAGAAACCAGTGTTAAAAGTAAGGAGGAATACACTGCACTTCCCTACTTGGGAGAAAAGGTAAAAGATATTCCAGACAATGAGATACGGTTAGTTATATCAGATGAATTGTTTCTAGATATCTTATTGATGGCGATAAGAGCCCGGGCAATAACATATTCCATAAACAAGAACAAGGATATGCGATTGAGGAAGTTTTAACGCCAAGCCCACCAACACCATCAGAAGCCAGTTAGTCCACCCCAAGCACAAAACAGACAAACTGGACAAATCAGGGGTGATATACAAGATAGACTGCCAGGACTGTGACCATAGTTACATTGGTGAAACTGAGCGCAACCTGCACAAGAGACTAAAGGAACACAAACGTGAGTCATTTCCAGTGGGTGAACATCTGACCCACACCCAACATCAATTTGAAAAGGACAACGTGCAAGTGCTCGACAGAGAAGCAAGATGGTTCCAGAGGGGAGTAAAGGAGGCAGTCCATATAGCCGCCAGGAACCCCACCCTTCACCGCGACCGGGGCCGACACAACCTGCCATCGGTGTACTCCTCACTCATTCAGTCACATTGTCGTGAGTTCGCTCACGGCGGTGCGCACTGAATCCAGTTCTCAACCCAGCAGTTGCGCTGAAGAAGTCGGCCGGATTGCCGACGAAAGCTACGCACACAGTGAATAGCCTTCTTTAACTGAGTGACCTGTTTAGTCTGGTAGCCATTAAGGATATGCGAGTTTAAGAAAAAAAAATGTTTGGAAGAAGAAATAGAAAAAAATAAACAGACCTAATAAGTAAAGAGGAACTGGCGACCCTAAAAGAAAAGAAAAATCAATTGGAGGAGATCTGGAAACAGAAAATGGAAGGGATAATGTTAAGGTCAATGGTGATACGGGCTTCACTAGGCTAAAAAGAAATGAATACTTCTGTTTTCACGACGGAAGACATTTCGTCAGCAAGCAGGTGCTGCAATTAAAACCAGAGAAAGGTCAAGCACTAACTGAAACTCAGCAGACGTTAATAAAAACTAAAACAGTTTATAAAAATCTTTCCAAAGAAAAACAGTCCGAAACAGCCAATGTCAGTCAGTATCTTGCATATCTTCCAAGATTAAATGATTCAGAATCTAAAGTTTTTGGCAGAAAGGATAACAAAAGACGCATCACATGCTTTAAAAAGATATGAAGAATGATAAAAAAAATAACCCTGATACAGATGGGACGACGCTTAATTCTTGTAATGTTTTTCTTTTCTGTCGATCGATCAATGAAGGATATAGTTAAGGTACAATAGTCAATAACTCAAAGAAAATGGGTTATAATATGTTTGCCTAATGGAGAGAAACAAAGAGAATACTTAGAAGAAAAAACAAACAACTGGAGACCAATCACTTTTTAAAATGTGACCTACAAATCGGGTCAACCTGCATAGCGAATGGAATCAAGACTGCACTGCCGAAGCTGATAAAAGAGGATCAATCCTGATTTTATTATTGGACGATACATAAACGGGATAATTTGTTAATTATATATGATTTTATGCACTATATTGAAAAGACAAACTGACCATGACTCCTCGTTTTGATTGATTTGAAAACAAGCATTCGATTTTGTGGGGTGGACATTCACGAAAAAGCGTACTAACTGCTTTGGATTGGGACAAGACATGTTGAAATGGGCGTCTACTTTTCTTTGTTTTATAAGGTATTAAGTATTATGTAATAATGAAAGGTAAAAAATGTCGCTGTCGCCGAGTTGACTCGATATCACTATACCTATTTATAATGTGTGCCGACATCCTGGCCTGTAAAATTCGAGAAGATAAATATGAGAGACACTAACATGTCAGAGACTGAATTCAAGCAAATCAGTTAACAGATAACAAAATGTTTACATTAAAAGGGGGTAGGAATTTGTGCAAAAGATTGTTAACAGCGCTTGAAGACTTTGTCAAAAATAAAATCAGGATTCAAACCTAACTTTGGTGAAACAAAAACATCTAACATGTGGTTGGGAAGCAAGGAGAAAACTTTCCTGAAGTATACCTATCCCACGAAGGCATGGAATGTAATCCCCACACTTCCAAAATCCTAGGTCTAGTGTTTTCAAGTGACATATCAAAATCAACTGAAATTAATACCACTGACAAGTGTGCTGAAAGTAAGATTTTGTTTAAGATATGGTCAAAAAGAACATGCAGTCCTTTGGGTAGATTAGCAATACTAAAATCACTAATACTTTCAAAGCTAGTTTATTTGTGAATGATACTGCCAAACCCACAAGACAATGACATTAACATGCTACAGAGCATCTGCTTCCAGTTTGTATGGGACCTGAGATCCAAGCACTAAAATTGTCATGGATAAGAAAAGTGTATTTAGGAAAACCGAAATGGTAGACAATGCTGTAAACATTATACCCAGAAACAAAACTTCTGAACTACTATGGCTTGAAAAGATCTACGGGAAGTAAATGTAACCGCGTTTTGAAAGATGTCTTTTCAGCTTTTGATACTTTCTGTAATTCTGTTGATTCGAAGGAAGGAAAAGAACTTATGGCAGAACCAATATTTTACAACCGCAAGTGTGAAATAAACAACACCAATTCTTTTTTTCAAAAACTGGACTACTTAGAATGTATCGTAAGTGATAACTATTTTGAATGAAAATGGGATTTTTTTAACACATGATCAATTTTAACAAAAGATAAATTGAAGGTTAACTGTGTGAGTTATTTGAGCCGTCTAGAAGCAATTAAAAACCACATGAAAAAAAACAAAACTGATAAACAAAGAGTATAATAGCAGTAACCCATTAACGAAAGCAATGCAATGCAAAGGCTGGAGTAGTTTTGTTTGGATTTGATGACAGAGCAAAAGCAAACACAGTACTTGAATTAATACTGTTAAAGGCAAAATATTTTATTTCTAAATGCAGAATTCATAAAACCAAAACTGCAATTCATTCATTTATCAGATTCATGGCTTGGAAATGCGCACGAGTGTGTTTGAGAGAAAACAAATGGATCTCATATTTAACTCTGATGAAACTACAAACACCTGCACAAAACGTCTGAAGCAC
>CM065720.1:45893837-45908837 GCA_033310375.1 Conus canariensis
CTACACTTTGTCTAAACCCAACTGACTGTATATAGGAAATGGAAGAGAAGGTGTAAATATGCAGGCTAACACATTTTTTTTAAAGGCGGGTGTGCGTGTTGGGAAAAGGCAGAGGAAAACCCTGAATAACCCTCTCTTGTTTTAAGGGTGGGGTGGGGCGGAGGAAGATTCCAAATAGTCCTAGATTGACCTTTTTTTTTTTTTTTTTTTTTTTTTTGGGGGGGGGTAAGTCCAGGCTAGCCCAAACTTACCCCCGGGGGGTAAGTTCCAACTAGGGGGGGGGGGTAAGTTCGAGCTAGTCCTAGAATGACCCCCGGGGGTAAAAGCAGGCTAGCCCAGACTTACCCCGGGGTAAGTTCCAGAGGAGGGTAAGAACGGGCTGTTACACCGGGTTTGGCGTCTTGGAGTAATTGGGGTGGGGAAAACCTAGTGAAATGAAGGAATCGTTTTTGTACGGCTAATGCCGCAGTTAAAAAGCAGGATAGTCTATAGCTTTCCCCCTTCACTTCTTTGAACTGACACAAACGAACAAATAAAAACGCAGCGACTTCAGTTTTGCTAACAGCAGCAGCAGCAGCAGCAGCAGCAGCAGTAGTAGTAGTAGTAGTAGTAGTAGCAGCAGCAGCAGCAGCAGCAGCAGCAGCAGCAGTAGTAGTAGTAGTAGTAGTAGTAGTAGGAGTAATATTACTTGTACTAGTAGTAGGAGGAGGAGCTTACCAATCAAGCTCTCCACATACGGGTCAGGCTGTGTTTAAAGAAAAGAAAACTGCACGCACAGTGTTGCTTGAAGACTGGTTCCAGCAACTCTTGATTAAGACTGCAGAAAGAAACTGGTGTTATCATTTTCTGTTTCCAGGATGGAGGGAAAAAGACAAAGGTGCATAGAGATGGCAGGGGTGAAAAGGTTAGTGGGAAAGCATAATTACGTTGCCTGTTTCTAACAAATGTAATACAGATCTTGAATCGCAGCAACAGACAATCTTGGGAATGAGCCCCCTCTGAGAAATAGCAGAATAGTTCGTTTTGGCGTAATGAGCATCAGGTCCTATCATTGCTGGCCGACCTTCATTTCAGCCTTGACAAACCCTAAAAACAAACCCAATCTCTCTCTCTCTCTCTCTCTCTCTCTCTCTCTCCTCTCTCTCTCTCTCTCACACACCACACACACACACACACACCACACACACAAACACACCCCACACACACACACACACACACACACACACTCTTTCTGCCATGAGAGAGAGAGAGAGAGAGAGAAAAGAGAGAGAGAGAGAGAGAGAGAGAGAGAGAAAACTGAACTGAACTCACGCCAGCTTGACTGGACACATCTAAACAACAGAGGGGCAGTTTATTTCTTCATGATGAGCGTCTGTTCCCATTGAAGGCTCATCATTGTTGGCAAATGGAAAAACATTTCTGAGCTCTAGAGATAGGGGATGGAGGTTGACATAGAATGAGGACATTTATCCGAGGTCAATCTTTCAGGTGAAAACGTTCTTGCACTTGCACGTGCAAACAGATGAGCAAATATAAATACGAATTGATCAGGAGAAAAATGAAGCCAACACATAATAAAACAAACTCGCTCACCGCTAAGAGAGATCACATCTCATACATACTCTAACAGGAGAAGCCCTCACACAAAAGGTCCAGGCGTGTCCACAGAATGTCAAGTTCCCAGTTATCTGTCAGGGAGAGAGCATCATGAGCAAATCACATGTAGTCCTCATGATCTGCACCTTTGTATGGAAGCATTAACTGATTCCACTAGGGGTACACACGCACGCATCCACGAATGCACAGACAGACAGACAGAAGGACACACACACACACACACACACATACACACACACACACACACACACACACACACACACACACACACACACACACGAGGAACATTACAACTTGCAACAGAGAAACCCAGGCACGTCTTAGGCCCGACGGAACGAACCCATGCAATGAATTGGAGGAGAGGTCATTTGCCCGCGATGAGAGCCAGGTCCCATTACGGCCGGGTGACCTCAATATAACCCTGCCCAAACGTTAAAAACAAGCCGGCAAGATCACACACACACACACACACACACACACACACACACACACACACACAGAGATTGTTCCTTTTTCTGGCCATCTACAGCAAAGATCTTTCTTCCCAGAGAGAGAGAGAGAGAGAGAGAGAGACTATTTGCACATGATATACTTACATCTCATCTACAACAAAGGGAAACAACAAAACAATAAACAATAGATTAATGAATGTCAATATAAAAAGTCGTAAGTCTTATACAATTGTTATCCAATATTTTGACCATCAAAATACCATGACCAGTTGCCCAGTGACCTACTGTCCTGAGACAATGCCGCAACAGCCATTCAAATTAGAATTGTCACCACAATAACGAAGAAGTCCCTTGTCCCTCCCTTTGCCTTATCTTTGCCCCTGTGTGAAACGAGCATGTAAATGCATTAAATTAAATACTATTATCTCTGAGCTACAGTGTCAGGGCCCTGAGTTTGAAGTAAACTCTGTGGTAAATTCATCCTTCTGATTTCGTCATTTTACTATTAGAATTTCTATTGCGTCAACATTCTTTAAGCTATTGTACTGTTTCACTACGGGTGGCTTGTAAAATATTAATTTCAATCTTCTGATGAACAAAATCGAAGATCATTAATGACGTAAAACTATTTCCATTGTCGGACAGCGACCTGCACGTGCATTGGGCGACAGCCAATGTCACCAGGTTGTCTTGTCAGCTATGGGTATTTTCTAATGCTTTGATTTATTTTTCTATTTATTAGCGAAAATCAATCGAACTTTACACGGTGCGCATCGACAGGTTGATCCGAAAACCAGTTATCAAATGATAGCATTACAATTAAAATCGCGTTTATTTTATTTGTAGACATATTGTCCTCCTCCTTAATAGTATGGATTTAAGCAGACAATAAACCAGCTACCACAACTAGTGATTAGATTGTGAAACAAAAAATAACATAGACAAATCAAAGGTCGTTATATTCACCAAAACACACCCTTACATATCAAATTCTTTAAGTGCAGCAAAAACACAAAAACTGTGAAGAAATACATATCTTAGAGCCACCTGCCATAAACACGAGAATTTCATTGATGCCTAAGAACACTTACCAAGACGAAGGCGTAGATCCAGGCGAAACAATACATGTGAATTCTACAGGCAAATATAGAATTAAAAATCATACACAAGCTAAAGCGCTATGGTGAAACTGTGACGATATCCTATTAGTTTGAAAGTGTAAGTCCAAATTATTGCTTTCAGATGAGGATTTAACCTATATCAACATCAGTTCTGTCAATCAATAATCATTCATGACACCAAAGAAAACAAATACACGGAGTTAATGTGACAAGCCATGTCAACAATAAGCTTAGAGCATCTCTGTTAACATCAGGGACACTTTTTGTAACTCGACCTAGATTTCTTATTAACACAAAAGTGAAAACATTTTATATCGACTTTTCGCACACAAAAATTAAACCAAGCTCAAAATTTATGCAATGGCGCCCATTGAATTAATCGGTTTATTTGGAGCAAAACAGGGACACAGATTGGAGACGAGTATTATCTAAGTCATGAAAAAAGAGCCCGTGCGCTCCATTTTGAATGGAGTCATTATACAAACACTGACAAGGAAAACAATTTGTGCCTCACGTGCCACGTCTGGGATTATATAGGACGAGCAATATTTTGTTGATGATTGCAAATTAGTTGATCAACAACGTAATGACATGACGATGATGGGTGCAAAATTAATTGTCTAACACGAACAGAGGGGAACAAGCAAACAAACAAACTTGGAGCTCATGCTAAATGAATGCATCCGACCTGCCCCATATATTTCATGCTCTATTATTTGGATACACAAGTAAATCCTGACACACGATGCATTCTTCATGCCATTACCAATACGTTGTAAATAATAATATTAATAATGAATACTTATACAGCGCCTGTTCTTGGCTAGAGACCAGGCTGTAAGCGCTTTACAATCCACACTCGTTTACACAGTAAAGTAGACAACGTTGCGTTCAGTCAAAGTGAACGGTTTATCCCAATCACCCAAGACCTAGAAATTATTAGGTTTTCATCTTATGTTCTCTCTCTCTCTCTCTCTCTCTCTCTCTCTCCTCTCTCTCTCTCTCTCTCTCTCTCTCTCTCTCAGCGGAGTTTTGCCTTTACTTGCTTTCTTCCTCTTCTTATCCTCCTGATTTGTTTTCTTATTTGTAACTTTAGAACAGACTACAAAACATGACCTTACCTAGATTCATAGGATTCCTTTGCTGTAAAAATATTTCTGAAGCACACGAGAGGAGATAGTAATAGGAAGAAGCAAGACAAGATAATAACTCAGGTGGTCAGAGAGATTCCAACTGAAACGTGCCCGCTAGGCACGCACATAATGTGCCGATAAGCAGTCCATCCTGTTGTGAATCCCTTCAAAAAGAATGATTATAGCAAACGACAGAGTCCGTTTGGTCTCCAGAGAGACAATAGATGACATGGAAGCGCAGTATGGTTAAAACTTTCCCTGCAGTTACTTTACTGCATTGCATTTTCAGCGTTGCATCTATCCAAGAGTTGAAACACACACACACACACACACACACACACACACACACACATATAAATAATATATATATATATGTGTGTGTGTGTGTGTGTGTGTGTGTGTGTGTGTGTGTGTGTGTGTGTGTGCGCGTGTGTGATAAAGAAAAGATAGTGGGGAAAGCATCTGCGTGCTACAAACATTTCTGAAAAAAAAAATGGAATTCGATTGAGAGCATTTCATATTAAATGGAAGTCAAACAAAAAACTAGAATATGAACGCATACTGTTTCACTGGCAGCTTATGGGGACCATCGTAACTCATCTTGAAATTAGAACTACTCTCATCGCCTGCTCCGAGGCCTTCTGTACACCAGTTCAGTGGGAACGTGACATCAAAATCAGATATTTTAAAACATATTCTTCTGTGGTATTTCTACCACCAAAGCTTACTAAACTCAATCCCACAGTATCTGAAAACCAAGAGTGAGGCGTATAAAAGTAAAATGAGAGAAATGCGCCGTAAAGAAATTTGTTGCATAAAGATTAAAATCATTATATATAGGGTAATACATTCAGCCGTTGAGAATCCATTGGAAAAAGCAAAGGAGGTCACAATGTGTTAACAATCATGGTTGTCAAGGAAACTGGTTAATAAACTAACCATTACCAGTCACTGATGTGCTGAATCAATTTATTGTCAGATTAACTCTTAGTGGTATTGCCCATTATCAGTCACATTAGTGCTAATATTAGCTGAGAGTTGTGCGGAACAGCCTTTAGTTACATCTCCAAAGAGATGCAATCACCCACTGACCTCTCTCTCTCTCTCTCTCTCTCTCTCTCTCTCTCTCACACACACACACCACACACACACACACACACACACACACACACACACACACACACACACACACACACACACACACACACACACACACACACACACACACACACACACACACCATTTGCAGTCCTATCAGACGTCTAAAGGCGAAGCGAATCCATACGAGCAATAGGAGGACAAATAAGAATATAGGTTTCTGGATTATGGATTCAACATTAGAAAAGCAGGTAATGACTCAGAATCAAATCGCTGCCACAACAGCGACAGTGAACTGATGAAGACAGGGCGACCCTGTCTAAAATAATATTCTCCAAGTAAGTTTTGACTCTGAGTCATTAACTACTTTCCTAAAATAGGAGGACAGTTCATTTGTCTGTAATGGACGTCAGCCTCCATCGTAGATGGTCAGCCGCAATTTAAATCCCTGCGAAATGTTGAAAACAAAACTTGCCAAGGTGGATGAGAAGAGAGAGAGAGAGAGAGAGAGAGAGAGAGAGAGAGAGAGAGAGAGAGAGAGAGAGTCATCTCTTTTTTTGATCGCCCGTCGCCCTCATTCTGTCTTGTCCCTTTCTATTTTTTTTAAAAATTGTTTCCAATATTTGAGGGGGGGGGGGGGGGAGGGGAGCGGGGGGGAGGGGGGGTGAGCAGACCTTATCACAACCCTTAGGGCTCTTCTTTCAGTGATGTATCGCCCATGCACACGAGGGGACAGAATAATGGAAGCTGCACTGGCCAGATAATAAGGTCGCTTCCAACTGGAAGAGAACCTAGTCACGTACAGGGTGTGGTGACAAGCAATGGAGTCAATCCCCCCTGTGGTAAATTCATCCTTCTGATTTTGTCATTTTACAATTATAATTGCTATTGCGTCAACATTCTTTAAGCTGATGTACTGTTGTCACTACGGGTGGCTTCTAAAATACTGATTTCAATGTTCTGACGAACAAATCGAAGATTATTAATGATGTAAAGCTGTTTCCATTGTCGGACAGCGACCTGCACGTGCATTGGGCGACAGCCAATGTCACCAGGTTGTCTTGTCAGCTATGTGTATTTTCTAATGCTTTTATTTGTTTTTCTATTTACTAGCGAAAATCAGCCGAACTTTACAAGCTGCGCATCGCCAGATTGATCCTAAAACCAGTTTTCAAATGATAACATTACAATTAAAATCGCGCATTTTATTGGTAGACATATTGTTCTCCTCTCTGGACAGTATGGATTTAAGCAGACAATAAACCAGCTACCACAACTAGTGATTAGATTGTGAGATAAAAAAAAAAAACTCAACAAATCAAAGGTCGTTATATTCACCAGAACACACCATTGTATATCAATATTCTTTAAGTGCGGCGAAAACACAAAAACCGTGAAGAAATACGTATCTTAGAACCCCTGTCATAAACACGAGAATTTCATTCATGCCTAATAACACTTATCAAGACAAAGGCGTAGAGCTGCGCATGCTTGGAGGGGACTATTTTACAGTCAATATGTCAACATTACGATAATTACAGGTCCGACGTTTCAGTCTCTCCTACCTAGCATGCATGTTGGAGGTATAATATCCGTGGTCTTATACAGCACAGTGACAAAATGTGTCAAGAAATGAGAATGCGGTTCAAAACCTCTCTTGAAAAAACATTTCCAGGCGAAACAACATAATGAAGTTCTACAGGCAAAAAAAAAAAAACATACAAAAGCTGAAGCGTTATGGGAAACTGTGACGGTTCCCTATTAGTTTGAAAGTGTAAGTCCAAATTCTTGCTTTCGGATGAGGACTTAACCTATATCAACATCAGTTCTGTCAGTCAATAATCATTTATGACGCCAAAGAAACCAAATAGACGGAGTTAATCCCACAAGCCATGTCAACATATATGATTTGAGCATGTGTGTAAACATAAGGGACACTTTGTGTGACGCGACCTAGATTTTCTTATTAACAGAAAAGTGAAAACATTTTATATCGACTTTTGAAACAAATAAATAAACAAAGTTCAAAAGTTATGTCATATCCCCCATTGAATTAATCGGCTTATTTGGAGCAAAACAGCACACAGATTACAGACGAGCATCATCTAAGGCATGAAAAAAGTGCGTGCGCGCTCCAGTTCGAATGTGGTCATTATACAAACGCTGACAAAGAAAACAATTTGTGCCTCACGTGCCACGTCTGGGATTCTATAGGACGAGCAATATTTTGTTGATGATTGCAAATTAGTTGATCAACAACGTAATGACATGGCGATGATGAGTGCAAAATTAATTGTCTGTCACAGACAGAGGGGAACAAGCAAACAAACAAACTTGGAGTTCATGCTAAATGAATGCATCCGACCTGCCCCATATATTTCATGTTTCTTTATTTGGAGACACAAGCAGATCCTTACACACAATACGGTCTTCATTCCATTACCAATATGTTGCACAGTATGGCAACATTGCTATCAGTCACCGTGGATGCTTTATCCTAATCACCTAAGACCTTTAGACTATCAGATTTTCATATTTGTTCTCTCTCTCTCTCTCTCTCTCCTCTCTCTCTCTCTCTCTCTCTCTCTCTCCACAAACAAACACTCCACACACACATGCACACACAGACACACAGACACAACACACACACACACACACACACACACACACACACACACACACCATCACACCACGTACTCCTCTCTCTCTCTCTCTCTCTCTCTCTCTCTCTCTCTCTCTCTCACCACGCACACACTGTCCTGCATACACACAGACACAGACGCACAGGCACACACACACACACAACACAGACACAGACACACACACACACACACACACACACACACACACACACACACACACACACACACACACACGCGCCACACCACACACCAGCACACGCGCGCGCGCGCGCATATACATTTGCAGTCCTATCTGACGTCTAAAGGCGAAGCGAATCCATACGAGCAGTAGGAAGACAGTTCATTTGTCTGTAATGGACATCTGCCTCCATCGTAGATGGTCAGCCGCAATTTAACTCCCTGCAAAATGTTAACAACAAAACTTGCGAAGGTGGATGAGAGAGAGAGAGAGAGAGAGAGAGAGAGAGAGAGAGAGAGAGAGAGAGAGAGAGAGAGAGAGAGATCTTTTCTTGATCACCCGTCGCCCTTAATCTGTCTTGTGTCTTTTTTTTTTTTAGATTTTCTCTCCAATTTCTGAAGGAAAAAAAAGCTAGCTGACCTTATCTCGACCCTTAGGGCTCTTCTTTCAGTGATGTATCGCCCATGCACACGAGAGGGCAGAATAATGGAAGCTGCACTGGCCAGATAATAAGGTAGATTCCAATTGGAAGAGTATCTAGTCACGCGCAGGGTGTGGTGACAGGCAGTGGAATCAGCCCCCCCCCCCCCCCCCCCCCCCCCCCCCCCCGCTTGGAAAAGACGATATGAAACAACGGCGCCCTGCTTCGCCTCTTGAGAGACACTGATGAATATGCATGAAGCAGTTAAAAAGACGGAACCGATATTTCATAGCATGGTTTCCTATGTATTATTCTCTCTTCCCCTTTCTTCCTCAGCCCTCCGTCACTCTCCTGTGGTTCCTCTTCTTCTTTATCCTACCATCCCCCTCCCTCTCCCTTTAGTCCTTGTTTCTATCCTCCCCCCACCCCTCCTCATCATTTGTGTTATTTGCTGGTTTTGTTTATCTTCAGCATTGTTGATTTGTTTTGTTTGTTTCTTTATTTGTAAGAAAGATAGAGAGAGAGAGAGAGAGAGAGAGAGAAGAGAGAGAGAGAGATGGATTGATGGATAGATAGAGAGATTGATAGATTAATAGCATGATAGATAGATAGATAGATAGATAGATAGATAGATAGATAGATAGATAGAAGAAAGAAAGAAAGATAGAAAGATAGAAAGATGGAGAGGTAGATATGTGGAGATGGATGGATGATTGATGGATGGATGGATGGATGAGTAGATCATCGTACTTAAAATATATTTTCGTCTGAAATACTTCATCTGTTGGCGTAAGAATGGAAAGTGACCAGTTCTGAATTCTTGTTTCTGGTTTATTATTTTATTTCAAATTTAGCATTATATCCTTAGGAGCTGATAACCATATGTACGCTCTCACACGATCATGTGCACAACGGGCAACGCATGAATATATGACATGCTGACATGCACAAGCAATCCGACAGGTGCGTCCGTTTAACTATCAAAGCGCCCACAAGAAGTCGATCAGGGAATTGGAAGCTATAGGGGCTGTATGATTTCTTTTGTTTCTCAAACAGAAGGCGGAACTGTTCACATTAAATTGGTGTTCAAGTCAGGTCGTATTGAGGACACGAGAGAGAGAGAGAGAGAGAGAGAGAGAGAGAGAGAGAGAGAGAGAGAGAGAGAGAGAGAGAGAGAGAGAGATGACTCAATGAGTGAGAGATTGACTCATTGATAGATCTTTAATACTCAAGAAAGACAGTTTTTGGCCCAGGCCTTGTCTTACTTTCTGTTCGTTTCATGCCTTTTGGGCGACTCTGGGGAAATCTCCAGTGACGGTGAGGAAAGACTCACTGACCGCGGGAAAAGTCCTGTTGAGAACGGGAAAAAAACTGTGAGCTGAGATTCTCTTCAGAGAGCACACAAGACCTCATCGCGAAAGCTTGGCTGTGTCTGTAGTTGTACTGTCATCACCTGTCAGCGGAACAGCAGCGAGCGAGGCTATAGGATGCACGCGGCAGTTGCTTGACGGTGTCGTGTTTTGCCGGTGGGCTCTGCAGTCATGAAATATGGGCCCGTAGACCCATGGGAACGTTCCTGTGGAGGTTCTGTCGTGTCACATCCGGTGGCCATCTCACACAATGGCATTTGCCAGGAAGCAGTTATGTCCCTTCGCGTGCTAATAGAATGCCCTGTATGTGCCTGCACCCAATTTGAACACAGCACAGGCTTCCGAGGCTGGTGCAAGATTGTTCCCAGCTGGATTGTTTGGCGGTTGAGGAAAGTACTTCTCTGAGTCCTACCCGCACCTTCTGATGTATTTTTTCTTGTTTTCTTTCATTACATACTATCTATACTGACAAGTCGACTTGAATTTGTAAATGCGTTAATGAGATGGTCTTATTCAAACAGGAGGGGAAAATTAACTGAGAGAGAGAGAGAGAGAGAGAGGAAGAAGAAGACAGACAGACAGACAGACAGACAGACAGACAGACACGGGGGGGGGGGGGGGAGGGGGGAGGGGGGCAGAGAGACAGAAAGACAGAGACAGAGAGAGAGACAGAGAGATAGACAGACATGGAGAGAGAGAGAGAGAGAGAGAGAGAGAGAGAGAGAGAGAGAGAGAGAGAGAGAAAGATTGGAAGGGAAGGGATCAGAGTGATGGTGAGCGGTTAATGGAGTAGGCTATGTGTTCAGACGGTGTATTCAAGGTATGGCTAAAAGGTAAATTAATGAATTTAATCGAGAAATTAAATCATTGAGACATGGAATGTTTATATGTTAACATAAATGATGCCTCGTTGAATTCAAGTCGTATACCCAAAGCAAATATCACAAATGCTTTTAGCTTTTTAATCTGTTGCTAGAGGTACTGCTGGAATGAGTAGCTCTGCTACGTCTATAGAAATAATTCAGTCTCTTTTTGTGGACATCACTACTCCCCTCGCATATTGTTGAAGTGTAACTGATATGCGACATGTTATGTGCGCATTGAAGCAACTTTTAATGGCAGTAGTGTTTACATACAGGTTTAGTTGAGATAATAGGCGCAAGTTGTTTTTTTTCTGATGACCTTACAAAAAGTTATTGAGATGAGATTTTCATTTTAATTCTTCATCTATCGCTATGCCTAAAAGACGATGCTTATCTACCGGTTCCATGACAGAACAATTCAAGTCCAGTTTTAGGCAGAGAGGAGCTAACTGGTGCTTTTGGCGAGTAGTTTTGGGTTTGGCGGGGTATATGATAAGTGTTTGAATAATGCCAGTCTGACACTTCTTGTGGACTTTCTAGAGGAATGTTATTGTTTGAAGATTACTACTATTGGCTTGGAGTGACAAGACAGCAAATAAAACCATCGTGACTTTCTCATCTGATATGGATGATGGTAAATATTGATGAAGATTCATATTAGAATGAGGCCGAGCACTGAACTTTGTGGGATTCCATGTCTGGTAAAGTTTGTAGAGGCGGTTTTACCATTAAGCAGCACATAATGAGCCCTGTCTTTAAGTATGACTGCAATGGAATTTTGCAGAGTGGGTCTCATAGACAGACGCTTTCTTTAAATGGACGGTATGGTCAACATTACCAACTACTTTCTTGAAGTCAATCACGTTTGCAAGCTATGAGTCACACACTCCAACTTCACGAACAAGCTCACGGGGAATATAAAGTAAATTACTGGATCCGAGTTTTTGTTCACTAAGCGATATGATGAGAAGTTGGGCACGGGTGTTCGTTAGATTCTCTTATAGTCGTCGAAGTTTGAGTAGTGATGTCCGTTAATGACAGAAAATGTGCGTTATATGTGTCTGGAGTGATATTTGTTTTTAAATGTTATAAATCCGTACGCTTTTGCACATAATAATGTTTACTGCCTGTACCCCCCTCCCCCCCCCCCCCCCCCCTCCACCGCCACCCCAAGATGGGAGCTATGGATTTCGCACACGTAATCATTTGATTGAAATATTCTCTTTTGGCTTTTCCGACGTCATCTGAAACAAAATTTCTCTGCCCTTTATATTCGCAAAGTAAATCTGCTTCCTTGGGTTGGACACGACGAATCATTTGTTGCAGTGCTTCTGGTGTTAATTACGAATGTATCCGAGGATGCTTAACTCTTTTGGATGAAAGAGTGCGTATTTAATTATGATGGAAAGGAATACATGGTACCAGAAAAAATAGTGCTTCATTGACATCTGAATAGATGTAAGTTAAGTGAAATGGGAAATGCTTTAGTCAAAATGATATGCTGTTTCATTAAACGTTCTGAAAGAGCGGAATTGGATGGTCTCTTTGCCTCTGGATGATGGTTTTAGAAGCCTGAAAGACCATGTGCAGAAGAGTGGACAATTATCACTAATGCCAGAATGTAGCACTGAAACATTTAGTATTGCAGATTTGTTGTTCGTGCATACATTATGAATAAGAGTCACAGTTCTCTTTGTTATTCTCGTTGGGGTCTGCGCTGGTTAACGGGTTGCATGAAGTGATCGTATACTTATCCAAGCTGGTTGTTATTTCAACATGTCAACAGAGAGAGAGAGAGAGAGAGAGAGAGAGAGAGAGAGAGAGAGAGAGAGAGAGAGAGAGAGAGAGAGAACTTGTACGTGTTCAACAATATCTTGCCGCCAGTTATATCAAACGATTTCATCGAAATAGACACTGATTCAAATAAAAGCTGTTGTGAACATTTTTAGCCAATCATCTTCCAATTTGTGTGAGGGGAGGCGATGTGTTTTGTTTTAAAAATTATGTTCGTGTTTTGTTTTCATTTATAGGCGTCCTCGGCTCGGGGCTTGGTCAGTTGAAATATTGTCTGAGAAATACATTTTCCCATATCTCACAATATATAAAGAAAACGAAAAATAATGATTAGAAGAAGAAGAAGAAGAAGAAGAAGAAGAAGAAGAAGAAGAGAAGAAGGAGGAGGAGGAGGAGGAGGAAGAAGAAGAAGAAAAAAGGAAGAACAACACACACACACACACACACACACACACACACACACACACACACACACACACACACACACACACACACACACACACGCACGCACGCACGCCGCGCGCGCTCACACACACACACACACACAACACACACACACACACACACACACACACACACACACACACACACACACGAAAGCATGCACACATGTATGGTAAACAGTTGAATTAAACTGAAGATATACACGCATGAACAAATACATAAATGAACAAGTAAATAAATATACAAATAGCAAATAAAAATACGTAAACAAATAAACAGATATACAAATAGATAAATTAAGTGAATGATAAGAAAAAGTTAATAGATAGGAAGTACATAAGTAAATAAAAAATAATGAATAAACGTATTAATAAATAAATGATGACCTAGTTTTATTTTGATTTATACTTAGAGCACGGGTGTTTTGTTTAAACCAAAGAAAAGTTAAAATAATCATTAAATAGAACAGATATACAAAGCAACATGCAATGATGATGATAATAACAAGAAAAGAAGAAGAAGAAGAAGAAGAAGAAGGAGAAGGAGAAGAAGTGTGTGTGTGTGTGTGTGTGTGTGTGTGCGTGCGTGCGTGCGTGCGTGCGTGCGTGCGTGCGTGCGTGCGTGCGTGTGTGTGTGTGTGTGTGTGTGTGTGTGTGTGTGGCGTGTGTGTGTGGTGTGTGTGTGTGTGTGTGCCTATAGCAATCTACCTATCCATCTAAATTCTCTCTTCTCTCCCCCTCACACCACACACACACACACAACACACACACACACACAAATATATAGGTGTGTCTACAACACCCACACTCCATATTCTCTCTCACTCTCTTTATATATATATATATATATATATATATATATATATATATATATATTATATGTATGTTGTGTGTGTGTGTGTGTGTGTGTGTGTGTGGAGAGAGAGAGAGAGAGAGAGAGAGAAGAGAGAGAAGAAGAGAGAGAGAGGAGTGTCATCTGGGTTAAGTGAGAGAGATTAAATTGTAGCACAAGACTATACTTGTTATCCCCATAGACGAAAGGGCACAGAAGAATTAGATGCAACCAGACACAACAAAAAGACAAAAAGAACAACCATGCCCAAGCAATTGCTCTTCTATTCTGTTTTGATCTTAAGTCATAGGCATGTGTTCCTTTATTTGATTTTTCCCTGATAAGTTTGTTTTAATGGCAGTTTTGTTTATCATTTGGGGATCCGTTTTATTATTATGATGTCCACGTCGTGAGAATACCTCAATACAATAGGTGGTGTTAAATGTTGGATACTATTTATAAACCCCACATCCTAAAGCAGCTGTGTTTACTGAAATGTTTCCCCATTCAGGAGACGACAGCTGACGATACAAGGGCATTGACAAATGGTTCTACACACCACGCAAGACTCAAAGATCCTTATGCTGATAGTGAAGGATTCAGTTCATACACTTTAATGCACCCCCTTGTACATCCCCCCCCCCCCCCCCCCCTCCCCGTTTTTTTAAAATCCCTCCTTCCCTTTTCCTTTCTCCCCTCTACCACCCCCTTCTCTTGAAATCCTTATCACGTCATGTTTATAGTGACTAGTGATTTGTTTCTCTGCAGCTGTTTGCGGCCTTCACTTCCGCGTCGGTACTCCTTCGCCATGTCTGTCTTGGTCTTCCCACTTTTCTTTTGCCCTGAGGGTTCCATTCAAGGGCTTATCTTGTGATGTTGGATGGAGACTTTCTGAGGGTGTGGCCAATCCATCCCCACTTCGTTTTCTGATTTCTAATTCTACGATCCTACAGAGACCTATGATGACAAGAAAAGGCAAGACAACAAACGCCAACTATCAGGGTTGGTTCACTGTGTCAGGAATCATATGGCATTG
>CM065720.1:45911337-45913837 GCA_033310375.1 Conus canariensis
AGAAGAAGAAGAAGAAGAAGAAACCAATTCGGTTACCAGTGGAGCGTTCCAAAATGGGAAGCTGCTAATTTATAATAGCTGATTTCAGGAATTGCATTCCAATCTTCAATATTTTTTCCCTGTTGCCTTCGTGATCATGGGAAAAGGCCCTACAGAGTTTTATCACACTAGAAACTCTCTCTCTCTCTCTCTCTCTCTCTCTCTCTCTCTCTCTCTCTCTCTCTCTCCACTCTTTCTCTCTCTCTCTCTCTCTCTCTCTCTCTTCTCTCTCTCTCTCTCTCTCTCTCTCTAGATAGCACTATATCTAGTCTTCGATACTGGTTTTCTCTGCAGAAAATGGACATAACACGTTTACCACACCAAGCATATTTAATGCAGCATAATTCAGCACTAAAGGCTGAAGCAGAAAGACAGTCAAAAGTTAATAACTGGGTGTCATCTATTAAAGCATATTTAGACAGATATGGTTTCTCGGAGGTATATATGAATGGAATGATTGGAAATTATAAAATTGACTGTTGACTGTTTTCAACAGACATGGGAATCCAAGATTAAGGATAGTGACAGATTTAAATTCTATTGCTCTTTCAAATTACTTCCACTCCGTGAACAATACCTATCAATAATAACCATTAACAAATTTAGATCAGCACTCACCGGATTCAGATTAGGCATAAATGATTTAAAGATAAATAGACGTTACAGGATAAATGATTCTGAGGATATGCAGTGCCCATTTTCTAAGAATAGTGAGGGTGAGCTACATTTTTTCTTTCGATGCGAAGCTTAAGGATTACTTAGAGATAAATATATATCAAAGCATTTAAAGGTTAACTGGTCAACCGAGGTGAAGTGCCGAAATTTGTTGTGTAGTGAGAAAATCAGAGTCATTCGTGATGTAGCTATGTATAGTTTTTCATGCACTGAGACACAGGGAAGAACATAATTATTATTGCTACAAATTTAAGTTGATTCCTATCACCCGTCTGTTTGGATAGCCACTACACTGTTTACGTGTACCTATGTTTACAGGCTGGAGGCCAAACGTTAAAAACATTGTCATTGTCATTCTCTCTCTCTCTCTCTCTCTCTCTCTCTCTCTCTCTCTCTCTCTCCTCCTCTCTCCCCCCCCCCCCCCCTTTGTTACAACAGGGTTTATGTCCAGTCATCCTGTAAGCCTTTTCACTTCTATAACCATCGTCATCAAAGCTATGAGGGAAAGACCGCAAAATAAATCAGTCGTACTGGACATATGGGGCTGTTGTTAAAAGCAAAAATTTCCATAGCGACAATTTTCTTTCAGATGAGAAAAACAAGTCGAAAATGCACTAAAAATGCAGTTTCCATGCGCAGCGTTCCCAAGTGGGAATCGTCTTGATTAATAATGAATGAATTCACGTGCTGGATCCCCCTCTTCAAAGTATTTCTTGCTGCCATTGTGATCATGGGAGGAGTTCTCAGGAGGCATGACTAGACCTCTCTCTCTTCTCTCTCTCTCTCTCTTCTCTCTCTCTCTCTCTCTCTCTTCTCTCTCCTCTCTCTCTCTCTCTTCTCTCTCTCTCTGCGCGTGTTCCTATTGAGCGTGTGTCTGAGTGTGGCGTTCATCTGTTTGGTCGGATGGAAGGGATAGACGACGACCCGAGAACAAAATCTGCATAACATTTAAACTGTAACACACACACACACACACACACACGCACGCAACCAACGCACGCACGCACGCACGCACCACACACACACACACACACACACACACACACACACACACACACACACACACACACACAATGCACCCGTGCACCCGAACGCGCGCGCGCGCGCTCGCGCCCGGACACACACACACACACACACACACACACACACACACACACACACACACACACACACCACGCCCCACCCCCCTCCCCCCACCCCCCCACACACACATGCACACACGCGCGCGCGCACACGCACGCACGCACGCACGCACGCACGCACGCACACACACACACACACACACACACACACACACACACACACACACACACACACAACCTTCGAACTGACTTTACACTTTTCTGTCAGAAATGCAAATATACATGCTACAAAGCTGTATAATTTACTGTGATGTGTTGACGCTCAATTCGGCGACGTATTTTTATTTTGCAGCAAAAAGCGTTGCTATGAAAATATTATCGCTACGATCATATTGCACAGAAACTAATAGCTCTAGCAGCAACGTTTCACTTGATAAAGAGCCACAACTACAAATTTTCTGTGGAAAATTGTCGCAAGCGACAGCATTCAATGTCTACAACATTAGCATAGTCCGGTCGCAAAATATTGTCGCAAAATGAGCCACGACAGTATTTTATGGACAGGAACCATATTCCTTGAACTTTTGCGTAGATCGGTCAACATGTGTTATATGAATTCACACACACACACACACACACACACACCACACACACACACACACACACACACACACACACAAACACACAACACACACACACACACA
>CM065720.1:45940761-45943261 GCA_033310375.1 Conus canariensis
GGAGCAGGCAATACATATAGATCTGTCTTCGAGAGGGATTACGATGGTTCCCTCATGCAGCTAGTGAAGGGTTTTCATATTCATAATATAAATTTTCCCATTTTCTTCATCTTCATTTTTTTTTTTAAATTTCAAATCTTTGCCAAGTCATTACTATAATGATGGAAGAATTGTTAACCTGCACTTGTTTTCCCCCACAACTTAATTGTTCAGCATTATATATATATATATATATATATATATATAATATAGAGAGAGAGAGAGAGAGAGAGAGAGAGAGAGAGAGAGAGAGAGAATGGTACTGAGGATCAGCGCAATCTTAAAAACAGTGCTCAACCACAGTGGGAGCGACATTTGTTATATTAAAAGCAAGTTAAAATCAAGCTTCTAAAAACATCTACAAATTTGTTTCACGCTGTGCGGTCGTCAGGATGTGATGAGCTTGTGCTGCCAGTGCCACGTATATATATAGCTAGCTGGTTTGCTGTTGTTTTTTCCCGTGCTACATGTGTTTCTCAGGTGTTGGTTTTTTTCGCTGATAGGAACTTCCATCTGTGTCTGCAATTGTTAACCATTTCTGTTCTAACATTTAGAGTTGCCAACTGTGGTTTACATAGTATAATGTATTTCTCTGTTAGGCATAGATTGCATTTTTTTGAAATGTTGTTGTATGATGCTGCTCTTTTTAAAATTTTCCAAGATATGTTGTAGTCTATGTTTTTTTCTTTAAGTTTCCAAATGTATTTACTCAATTCTGTTTGGTTTTTGTATCTTTCTTTGTTGAATGATTGTTTATGGTTTGCATATCTAGTTTTGAATTGGTTTTCCGTGATACCTACATATGATTCTTTTGCGTTCTCTGATGTTACAGTGGCTTGGTACACAATGTTGTTATAAAGGCATTTGTTGCTTAGGGGGCACTGTTCTTTTTTGGTACAGTTACAAGATTTCCTTTCGTTACCCTCCTTTTTTTCTGTGCTGCTTTTCATTTTGTTTGCTGAATCGATGGCATTTTTAAGGTTCGGCATACATGAATATGATAATTTGATGTTGTTTTTGTTGAATATCTTGAATAATTTATGGTCTTTTGGGAAAGATGATGTCAAGATTTTAAAGAATTCTTTCCCTACATTTGTTTTAACTCTTGCATCATATGGGGGATTGTACCATATGATATTCCTTTTCCTGTTCTTTCTGCATCTTTTTGTATCATTGTCTGGATCGTATCTTAGTTTGTAATTGTAGCCACTTGTATGTAACGCCTCTTGGTATTCAGCTGTAGCGTTGTTGAATACTGTTTCGTTACATGACAAATTGGATAGTCTTTTATTTATGCTTTTGGGTATTGTTTTCAGTATGGAGGGTGGGTGATTGCTTTTGATGTTTACATAAACAGGCGTGTCATTTGGTTTCTTGTATGGTTTATATGTGTGTTGGTTGAGGTCTAACGTTATGTCTAAATAGTTCACTATCTTTTTGTTTGCTTCTATTGTGATTTTTAAGTTTTGGTTGTGGAAAATTTTACACAATTCTTTTTTCTTATTTTCAATATTTCTAGGGTTGTCATTCAGAGCGGCAAGGCCGTCATCCCTGTACAGTCCAGTTTGTTTTCCAAGTTTTTTTTGAATATTGGATAACATGAATAGTCCGACAAGTTCGCAAGTTTCGGCACCATCGTATGATCCCATTGTGACATCGAAAGTTGAATTCCTGCTTGTGTTCTTAATCCAGGTTTCATTTTTACTGTGCAGTAAAGTTTTCTTTGTGTGGAAAATGATTTCCATTTCTGACCCTGATATTTCTGTGTACTTGTTGGCAAATTTTATAGCTTTAGTTAGTAGCTTTTCATCTATAGATGGGTAGAAATCTACTATGTCAAATGTTATAAAAACTGTATTTTCTTGTTTATTGAGGTTTTTGAACCATTGTATTACTTCATATGTGTTTTTCCAGAGATTGAGTTCAGTGTTTTCTTTTATGTTTTTTATGGTTTTCTCTAAGATTTTTTTACTAATTTTCCCTAGTTCAGATTTGGAAGGGTTTATCAGTCTACATGTTGGATTGTTCAAGAAATTGGGTTTGTGGTCTTTAAGTGTAATAAAGGCTTCTCTAGCTGCTGTGGTCTCTACTCTGTCACTTAGGTCCATTTGGTGCACAAGTTCCTTTTCTTTCTTTCTGATGTGATCATATGTAGCCTTGTCAGCCTTTCTGTAATTTTTCTGGATATTTTTATCAAGGAGTTTTGAGTACTCTTCAGGTTCTATTTTGTAAAAGTTATTGGTTTTATCCGCCTTCACAAATATGTTGGTGTCATTTTGAATTTGTTTAATTTCCTTTTCTAACGCTGATTGAAATTTGTTATTAGATTTTTTGAAATCTATGTTGGCTAACATTCTTCTCATTTTTTCTTCAAATGTTTTCATTTCTTCAATGGCTGGTGGTACTCGCCATGACTTGAAGTCGTATGTATTTTATATCCTCTTTTTTAGCGTTGGGGTTT
>CM065720.1:45953261-45965761 GCA_033310375.1 Conus canariensis
TGTCTCTCTCTCTCTCTCTCTCTCTCTCTCTCACTCTCTCTCTCTCCATCCTCGTACGGTGGTATATCTGTCATATACATCTGTTCTCAGTCTGTTCAATGATTAATATTTTTTGTTATGACCATTGTTGTTGTTAATGTTGTTGTTGTTTCTGTTGTTGTTGCTGTTGTTGATATTTTCTCTTTTTGTAAGTGTAACTTTTCTTTCTTTTTTCATTTTGACTGTTAATTTCTTTTTACTACTTTATTTTTTCAAATCATGAAACGCACTTAATGTCATTTTACACCTAAGCATGGAAAAAACTTGATTATGTGTAATCTTTGTACCCAAAGCATGAATGAAATCACATACAAAGTAAGCATCATCTGAGCCATAGGGAAACTCAGCAATAAAAAAAAAATGTCTATGTCATACGAATGACGTAAAGACACATTAAGTTTTAAATCTTCACACTCCTTACTATGGGGCAATGTATAATTACAACCATCGGCATTGCGTCTGTCGACTCAGTCGTCATAGGCGCGCATGAAGACACTGTCTTTTAAATGTATGTATATCCATGTGTCTACGAACTTCTTTTTTGTTTCAAAAAGTATAGAAACTTGTAGAAACAGTTGTATGTGAATGAGGTCAATACCAGCTCTAAGACAGTTAAGAGAGTGAAGAACATGGAGAACGAAACAAAGAGGAATACAAAAACACAACAAAAGAATACAGAAAACAAACAGACAGACGCATATGGAGTCTCACTGCCGCGTTTAACTACAAACTACATCACTATTATGATCTTTCAAGAGATGGAATGGACCCGGGTGTTGTTATTCTGACATTCGTGAAGAGAATATAAAACAGAGAAACAAAAAACACAAGATGTTTTTCTTATCGTTAAATTCAGAATATGCGGCGATCCGTCTCATTTGATTGTTTCTCCTGTCGTCTGCTTCATTATCTTGCCCGCGCAGCTTCTATTATTTTGCCCTCCCGTGTGCATCAGCAATAAATTGCAAAACAGAAACCCCCAGGGTCAGCACAGGGCCAAGGGTGTTGTTTCATTTCTTTGTTTGTGTATTTCATTGTTCGTTTTTCATTCATTAGAAAATGGAGGGGTCCTAAGAGCAAATGGAGAGAGAGAGAGAGAGAGAGAGAGAGAGAGAGAGAGAGAGAGGAGAGAGAGAGAGAGAGAGCATTTTAAATGTAAAGAATGGAAAGACGACCGCAACAAACAGAAGGGGGGGGGGGGGGGGGGGGGGGAGGGGGGGGGAGTGGGGGGGGGGAGGTTTATTCTCATCAGCATGAACAGTCTGGACGATGGAAAACATCAGAGAAGCAAGCTGTCGGGGGAGAAAAAGTAGTATGAATTTTTCAACTGAAAAATTGCATACAGGTCCTTGTTTTGTACAGGCAATTGGGAGTGATTGGTGTGGGCGTGGTAGACCCTGTCCCTTAATCCATATTACCGCCCCTTCCCTGCCATTCACATCTTCCATCCCCCTTCGGGCAAATTCTCTTCCCCTGGCCTAAAAGATAATCATAACAGTAATAATAGTAACGATAACAACAACAAGGATGACAACAACAACAATAACAATATTTAGAAAGAGAGGGTGTTAGTTACCGCCAATGACATTGACAAACAAAGCACATGACAAGACACGATGCATTTCAACCTCTTGGGTCTTTTTCAGGCGAAAAAAATAAATCACATTTAACATTTAAGACAGTACAAACAAAGAACGAAAAATGACTCATCTGTTGTTGTCCATGTGGTGCGGTAACTAACACCCTCTCTTTCTAAATTTTGCTTCGTTCGCCGCCGTCAGTCACTCCATTTTGAAACAACAACAATAGCAATAATAATGATTAAAAAATAATAATGATAACGATGATGATGATGATGATGATGATGATGATGATGATGATGATGATGATGATAATAATAATAATAATGGTAATGCTAAAACTAATAATAATGATATTGCTAAAACTAATAATAATGATGATGATAATAGTAATAGTAGTAATAATAATACTAAAGATGATGAAAATACTAATAGTAATAGTAATAATGATGATGGTGATACTACTACTACTACTACTATTACTACTACTACTACTACTACTACTACTACTACTACTACTACTACTACTACCGCTACTACTACTACTACTGAATAAATATATAAGTGAATGATAATCATACATCTGACAGCACCACAAAACAGCTAATTCTAGGGGAATAAATACGACCCCTAAACGGTCATAGAAAAGGCATTACTGGCAAATATTGTACACAGTGTACAGAATATGCCTTGAACCTCCTTCCATCCTCCTGCATTTCCTTCCAACCCCTGCGTCCACCCCCCACCCCTTCTCTCTCTCTCTCTCTCTCTCTCTCTCTCTCTGAGAGAGAGAAGGGGGGATGAGATGGAGAGAGAGAGAGAAGAGAGAGAAAGAGACATACAGACAACACGACAAACAGAGAGAAGAGAGAGAGACGAGAGAAAGAGAGAGAGAGAGAGATGAAGACAAAGGCGGAGAGAGAGAGAGAGAGACGAGAGAGAGGAGGAGAGAGAGAGAGAGAGAGGAGAGAGAGAGAGAGAGAGAGAGAGAGCAGTGTGTGTGTGTGTGTGTGTGTGTGTGTGTGTGTGTGTGTGTGTGTGTGTGTGTGTGTGTGTTGGTGTGTCTGTGTAAACTGATAACGTTATGGAAAATTCAGACCTTTTTTGTCATCACACTGTCCTTGTTGTTTGATTTGTATTGCTTATGACTTTTCTTTATCGTCTTTTTTTTTCAAGTGCACCAATATCATTTCTTTCCAAGTTCCATATTTGCTGATAAAGAATTCAGCCACCGTAGTTTTCATTCATTCGGCGCATGTTGTGATGAAAGGACACGTTCACATTGCGTGATTCATTGCGCTCTTCTATTGCTCCCCCATGGTCGGTCTTCACGTGATACCACATGCGCTCGAGTCTCTGTCTCTGTCTTCTGTCTGTTTGTCTCTGTCTGTCTGTCTGTCAGTCAGTCTGTCTGTCTGTCTGTCTGTCTGTCTGTCTGTCTGTCTGTCTCTCTGTCTCTTTCTGTCTGTCGATCTGTCTATCTGCTTGTCTGTCCGTCAGTCTGTCTGTCTGTCTGTCTGTCTGTCTGTCTCTCTCTCTCTCTCTCTCTCTCTCTCTCTCTCTCTCTCCTCTCCCTCCCCCCCCCTCCCACTCTTCATCTGGTGGTATATCTGTTATATCTGTTCTCAGACTGTTCAGTGATTAAAGTTTGTTGTTCTCACCATTGTTGTTGTTGTTGTAGTCGTTGTCGTCATCGTCGTCGTCGTCGTCTTTGTTGTTGTTGCTGCTGCTACTGTTGTTGTTGCTGCTGCTATCGCTGTTGCTGTGGGTAATATTTTCTCGTGTTTTCTTAAGACCATTTTTTCTTGTTTCTTTTTAATTTGACAGTTCATTTCCTTTTACTCTTTTCTCAAATCGCGAAACACACTTAATGTCTTTTTACACTTTACCCAAGAGTATGATTTATTTATTTTGACACTTTTCCCAAAGCATGAAACAAAACATATACAAAGTAATCATTGTCTGTTCCATGGAAAACATCAGCAATATAAACTGTGTCATTTGAATGGCAAAAAAACACATTAAGTGTTAACACTTTAGCTTCTTTTCTATAGGGCAATATTTAATGACAACCAACAGCTTTGCGTCACCTCACCCAGTCATCATAGGCGAGCATGAAGGCATTGTCTTTTAAATACATATGTGTCCATGTGTCTCCAAATTTCTTTTTCTGTCTGAAAGGTATACAAATGCATGGAAACAGGCGTGCGTGCGTGCGTGCGGGCAGGCGCACGCGCGCGCGCCTGTGTGTTTGTGTGTGTGTGTGTGTGTGTGTGTGTGTGTGTGTGTGTGTGTGTGTGTGTGTGTGTGTGTGAGTGTGAATGAGGTCAATACTAACTCCAAGAGATTTAAGAGAAGGAAGAAAATGGAGAACAAAACAAAGAGGAATACAAGAACACAACAAAAGAATACACAAAAAACAGACACACGCACATGGAGTCTCACCGCTGCGTTTAACTAAAATTTACATCGTTATTATGATCTTTCCAGAGATGGAATGGACCCAGGTTTTGTTATTCTGACATTCGTGAAGAGAATATAAAACAGAGAAACAAAACACAAGATTATTTTCTTATCGCTAAATCCAGAATATGATACGATCCGTCTCATTTGATTGTTTCTCCTGTCGTCTGCTTCATTATCTTGCCCGCACAGCTTCTATTATTTTGCCCTCCCGTGTGCATCAGCAATAAATTGCAAAACAGGAACCCCAGGGCCAGCACCGGGCTATGAGTGTTGTTTCGTTTCTTTGTTTGTGTATTTCATTGTTCGTTTTCCATTCATTAGAAAATGTAGGGGTCCCTAAGAGCAAATGGAGAGAGAGAGAGAGAGAGAGAGAGAGAGAGAGAGAGAGAGAGAGAGAGAGAGAGAGAGAGAGAGAGAGGAGAGAGCATTTTAAATGTAAAAATGGAAAGACGACCACAACAAAAAAGGGGGAAAGAAAAACAAAAGTGGGGGGGGGGGGGGGGGGGAGGTTTATTCTCATCAGCATGAACAGTCTGGACAACAGAAAACATCAGAGAAGGAAGCTGTTGGGGGAGAAACAAGTAGTATGAATTTTCCAACTGAAAAATTGCATACAAATCCTTGTTTTGTACAGGCGATTGGGAGTGATTCGTGTGGGCGTGGTAGACCCTGTCCCTTAATCCATATTACCGCCCTTCCCTGCCATTCACAACTTCCGTCCCCCTTCGGGCAAATTCTCTTCCTCTGGCCTGAAAGATAATTATAACAGTAATAATAGTAACGATAACAACAACAATGATAACAACAACAACAATAGCAATAATAATGATTAAAAGATAATAATGATAATGATGATGATTATGATGAAAATAATAATAATAATATTATTATTATAACAACAATAGCAATAATAATAATAACAATAATAATAACGATAATGCTAAAACTAATAATAATGATGATGATAATAGTAATAGGAGTGATAATAATACTAATGATGATGATGATGATGATATAATAATAATAATAATAATAATAATAATGATAATAAAAATGATGATGATGATACTACTACATCTTGTACTACTACTACTACTACTACTAGTACTACTAGTACTACTACTACTACTACTACTGAATAAATATATAAGTGAATGATAATCATACATCTGACAGCACCACAAAACAGCTAATTCTAGGGGATACAATACGACCCCCAAACGATAAACAGTAAAAACGTAGGGTAACTTTTGCTCCCATAAGAAAATTCGACCCCTAAACGGTTTTAGAAAAGGCATTACTGGCAAATATTGTACACAGTGTGCAGAATATGCCTTGAGCCTCCTCAGATCCTCCTGCATTCCCGTCCACCCCCTCACCCCCTGGGTCCGCCTCTCTCTCTCTCTCTTTCTCTCTCTCTCTCTCTCTCTCTCTCTCTCTCTCTCTCTCTCTCACTGTGAGAGACAAGGGGGGATGAAAGGGGAGAGAGATAGACAGACAGACAGAGACAGGAAGAAAAAGAAGATTGAGAAAGAGAGATACAGAGACAAAACAAAGGCAGAGAGAGAGGAGAGAGAGAGAGAGAGGTATGTGTGCGTGCGTGCGTACGTGCGTGCGTGCGCGCGCGCGCGCGCGCGCGCGCGCGCGTGTGTGTGTGTGTGTGTGTGTGTGTGTGTGTGTGTGTGTGTGTGTGTGTGAACAGATAAGGTTAAGAACACCTTAGGCCTTTTATGTCATCACATTGTCGTTTTTGTTTGATTTGTATTGCTTATGTCTTTTCCTTCTTTGGTCTATTTTTTTTTCCAGTGCATCGACATTATTACTGTCCAATTTCCATATTAGCTGATAAAGAATTCAGCCACTGTGGTTTTCATTCATTCAGCGCATGTTGTGATGAAAGGACACGTTCACATTGCGTGATTCACTGCGCTCTTCTATCGCTCTCCCATGGCCTGGCTTTGCGTGATACCACATGCCCTCGAGTCTCTGTTTGTCTTTGTCTGTCTGTCTATCTGTCTCTTGTCTGCCTGTCTGTCTGTGTCTTTATCTGTCTGTCTGTCTATCTGCCTGTCTCTCTCTCTCTCTCTCTCTCTCTCTCTCTCTCTTCTCTCTCTCTCTCTCTCTCTCTCTCTCTCTCTCTCTCTGTCCTTCCTCATAAGGTGGTATATCTATTTTATCTGTTCTAAGTCTGTTCAGTTATTGACGTTTGTTGTTCTCACCATTGTTGCTTTGTTGTTGTTGTTGTTGTTGTTGTCGTGGTCATCGTGTATGGAGAGACAAATAGATACCCTATTTACATAAATTCTACCGTTAGGTGTATGTACTACTGGTTAAAGCTGACAAGAATGGGTGAGTCAAGGTTACCGCGAAAAGCATATAGAACATCATGTGAGTTAGACTCTCGTGATAAGACAAACTGGGCGTCTGACATTCGCTATAAATTATACATGTTTGTTTTTGGATATGTGGTTAAACCACGGTGTTGAGGGAGTGGAACAGTTTCTCGCTGACTTTAAAGAAAGACTTGCACTTTGCAGATGGCAAGAAACTAGTAGCAGATTTAGTGCATATAAGACTTTTTTCACAATAGCAATCGATAAAATGCATGTAACGTTGAATCTAGACAAACATATCAAGATCATTACAACAAGATTCAGATTGGGTAGTTCAGATATTGCTGTACATAGATATCGATACAAACAACATACCCCTGTTGATTTGATTTGTCCATTGTGTAAAGAAGAGAAAGAAGACGAAGTGCATTTTGTTCTGTGCTGTCCTTTACTACACGAAATAAGAGAACGTTATATAGATTTAAAATACTATAGATTTCCAAGTCTTTTCAGATTAACTTTACTTCTAGCTTCCAATAATGGACGAACAACTAGAGATCTGACCATTTACCTATACAAAGCATTTAAGTTACGATCTGTTCTTGTTTCTTAATGTAAAGCATTGAATCAGTTTTGGACGTGTAAAATATTGGATGATTTCCAGATGCACCCCTTCACGAGGGGCAATGGCCTATTTGTGAATAAATAATCCGTATTCGTATCCGTATCTCTCTTTCCTTCCTTATAAGGTGGTATATCTGTTTTATCTGTTCTAAGGCTGTTCAGTAGCTAACGTTTGTTGTTCTCACCATTGTTGTCGTTGTTGTTGTTGTTGTTGTGTGCTGTTGTTGTCGTCGTGGTCGTGGTTGGTGTTGTTGTTGTTGTTGTTGTTGTTGTTGCTGCTGCTGCTGCTGCTGCTGTAGTTGTCATTTTCTCGTTTTTTTCAGTATTTGTTTTCGTGTGTCTTTTCATTTTGACGGTTCATTTTTTAACTTTTTCTCAAACCATGAAACACACTTAATGTGTTTTGCTCTTTACCCAAAGCATGAAAAGCACTTAGTTTAATGTACACTTTTTTCCAAAGCATGGAAAAAATCACATACAAAGTAAACACCGTCTGATCCATGGGGAAAATCAGCAATGAAAATCTTCTCTATCATTTGAATGGCATGTAGACGCATTAAGTGTGAACACTTAAGCCTCTTTTCTATGGAGCTTTACGTCTCTTGACTCAGTCGTTATAGGCGAGCATGAAGGCATTGTCTTTTAAATGCATGTATATCCATGTGTCTCCGATTTTGTTTTCTTGTCTGAATTTTATAGAAACGTGTGGAAACGGGTGTATGTGAGTGAGGTTAATACCAGCTCTAAGAGAGTTACGAGAGTGAAGAAAATGGAGAACAAAACAAAGAGGAATACTAGAACACAACAAAAGAATGCACAAAGAAAAGACAGATGCACATGGAGTCCGGCTGTTGCGTTTAACTACAAACCACATCCTTGTTATGATCTTTCCAGAGATAGAATGGACCCGGGTGTTGTTATTCTGGCTTTCATGAAGAGAATATAAAACAGACAGACAAAACACAAGATGATTTTCTTCTCGTTAAATCCAGAATATGCAGCGATCCGTCTCATTTTGATTGTTTCCCATGCCGTCTGCTTCATTATCTTGCCCACACAGCTTCTATTATTTTGCCCTCCCGTGTGCATCAGCAACAAATTGCAAAACAGGAACCCCAGGGTCAGCACCGGGCTAAGAGTGTTGCTTCTTTTCTTTGTTTGTGTGTTTCATTGTTCGTTTTCCATTCATTAGAAAACGGAGGGGCCCCACGAAACAAATGGAGAGAGAGAGAGAGAGAGAGAGAGAGAGAGAGAGAGAGAGAGAGGAGAGAGAGAGAGAGAGAGAGAGAGAGAGAGAGAGATTTCGGTCATAATGATACAAACATGTCCTCTATCGTGTGCACGTTTATTGAATTTGTGACCACGCATATGCGTATACGTTGATATGGAGTGTATATGAGTAAGTTTATCTTTCTCTTTGCAGTGCGGTGTCGTAGAGTCTTTGTTTTAGTTTCGAAATGCGGTTTGTTTTAAAAAAACACACACATATTTACCGGTCTATGTCACTCGTGAACGTTGGAATGCATATACAGCGATTAGATTTGCAGATCTGTCGGCCACGTAGTAATACGTTTGTCTTTAAAAGCACTTGCCAGCGAATTGACAAAATCCGGGTCCAGACTTCATGTCACACATACAACGGGTTTTTCTTACCCTTCTCGTTTTGAATACGTGAACGGGAGAGGGGCACTCCCAACCATTCACCCAATCCCTACTAAATTACCAAAATAAACACTCAGCTAACATTTGAGAACAAAGGGCACTGGGTGATCGTCCTAATACTCAGGAATCATTCCTATCTGGTTGATGCTCTCAGACTTAGCCAAACGGTGAAACGTATTCGAAAACCTTTCACTAACGAGTTCTTAACCGTCAAGATAACGCTAACCTTGTTCATACTGATTGTTCACACTCCGTCCATGCTTTCTTCATCTCTTGTTTTGCATTCTCAGGTATAAGTTTTGCCGGGATACGCGATTCGCTGATTTCTGTAAACTATCGTGCGAAGGGTGAGCTGTGGAAAGCTATCTAATCAAGACAAATTTAAGGAGTAGAAAGCTATCCGATTTATGTCATGGTAACCAGCATCAAGGCGAGGAGTATAAGGCGAGTTACACGAAGTTATGAACAGGAGTGTAAGGTTTTTGTGAGAGTAGAAAGCTGTCTAATATACGGCATTGTAAGCAGTAAAACATGAATAACGGTAGGAAGTAAAGGAAGTCTGAACAACGTTGAATAAAGACTATAAATACCATCAATGTTATAGCAAGCCGTTGATTGTACTTATGGTCAAACGAAGAAGACTAAGCACTCAGTTTTGTAGTCAGCGTCAGAACACCATACGACCAAGGTAGTGATAAGCAGAGCCTTATATGATCAGCGTTCTGGTAAGGATCACGCGATACAATAATGCTGAAGAAAAGGCTACACGTTCAACGATATGTACAGTGATATCACACGACGCAGTGTAACCTCACATTATCAGAGGAGTCAGGCCAAAGACTTACCGTCCTCGTGAACGTTTCTATTGCTGCAGTATAACATAACCTTTCACCAAGACTTGCAGTCCGCCCACGGCAGGTGAACATGAGGGGCAAAAATGTAGCTGAATAAGAATAACGTGATGCGCAGTTTTACCTTTTGGTGTGTGTGTGTGTGTGTGTGTGTGTGTGTGTGTGTGTGTGTGTGTGTGTGTGTGTGTGTGTGTGTGCACGCATGCACGCACGCACCCATGCACCCACCCACGCACACACGCATGCATGCACGCACGCACGCACGCACGTATGCACGCACGCAAGCGCGCGCACACACACACACACGCACGCACGCACGCACGCACACACACACACACACACACACACACACACAAACACACACACACACGCACGCACGCACGCACGCACGCACGCACGCACGCACACACACACACACCACCACCACCACCACCACCACCACCACCACCACCACCACCACTACAACAACAGCAACATCAACAACAATAACACCAACACCAACAAAACCACCACCACCAACAACAACAGCAGCAGCAGCAGCAGCAGCAGTAGCAGCAATAAAGACAGCAAATACATACGTAATTCTACCGTTACCTTTTAACTGCGTAGTGCGTACTTACTGCTTTCTTACCAGAAGTTAAAGATCACCCGTTTCTTCATGATACTAGACTCCAAAAAGAGGGCAAAAAATTTTTTTTTTTCTTATGGCCGAGTCAAGCGTATGCGGGAATCCGCCTTATTTGATTTATTTTCCTCCCATCTCCTTTATCATCTTGCCGGCGCTGCTGCTATCATTTTGCTCTCCCGTGGGCTTTAGCAGTAAACTGCAAAACTGAACCTCCCCAGGGTCAACACTGGGTCGGAGAGTTGTTTCTTTTTTCACAGTTTATTGGAAATGTAAGGGTCATCCAGGTTCGTTCGTTCGTGCGTTCCTTCGTTCGAAGAGAGAGAGAGAGAGGAGAGAGAGAGAGAGAGAGAGAGAGAGAGAGAGAGAGACAGACAGACAGACAGACAGACAGACAGACAGACAGACAGACAGACAGACAGACAGACAGAGACAGACAGACAGACAGACATGGACAAAGACAAAACAGAGAGACAGAGATAGGGTCAAATCAAAGGATATGTCTTAGTAACGATAATACGCATTACATCCTCGGCTTGCCAACGTTTTTTTTTTTTTTTCTCACGTTTATTCATTTAAAGAGTGGTATGTACATGGCACTCAATACATGCATAAGAAAAACAAAAACAAAAGTGGTGGTATGTGCATGCACCGATCAAACATGTATCTGTTCAACCAGCCGCCGTGGCGAAGTGGTTAGCGTCGCGGACTCCCGGCTGGGAGGTCGTGGGTTCGAATCCCATCAGAATCATGTGGGTTTTCCTGCCCCGACAGGCTCCTACCCAGAGTTGAGTTTGCTGCAGACTCAGTTGGGAAGACTGGGACCACACAGTCGAGTTTCATCCACTTAATGGATGCGTTTCTGAGAGTGTTGCTCAAATTTCCTGACCAACACTGCAGGTGCCTGAATCTCTCGGGCCTGGTTGACGCCGGGATATATTATGAAAGGAAGCGTAGAGTACAGCCCTGTCATGTAGTCTCAGACCGAAATGGAAATCCGTAGCATCATCTTCATCATCCTCATTCTCATCGATCAGCATTAAAAAAGTCTCAAGTTCTGTGGCCCTTCATGCCGTGCTCTCATGGTGACCTCAATTTCGATGTCCTCTCCACGTCTGTGGCCTTGGTTTGGTTCCGTCGGAGTCACCGGTATCGGCGAGTCCATGGGGGCTGTTGTTGGACGGACGTGGTGGCGCCCTCCGGAGGGAGAGTTCACTCACGCCGGCTCCGCGACTAAGCAATTATTGTCGTCAGTAGGGGGCTTAGTAGGTGGTGTCCTGCATATGTTAGATCAGAACAGGCGCCACTGAACACCACCAAAGTGACTCGGCAGCAGTGCAGTGTCTCCTCCGGTGGGTTGCCTCTTGACGACTTGACATTGACTGCTCCCTGTGGATTGCCGGTGCCGGGGCTGCGGCGGGGCCGACCGGGCTGTGGCTGTGGACGGGGTGTCGGAATGAGCGGCGTGGGTGCACTGCCTCTGAGGTGGCGCAAAGGTTGGGACAGCAAAAAAAAAAAAAAAAACAAAAAAAAACAAAAAAAAACAAAAAACATGCTTCTGTTCATTCGTCTTTAACCTCTCCAGTGCAGTCATGTGTGTGTGTGTGTGTGTGTGTGTGTGTGTGTGTGTGTGTGTGTGTGTGTGTGTGTGTGTGTAACTCGTAAGTGTGTTCACATTATTATCGTGATGTACATACGTTTATTTCACAGGCGTACACGAGTTCGTATACAGAGATTAAACTGTTAGTTGTTGGCCAAATGCCAAAGCTTTTACGCTCAATGTATTCAGCGGGGAAATGAAAGATTCCAGGTTCAGAGGTCTAATAAGACATTCAGACTATTTTTATTTCCTCCTCATATCGAAAACGTTGAATGGGGGTATTCACAACCAAGTAATCCCTCGTTTTGCAGTGCAATGCCAAGGTGGAGACTCTGAAAAAGTGAAAATTTCCGTCAATCAGAGGGCGGTAGTATATTCTGGTGATGAACACAGGAACAATGACCAACCATAATTGCAAAAGATGTTTTATTCCGATAAACAATACCACACAGACAGGCAGATATATATTCAAGAAATATCTCCATTTCCGACGTTGAAACACACACACACACACACACACACACACACACACACACACACCACACACACACACACACACACACACACACACACACCACGCACGCACGCACGCACGCACGCACGCACATGCACACATAGGAAATTCAAACAAAAAATACTTCCCTAGGTCACAGCATGTGCAAATGAACATTCACTAGCCTGTCTTGTGGTGTTCATCAAAACAAACGTTACTGACACTTT
>CM065720.1:45988261-45990761 GCA_033310375.1 Conus canariensis
ACCTTAATTTTCTGGGGCGGACTCCTTCTACGCTGTGGAGATGTGGAGCAGAACCCAGGACCCAGGACGGACTTGAAGCAGGCCCGGCTCGGCAGCTCAGGACGCAGGGTCAGCGTGGACAAGTCTGGAGCTTCGCCGGCGGACAGCGGACGGACGACACCCTCCTCTCCTCAACAACCCACCAATGCTGACATCATGGGCATAATCCAGGACATGGGTTTGAGAATAGACAGTCGCTTTTCGGAGGTGAAAGAAGATCTGCAAGTCCTACGGGAGGAGTACGGGGCCATGCAGGATGAGCTGAGGGCACTACGAGGTGAAGTCACGGGTCTGCGTCAGCAGAACGACGACTTACAGAGGAGGAACGAGGACCTGACGAGGAGACTGGACGTCTTGGAGAGGAAGACGGACGACCTTGAGGGACGGTCCAAACGCAATAACCTCATCTTTTACGGCCTGCCACGGAAAGACAACGAGACTCCGATGGACTGTGAAGGTACGGTGAAGGACTTGATCAAAAATAAGTTAGAAATTTCTGAGGACGTACAGTTTGACAGGGTTCACCGGATCAACTCCAAGCCTGACTCGCCAGTTATTGCCCGGTGTGTCTTCTATAAACAGAAGACATCTGTGCTAAAAGCTAAGGGCAAACTACAAGGGACAAAGGTTTTCGTTGGAGAGGACTTCTCTGCTTCAGTAAGAGAGATTAGGAGACGGTTGACACCACATCTAAAGAAAGCAAGGTCAGAGGGTAAGAGAGCCTCGATGGTGTTTAACCACCTTCTGATCAATGGGAAGAAGTTCACTGTGGACCGCGATGACAAACTGGTTGAACTGAGATAGGGTGACGGCCGGCCCACAATTCATCTGGGTAATTTTACTGTGTTTGTAAATGGAACAAACTTTGGGACGACACCGGTTTTGTTGCCACAGTGCGGTGTGGCTGACACGCTGCCAGCACGTGCTATCCATGAGACAGGTAACAACGCGGTGTGTTCTGTCCTTCGTTCAACCGTTGCCCAGGTTGAAAATGTAAATAGTGTTTCAAATGTTTCTGAATCTGTGTCAGAAAACCCGTCTGACTTGTTTTCCGAAGATGTGTGTACAGTGTCACCTGATTGTGTTGATAGGAATGTGTTAAATTCTCCTTCTCTTGTCAATAAATCGAAAGATTTTTCTTTTCTTCACTGGAATGTAAATGGTTTATTCTCTAAACTATCTGACAAAGATTTTATTTCATTTGTTACTTCTTTTGATTTTGTATGCTTGAGTGAAACGTTTATGGAAGATTTCCAATCGTCTGTTTTTGTTGGTTATGAAAAATTGTGTAAACCAGCCGTAAAACTTACGTCTCGGGGAAGGCGATCTGGGGGCTTAATATGTCTGATTAGAAAAGAATTCTGTTCACTCATAAAGCCTCTGGAGATTCAGTCAGACATTTTTTGCGCTTTCATTATTAATAAATCTATTTTGGGTACAATTAAAGATGTCTTGTATGTGTGTTCATATGTACCGCCAGAAGGTTCGCCGTATTACTATTTCACTGATCATGACAATGGTATTGCTTTACTTGAAGATTTTATATGTGACTGCTTGCTTTCTGTTGGTGACGTTTATATAATGTTAAGTGGGGATATGAATGGTCGTACTTCCAACATTTCTCAAGACTTAGATGAAACTGTATTTTCTTTTGAAAACCAATATCTGAGTGGTCCATTACACGTGGGCAGAAATTCAGAAGATAACGTGTTAAATAGTTATGGTAAGATGTTACTAAATATGTGCACTGCATTGGATTTGTGCATTTTAAATGGTTTGTGTCAGGGCGACCTCAAAGGTTGCTACACATACATCTCTGAGTGTGGCAGCAGTGTGAATGATTATTTTATAATGTCGTGTGATATGTTTGCAACACTTCTCAATGATTGTAAGTTATGGGTGGGTGAACGTGTTGATTCTGACCACATGCCTTTGGTATTATGTATTAATTTACACAGCTTAACCCCGCACTCTGTGAAAGAACATAATGTTGTCAAATTGGTTGAAAAGTATTGCTGGAATGATATTCATGTGGATTTGTTTCATAATGCAGTGGAGTCACCAGAATTTCAGCAAAGGATACACATGGCAATCAGTCTCATTGAGGTTAATGTTGATGAAGCTTTACTTGTTTTTAACAGCTGTCTAAAAGTCGCTGCGGAATGTATGAGGAAGATAATTAATGTAAATGAAAAAGAAGTTGGCGAAGACTGGTACGATAAGGAATGTCTTTTAAGTAAAAGAAATGCACGTAAATTGTTAATTAAATACCGTCGAACTTTATCTGTATCTGATCACGTTGAGTACTGTAATGCTAGACGCGATTATAAACATCTTTTGAAGAAAAAAGAGAAAGCATTTAGCAGAATTATGTTAGATAAATTAGTCGCCTCCATTAAGTGCCAAAAGGAGTTTTGGGAGACAATGCGCAAAATTCAGAAAAGACGAATTCACCCCCAAA
>CM065720.1:46013261-46015761 GCA_033310375.1 Conus canariensis
GTGTACAGACGTGTGTTTGTTTGTTTATTTTCAGTCACATTTCTTGCGGGAAGGAGGGCTTTACCTGATTCGGGGATTGTAGCCTACCTGGAAGTGTTTTTCTTACACAGCCAAGCAGAATCAAGTGTATTAAACTTCTATCAGATTAAAACAGTGGTGACTGCTGTTGCTACCGACCTCTGTTAATAATGGATAATGGACAGCAGTCATTTAAAAATAGGATCGTTTAACAACTCCCCTAAACTTGAAAACATGTCTTTTTCAAAGGAACGATTTCTGATATTTTTAACTCATACCTTTCTGGAAATTGAAGGTATCAGCGACAGAATTTAATTTCTTTCTTCTTCTTCTTCTTCTTCTTCTTCTTCTTCTTCTTTCTTCTTCTTCTCTTCTTCTTCTTGTCTGTCTCTCTGCCCCTGTCTCTGCCTCTCTCTCTCTCTCTCTCTCTCTCTCTCTCTCTCTCTCTCTCTCTCTCGGTCTCTTACACACACACACACACACACACACACACACACACACACACACACACACACACACACACACACACACACACACACACACACACACACCATGCACCCATTGCAGGGAACAAAATGGACACACAAAAAGGCCTGCATCGCTAATAGCCACGCAGCTTCCCCAGAGAACCACATAATTTACAGTATAATCCCAGCCTCCCTCAAACGCCCATTGCGAATTAATTCACTGTGGGGCATTCTGAATAGAGCTTCCGACCAGTTTCTCTTCTAGCGGCGTTCCGCTGGGTCTTGAATAAACAATCCTAGTCTTTGCAGCGAACGTGCTTCCACCATTCATGTTTATACCCTCTCTACAGATGGTCTGCGTTGAATTCCCACCTTGCTCCTCTGGAAAACAATACCACGTCATTAGTATTGACAAAGAACAGTATCCTGTCCATAAAAAACAACGGTTTTTCTTGATTCATGTTTTCGTGTCCATGGCTTACATATTGAATGCATTTTATGTTTACATGAAAATAACAATTGCATGTCACTACATGGGAATGGCCCCCTCGGGAAAAAAAGAAAAAAAAAGAGTGATGGAATTATTCAGATGAGGAAGTGTGTTTTTCTGTATGAAAGTATGAGTCATTTCTTTGAAGTAGGGAGAATGTAACTTCCACGACTCCAAAGTGAACATTCCATGGCAGAGTCCAAGGCATCAAAAGAAAACCCTCTACGGCAACATGATAAGCATATTCTTTGGCATTCTGTATGCCAGATTTGATGGTTGTGTTTTTGAGATCAGGTAACATGCAGACAGATAGACGGACAGGTTGTTAGACAGACAAATAGACAGAGAGGCAAAGAGGCCGACAGAGAGACAGATAAAACAAATAACGGACAGACTTGGTAAAAAATAAATATTTCCAACCCTCCACCTCTTTTGGAGAAGAAAGATTTCACTCCAAAGTCATTTCTGCAGGTACCTATCTTCTTCATTGTCTGGTACACGAATACTGATGTTCCCCATTTCAGCTGACATGAGCTCAGATGTATGGGAACATACCGGTTGTATACGTCCACAGTTAATGTATTCCAGAAGAGTGCATCTTTTTAATACTCAAATAAAAATGTCGTAAAAGGCAAACCAGTTTTTGCTCTTCTTATTCTACAGTCATAATTATTTCAGAAAACAATAATACTAACTGATTTTTTCTGGAAAATGGTATTATTCCCTTTGGGGCGAAAAATAATGGATGATTTACTGGGAAAACCATTACCATGTCTTAGATTACATCTATGCTTCCTATTTTTTTCTGGAGAGTAAAATACTTTCTTTTGATTAAGAAGAAAGTCATGATGGGCTTTTGAAACTAGAATTTCCTCACGCAAACGCAAGTCATGTACAAACACACCACCGCAGAGTGTATGCAGAGTCCCCTTTCCGCTTCGAGAGTTCAGAGGCTTCTCTGGACTTACGTTCTAAATCTGATAGACACCCCGACACGGGAAGAAAAATATGTCCTGGTCATCTCTCTCTCTCTCTCTCTCTCTCTCTCTCTCTCTCTCTCTCTCTCTCTCTCTCTCTCTCTGTCTCTCTCTCCTGACACGTCAGGGGCATTCATCACAGTCCCCCAAACCACAGTTATTCATTTGACCACTCATCACCAGCCAGGCTTGACTGGTTGTCTCAACAGTTTGAAAGACCCTGTTTGCTTCCGAATAATCACACAGTCTCACGCAGCGTGGGAACATTGGTCTGTGGCAGGGAGCTGAAGCAGAGAGAGAGACAGAGAGAGGAGAGAGAGAGAGAGAGAGAGAGAGAGAGAGGGGGGGGGTCAGGAAAAAGTGCAGATTAGTGCAGTACAAGGACTTTACCTTCAAAATTACATAACGAAATAAATGGGTAAACCAAATAGAAATAATGCTCAGTAAACATATAACAAACCACACTCGAACAAACGAATTCAACAAAAATGTAAACTTGGAAGGATTGAGGGAACTTCATAAACTGCGACCTGGAGGGACAACAAAGT
>CM065720.1:46035761-46040761 GCA_033310375.1 Conus canariensis
ACAGCAATGTAAAAGATAACAAGATGCAAAACATATAAACGTACTCCCAGTATATCCTGAATACGCGTGATATATTGCCATAAGAGGAAAAACCGTCTTGGGCTGGTCTAACTGTCAGTAATGGCTATTCTGGTAAACATCGGCCATCATCTGTGACCTATAATGAACATACTTACAAATTTTCAGAAAGATCCGCCAAGAACTTTCTGAGATTTTCCATAAAGACGAAAACCATTATTGGCCGTTAGTAACGGCTATAACGGTAAACTAAAACATCGGGCATTATTTGTGACCCATAATGAAAATGTTACAGCCGTTAGTAACAGCTATAACGGGGTAAACTAAAACATCGGGCATCATCCGTGACCCATAATGTTCATACCTGTGAATTTTCACAAAGATCGGCCGAGTACTTTCGGAGATATTCCATGAAGTAGAAAAACCGTTCAGGCCGTTACAGCCGTTAGTAACGGATATAACGGTAAACTAAAAGATCGGGCATTATTCGTGACCCATAATGAACATACCTACACATTTTCACAAAGATCGGCCAAGTACTTTTTGATATATTCCATAAAGAAGAAAAACCGTTCCAGGCCGTTACAGCCGTTAGTAACGGGTATAACGGTAAACTAAAAGATCGGGCATTATTCGTGACCCATAATGAACATACCTACACATTTTCACAAAGATCGGCCTAGTACTTTTTGATATATTCCATGAAGAAGAAAAACCGTTCCAGGCCGTTACAGCCGTTAGTAACGGCTATAACGGGGTAAACTAAAACATCGGGCATCATCCGTGACCCATAATGAACATACCTGTAAATTTTCACAAAGATCGTCAAGTACTTTCGGAGATATTCCATAAAGAAGGAAAACCGTTACAGGCCGTTACAGCCGTTAGTAACGGCTATAATGGTAAACTAAAAGATCGGGCATTATTCGTGACCCATAATAAACATACCTAGAAATTTTCACAAAGATCGGCCAAGTACTTTCGGAGATATTCCATAAAGAAGGAAAACCGTTACAGGTCGTTAGAGCCGTTAGTAACAGCTATAACGGGGTAAACTAAAACATCGGGCATCGTCCGTGACCCATAATGTTCATACCTGCTAATTTTCACAAAGATCGGCCAAGTACTTTCGGAAATATTCCATGAAGAAGAAAAACCGTTACAGGCCGTTACAGCCGTTAGTAACGGCTATAACGGTAAACTAAAACATCGGGCATTATCCGTAACCCATAGTGATCATACCTGCTAATTTTCACAAAGATTGCCAAGAACTTTCAGAGATATTCCATAAAGAAGAAAAACCGTTACAGGCCGTTACAGCCGTTAGTAACGGCTATAACTGCAAACTAAAACATTGGGCATCATCCGTGACCCATAATGAACATACCTGCTAATTTTCACGAAGATCGGCCAAGTACTTTCTGAGATATTCCATGAAGAAAAAAATCCGTTACAGGCCGTTACAGCCGTTAGTAACGGCTATAACGGTAAACTAAAACATCGGGCATCATCTTTGACCCATAATGATCATACCTACCAATTTTCAGATAGGTCGGCCCAGTAGTTTTGTCTGGAGCGAGTGGAACACATTTTGACCATGGACGGACGGACGGACGGACAGACGGACAGACACACAGACAGCATTTCTTCGTTCCCATTCTAACGTACTCCCTGTCCTATAAGAACTGGGAGTACAAAAATGATACAGGCATACAAGGAAGCAGACAAGGGTTGAGCGAAACCACATCTCGTCAATCTGACACCAAACTAAGTAAAAAGCCTCTTGAAAGTTACGCATGAAGGCTGGTACGTTCCAACCATTTCTTTGACAGCAATGACTCTAGCTAACAGTAAACCCCGAGGCGTTCACCTTTGTTCTTCACCGATACTTCTCTTAAATCAGGAGGGCTGGGCCTGCGTTGTTGGTGGGTGTGCGGTCCGAAATCTAAGCCGACAGGATCTTCCATTAGACACTGTAGACAGGGATGCGTTTGGCAGGGTATCACTTTTTGTCAGATAAACAGTGACGCTTTCGCTTGTGCTGGGAAAGGGATGTGAAATACCTATCGATATATCTAGCTAAGTATCTACGTATCCATCTATGAATCTATGCATATGTGTGTGTGTATGTTTGTATGTATGTATGTATGTATGTATGTATGTATGTATGTATGTATGTATAAATGTATGTATGTTTGTATGTATGTGTGATTGTGTATGTATATATGCATGCATTTTTGTCTGAATGTGTATGTTTATCCATCTAACTGTGTGTCTATGTATCTATGTATCTTTCTATCTATCCATCCTTCTATCTATCTATCTATCTATCTGTCTGTCTGTCTGTCTATCTGTCTATCTATCTATCTATCTCTTTATTTGCTGATGGATGGATGGATCGATCTATTGATAGATATGTTTGTACAGGGGTATGATTTGTTGAGGATGGGGATGGGGTTTCGGTGTCTACACGGCAGAAAACAAATATACTATTAAACATGTTGCAAACCAGCGCTATTGTGCACAGATCCCACATGCTCTCTGTCACTCAAGCCGGGTAAGACCCCCTGCCCCAGGCACTATTCACCTCCCCACAACTCTCCTCTCAAAGAGAGAGAGAGAGAGAGAGAGAGAGAGAGAGAGAGAATCAACATACCCCATGCACGTATTCATATCTTCACAGGAAAAAAAAAACCTTTGTCCGAACGGTCCAGAAACGCTTACAGCCCGGTGCACCATCCTTGCAAACCAACTCCACGGTCATCCACGGGAGAAGTCGTTTGTGGCGAGGCATCAACTCATTTTCCTTGGTACATTACAGTTCCCTGCTGAGCGTCCTCAGAAGAAGTAGCCTCGAATGTAGATACGTAGAACAGCACAATCTCTGCGGGTGACGGTAACTGATAATGGCTTGGAAATTCATTCCCACCTTTCATGATGAATGACTGAATCAATCAATCAACCAATCAATCAATCAATCAATCAATCGATCGATCGATCGATCGATCAATCGATCAATAAATCAGTGAGCTAATCCATTAACCAGTCAATCAACAATCAACCAATCAATCAAAATCATGATGGGGACAATCCTTTCGTCTCCCCCTCAGGGAAGCCTGCGAGGAAATTAAAGCACACACACACACACACACACACACCACGCACGCACGCACCACACCACACACACACACACACACACACACACAAACACACACACACACCACACACATGCGCGCGCGCGTTGCGAGCGCAAAATAGATCTAGTTGCAAGCGAGAGGACTGCAGCGAAACTAAACAAATCTTAAATAATGTTAGCACCGCCCAGAGAACGTGACAACGAGTCACAAGACGAACACAACTATTTCGACCTCTTAGTCTTCATCAGGTGAACATTAACAATAAACAATGAAAATGAAAAACAATGAAAATCACTTATCGTTAATGTCTCACCTGAGAAGACCTAAGAGGTCGAACTAGTTGTGTTCGTCTTGTGACTCGTTGTCACGTTCTCTGGCGTTCGCTAACATTATTTAAGATTGACGCAAAAAGTTTCAATCGTCATTTAATTCCAGTAGATGCCCGTTCTTCAGAAGCTAGGAATCAACCAAACAACCAACCAGCCAACCAACCAACCAACCAGCCAACCAACCAACCAATCAAACAATTAAACCCTGGGGAGCAGTATATATTACATGCGCGTACCTTTTCTTTCACCATAATTGCCCTTTACAACATTTCTAGTTTATACGCTGCCGAGGAGCAAAACAAAACAAAAAAAAAAAAACAAAAAAAAAAAGCAAAGAAAAAATGTACCCCACCCTCACACACCCCGAACGCCATCATTTCCTATGCGTAATGAACATGGAACATCCTCACCACAAAAAAAAAAAAAACATTCGCACATTGACCACAAACATCTAAACTAAGCAGACAGAGACTTGGGGACCATAAGCCGTTGAGGCGAGGCATTAGCTGATTCCATGAGGGAAATTGCAGTCTCCCTGCCAGCCTCAGCCGTAGCAGCAACTGCCTCGATCATTGTGAGGGGAAGTCCTGAAGGAGTCGTAGAACATCTCTAGACAGGAGCACAGGAGGAGAGCTTGAAGATTGGATGCACCCATTCCAGTTAAATGGCCAAGAGGGAGAGACAACACACGGTGTGTTATTACTCACTAGGTTTGCGAAGGGAAAGGTTGAGGAAGAAGATGAAACGGCGGGGGGGGGGGGGGGGGGGGGGGGAGGGGGGGGAAGGGGGGGGATAGAACTTGGTTGTGCAGGGTGGTGGTTATTTATTGAAAGACGATGTTCACTTGCGTGTCACATTAATGAGCTTGGCAAAGCGTTTCGGTGGGGAATCACGGACATTCAAGAACAAAGAGGGAGAGAAGAGAGAGAGAGAGAGAGAGAGAGAGAGAGAGAGAGAGAGAGAGGAGAGAGAGAGAGAATCAATAATTGTGTGACTTGTGCCTATCTGGTGTAAAAAGAAAGGTCATGCACTATTCCTGACAACTGTGGGTTTTGAACGAGGGGACATAAAAGTAAATTTAATTAATACAGTTGTAATTAAAATTCACATTTTAAACGACCAGTCTTATCTGTTCGGCTATTTGTCTCGAAAAAAGATAGTTGACGGTCGAAAAAGTATGATTTCTACATGGATCTTTCAGAGAGAGAGAGAGAGAGAGAGGAGAGAGAGAGAGAGAGAGAGAGAGAGAGAGAGAGAGAGAGAGACAGACAGACAGACAGACAGACAGACAGAAGGAAAATAAATGTGCGACTTGTGCCTATATGGTATAAACAAGGGGCATGCACATTCCCTGGCTACTGTGGGTCCTCCATGAGGGGATATAGTAAGAGATTAAACTATAAGACTGGGGGAAATCGTGTCTGTTAAATTACAGAGAGAGAGAGAGAGAGAGAGAGAGAGAGAGAGAGAGAGAGAGAGAGGAGAGTGCGGGAGGGGGGTATATATATGTCCCTAA
>CM065720.1:46048261-46050761 GCA_033310375.1 Conus canariensis
CTCTCTCCTCTCTCTCTCTCTCTCTCTCTCTCTCTCTCAATGATTCTTGGCTGCTGATCTTTTCCACAAATAAAGATTATCTTATATGATGTTCTGAAAATGTTAGGAAAAAGGAAAACAAAGTAATCGTCAAGTTTTTGGTCGTAGACCTTCTAAGGGACTGATGACATCAAATGCATTAAAGAAATGCTTAAACGTCCAAAGAAATATACCAGTAGTCAACTATAAATCTGCAAGTATTGTCTATGCCCCTTCGGTAAAACAAAGCACCTCCTTAATTGTGGAATCAAGGAGCACTGGTGATATCAGACAATAGAGACAGACATCCACATATGACTTGATTTGGGTGTCAGGTAGAAAATAAACTGGAGTCCAATACGCGTTAGAAAATAACGTTTTGATTTAGGAGACATGGGGGCGAACCAAGGGAATCCAAAGTATAGACAATGGTAAAGATAGACTGCTAAACATAAATTTCATGTTGCAATGCAAAATGCAAGCAAACAAGAAAAATATTCTTCGAGCATATTATCAATTTTGACAAATTGAATATTCATTTTGACACTGAACATTTAAGTGGCATGATTTCAATCAAGCGTTCCGTAAACTGCTCGTTATCAGCACCATTAAACCGACAAGCACAGCGGAGTTCGTTCAATTTACAAAGCAGAAATGAGGACAAGACGTATTTGGTTTTGAATGACTCAGTTTTAGATAATTAACAACACCAAGTTCTATGGGCAATAGGAACATCATGCTCCCGACAAAAGATATCACCGACCCCGTGAATTCAAGTCTGTTCAGTTCAAAGACTAACATTGTAAGAAACTCGTCGATTTGTTCATGTTAAGCATTTGAGATGCGTTTTGTCATCACAGCGTTCTTGACCATCCACATTGTGCATTCGTTTGTTCTCTTTCCCTGTAGTTGAGCCTTCTAACAAGACCAACAACATCAATTTGCTTAAAATAAATAAACCATACGGAGCGCCTCTCTCTCTCTCTCTCTCTCTCTCTCTCTCTCTCTCTCTCTCTCTCTCTCTCTCTCAATTCTCTCTTTCAATTCTCTCTCTCTCTCTCTCTCTCTCTCTCTCTCTCTCTCTCTCTCCAGTTGTATCTCTGCTTCTCTGTGCCTCTCTGTCTCTCTGTCTGTCTTCTTCTTCTCTCTCTCTCTCTCTCTCTCTTCCCTCTCTCTCCTCTTTCTCTCTCTCTCTCCTCTCTCTCTCTCTTTCTCTCTCTCTCTGTTTGTCTGTCCGTTTGTCTCTGTCTCTCTGCCTCTCTGTCTCTCTTTGTCATTGTCTCTATCTATGTCCCTGTCTGTCTCTGTCTATCGTCGTCTCTGCCAGTCTGTCTGTCTGTCCGTCTGTCTGTCTGTTTGTTTGTCTGTCTGTCTCTCTCTGTCTCTCTTCTCTCGTCTCTCTGTCTCTTCTCTCTCTCTCTCTCTCTCTCTCTCTCTCTCTGGCTCACAAGCGGATGCTTTAAGCCACTCAAATACTGCCTGGGCGTATTCCTCTTTTTCAGGAACATTTCAACGATGGCGCAAAACGGCCAATATAAATATTGACTACTGACTTCATTGGCTACACTATAAGATGTTACCCCTTCTTTCTATCCGCCATCAATACCTCTCTTATCGATCCAAACTGCCTCTCCCTACAGGAGAAATTACTCAGTTCTCAACACACACACACACGCACGCACGCACGCACGCACTCACGCACGCACGCACTCACGCACGCACGCACGCACGCACGCAAGCACACACGCACGCACGCACGCACGCACGTACGCACGCACGCACGCACACACACACACACACACACACACACACACACACACACACACACACACACACACACACACACCAACACACACACACACACTTTTCTTTTGCTGTATACAGCATTGAAAATAGGAGGCTGCAAAGGCGTATCCTGTCGTCTGTCCCCTCTATCTGGTGCATCTCCTGCAAGTTCTCACCCACTTTCCGTTTTGTGCTCTCTCTCTTCTCTCCTTATTCTTGACCCCCACCCCCACCTCCTTCTCTCTCTCTCTCTCTCTGTCTCACTCACTCACTCACTCCCCCTCCCCTCACCTCCCCCCCCCTCTCTCTCTCTCTCTCTGGGTCCCAAACAAATGCTTCAAGACATTCAAATGCAGCTTTATCAAACTTAAGACACTGTGTGTATTCCTCTTTTTTTTCAGGAGCATTTTTTGTGATGGTGCAAACCCGCGAATACAAATATGGACTACTCACCTACATGGCTACTCTATGACACATTGCCCCTTCTTTCCATCTGCCCTCAATACATGGTATCCTTCTCTTATCTCTCCAAACTGCCCTTTATAAAGAAGCGGGGGGGGGGGGGGGGGGTGCTATGGGGTTCTGTTCATCCCAGTCACTGACCAGTCCTCAGCCTCTTCTTTGCTGTGTATAGCATTGAAATGTGAACGCTGCAAAGGCGTTGACAGTCCTTCATACCCAGTGCATTTCAACCACG
>CM065720.1:46053261-46055761 GCA_033310375.1 Conus canariensis
TCCAAGTCTGCTTTAACGGCTTTGCACCTTCAAAATACATCAAGTCGTCCTGATCTCGTCAGTGAAATTTTATTTTCAATTCACCAGTTAATGATGCGAGGTTCCAAAATTATATTATTATGGGTACCCGGTCACTGCAATCTTCGAGGGAATGACTGGCTATACCTGTGCAAAAGAGGCTTCAATGTGCAAATCGAATACAGTTTTATGTGATATTCCTTATTCGGTTCTTGAAATAAACAATATTCTGACAAAAGCACTCTGGGACCAGAGAAGAACACAGTACCTTGAAGCTGCCATTCAGAAGAACAGATGGGCATCTTTCTGCCCCCGGCAGTCATTGTATAAGTCCGCCAGGTTCTATTCCGAATCGAAATTTATTGCACAGAATACGGGTGGATGGTTGGTTTGGCAGGTTTTTAAAACCATCTCCTTTGTGTGTCTGTGGTCAAAACCTTAATGTATCTCATTTTTTACTTGAATGTTCATTAACAAAAGCGTATTTTCAAAGTCTTCATGATAAAATTTTGTCTAAAAATCTACCTTTAACATTGCATAGTGTTTTTTGTCCCAACCCAGAAAATGGGTGGAGTCTAGCCAATTTGGCTGTAAATCTGATCAAGTCTCATCCACTTGGCAGATTTTTCTAACGGATTTTTTTTTTAATGTTTGTTTCTTTTTTGGTTTAGTGGTCTGATGTACACGTAGAGCAAAGAATTTGTTACATGACATAGCTGTCCGACTCTCACGTGTACTAGGTCGCATATGTTCCATTTACGAAACTTTTGCACAGGTTGTGCGCGCGCTAGAGAGAGAGAGAGAGAGAGAGAGAGAGAGAGAGAGAGAGAGAGAGAGAGAGAGAGAGGAGAGAGAGACTTCATTGTTAAGTGAGGCATGGGTGCGTACCTTCGTTTTTTGTTGGATATGTTTTAGTGTGTGTGTGGTAGGTGCTTTGTTTGTTTGTGTGGATATGTTGTGTGTGTGTGTGTGTGTGGTGTGTGTGTGGTGTGTTGTGTGTGTGTGTGTGTGTGTGTGTGTGTGTGTGTGTGTGTGTGTGTGTGTGTGGTCGCGCGCGCGCGCGCGCGCGCGCGCGTGCGAGAGAGAGAGTTTTGGTTTTTATTTGTTTGTCTGTGAGTGAATATATGTGCGTGCTCGCATACACGTGAGTAGGGGGAAGGGGAAGCGTGGTTTTTGTGAGTGTGTGTGTGTGAGTGTGTGTCTGTGAGAGAGAGAGAGACAGAGAGAGAGAGAGAGAGAGACAGAGAGAGAGAGAGTGTGCGTTTGTGTGTGTGTGTGTGTGTGTGTGTGTGTGTGTGTGTGTGTGTGTGTGTGTGTGTGTGTGTGTGTGTGTGTGTGTGATTGGATAGTGTGTGTTTTTGTGTGCATGTGTTGGGGGGGGGGTCTTTCCTTTTTTTTATAATTTTTTTTATGGTGTTTTGCGAGAGAGAGAGAGAGAGAGAGAGAGAGAGAGAGAGAGAGAGAGGAGAGAGAGAGAGAGAGAGGAGAGAGAGAGAGAGAGAGAGAGGATTTGATTTTCAGTACAGTTAAGATGTAATTTGCTTTATTGTTACAATTTCTGATTTTTATTATGTTACTTACAAATGTTAAATGTTTTCCTGTTAATTTTCCGTTATGGTTTTTATGTCATTCAGATGTTTATTTGTATTATTTTCGTTATCTCATTAATTTATTAAGGTTTTTCTTTTTAAAATGTCAGTACAACACTATGTTAATCTGACAGTAAATGGTTTCAGTCAGTCAGTGTGTGTGTGTGTGTGTGTGTGTGTGTGTGTGTGTGTGTGTGTGTGTGTGTGTGTGTGTGTGTGTGTGTGTGTGTGTGTGTGTGTGTGTGTGTAACATACAAACTTTAGATATGAAAATGCACTTTAAGATAGGCCAATGCACAAATGTTTTTTTTTTTTTTTTATTATCTATGTCGAACGCAATGAATCAAGATGGAATGCCGTCACTACTTATTTTCTTTTTAATGAAATAAAATTTCAAAACGGAACACAATCATTCACACTTGGTCAGCTAAATCGTGCAATCTTATCTAATTCGATCATGAAAAGTGCTTTGGTATTTTTTTTTCTGTAAGAATATCAACATTGATTAGTCTTCCCTGGAGAATCAAATAAAGTTAATTATCATGTGTTCTCCCTGATTCGTGTTCTCCCTGACAATGACAAATTTGATAGTTTGTCCGGAGTCACGACGACCTTCTCTTCCTGCTGATTCAGATAATAGCTATGGCCAAAGCAGACAGCGCATCCAGTTGAACAGCAAATACGTCATCAATTTGTGTACTTGCGTGAATGGGTGTGTGATGTGTATTTGAGCATGCGTGTGCACTTGCGCCAGAGTGCGCGCGTGCGTGTTTGTTTGTTTGTTTGTTTGTTTGTTTGTTTGTTTGTGTGTGTGTGTGTATGTGTGTGTGTGTGTGTGTGTGTGTGTGTGTGTGTGTGTGTGTGTGCGTGTGTGCGTGTGTGTGTGCGTGTGT
>CM065720.1:46060761-46063261 GCA_033310375.1 Conus canariensis
TTTCTTTTTAATGAAATAAAATTTCAAAACGGAACACAATCATTCACACTTGGTCAGCTAAATCGTGCATCTTATCTAATTCGATCATGAAAAGGTGCTTTGGTATTTTTTTTTTTTTCTGTAAGAATATCAACATTGATTAGTCTTCCCTGGAGAATCAAATAAAGTTAATTATCATGCTGCATGCAAATTCGTGTTCTCCCTGACAAAGACAAATTTGATAGTTTGTCCGGAGTCACGACGACCTTCTCTTCCTGCTGATTCAGATAATAGCTAGGGACAAAGCAGACAGCGCATCCAGTTGAACAGCAAATACGTCATCAGTTTGTGTACTTGCGTGAATGGGTGTGTGATGTGTATTTGAGCATGCGTGTGCACTTGCGCCGGAGTGCGCGCGTGCGTGGTGTTTGTTTTGTTTGTTTGTTTGTTTGTGTGTGTGTATGTGTGTGTGTGTGTGTGTGTGTGTGTGTGTGTGTTGTGTGTGTGTGTGTGTGTGTGTGTGGTGTGTTGTGTGTGTTGTGTGGCGTGTGTGTGTATGTGTATGTGTGTGCTTGCGTGCGCCGGGTATGTAGATAGATAGATAGACAGACAGGCATACACATAGACAGATAGATAGATAGATAGATAGATAGATAGATAGATAGATAGATAGATAGATAGATAGATAGATAGATAGATAGATAGCTAAAGAACACAATGTGGTGTATCTTCATTTGATGCCAAGGGTGCAAGTAAACGGGTCATTGTGCCTCCCTGCTGTTCTACGGGCGAAAGGCCTCGGAGCAGGCAAAGCGAATGGTTCTGTTTTCAAGAAGGATTCCAGTGATACCCACATGCTGCTGGTGAAGGGTTTCATATTGATGCTATATTTCCTCGATTTTTCACTTGGATTTTCCTTCTTTCACTCAAAGGTTTTTGTTTGGTCAATCATTGGGAGACTGCATCTTCTAAGAGATCCAAGTGAAGGCTATTCTGTACAATGCTTAGCTGCTGTCAACACTTAGACGACTGACAATGCTTGAGTTAATAAAGCTGACTGCTCTAGCGGGTGTCACCTTTTGACCTCCCTTATATCCTTGATAGATCTTCAAGCGTAGGCTCAAAGATCTTCCCCAACATCTAACACTGTTTACAGGATGCATTTCAGTTTTTCACCAATTTCTTTCTTTACCGCAATTTCTTTTCGTTTTACTTTCAAACCCTTCGCTGTCTGCTTTGGACTGCTGTTAGATTTTGATTTTCAAACCTTGGAAGTGAGGGTTCCACAGGAGCATAGAATGTGGTATAGTCTCCATTTGATGCCATCGAAGCACAGACAGAGTCAGCCGCTCCTCCCTGATGAGTCCGACCCAGTGGAAATGCCTCAGAGCAGGTGAAATGAATGGTTCTGTCTCCAAGATGGATTCCGATGCCCCCCCCCCCCCCCCCATGAGCTGCTTGTGAGGGGATTTATATTTGTAATATATTCCTCGATCTTTCATTCTCATTTTATTATTTCACACCCCCTCCCCTCCCTTGTGGTTACCTCGCATCTCTCTCTCTCTCCTCTCTTCCACACCACACACACACCACAACACACCACACATCACACACATATATTATATTATTAATATACATAACTATTTAGATGATTGTTGCAGCTTGTGTTGCTGACGCGTCTCCCTCGTGCTCCGCCTGCTACTCATTGTTTAGTGTGTGGTATATTTTATACCTCGTAGCAGTCTCAAAACACTCACTACAATACTCTGTCAATACCAATCAACATTGTCTCCTCAGTGACCCGACAATTCTCCTCTGCTCTCATCCACGAAGCTCAATACAGTACAATCACTACTACATACAACTGCTAGTCTATAGACAAGCATCATATCATACTACTACGTAGTCTGTGAAACAATAAAATATAAATATATATATATATATATATATGTGCTGTGTGTGTGTGTGTGTGTGTGTGTGTGTGTGTGTGTGTGTGTGTGACCTACCCGATAACGAACAACACAAGAAACACAACAACCACCACACCAACACACAACAACCACACACTACCAGAGACAGGATACGCTGTCGTTCCTTCACTATAACAACTCACACCACGCATTACCACTCACGCCAACATCAAACACACACTCACGCAACACCACACACACACACACACACACACACACACACACACACACACACACACACACACACACACACACACACCACACACACACACCACACACACAACACACACACACACACACCACCCCACACCACCACCACAACAAACACAACCACACACACCACACACACACACACACACACAGTCGTCTTTCTTTCTCCACATCTGTCCTTCCCCATAGTGTAGATAACAAACTGCCGGAGGAACCCAAAAGGCACTACCTAACAGCAGTTCCGCACCGACAGACCCCGGAAATATCGCCACGTCATACTATAACGAACTGGATCAGCGTTGTCCCAAAAGGCCCATCCAGCACAAAGTGGCTCCTCGGTG
>CM065720.1:46075761-46078261 GCA_033310375.1 Conus canariensis
TGCCCTAGCCATCTCCATCGACACGCCTGGATGGTGTCCTGTATTGTGGAGACTCCTGTTCTAGTCCTCAGTTCTTCGTTTGAGATGATGTTCGGCCAGAAGATCCTGAGGATACGTCGCAGACACTTGTTCTGGAACACTTCCAGCTTTTTTCTCAATGGAGAGATTGAGAAAGATGTTTTGAATTCAGATGGCTTGTGAAGATTGCTTCAAGGTCTCTCTGCAAATTGAAGGCATTAGCGCCAGAACTAGTTATCTCTCCCTCTGTCTCTCCCTGTCTCTGTCTCTGTCTGTCTGTCTGTCTGTCTGTCTGTCTGTCTGTCTGTCTGTCTGTCTGTCTGTCTGTCTCTCTCTCTCCTCTCTCCTCTCTCCTTCTCTCCTTCTTCCTCTCACTTTTTCCATCTCTGTCTCTGTCTGTCTGTCTGTCTGTCTGTCTCTCTCTCTCTCTCTCTCTCTCTCACACACACACACACACACACACACCACACACACACACACACACACACACACACACACACACAAGCACGCACGCGCGCACGCACGCAGGCAAAACGAGCACCCGTTGCAGAAACCCTGAATGACGTACAAAAAGGGCTCACATCACTGATAGCCAGCAGTTTCCCCAGAGAACCGCTTCATTTACATCATAATCCCAGCCTCCCTCCAACACCTAACGCAAATTGATTCAATGCTGGGCACTCTATGCAGAGTTTTCCGCCCGTTTTTTTCTTCTGACGACGTGAAGCTGGGTCTTATGAGCAGACAATCCTTAGGTCTTGGCAGCACGTTTCTCTTTCTCTCTCTTTATTTTCTATTGTTTTATATTTGTTTGTTTGGTTTTTTTTTGTTTGCTTGTTTGTTTGTTTTCAGCTTTTTTTTTTAAACATCCCTGCACATGGCGCTGAATTCTCACAAAGCGTCTCTTCAGAGAACAATATCTTGTCATAAATGTGGGCGAGGAAAGCATCATTCTACCCTTAAGAAAGACATTTGACCTAATTTTAAAAAAAAAATTTCTTGTGCCTATATCGATGGATCGATGGATAGATCATCGTTGGTTACCGATAGACAGATAGAGAGACAGACAGAGAGATAGTAGATAGAGAGATAGATAGATGAATAGATAGATAGATAGACATACAGACAGATAAACACACAAGAGAGAGGAGGAGAGAGAGAGAGAGAGAGAGAGAGAGATACATACATACATACATACATACATACATACATACATACATACATACATGCATGCATACATACATACATGCATACATACATACATACATACATACATACATACATACATACATACTGACATACATACTGACATACTGACATACATACTGACATACATACATACATACATACATACATACATACTACATACATGGATGAATATTTACATGCCTGTTTACCTACCTACCTACCTACCGACCTACCTACCTACCTACACACATACCTGCGTGCCTGCCTCCCGCTGCCTACATACCTACCTACCTACCTTCCTACCTACGTACGTACCTGCCCACCTTCCTGCAAACATACATACATACATATATACACACATACATATATAGGCATGCATGCATGCATGTATATTTGCATTTATTTTTGTTTTAGTAAGGTCTGGTTTCTCTAGAAAACTACGACTTGAATATCACTGCAATTGAGGACGCCTCTCGATATAGAACTATAAAACAAAATCCACAGAAGGAGCTTATTTTTCACGCAATAAAAGCTCGACTGATTTCTTAGGCAGAAGGAACATGTAATTTCTACAACTACGAAGTGAACATTCTGTGGCATAATCCTGGGCTTAAAGATTTTTTTTCTACTGCAATGCATCATTTGATGGTTGAGATATTCAACGGTAGGCCACAGGCAGATGCTGGATCATGGCCACAGGCATATTGTGCACTTACAAGGATTTCTGGTACTACCCACAGAGAGACAGACAGACAGACAGACAGAGACAAAGAGAGACAGAGAGAGAGTGGCAGATTTCTTTGTGGCAAACAGAAGGAGGGTCGAGTGACATGGAAGATTTAATGGAGTCGATTTTTTTTTCTGATCTCTCTCATCAATCTAGTCATGTATGTGAAAACAAACAAACCAACAGACAAGTTCTAGCTTTTGACTCAGTTCAAAATGAATGGAATCAATAGTTCGTCTATGGAGAGAGAGAGAGAGAGAGAGAGAGAGAGAGAGAGAGAGAGAGAGAGAGAGAGAGAGAGAGAGAGAGAGAGAGAGAACGAACTGATTTAATGAATAGGCCATTTGCCCATATCATAACAGGGACAGGTGGGGTAAGGGAAGTCATCCAAAACTCATAGATAATTATGTCAGTCAATACAATCAGAGAAGAGAGAGAGAGAGAGAGAGAGAGAGAGAGAGAGAGAGAGAGAGAGAGAAGAGAGAGAGAGAGAGAGAGAGAGAGAGAGAGAGAGAGAGAGAGAGAGAGAGAGAGAAAGTTAGAGAGTGTTGAAAAATTGGGTTAAAC
>CM065720.1:46105761-46120761 GCA_033310375.1 Conus canariensis
ATGATTCTAATGCAAATACTGTAGTCCTCAGCGGAAAGAGCGAGTCCGGGAAGCAGCTATGAATGTTGCAAGCCTTTTTCGTTTGTCCTGTTGTTCGAACAGAGGGATGTGTGTGTGTGTGTGTGGTGTGTGTGTGTGTGTGTGTGTGTGTGTGTGTGTGTGTGTGAGACTGTGTGTGTGTGTGTGTGTGTGTGTGTGTGTGTGTGTGTGTGTGTGTGTGTGTGTGTGCACCTGAGCCCATGACCATTTGTACATGTGTGCATGCGTGCACGCATGATTATTGTGTGCGTGTGTGTGTGTGTGTGTGTGCGTGTGGGTGTGCTGCGCGCGCGTGTGTGTGTGTGTGTGTGTGTGTGTGTATGTGTGTGTGTGTGTGTGTGTGTGTGTGTGTGACTGTGTGTGTGTGAATGTGTGTGTGCGTGTGTGTGTGTGTGTGAGTATGTGTGCGTGTGTGTGTGTGTGTGTGTGTGTGTGTTGTGTGTGTGTGTGTGTGGCGCGCGCGCGCGCGCGCGGTGTGTGTGTGTGTGTGTGTGTGTGTGTGTGTGTGTGAGGAGTTGGTGGCTTTGCTAATCTTCTTGTCAGGAAACTGCAGGTATAAAGGCCATACTTTAATTCACTTTTTTTCTATTTTGTATACACTGCATCGTCCAGAGATCCATCCAGTTTCAGCTTTGTGAAAGAGTATCCGGGCTTTGAAGGTAGTCTTTACTTCCTGGCGATATTTTGATGCTGATTTACCGATGTGCTGTTGTGTGTATTTTATTCTTCCACATTTAGCAGGCTAGGTTTGGTCTGTTTGTTTGTTTGTTTGTTTGTTTTGTTTTTTCAAAACTTTGGATTTCCCTACACTGTGTGTTGATGTTTTTTTTTTTTTTTTCTGTCCATGTTTTGGTTGAGCATGTTGCACGTGCACCAAGAGCAGTGTTGTCCATACATGTCGCAGCAGGAAACACTCCACTGTATGTGGCCATAGACTGGTCACACAGTTAACAGTCTCGTCCTACAGTGACCTCTGGAATGGCAATTGGTGGAAATTCTTTGGTGGGTAAGAGGGGAGTGTGACGGTGGTTTGAGTCACGGCGGCTGGGCGAGGGATTAATGGTTCCAGCTGTGGCTCTCACTCTCCTACTACCTTTGCCTATGTTTTTTTGTTTGTTTGTTTGTTTGTTTATATTTATGTTGTGTTTGTTCTTTTTCTTTTTGCCAGGCGGACTCCAATGGGATGAGGGAAAAAGCTACCTGCTCTTCCTCCTTTGCTTTGGAAAAGGTGTTTGCTTGTCAGTGAGTCTAGTCACTCACTATCCTCTCCCCCTCCTCCTACTTCCACACCTATTTTCATCACTAACTCTCCTCTGAATTCACTATATCTAATCCGCATGTTTTCCTCTTTCCACCATCTAAACTGAACGATCATGACTTCGGTACGTCTGGGTTCTTTACCACTACATGCGGGTCCTCTTCTGTCTACTCCCTGGCCACGTTCACTCCATTTATGCCTCACACGCTGCCCAAGCACATTTTGATCGGTAGCAATGGGAACAACACCAACAAATACGGAGCTAATATCCACGTAAACATTCCTACACTCTCTCAGTCTCATCAGTCATTCTGTTAGCTTCTTTCAGTCCATCCACGTATGCATATATTCCTCTGTACCCTCTCTAATCTATGTGTGCAGATCTTTCGGTGATGTAGAAATGTCCTCTCAACCCTACCACACAGTCTAACACTCTCCCGATCCAGATTGTTGCAAACGTTATTACTTTCTTCTCCTGACATGTTCCTTAAACCATGTTTTGAGTCACCCAGTTCATCTCTGATAGTCATATTACGTTGTCTTTTCAATCCCAGGACATCTCTGATAGCCATGGTCTGTTGTCTTTTTAATCCCATCTCATCTCTGATATCCATGTTCTGTTGTCTTATTAATCCCAGTTCATCTCTGATACCATGTTCTGTTGTCTTTTCAATCCCAGTTCGTTTCTTATAGCCATGTTCTGTTGTCTTTTAAATCCCAGTTCATCTCTGATAGTCACGTTCTGTTGTCTTTTAAATCCCAGTTCATCTCTGATAGTCATGTTCTGTTGTCTTTTTAAATCCCAGTTCATCTCTGATAGTCATGTTCTGTTGTCTTTTAAATCCCAGTTCATCTCTGATAGTCATGTTCTGTTGTCTTTTTAAATCCCAGTTCATCTCTGATAGTCATGTTCTGTTGTCTTTTAAATCCCAGTTCATCTCTGATAGTCATGTTCTGTTGTCTTTTAAATCCCAGTTCATCTCTGATAGTCACGTTCTGTTGTCTTTTAAATCCCAGTTCATCTCTGATAGTCATGTTCTGTTGTCTTTTAAATCCCAGTTCATCTCTGATAGTCACGTTCTGTTGTCTTTTAAATCCCAGTTCATCTCTGATAGTCATGTTCTGTTGTCTTTTTAAATCCCAGTTCATCTCTGATAGCCATGTCTGTTGCGTTTTTCATCCTCTCTCTCTCGGTTTTGTTGTCTGTTTCGTTCATCAAATTGTGATTGATGTTGCTGGCAGTAGAGGTTGATAGAGACCAGAATTTCTGACTCTGTCTTCTAAAGCGAGCAGCCTGTCTTTTCCAACTATCAACCCTTCTTACCTAGTTTTGTCACCCTTTTCCACAAGGTCCACGTATTGCCTGTCCACTGGCTTGGGGTCGATCTCGATGTCGTTGGGCAGTAAGATTCTACATATCGTGACCACAGCGTTGACCGCACAAATAGGTTTTAAAAAATGACTGATACGTGCAAGATTTTTCACTGTCACAATCAGATCCGAACTACACATTTCTCCAACATGGCATTGTTCCTCTGTTTAATTATGGTCCTGATTTTGCCGGTAAGAAATCGTAAACTGGAGTGTGACGGCAATAACTGAAGGCAAATGATAAGCTTTTCCGCTGTGACAACAGTACTTACAACACGTACGATGACAATATCATTCACTGTCACATCAACCTCAGTATTGCCCATGTTTGAGAGGTGACACGTCATGACCTGCCAACTGAAATAAGGCCGATACGGGCTCTGCAAACGTTCACATAAATCATTTTTTTTATGTATTTATTTATCTATTTATTTGGTAGATTTATTCGACACTACATCGTTGAACAACTACTGCACAATCCACAATGACGTCAAAATTACGTCTAAAAATACACTTTAACTCGGACAATTCTTTTCGCGGCTGCTTACATTTTACCATCTCGTGCATAAACTCTGAAAGCGAGAGAGGGAGAAAGAGAGAGAGAGAGAGAGGGGGGAGACAGAGAAAGAGGAGGGGGAGATAGTGAGGGAAAGAGAGATACAGACTGGCAGACAGACAGACAGAGAGACAGAGAGAGAGAGAGAGAGAGGGGGGGAGGGAGGGAGGAAGGTTACCAGCGTCCATTATTTAGAGCAAAAGGACATGCTAAAAATGTTATTTGCTAATTGTCACATTCTCTGCATGCAGTTTTCCCAGAAGATCACATAGTTTACATCGGAATCCCAGCTTCCATCCACGAATTAATGCAGATTCATTCAGTACAGGGCTGTGTGAAAAGAGCTTCCATCCCACTGTTCTAGTGATCATGTTCAACACGGCATTGTATAAACAATACTCGGGTATGCTCAGCAGGCGAGCGTCCATCAATCACTAATCTTACTTTTCTGTACATGGAGTGCGTTGAATTCTATCCAAGCTGGTTTGGAAAGCAATGCATTTCCATTTCGGGTTGGACAAATAGCACATTTCCTTCTTTATGAAACGCCTGGCTCACCACATACATTTTAATGTCAATGGTTTGATTTTTGTTCTCCAGAGAAGACAAACAGAGAAAATATGTCTCAGACATCATGGCATGCAAAATATTTTTGCACATAATAGACGGGTAATTTTGCATCCATATAGTGAATATAATGGTGACTGAGGCATTCTTGAAAGCTCATGATTGTGTGTGTGTTTTTTTGTTTTTTTTTTTTTTTTTTTTGGGGGGGGGGGGTTATAAAAAGATATGCTCATAAAAAAGGCTTCACACGCAATGTAGTATTCAGGGTCGAAATAAACGTATGGAAGAAAGGGAATGAAAAAATATGAGAGAGAGAGAGAGAGAGAGAGAGAGAGAGAGAGAGAGAGAGAGAGAGAGAGAGAGAGAGAGAGAGAGAGAGATTACGAGCGTCCATTATTTAGAACACAGGGAGATTGTAAAAAATGTTAGTTGCTAATTGTCACATTTTCTGCATGCAGTGTCCCCAAAGGACCACATAATTTACATCAGAATCCCAGCTTCCATCCACGAATTAATGCAGATTCATTCAATATAGGGCAGTGTTAAAAGGGCTCCCACCCACTGTTCTTGTGGTCATATTCAGCATGGCATTATATAAACAATACCCGGGTGTGCTCAGCAGGCATGCGTTCATCAATCAATATTCTAACCTTGATGTACAAGGTATGCGTTGAATTCTGACCAAGCTGATAACGAAATCAATGCATTTTCATTAGTGTTGAACAAGTAGCACATGGCTCACCACATACATTTCAATGTCCATGGTTTCATTTTTTGTCCTCCAGAGAATATAAAGAGAAAATAAGTCTCAGACATGGCAGGCAAAATATTTCTGCATATATAGAGGGTTAATTTCGCATTCATCTGTCGAAAATAATACTAACTGTTGTATTTTTGAAAGCTCTAAAAACTTTCAAACTGGCAATGGGGTGAAATATAAAAAAAGATATGTTCATGAAAAGGCTGCACACGCAATGTAGTATTAAGCTTTGAAATAGACGAACGAAAAAAAGGGAGTGAAAGAAAATAAGAGAGAGAGAGAGAGAGAGAGAGAGAGAGAGAGAGGAGAGAGAGGAGAGAGAGAGAGAGAGAGAGAGAGAAGAATCAGCACCCATTACTCAGAGCAAAAGGACATGCTAAAAATGTTAGTAGCTAATTGTCACACTCTCCGCATGCAGTTTCCCCAGAGGACCACATAATTTACATCAGAAGCCCAGCTTCCGTCCACGAATCAATGCAGATTCATTCAATATAGGGCTGTGTGAAAAGAGCTTCCATCCCACCGTTCTTGTGGTCATGTTCAACACGGCATTGTATAAACAATACTCGGGTATGTTCAGGCGTGCGTCCATCAACAATAGTCTAACCTTTATGTACATGGGTTGCGCTGAATTCTAGCCACGCTGGTTTCGAAAGCAATGCCTTTATATTAGTGTTGGACAAATAGCACATTACTTTCTGAATAAGATGCCAGGCTCACCACGTACATGTCCATGGTTTGATATTTTGTTCTTCAGAGAAAATACAAGACAAAGTAAGTCTCAGACATTACTGCATGTAAAATATGTTTTCATATATATATATATATTATATATATATATATATATATATATACAGTAGAGTGATTTTGCATTCATCTGCTAAAAATAGTGGTCAACAAGGCATCTTTAAAAGATCATGAAACTTTTTTTGGTGGCAAGGTGTTGTTATATGACATATATATTCCTGGAAAAAAACAACAACAACACAACATTCACACGCAATGAAGAATTCAGCTTCGAAATAGAAGAACGAAAACAAGAGAGAGAGAGAGAGAGAGAGAGAGAGAGAGAGAGAGAGAGAGAGAGAGAGAGAGAGAGAGAGAGAGAGGAGAGAGAAGAGAGAGAGAGAGAGAGAGAGATTACCAGCGTCCATTACTTAGAACAAAGGGAGACGGTAAAAAATGCTAGTTGCTAACTGTCACATTTTCTGCATGCAGTGTCCCCCAAGGGACCACAAAATTTACATCAGAATCCCAGCTTCCATCCACGAATCAATGCAGATTAATTCAACGTAGGGCGGTGTGAAAAGGGCTTCTATCCCACTGTTCATGTGGTCATATTCAGCATGGCATTGTATAAACAATACCCGGGTATGCTCAGCAGGCGTGCATTCATCAATCAATATTCTAACCTTCATGCACAAGGTATGCGTTGAATTCTGATCAAGCTGATAACGAAATCAATGCATTTTCATTAGTGTTGAACAAGTAGCACATGGCTCACCACATACATTTCAATGTCCATGGTTTCATTGTTTTGTCCTCCAGAGAATATAAAGAGAAAATAAGTCTCAGACATGGCAGGCAAAATATTTCTGCATATATAGAGGGTTAATTTCGCATTCATCTGTCGAAAATAATACTAACTGTTGTATTTTTGAAAGCTCTAAAAATGTTCAAACTGGCAATGGGGTGAAATATAAAAAAAGATATGTTCATGAAAAGGCTGCACACGCAATGTAGTATTAAGCTTTGAAATAGACGAACGAAAAAAAGGGAGTGAAGAAAATAAAGAGAGAGAGAGAGAGAGAGAGAGAGAGAGAGAGAGAGAGAGAGAGAGAGAGAGAGAGAGAGAGAGAGAGAATATCAGCACCCATTACTCAGAGCAAAAGGACATGCTAAAAATGTTAGTAGCTAATTGTCACACTCTCCGCATGCAGTTTCCCCAGAGGACCACATAATTTACATCAGAAGCCCAGCTTCCGTCCACGAATCAATGCAGATTCATTCAATATAGGGCTGTGTGAAAAGAGCTTCCATCCCACCGTTCTTGTGGTCATGTTCAACACGGCATTGTATAAACAATACTCGGGTATGTTCAGGCGTGCGTCCATCAATCAATAGTCTAACCTTTATGTACATGGGTTGCGCTGAATTCTAGCCAAGCTGGTTTCGAAAGCAATGCCTTTATATTAGTGTTGGACAAATAGCACATTACTTTCTGAATAAGATGCCAGGCTCACCACGTACATGTCCATGGTTTGATATTTTGTTCTTCAGAGAAAAACAAGACAAAGTAAGTCTCAGACATTACTGCATGTAAAATATGTTTTCATATATAATATATATATATATATATATATATATATATATATATATATATATATATATATATATATGTATACAGTGGAGTGATTTTGCGTTCATCTGTTAAAAATAGTGGACAACAAGGCATCTTTAAAAGGTCATGAAACTTTTTTTTGTGGCAAGGAGTTAAATGACATATATGTTCCTGAAAAAAAAAATCCCAGCTTCCATCCACGAATCAATGCAGATTAATTCAACGTAGGGCGGTGTGAAAAGGGCTTCTATCCCACTGTTCATGAGAGAGAGGAGAGAGAGAGAGAGAGAGAGAGAGAGAGAGAGAGAGAGAGAGAGAGAGAGAGAGAGAGGAGAATACCAGCGTCCATTACTTAGAACAAAGGGAGATGGTAAAAAATGCTAGTTGCTAACTGTCACATTTTCTGCATGCAGTGTCCCCCAAGGGACATTGCCAAACCAGCTTGGCTAGAATTCAGCGCAACCCATGTACATAAAGGTTAGACTATTGATTGATGGACGCACGCCTGAACATACCCGACAATGGACGCTCGTAATCTTCTCTCTCTCTCTCTCTCTCTCTCTCTCTCTCTCTCTCTCTCTCTCTTGGAAAAACAACAATAGTGTTGAATTCTGACCAAGCTGATAACGAATAATCAATGCATCCCATGGGGATGCTAACTTTAAGGCTGTTAAGAGCTGCATCCTGTTAGTCTGTATTTACCTCTGTTTCAGGAGCAGTTATGTCCCTTGATATCTTAATGGAGTGGTCCTGCGCGTGGCCCTGTACCCTCATCGTCAACACAGCGCAGGCCTCCAAGGGTGGGCAGGGGTGTGGTTGTGGTCGTGGTGGGGTGTGCTCGGCAGCTGGAGGGTTTTTCGCCGGTGGGCTCTGCAGTCATGAAATACGGGCTGGTACACCCATGGGGATGCTACTTTAAGGCTGTTAAGAGCTGCATCCTGTAGTCTGATTTACCTCTGTTCAGGAGCAGTTATGTCCCTTGATATCTTAATGGAGTGTCCTGCGCGTGCCTGTACCCATCGTCAACACAGCGCAGGCCTCCAAGGGTGGTGCAGGACTGCTCTAAAGGCAGGTGAAGACAGTGCTTCTCTGGGTCCTCCCCAGCACCTTCGGGGCGTTTCTTTTTCTCCTCATATATGTTCCTGAAAAAAAAAAAAATCTTTCACACGCAATGTAGAACTCAGCTTCGAAATAGACAACGAAAACAAGAGAGAGAGAGAGAGAGAGAGAGAGAGAGAGAGAGAGAGAGAGAGAGAGAGAGAGAGAGAGAGAGAGAGAGCAGCAACACTTGCAAAAGCACATATCTGCACCGAGGTTAGACACACATGTGTGCCTAACGTACAGAGACACATGGATTTTGACAAACAATGCTTTTTGAAATTGACGGTAACAATTACACATGAACTTTATATGCTCTTCTTATTTAGCGGGTCATGAACTTACGACAAAAAATGTGACCTAGAATCCGCCAAATGTAGTTTGTTCCTCATCCTTGTTCTGAAGAAGTTTGTTTAAAATAGGTTCAGTAATTTACATGTAGTTCTGCTGGCATACACACACACACACACACACACACACACACACACACACACACACACACACACACACACACACACACACACACACACACACACACACACACACACACAAGCAAACAAACAATGAAACAAACCACATAATGCTGAACAATTAAGAAGTCGGGGAAAACAAGTGCAGGCTAACAATTCTTCAGTCATTATAGTAATGACTCACACAAACAAACCACGGATGAAACCATGAGCTCCTAAGCAGAGCAACCAAATGATGACATATTGGATGCAGACATTTTGAATAATTTGACCCTTGAGGACCAACCAAAAAAAAAAAACCATCTTGAGAATGGAAATGGAAAATGACACACACCACACACACACACACACACACACACACACACACACACACACACACACACACACACACACACATACACACAAACGCACACACAGAGAAAGCCATGAAAGATGAGTACAACTATTTGCAGATCTGAATATTCAATGAAAACTGGGGCGCGTGATTATACGAGAACTGGATGGAAATCAGAAGAAGAACGAATATCTCATTTTCTTGTACTACATACCTTTTTAAGCAGCATGAAGTAGTTGAAGAAACGAAGTGGGCTGAAAAAAGAAGACGTGGGTTGGTGGGCAGATTTGGAGACGGGGTTTCCTTAACACTGTCAGTTGACACGTGAAGGGCAGCGTGTCTGGAATCAGTCACTGGTGGGGAAGAGGCTTCAGTCTTTTCATTGACGCCTCAGCACCATGCTTTTGAAGCTGGTTTGGACACGTGTCTGAAGTTCAATATAACTTTTGACTCGGCTTGTCCTGAATGTCTTCAAACGTCTGCCAATGGCGTAGCTGAAATCAGAGTGACCTTTCAGTCTCTCTCAGTCTCTCTCTGTCTCTGTCTCTGTCTCTGTCTCTGTCTCTCTCTCTCTCTGTCTCTCTCTCTCTCTCTGTCTCTCTCTCTCTCATTTTGACAGACGGACAGACAGACAGTCAGACAGACAGATGGGCAGACAGACAGAGACATAGAGAGAAGTCATTGCTTTGGCAGACGTTTCGAATGTCAAGAGAAACTGCTTCGAAAAGTTCTTAACTTTGCACAAGAGTCCTTACTGGCCTTTCATCGGCACAGCTGGCATGGTGCTGAAACGTCAGTAGAGAGACTGGAGTCCCTCCACCGTTCACTGTTACTTCAAATCTACCCTTCCCTTTTTCGCCGACACAGGCCTCTTGCATTTCCAACTTCTCCCTATCTCTCATTCTTTTACGAAAGAAACAGTACACTGCCTCAGATTTTTTCCCCTACAAAAATCGTTTCTAGAGTAACTGAGTGACTCAGGTGACACTGAAGATCCATTCCTATCAGTTTGGGGTTTACTATCTTTACATTACTGTGCATGCTCAGGGCTAACAGTATTTCCGTTCCAGAGTACCGAAGAGTAGGGCATTGTTCTATAAGGTCCAAGGTAATCAACAGCTTGCTTGAAGTATAATGTCTGTGCTGCTCAAAGACATCGAATCTACCCATGTGAAATCTAAATACTTAACTAATTAATCGATAAGTAACAAACACAAAAATACAAAACATATGCAAACAGAATCTCTCTCTCTCTCTCTCTCTCTCTCTCTCTCTCTCTCTCTCTCTCTCTCTCTCTCTCTCTCTCTCTCTCTCTCTCCAGCACAACACTGCATATCAAATTTATTCTTTCTTGGAGAAGAAGCTTTCTTCTTTTCGATGAAAGATGATCTCAGATCCCAGTAACTGCTTGGAATCCCTGTCAACACTGCACGGCACTGGTTTTCAATGTGAAGCTTATGTTACAATGTAAATTACGCAATATGTGGGAAGTTCTATGTAGCCTGAAGTGAGACAAGTCAGTCCATTCGTTTCGTTTTCATGTCGTGGAGAAAGAGAGAGAAAGAAGAGAGGAGAGAGAGAGGAGAGAGAGAGAGAGAGAGAGAGAGAGAGAGAGAGAGAGAGATACAGAGAGATACAGAGAGATACCGAGAGACAGAGAGGCAAACAGACAGATGAACAGACAGACAGAGACATGGGAGTCATTCCTTTGGCAGACGTTTTGAAGAGAGAGAGAGAGAGAGAGAGAGAGAGAGAGAGAGAGAGAGAGAGAGAGAGAGAAAACAGACAGGCAGACAGACAGACAGACAGACGGACAGTCAGACAGACGGGCAGACAGAGAGAGACATAGAGAGAAGTCATTGTTTTGGCAGACGTTCGAAGGTCAAGAGAAACTGCTTCGAAAAGTTCTTAACTTTGCACAAGAGTCCTTACTGGCCTTTCATCGGCACAGCTGGCATGGTGCTGAAACGTCAGTAGAGAGACTGGAGTCCCTCCACCGTTCACCGTTACTTCAAATCTACCCTTCCCTTTTTCGCCGACACAGGCCTCTTGCATTTCCAACTTCCCCCTATCTCTCATTCTTTTACGAAAGAAACAGTACACTGCCTCAGATTTTTTCCCCTACAAAAATCGTTTCTAGAGTAACTGAGTGACTCAGGTGACATTGAAGATCCATTCCTATCAGTCTGGGGTTTTCTATCCTTACATTACTGTGCATGTTCAGGGCTAACCGTACTTTCCGTTCCAGAGTACCGAAGAGTAGGGCATTGTTCTATAAGGTCCAAGGTAATCAACAGCTTGTTTGAAGTATAATGTCTGTGCTGCCCAAAGACCTTGAATCTACCCATATGAAATCTAAATACTTAACAAATATATCCATAACTAACAAACACAATAATGCTAAAACACATGCAAACGCAATCACTCCGTCTGTCTCTCTGTCTCTGTCTCTGTCTCTGTCTCTGTCCCTGTCTCTGTCTCTGTCCCTGTCTCTCTCACTCAGTCTCTGTCTCTGTCTCTCTGTCTCTGTCTCTGTCTCTGTCTGTCTGTCTGTCTGTCTGTCTGTCTGTCTGTCTCTCTCTCTCTCTCTATCTATCTCTCTCGCACACACACACACACACACACACACACACAACACACACACACACACACAACACAAAAACACACACACACACACACACGCGCACACACACACATGCATCCTCTTTTCTTTTTTTATCTCCTCCTCCTCCTCCTCCTCCTCCTTTTTCTTTTTCCTTCTTCTTCGTCTTCTTCCTCTTCTTCTTCTTCTGGATACTCCCTAAGTTCAGGAAAATCGTCGGACAAAAGGACAGGGAAGATAGGAATTGGGTAGAAGCAAGGCTGTGTGTATAAGAGGGGGAGAAGTAGGCTTTCCATACCTCTGAGAACCGAAGAGAGAGGCAGATTGACTGGGAACCGTCAATAGACGAAAAGAGGCTGAATGCATCTCACTGGCACCTTAACACATGGCGGACGTTTACTTGTAAGCAGAGTGTCATCACTTGTCTTTAGTTCAAGAACTTTTCACTCAGTTTGTTTTGAACGTCTAAAACATGGAGTTGCAGGCTGGCTGGAAACAGAGTCACAGCATTTCTCTCTCTCTCTCTCTGTTTCTGTTTCCTGCCTCTCTCTCTCTCTCTCTCTCTCTCTCTCTCTCTCTCTCTCTCTCTCTCTCTCTCTCTCTCTCTCTCTTTTAAGGTACTATACACAGAAGGAAACGTGTGCATTCATACACTTATGGACACACGCATACACGCACGCGCGCGCACACACAGGCACACACACACATACATACATACATACATACATACATACATACATACACACACATTCGTTCACGCTCGCGCAGAGAGAGAGAGAGAGAGAGAGAGAGAGAGAGAGAGAGAAACTCAGAACTCAGAATTTTAATGTACGTCGGCCTTTGGCCACAATACATGGAGGTACCAAATGGAAATGGGAGTGGTGGGGCGGGGCTGGGGAAGGGAGTCAAGGAGATGGGGGCGAGCAAGGAATGAGGAGGGGGGGGGGGTGAAGGGAGGAGGTGAAAAAGATAAATATATTCCACAGTTTCACACTTCACAATCTTGACAATCTCTGCTAAATATAAATGTGTAGTATAAAAACTAAATGAACGTATTTTAGCAAACAAAGCTACGCTACATGAGTGAATGATGAAGATCTATATAGCATGAAGCACAAGATTAAGTATCGAAGTTACTGAGCCGTAATAATCAGCCAGTCATTTTCGTCTAAAATATAACCTTATTTCGTTTGTTAATCGCATGGAACACATGTCTTGAAACATTGTGCCTAGGATTCATACTTGTTGTTTTCAACAGAACAATTACAGGCACTTTCATTGATTCTCTCAGAAATTTAGCTCAAAGGTCTATATACAGGCAACAATCAAATAAGAAATGATGCTCATTTTCAACTTGACCCACACAAAATAAACATTTTTTTTTATCTTCGACAGGTTCACTGTACTGATGCACATTATTATTCAGAGGAAGCACGTTAAATTTTAACTGAGAAAATGCTACACGAAAGCAATACATATCCACGTCACAAACGTACCTTTCTTTTTCAAAAACAGTTTTAAATGCTCTGTAAGTGCTGTATCTGTCCCGATCTCTGATAGTTGCGTTCCACTCTTGAATAAAGAGATCGACAATTCCTTGTTTAAACAAATGTTTAACATCACCAACTCCTTGTTGCAACCAAACAATATTGAACCCCGTTTCACACAAAGTTTCTCTTACCTTTGAAACCCAACAGTTTTTGCCAGCTTTGTCTAATTCAAGCAACATCATGTAAGCGTTATGTGACAGTCTTTCAGCATCCATATGCAACAGTTTAAACCAAAATCTTAAACATGCCACGTAAGAATTAGCATACAGAGGGTATCTTCCCAGATCTCCATATACTATCTTATTAGGAGTTCTACTTGGAACACCCATAAACTTCTTACATGCCATTGTATGTACTTTTTCTGTATGATCCAATCTATTTAACCCCCACACTTCTGATGAGTATAATAGTACTGGCTGAATCTTTACATCAAAAATGTTTAAAAAGGTAATTGAACTCATTTCCTTACACTTTTGGAAAATCCTACACAGCTGTCAAGCGGCTTTCTTTCCTTTTGTTGCCAAATGCATAGTGCCTTTTCTAGCACTAATAATAGTTGTGAAATTAAACCCTAAATAACAATAACTATTTACTACCTTTAGTCATGTACCATCATAGAATCATTTTTCATGCCTTCCCAGGAATCCCCTTTACTGAATACCATAACTTTTGTTTTTTCGATGTTTACATATGACTTCATGTTGTTGCAACATGTGTGTAAAATATTCAGTTGATTCTGTAGACCATTTGGGGAAGTTCACAACAGTACAACATCATCTGCGAACAATAATATAAATAACTCCGTAATACCCGGTAACAGCTGCACACCATGTTTACCTTTTTCTTCTATGTGAGTTGCCAACTGATTTATAAACATTGAAAATAATGTGGGGATCAAAATACATCCTTGTCTTACTCTTATTGGGGAATGAAACATCTCAGAAAATTCATGGTTTGATCGAACACACGACAATAATGAATTCTACATTGCTTTGAGAGACGCCAAAATGTCCCTTTCACATTTTTTGTATACATTCCAAAAGTTTGTGATGACGCACAGAGTCGAAAGCCTTTCTAAAATCAACGAAAGCAACATATATTTTTGTACCTTTCTTATTCATACATTTCTGGATAGCAGCATACACTGTAAAAATATGATCAATAGTTGAGTGGTTTCTTCGAAGTCCTGCCTGATTTTCTGAAATAAGTTTATGTATTGAGAGAGAGAGAGAGAGAGAGAGAGAGAGAGAGAGAGAGAGAGAGAGAGAGAGAGAGAGAGAGAGAGAGAGAGACGCTTGTATCTTAACAGCCATTTTTCCTGCAATGGCTCTTTTCCTGTACGACTACGATGTTTTCATTTTTGTTGCAAGCAAGCTGTCTTCCTTCAACAACCAATGCAGAGCAATTCAGAACCGGTCAGTGTGCGCAGAGCTTTCCACCCATTGTTCTTGTATCCACGTTCAGCATGGTCATGAATAAACAATCCTCATTTCTTTGAAGCTAGCGTGCGTCCAGTATCCATTCGTCTACCCTCTTGGCTCATTGTTGAACTAAACTCCCACTAAGCTCCTCTGAAAAAAAAATTAAAAAAAATACATTGCCATTGCTGACAAATAACACTTTACCGTAAGGACGAGAATCGTACGTCTGTAAGCTTTATTTACAAGCCTAGGGTTCGGACTTTTTGTTCGATCGATTTCGTGGAGTTACTCAATACATTGTCCACAAAGCAGAAAATGTTTCCGATACAGAAAAGTGGACTTGCATTCGTATGCTCTGTTGTTCTATTCATAAGACGGCAAAAAGAGACCTGGTTAGGCGCGCGTGCGTGCGTGCGTGCGTGCGTACGTGCGTGTGTGTGTGGTTTTGTGTGTGTCTGTGTGTGTGTGTGTGTGTGTGTGTGTGTGTGTGTGTGTGTGTGTGTGTGCATGAGTGCGTGCGTGCGTGCGTGCCTGCGCGCGTTCGTCCGTGAGGGAGTACGTGCATCCTTGAGTGAGTGTGTGCGGTGTGTGTATGTGTGTGTGTGTGTGTGTGTTGTGTGTGTGTGTGTGTGT
>CM065720.1:46130761-46135761 GCA_033310375.1 Conus canariensis
TAATAATACAAGATACGTTAGAACTCTTGGAAGACCAAATATTCCCAAAATATAGCGTGTGCATGTTCTAAGCCATTATCTGGTGAACATATACTTTTCCATTGCCCCATTTTAAATGCTTTTTATTCAAAAGCAAACATTGAAATTTCGAAATCTAAACCGGTTCACGCTATTTCTTTCAGTTCAGAAATTGTTGAGGTTGCAAAAATTATCTCTCAATCTCAAATTAGCATATTTTTATAATTATGATAGTGTAGATTATATTTAAATTTGTACTGTTTTTGACATTGTTTCTTACCTTTTCCTCCCCCCTGTCCTCCTTCCCCCCCCCCAACCCCCCCTCCCTCCCCCCCCCCCCCCCCCTCCCCGTAAAGTCTAATATCACCAAGTGTGAACAGACTATAAATCAACAACAACAAAAACAACACACATTCAGAGAGAGAGAGAGAGAGAGAGAGAGAGAGAGAAGAGAGAGAGAGAGAGAGAGAGAGAGAGAGAGAATCTCACACACACACACACACACACACACACACACACACACACACACACACACACACACACACACACACACACACATTCAGAGAGAGAGAGAAAGGGAGGGGGAGGGACAGAGAGAGGAATACAGAGAGAGACAGCGAGAGAGAGAGAGAGAGAGGAGAGAGGGAGAGGTTGCTAAGTTCTCGGAATTTATGGGAAAATAGACAAACGAGTCCCATGTTGACGGTCCATTTCTGTGGGGATCGTGCTTCATGGCTTTCCAGACTTCCGCGTCGTATTGTTGCAGACTTGTTTCTTTTGGCAAAGCACCATCATTACCAATATAATAGATCATCTAGCAATCCTCGTGGGTGATTCCTGTTACGTGTTGACTTGTTTCAAGGAAGGTGAAGGATGTTTCTTTTCATTCATTGGTTTCACATGAAATAGTAATGCATGATTCGTACAGGACGCAAGAAACATGATTGCATTGCGTATGCACCCACTCCTCATACCCTGTTTTCCTTCTCTCTCTCTCTCTCTCTCTCTCTCTCTCTCTCTCTCTCTCTCTCTCTCTCTCTCTCACGCACGCACACTCACACGCACGCACGCATGCACGCACAAACACACGCACGCACTCACACCGGTGCGGACGCATGTAACCTCACTCCGCACACACACACACACACACACACACACACACACACACACACACAAAACACACACAACACATAACACACACACACACACACACACACACACACACACACACACACACACACACACACACACGCACACACACACACAACTATCTCTCTCTCTCTTCTCTCTCTCTCTCTCTCTCTCTCTCTCTCTGCTAACACACTCTGTAAGCGCACGTAGGCATATACACACGCACACTCCCGTGCACACTCACACACACACACACACACACACACACACACACACACACACACACACACACACACACACACACACACACTGCAAGCACACATAGGCACATACGCGCTTGTATATTCGCGCATACGCACACTTATGCATGCGAACACACGCGCAATTACACTTACACACACACACACACACACACACACACACACACACACACACACACACACACACACACACACACACACTCACACACACACACACACAGTTGCGCGCGCGCCCTCATGCACGGGAAATGCAAAGTGTTGGTAATGTGAAAGCTTTTATCGCAGAATTTAAGAAACGTTTAAGTGATTGTTATATCCAAGACTGGCATTCAGCTATTGAATCGCATGAGTTGTACGATGTTTATTGGTCATATAACCAGTCTCTTGTTCGAAGTCCCTAGCTCTGTGTAATTAAACATGTTAACATCCGCAGGTTACTTTCAATGTTTCGGTTAGGAATGTCACCTTTACGGTGCCACTTTTTACGATATATTAATCGCAATAGAAACAATGACGTTCTCTGTCCACACTGTAAGGAAGCGCCGGGAACTGAGCTTCATTTTCTACTGGTTTATCCTTTGTACGAGAAGCTGCGCCTTGAGTTTATTCCAGCTAAATATTGCAAACACCCTTCTCTATTCAAAATGTCCATGTTGCTAGCCTGTTCTATGGAGACTACTATTACGAGTGTTGGTAATTTCATTTATAGAGCAATGGCTGTTAGGAACGGAGTAATTAATGCTGCAGTTGCTTCATGAAAGTCTTCGTTGTTAAGTTTGAACACCATTCAGCTGAGTTTTCGTTAAGAGTGGCTTGTACCGATTTATTTTGACCTTATTCACTCACTTTGATATGTGCCTGTGGCCTGTCAAATAAAATATTCTGAGTTCTCTCTCTCTCTTCTCTCTCTCTCTCTCTCTCTCTCTCTCTTCTCTCTCTCTCTCTCTCTCTCTCTCTCTCTCTCTCCAGATGGGTCCAACAGATCACTGAGTCAAACAGGTTTGCACGGTTATTTGCGTGCTAGTGACAGTAGGAAGAACTCTGTGACAGACAGAAATCTTCGCTCGTGTACTAAATGACGCGGGGCGGACTGTCAGACATCTGGTTTCTCTTTTTTAAATTATAATGTTGAAAACTTGCGTGTAAAATTGAATGATGTTTCTTTTGTTAAAAATTTGTCACGTCGTACGATTTTGTATGCTTAACAGAGACTTTTCTTGACAGTTCATTTGAATTGAACAATATATTCCATAATTATGTTAAATTCAGTGCTCCTGCCAAAAAAACTTTCATCTCAAGGTCGCAGTTCAGGTGGTGTCCTCTTCCTTGTTAACAAATGTTTTTCAGATTATGTGGAAGAAGTAAAACTGGAATGTGATAATGCTATTGCAGTTTGAATTAAAAAGAAATGTTGAATATTGATAAAGACATGGTTGCCATTTCTTGCTATATTGTTCCTGAAGGAGGACCAGCATATAACCATACATATTTAAAAAATGGTATACATATACTTGACGAAAATGTATTACAGTGTATGATGATGTGTATATTATGGTATGTGGTTACATGAATGCCAGAACAGGGTGTGAGCAAGTGAGAGAGGAAGATATGAGAAATTATGTGCCAGCAGAGGATTGTGAGGATGAAGAGAGAGTGGGTGCAACACGCTGTTCTAAAGATAGTATCATTAACAATTTTGGAAAATCCATACTAGAATTTTGTTATTTGTTTGATTTAGTTATTGTTAATGGATCTGTTGACAAGGATGTTGATGGTGAATTTACTTTTGTTTCATCTCAAGGGTGCAGTGTAATTGATTATTTTATAGTATCTGATGATTTGTTAAACTTATGTAATTTACATGTTGGTGATAGTCTGTATTCTTCGCATCTACCAGTTGAACTGTTTTGGAACAAAAGTCTACCAGCAAATGATAAGCAACATATGCCAACACGGACTCATAAAGAAGAAAAGATTATATGGTCAGATGATTTTGTTGAAACTTACCAACATGAACTTGATTCTGAAGAATTTATGGAGTGTTTGAATCGTGCGTATCAGAATCTTAATACAAATATCAGTAATGCTGTAGAAATATTTACCAATGCTATTTATAGTGCAGCAGCATGTATGGTGAGAGTAGTAGGGAGTAATGAGAAAAAATGCAATGATTGGTTTGATAGTGAATGTAAACATAAAAAGAAGGCAGTGAAGAGACTGTTACAAAGTTTTCGGAGAACTAAATCAGTAGAATACAGAACAGCGCAAAAGGAGGCCTTTGTTAAAGAAAGAAAAGAGTACTCTGACCTCAAAACAGTAAAAAGAAGAAATGGGATGAAAACAGAATTAATGAACTGAAACAGTCAACAAACAACCCAAACAATTTTGGTCAGCTATAAGAACAATAAATAAGAAAAGTATGGTATACAATTAAATCAGTTGTCAGCAGTGGTATGATCACTTTTCTAATGTGTTTAACAACTTTGATAGTCATGATCAGGAAGATATAGAATCGGCTGAATTAATTGATGAAGTCGAAGAAGAGCCATTATTTAATGACCCTATTACCAGACAAGAAGTTATTGGTAGTATACATAAGTTAAAACATGGAAAGAGTGGCGGGCCAGATAAAATTGTTAGCGAAATGTTTAAAAAAAATCCAGCTCTACTTGATTTCCTTGTAGCTTTGTTTAATTTTATTTTTGAAGAAGGAATTTTCCCAGAAGAATGGTCCAAATCAATCATTGTTCCAATCCATAAAAAGGGAGACATAAATACGCCAGACAATTATAGAGGAATAGCTTTAACAAGTATTGTTAGTAAGATATATACATACATATTAAACAGAAGATTAACTGTGTGGTCTGGAAATGAAGAAAAGATAATAGAAGAACAGGCAGGCTTTAGGAGAAACTATAGTACAGTGGACCATATTTTTACGTTATATGCGATGGTGCAGAAATATCTTCTACAAAACAGTAAACTTTATGTATCTTTCGTAGACTTTAAAAAGGCATTTGATTCTGTGAACCGAAATATTTTATGGAACATTTTGAGAAAATCAGGAATTAACAGGAAAATGTACAAAGCTCTTAGAGGAATATATGATTCAGTCTTGTCTTGTGTCCGTGATAAGGGTATGTATTCAGAATTTTTTTAGTTGCCCACGAGGTGTAAAACAAGGATGCCTACTGAGTCCTCAGTTATTTTCATTCTTCATTAATGAATTAGCAATTGAAATTAGTAAAGGAGGCAGGCACGGTATACAAATGATTCCGAATGCTGTTGAAGTCTCCCTGATGTTGTTCGCAGATGATTTATTCTCCTTTCTGACACAGTTGTTGGGTCTCCAAAATCAACTTAACATTTTGAAAAAGGAAGCGGACAGACTGCAGTTAACGATTAATCTTGAAAAACAAATGTCATGATCTTCAGGATGGGTGGTCATCTGTCCAGACATGAAAAATGGTGGTACGGGGAAGAAGAAGTAAAAGTGAGAAATAATTATAAATACCTAGGAATGATATTTTACAACTAAATTAAGTCTTAATATGGGGTGGTCAGAAACGTATAAAAAGGGGAAAAAAGGAG
>CM065720.1:46148261-46158261 GCA_033310375.1 Conus canariensis
TTCTATAAATCTCTGGTTTCCTTTGGTGACTCTGTGACAAGTAAGACAGGCGCATGAGGCTCTATGTGGTATATCCACATAATGAGCCCATTTTGAAAAGAAAAGGATGAACCTTTATGTGATAAATACAAAGAATGAAATAAATGAGGGAGAATAGCAGACACTGTCATGAAGAATGCTGTTTCTCTACTCCTAGACAGCATATTTGCGACCTGATAGGCATACTTCACAGTGGGTGGATTACAGGTGATCGAACCGTACATGGACGACGCTTGGGTGTAGCGATGTATGTGAAGTCAGAATGTGCAGCTTACAACACAGAGAGAGATATATAACGGGAGGGAGAGAGGGAGAGGGGGGGAGACAGAGAGACAGCGAGGCAGAGAGACAGAGAGACAGAGACAGAAAGACAGACAGAAGACAGACAGACAGACAGACACACAGACAGACAGACAGACAGACGAAACGAGTAACGAACAGTCACAACTAATAACGGGAACCTTAAAATCTGGAGACTTTGCGAAACATTGGATTAAGTATTGCATGAACATTGTTAACACACACAACAACAACAACAAAAACAGGACGCTTCAGACCAAATGAAGACTGTGCAAAACAAAACACTTCAGATCAAAATGGATGCCATCCTAATTCAATACCCTGCGCAAAGAGCATGTCAGACGCACAGAATGTCCATGTTTATCGCCCCATTAGTGTGTATTAAGTCTGGAGACTCTAGCTCTAAATACAGTGCGCAGAAATGAGAGAGAGAGAGAGAGAGAGAGAGAGAGAAGACAGACAGAGAGAGAGAGAGAGAGAGAGAGAGAGAGAGAGAGAGAGAGAGAGAGAGAGAGACTCAAGACTCGAGACCCAAAATTTTTATTCAGATAAAGGCCTAGGCCCATTACTGAATGGGGATGTACATGAACTGAACTAAACAAAAAAAGAATCCAATGGGAGAGAGAGAGAGAGAGAGAGAGAGAGAGAGAGAGAGAGAGAGAGAGAGGAGGGAGGGAGGGGGTCCAGCATTGGTAACCATGCTACATTCAATTCTATGTAAGTACTGCAGACTCTAGCAGCCATCGCCCGGTACCTGCTCATTTTCTCTTTCTTTATGGCGTCTGGGACCATGAACGACTCGGTGTGAATGTCCGTTCGTCTTACAGTAGGCATCGTTTCGACCGAGTTCACGCCGTAATAGAAAGGTATTTACTTGTCAGGAAGGGAACGGGATGACTAAATAAATGGCTGGTTAAGCGCCACAACCACGATTTGTGCAAACGTAACGAACCGTGTTTTGCCAGCAGGTTTAAGGTCCATGCTTGGCTGGTGTGTTAGAGAAAGATAAATCACAATGCAGTTGAAAGTTCGGAATTGGATCAAGAAGACTACAAGGCGAGAGGAGTGTGCAATGCCGTACTTTTTTTTTCTTATTTTTAGCCCACTTCCAGTCCATCGGCAGAATGTTGTCACTAACATGGTTCCTTTGAATAGGTTTAATCACTAGGGTCGAATATTATCCTTGGACAAAGGAATGAAAATAGCCTGCAGCCAATTAACTCCGTAAATGTAAGTTTGTTTGTTTGCTTTCTTTTCTTCCCTTTGATTAATGGATTGTCATATGTAGTCTCAAAGGCCAAGCCAGATATTGGATCATAAATTTAAAAACAAATCCTGTTGGTAGAAAACACATTTCTTTTTTACAATGAAATGTAAATTGAGGCAACAAAAAAAAGGAAATGAAATTGAAACCACAAAACAAACAATAATGACGCCAACACGGAGCCATTTCTATAGAAAATTACACGCACTTCTTTTGTACGGAGTCACCTGATTTAACCCAGGGGATATTTTCGCACTATACAGAAATACCAGCAAGTTTAAAACGGTTGAATACAGAGGACCCGGGAAGACAGAAGAGTTCTTAGCAAACGCAAGGGTTATTCCCACCACTGATTTCCAAGTTTTCATCCAAGCTAATGCTTTTGTTGTATACTGACGGACGTATCTCTCTCTCCTCTCTCTCTCTCTCTCCAGAGATAGCACACCATTGCCGCAGGTAAGATGCAAACGAAACAGTAAACTATACAGCATGCTAGGAGCAGAAATTCTAACCCGCGTTAAGCGCTGAAGCTACAATACTAAAGCAAACAAACACAAAATTAATCGGGCAGGTCTAAATAAGGGGTGAGAGAGACACTGACACACATGACACAATTTATTGCCATTAGCAAAGGCCCTGTTGGCAAGGGGGTATCATGAGTCATATTTATCAACAGCGACTAAAAAGGAAACAAATGCAAAATACTTCCTTTGTGATGTTACAAACTCACCATACATATAACTTACAAAAAAGGATCAACGAATGAAGCACCATCCATCCACACGACCCCCCCCCCTCCCTGCACACACACACACACACACACACACACACACACACACACACACACACACACACACACACACCACAACACACACATACGCGCACGCACGCCCGTGCACGCACGCACACACAATATACCATTGAAATAGACTATCAGGTTACAGTAAGCGATTGTCTTTTTCATTCGTTATATTCTTTTTACGAAAAGTGCTAGCTTCTGCGATATACTTCGCAAATTCTATTATAGTGTTCCTCGCTTCCACTTGATAAAATCGCTATCAAATCTCTTCTTTCAGCAATTGATTCACTGAAAATGTTACAACCTCTGCGGATATTGCCGTATGCGGGACAATCAAACACAAAATGTGTTTCATTCTCAACACTGTCTCTTTCTCTACACATGTATTATCTATTATTCGATTTCTCGAACCAGCTTTGGTTTGCATTAAGGCCGAGCGTTCTGGTTCACAATTTTGCTAAACTATATTTATGCCATTTCTGCGTTATGATTTTAAGATATTTCTCTGCTTCGAGATTACTTTTAAATGAGAGGAACCAGTCGTATTGATTATTTCCGTCCATGCCAGCATGCCGGTTTTGTTTATAAGAACAAATTAAGCGGTCCTTAAATTCAGAGAGAGAGAGAGAGAGAGAGAGAGAGGAGAGAGAGAGAGGAGAGAGAGATTTCTGTACAGTGGCTTTTGTGGATAAAGATTACAAAGTTATGAATTACCAGACACCATTGTGAAATGGTTAGCATCCAGGGACTTGGGCGGACAAGAGTCTGCGTCCCACCAGAGCTGTCAATTGTTAATCCCTCGCCAGCTGCTACCAAGATGTGTTCAGCGAGTTCAAGTGGGAAGATATGAACATCACAGTCGAAATCTACATACGAGTATGTATGGCTGATAGCGTTGCTGGGTGTTAATTAACAATTGGGGTTTATGGGGTGTCCGGTAGAGGTAGCATCTGTGATGGGCGTACGTGCCAAGTCCTTCTTAGGGCTGCACAGCCATCTGTGGTCCACGCTCGACACTCAGCTCTCACCTGTGGCTCCACGTAGTTGTTAACATGCGACGGCAGCCACACCCCGGGCAACAGCTTTGGCAGGCTGGCGGTGACGGTAGCTGGCGGGCCTCAAACCCTCGGTGAGATAGGGCTTGTCTACCCAAGCATGTGAAAACGGAACTCGGCGGACTGCGGAGTGGAAATCACAAACAGATTCAACGGGCAGAAAGGCAACTCACGGTAATGCATTGTGGAGTGCATACAGCATGATCAAACACAAAAGACATCATGGTCATCCACTGTATCTGACTCCGTCTCCGGCCGTCTTGACCCTGCCTTGCTGCTGGACTCACTTTAAACGATGTCACTGCGCAAGTCACTTATATCATCAAGGAAAGCCCGCGCCAGCAATTAAGGGCAAGTCTCCCACGTTGCCTTCCAAGCTGTCACCGCACATTCTGTGCACGCATCGGCTTAATCAGCCCCTTGCGTGTCCACAAATCAATTCCCCCCCCCCCCCACAACCCCTAGATGACTGACGACGGACGAACAACAACAACACAACAACAACAACAGCAACAACAACAACAACAACAACAGCAGCAGTAACAGCAAAAACAACAAAACTTAACACTGCTTGTTTGCGTATTTTTCTGGCCTAGTTGACGCCTGGAAGTATTATGAGAAGAAAATTGGAGTACGTCTAATCTGAAACCAGATTGTAAATCCGTTGCACAATCGCCGTTACTTTCCCTTTAACTAATGCATCCCTGTCCCATCCATATCATCAAATGCATCAGACACGATTACAGGATGGCCGTGCAGGTACACCCAGAAAGGGGACGCACCGTAGCCCCAGGACTAGGAGGATCTTGTTGCTAGTAGGAGGCTGCACAGTTGTTACCCTGTGTTAGCCAAAGCATCATTGAACACTGTCAAGTTGACTCAGCTGCCAAGCAGTGTTTTCTCCGATGTGCCGCTATATGACGACCGGATTGGATTGATTCCTATGGCCTTTCTTTTGTTCTTGTAAAACGAAGAACCTGTGTTTGCTGTGTATGAAGGAGAGAGAATGAGTGGTGAGTTTATAAACGTCAATGAGAGGGCAGAAGACACCCTGCAATTCTACCCCCCCCCCCCCCATCCATCCACCCCTTTCATTCCCTCTACCCCTCCTGCCTGCTTCCACTGCTGCAAATGAACATTGGTTAACACCTTTTGAAGACCCCCCCCTCCCCCCCCCCTCCTCTCTCTCTCTCTCTCTCTCTCTCTCTCTCTCTCTTCATTAATAGTTTTTCCCTTAATTTATGTGTCGCTTCCTATCTTACATTCCGTGCTTTTATTCTATCAATCTTTCTTTCTGTTCTTTCTTCCCTTTTTCTGTACTTTTAAACACCTTAATCTTTTAAGGAAAAAAACGTTTCAACCTTTAAAACTTAAAAAAACAACAACCTTTATTGAGCTGTCGGAAATGAAGGGAACGATGCTGCATTGCTGCAATTTGTTTTCCTTTTCTTTTCTCGTCTTTCTAGCTTTGTACCTCCTCCTCACTCTGCCTTTCCCTTTCCTTTCTCCATTTTGTAACATGCTCTCTCTCTCTCTCTCTCTCTCTCTCTCTCTCTCTCTCTCTCTCTCTCTCTCTCTCTCTCTCTCTCTCTGTCGTGGGGTTCTTTTTGCTAAACTGTAACATGGTCTTGTTTCTTTGGTTGAATTGCTTGCTATCTTTTTCTTCACTAAGTCGTAGAAGATATTGATCACTTTGAAAGCTGCTTCGTCACACCTTCACACGTTTCCATATTCATTGTGCTAGTGTCTCATAAACGTTTGTCAACATCCAGAAAGCTGTCAGAGAACCCAGCGAAGTATATCCTGTACCTGTTGTATGTCGTAGGTGTATTGTTCTATGCAGATCTTTTAAACATGTTTAAAATCTTATGATATAGGTACCCGTCCCTCGTTCCTGAGCCAGACTGAAACAATGTTTCTTCTCTGAAGACCCATTTGCTAGCAGAAACACAGTAAGAACTATTGGCACAATAGTGCATTTACAATATAGCACATGTCAATGCACTGGATGCTGCAAAATTATGTTCATTAAGTTGCCGATACCAATATACTGATAAGTATGGGGACTATCGGCGCAGTATTATTGTCAGACAGTAGCAAATATCAGTATTTAAAAGAAATACCGATCAGCATATGAAACACTCAGTTCCAAACCGAAAAGAAAACACTTCAGGTCTTGGTCTTAGAGAAATTCTTTTAAAATACATAGTAATATGGTGTCTGTGGCTCCATCTCTTTTGTTTCATTTTCTTTTGTTTTGTTTTCCTTTGCTTTGTTTGGTTTGTTTGCTTGTTTGTTTTTTCTCCACACTGATTACTAATGAACACACACACACACACACACACACACACACACACACACACACACACACACACACACACACACACACAACGACAGCAATTCAGTTACTGAAGTTGAGTCGAGGAAAGAAAACATTTTTTCTCAACTGATTGTTTTTCTCCTCTCTCTCTCTCTCTCTCTCTCTCTCTCTCTCTCTCTCTCTCTCTCTCCTCTCTCTTATCCTGATAATTTTTTCTGACACACTCAAAAATCACAGTTGATTAATAGGTGACATGAGAAATGTCTTGCTCAAAATGGGCTGTTGAAAGATGTTTGGCTCACATTCGTATCGAATCCTATCTATTATATAAAGCTGAGTTTGTCTGTCTGTCTGTTCGCTTATACACACCCACAGTTTTAGGCCAATCGCCACCAAATTTGGTATCAAGTATTCTTGGTGTCCTACAAACAGCAACGTCGGGTCGGCGATCACGTGACGCATTGCGTCGTGACGCAATTTGCGTCCACAGACACAAAACTGGACATCGGAACACTACACGACAGACAAATTCACCGGGGCGAGACGGGGTCCAAGCGCGTAAGCGCTAGTGGTCAATAAAGTCATGCTGTCTTTCCCTGCCCTTTTTCCCATTTTGAGAGAGAGAGAGAGAGAGAGAGAGAGAGAGAGAGAGAGAGGGAGGGAGGGAGGAGGGAGAGACAGACAGAGAGAGTGAGAGAGAGGCAGACAGACAGACAGACAGACAGACAGACAGACAGATTTAAGCATTGCTGACCACAACATATTCACTTCTCTCTAGCTGTTACAGATCGTAGCATTCATCACTCAGTACCTTACTCATTTTCTCTTTCTTTATGCCGCCTAGGAGCATGGGTGGCTCTGTGTAAGTGTCTGGTCATCGTACAGTAGGCGCCATTTTGACGAACTTTACGCCATAGTAAAAATATGTTTTTATGTCGGGAAGAGAACTAAATATACGGCTGATGAAGCACTACCATCAATGAATGTGCAAATGTATTGAACTATGTATGATCTGCAGGTACAGAGTCTCTATTCGTTTTACGTGTCTGAGTGTGATAAACCACAACGGTCTGTGTTGAGTTCAGAACAACACAATCAAGACTACATGGGTAGACTTTTTCTGTATCTTACTCCCAGACTATTGGGAAAATGTTGCCCCAAACAACACGCCTACATCAAATAAGTTAAAAGTGGTGCGACTGGCAGGACTGATATTTTATACAAGTTTTAAAAGAAAGGAAAATAGGATACAGCAGTCAATTCCATATGCTGTTGGGTTTTTATTAATGCAATGCCATAAGAAATCTCAAAGTGCAGGTTTTGGATAGTAAATTAAAAAAAAAATATATATATATATATATATATATATATATATATATTTCTGCCATATTACAACCGCAATTCTATGTTAACAGTGTTATGAAAATTGAGATTTAAAAAAAATGACAGGGAAGGAAAAAAAGAGTTGGCAGATTATAACAAAAAGTATGAGCCCTTTTCTGAAATGATTATTTACACGGTAATTTGCAGAATCACTTGGTTTATCACAGGGGATGTTTCTAGGCCATTAAAGAGTGAGCAGCAAGCATTTGCAGGTTACATGTAGAAGACCTGGGAGGAGAGAAGGGCGGGTCACTATTACCAAACACTAGACTCTCTTTCAACACTCATTTCCAAGTTTTCTTGCGAGCACAGAGAAGAGAGAGAGAGAGAGAGAGAGAGAAGAGAAGAGAGAGAGAGAGAGAGAGAGCTATGAGTAATGTTAGCGCGTGATTGTGGTATATTATTCCTCAGGATGTTTCTTTGTTGAGTTGCTGTCTCTTTCTGTGTTGAGTAGTGAGAGTTATCGTGCTGCATCATAATTCTGCCCCTTTGTATTGCCTCCGAAGCGGCTGTAGATGTCCAGACATCTGAAAGAACATCCACAGAAGTCAATCTTGCACATCTTGTATTCCATAAATGTGTTGTTCTGCCTGGGACATTCTAATGCATTTAATATCCGATGATACAAGTATGTTTTCTTCTGGTTTCCGAGCCACACTGAATCAACGTTCCCTCTCAGAAGATACACCTGCTAGTAGAAACACAGGAGGAATACTGCGAACGTTATGATTACCACAAGAGCCAGTATGTATATACCAATGAGTTATTGCAACTGCTGTCACAGTATTGTTGTATTTGCACAGTTGCGAGCCTCAGTATACCAAAGAGCGGTCGATTGCCATTTAATACGCTGAGTTCTAACATAGAAATAAAAACATCATTCTCTAAATCTTTTCTTGAAGCATTCTATGCAGACCCCATTGGGTACGTTTCAGTTATCACTTGGAACGACAATGATTCAGTCGGCCAGATCAAGCTCATCAGGAAAGAATATGTTTCTTTTTTCAGTTGATTGTTTACTTACTCTCTCTCTTTCTCTCTCTTTCTCTCTCTCTCTCTCTCTCTCTCTCTCTCTCTCTCTCTCCTCTCTCTCTCTCTCTCTCTCTCTCCTGTGGGTAATTGGCTACGCAGTTAAATTTCTGAATCACTCAAGAAACACACAATTGTTTACCTTTTTTACAGATAAGAGTATCTCGCTCAAAACGAACTGTTGGTGCAAGTTTGGCTCACCCTCACATGAAGGCACAAGAAATGGATGACAAAGTCATGAATGACAAGCCGCTGTAGTACAATGGTTAGTGTCTGGGGCTATGGGCAGGAATGTCTTGAGTGCGAGTCGCATAAGAGACCTATAATTGTAGGGAAGTCTGGTCACGGCCAGATGCCCCCACGATGTGTTCAGTGTGATATGAGTTCAGGCGGAAACATTTGAACATCAAAGCTGAGTTGTGTCTACTTAATAGGTACAGAGCTGACACTCTTGCTCAAATGTTATGCTCAACACTGCAGGCATCTATTTTTCAAGACTGTTTAACTCCTGAGATGCATGATGAAAAGAAATGTAGAGTATCACCCTATCATTCATTGTGAGAGCAGATTGGAAATCCATATCATCATCATCATCATCATCGTCATCATCATCTTCTTCTTCTTCTTCTTCTTCTTCTTCTTCTTCTTCTTCTTCTTCTTCTTCTTCTCACCTTTGCCCTAGCCATGCAGTGCTGCCTCTTTGGAATCATTGAATGCACCAAAACTATTGCAAGCTCTATATAAAGGTGCCGTCGGAATGGGACACTCAAGCGGCTCTGCGACTGAGGAGTTGTGGTCGCCAGTATAGACACCACAGTTGTTACTGTACATCGGGGCATATGCCACTGAACACTGCCCAGCTGATTCAGCTGCCTAGCATGTCTCCTCTGAAGGTTGCCTTATAACGACCGGTTTTTTTCCCCCTTCCTAATACCTCCCTGCTCCGATGCTGCAGAGAGATGACCTCTTTAGCTGTGCATGGCACAGTGAGACTGAGTGATGAGTCACTGAGAGAGCGCGGAAGATTGCCCACACTTCTCTGTTTCCTCCTCCAAACCTTTCCGCTCTCTCATTATTCCCTCCAGACTCCCTCAGCTTGCAAATGAGTACCGGTTAGATCCTTTTTTGAAAACATGTCTTTCTTCTTTATTTTCCTCCTCACCACCCTCTTTGTCTGCCTGTCTGTCTGTCTGTCTATCTGTCTGTCTGTCTGTCTGTCTGTCTCTCTCTCTCTCTCTCTCTCTCTCTCTCTCTCTCTTTGTCTCTGTCTCTGTCTGTCTATCTGTCTGTCTGTCTATCTGTCTGTCTGTCTGTCTGTCTGTCTGTCTGTCTGTCTATCTGTCTGTCTGTCTGTCTGTCCTCCTCTCTCTCTCTCTCTCTCTCTCTCTCTCTCTCCATTTTTCTTTCATCCCCCCCCCCCCCACTTCGTTTATTGCGTCGCCTCCTCTCTGACATTCTGTATATTGTTGTCGGCGAATCTTTCTTTCTTTGCCTTCTATCTTCTTTTATTTTTTGTACTTTTAAACATTGTTTATGTATATATTTATTTGTAGAGAAAATATTCATTTTAATTTGCAATATTGAACTGTCTGAAATGACGTAGCGAAACTTCGGTTTTGTCATGTGTTTTCCTGTTCTATCGTCTTTACATGTTTGTACCACTTCCTTATCACGCTCTCTTTTCCTTCCCTTTCCACCCACTCCATCCCCCTCCCTCTCTCTTTTTCTCTCTTTCTCTCTCTTTCCTCTCACTTGCTTAGAGAGAGAGAGAGAGAGAGGGAGGGAGAGAGATTGAGAGAGAGAGAGAGAGA
>CM065720.1:46163261-46170761 GCA_033310375.1 Conus canariensis
TATCAAGAGAAGAAAAGGCTAAGAAAAAAACAAAAACAATGATACGAAGGCAGATAAAAGAAACTTAACGCTTGATAGGCTCATTCGTGCTGTCGCGTAATGCGTTCACATAGCACAAAGATGGACGAAGAGCAGGTCTGCTATCGTGTGAGAGAGGGGACCCTGCTTGTGGTGAATACCAAAGATCACTGAAGACATATGCACAACAGTAGAGAGGCTTATTTGGATCGGAGAGTTACAAAAGAGGGCGAGTCAATACTCCATCATTTTAGTGTGTCACTTATACGACCTTGTTTTCCAGTCTTTGGTGAAGGATAGTTCTCTCTTGGTGGTCGTAGTACCAAAATTATAAGAGAGAGAGAAGAGAGAGAGAGAGAGAGAGAGAGAGAGAGAGAGAGAGAGAGAGAGAGAACCTTTGCTATGGGACATTTACCTTTTAAAACATCGTGCAAAAGATGTACATTTTTTAACCATTTTTTTAATGTTCTTTGTTTTTGATTTATTTATCTGTGACAATTGTGAGGCCAGCAATGTCGAAAAACAAAAAGAGGCCAGTGGCTTTTTTTTCTTTTTTCTTAATGAAACGAAACAGCCCCCGTCCACTAGCCATCCACGCTCCCTGATGTTTCCTCTCACACACAATAATCGCTCGTTTAAAGTAGAATCTTAAGAAATGGTCAGCCCCAAAGAGGAATCAAAGTGTGTACAATAAAGCTGGAAAAGGGTCAGTGGATATGAATCCATCATTTGTTTTGTATGTACACTTTTTTTTTTTTTCTGCGCCACTTCTCAGTTGTTTATATATTTACCAAGTTCGATTTTAATCTAACATCTTTAGCTATCGGAAATGAACAAGGCAAAGTCACGATTGTCAAGATTCTGTATGTCTTCGTCTGTGTCTGTTTCATCCCCCCACCCACCATCCCACACCTGTCTCCTTCCACACACACACCGGTAACCCCCCGCCCCCCCCCCCCCCCCCCAACTTGACCCTCACACACACACACACACACACACGCGCGCGCGCGCGCGCGCGCACGCAGGCACGGACGCGCGCACGCACGCACGCACGCACACATACACACACCACCACCACCACCACCACCACATTTCTGAATCTCTCTCTCTGTTTCTGTCTCTCTCTTTCTCTCTCTCTCTCTCTCTCTCTCTCTCTCTCTCTCTCTCTCTCTCTCTCATATCTATACATCTATCCATTCTTCATTCATGGTTTTTTCCCTTTATTGATATGTCCCTTCCTCTCTTACATTGGTGTCACTTACTCTTTCTGTCTTCCTCTTTTTTCTTTCTTTTCTCCCGCTTTTAATCATCTATTTATTTCTGTGTAAGAAAAAAATTCACTTTTAATTTCTGATATTGAGCTGTCGGAAATGAAGGGAGCGAAGCAATTTTTTGTGCGGTTTATTTTCTTTTACTTTCCCCTCGTCTCTACATGTTTGTGTCGCCTCCTTAACACGCAGTCTTTGCCTATCACTTTCTCTCTCTCTCTCTCTCTCTCTCTCTCTCTCTCTCTCTCTCTCTCTCTCTCCTCTCTCTCTCTCTCTCTCTTTCTCTCGCTCTCTCTCACGCACACACACACGCGCGCATACACACACATACACACCACCACCACCACCACCACCAGCACCACCACACATCTGAATGCTCGTCTGTCTCTCTGTCTCTGTCTCTCTGTCTCTGTCTCTGTCTCTTTCTTTCTCTCTTTCTCTCTCACTCACTCACACACACACACACACACACACACACACACACACACACACACACACACACACACACACACACACCGCCACCACCACCACCACCACCATCACCACATGTCTGAGTGCTCGTTGTCTCTCTGTCTTTGTTCCCCCCCCCCCCCCGCCCCTCTCTCTCTCTTTATCTCTGTCACATACACACACGCACACACACACACACACACACACACACACACACCACCACCACCACCACCACCACCACCACCACCACCACCACCACCTATCTGAGAACTCGTCTGTCTCTTTGATTTGTCCCCCCCCCCCTCCCCCCTCCTGTTAATGACTGCATACTGCTTACAGCCTTGGGACCGACAGGCTAATGACTGCATACTGCTTACAGCCTTGGGACCGACAGGCTAATGACTGCATACTGCTTACAGCCTTCATGGTTTTTAAGACTTATGTATAAATTAACTAATTAATTAAAAAGAGAAGTATTTCAGGTGAGTAGGGAGTGGACGAGCAGCTCTAATTAATCTCAACAAACATCTAGGTTGACCGTCTTTGAGAACCTCCATGACTAAGGACTGAACACTTTCAAACAGTAGTACAGGCCATTGTCAAAGAGCGGACTCCTAGCTTAGCGGCAATTGTGTCTGTTGTGCTGTTCTTGTACTGTGGCATACCTCTGCAACCGGAAGCCGCAGTAACCTGTTAAATCGATGCTGCTTTTTTTTTTCAATGATGCCCAGTACAATTGCAGTCTTCGTTACTTTTTATATAACTGTGTCTCTTGGGAAGCTGCTACGTGGTTGATGCCAGTTGTTGTTGTTGTTGTTCGGTTACTTTTATATATCTGTGTCTCTTGGGAAGCTGGTAAATGGTTAATGCTAGTTATAAGAGCTCTAGAAGAAAACAGCATGAGTATGAGTAACAGTTTGTGGCTATATCATTAACAGGCTTAGTCTTACCACCAAGCTGAAGGTCTACCACGCAGTGGCACTAACCACTCTCCTCTATGCCAGTGAGACCTGGACTGTCTACAGCAGACACGCCAAACAGCTTAACCATTTTCACCTCAGCTGTCTCCACAGACTCCTACACATCAAGTGGCAGGACAAAGTCCCAGACACTGAGGTCTTGGAAAGATCCAGCATCCCCAGCATCTACACTCTCCTTCAGAAATCCCGAGCCAGATGGGCTGGTCACATCGTCAGAATGCCAGATAGTCGACCGCCGAAACAACTGCTGTACGGAGAACTGAGTCAGGGCAAGCGCAAAGTTGGGGGGGGGGGGGGGGGGGGCAGAAGAAAACGTTTCAAGGACTGCCTTAAAGTGTCCCTCAGAGGCCTGGACATCAACCTCAATACCTGGGAGTCGCTTGCCCTGGACCGCCCAGCCTGGCGAAGCAGCATCACAAAGGGTGCATGTACATCAGAGAAGAGACGCACAGCAGAAGCTGAGAGAAAGCGAGCCGCGTGCAAGGCCAGAGCTACCTCCACCTCCACTTTAGCACCCACCCAGATGTGTCCCACATGTGGGCGTTTCTTCCGGGCCCAGATCGGCCTCACCAGCCACCTGCGGACCCACACTCAGCAATCTTCCACCTGCGATTGAAGTCATGGTCATCTTCGAAATCGAAGGACGAACAACAACATATCATGAACAAATGCCAACGAATGTGATGAAGATAACAGCAAAAAATATTGTTACATGATACACACATTTCTATTAATAACGCGTTCAAATGGCTGTCAGATAGCGGAACAAATAGGGATGCTGTCGTAATAGACAGGGGACACTACTTTTGCCGAATGTCAAAGATCATTGAAGACATATCTACGGCAGTAAAGAAGCTAATTTTGGTCCAGAATCACACGTTCATTACAGGGGAGGGTTATCCAGAACGCCATCATTCCCAAACGTCTCTTGCTCTACCTTTTTCTATCTTTTTCTGTTCATGGAGTTTAATTGATTTAGAATAACAACAACAGCAACAACAACAACCCAGCAAAAACAGCTATGACATAACTGCACTTATTGACAATTTAAGAAACTTTATTAAATTTTTATGTGAGAAAAGAAGAAAAAGCAAGGTTTAAAAGCCAGCAATGTCGAAGAAAACTTGGGCCAGTAAATGACTTGATGTCCTAACGGAACAAAACGGCCGACGCTTGCTCGCCACTCAAACGCTCTGATGCTAGCTTTCATGTTATAAGGCTCATTTGAAGTGACATTCTGAGACGTAGTTGGCACAACCACGAATGGAACCACACAGAAATTGAGAGGAAAAGAAATGAAAGGGGAAAAAATGAACGAGAAAAACAAGAAAAGCAACAACAATTTTAGAAAAATGTTAAATTGTATGAATATGAGCGATCCCCATAAAGAAGCCTTTCTGCTCTTCATCCAACTTTTTCTTTCTATGTAGTGTCTTGCCTTTTCCTTCGTTTTTTTTTAAATGTATATTCCTTCTGTTGTTTTGTTTACTTCTTCCTCCCGTTACTGCTTTCTTCTTTTCTTTCGGTTTTCAATAAAAAGAAATATTGTGGGCGACGTGTTCGCTTTTAATCTGGAATCTTTAGCTATTAGAAATGAAGGAAGTGCAGTCTTGATTTGTTGTTAATGATTATTTTATCTACTTCTTCGTGGGCATCTGTTATATTTTTGCATCCTCTCTCTCTCTCTCTCTCTCTCTCTCTCTCTCTCTCTCTCCTCTCTCTCTCTCTCTCTCTCTCTCAATACGTTAAATAGCCCAAAGATGGACAGAGACCAGGGCTGCTGTGATGTGAAAAAGGCGATTCTGCTTGTGCTGAATACCAAAGATCACTGAAGACATATCCCGACCATGAAAAGGCTTATTTGGATCGGAGAGTTAAACAAGAGGGTGCTCCAATACGCCATCATTGTGGTGTGTCACTGATTTGATTTTGATTTTCCAGTATTTGTGAAGGATAATTCTCTCTCGCTGGTCGTTTTACAAAATATTACAGAGAGAGAGAGAGAGAGACAGACAGAGACAGAGAGACAGACAGAGAGAGAGAGAGAGAGAGAGAGACTGACTTTGCTTTTGTTCATTTACCTTTTTTTCTTAAAATCGTGCAGAGGGTGTACATTTTCAACAAAGTACAGGTTTCTTTTTCTTTAATTCCTTTGTCTTTGAGAAAATGTGATGGCAGCAATGTCGCAAAAAAGAGGCCAGTAGCTATCTTTTTTTTCCCTTTCTTTTTCCTTTCTTTTTTTTTTTTTTTTAATGAAATGAAATGAAACAGCAACCGTCCACTAGCCACCAACGCACCTTGATGCTTATTCTTACACTGTAATGGCTCATTTGAAGTGGAATCTTAAGACATGGCTAGTCCCCTCCCCCCCCCCCCCCCCCAAAAAAAAAAAAAAAAAAAAAAAAAAGGAATCAAAGTATCTACAATTAAGTTGGAAGAGGGTCAAGGGCCATGAATACCAGCATTCGTGTTGTATCTACATTTTAGTTTTTATTTTTCATTTGTCTTGTCCTCTTCTTTCGTTTTCTTCTACATTTACATGCTGTGTTTATTTGTTGCTCTCTGCGACCGGTTTTGTTCGGTTTTTTTTTCCCCACGTCCTTTCAATCTTCTATTGCGGGGCAAAAACAGTTCGGTTTCAATCTAACATCTTTAGCTGTCGGAAATGAACAAGGCAAAATCACGACTGTCAAGATTCTGTATGTCTTCGTCTGTGTCTGTTTCACCCCCCCCCCCCCCCCCACCATCCCACACCTATCTCCTTCCACATACACCCCGGTGACCCTACCCCCCCCTCCCCCTGAACCTAACACAACACAGACACACAGACACACAGACACACACACACACACACACACACACACACACACCCACGCACCCCACGCACGCACCACGCACGCACGCACACACGCACGACGCACGCACGCACGCACTACGCACGCACGCAGGGCACGCACACACGCTACAGCACGACCACACAGCGTAGCAAGCACACACACACACACACACACACACACACACACACACACACACACACACACACACACCACGCTACGCAAGCACGCACCACACACACACACACACAACACACACACACACACACACACACACACACACACACACACACACACACTCACACACACACACTCACACACACACACACACACACACACACACACACACACACACACACACACACACACACACACACACACACACACAAACCACCACCACCACCACCACCGGTCGGTCCTCTCTCTCTCTCTCTCTCTCTCTCTCTCCCCTCTCTCTCTCTCTCTCTCTCTCTCTCTCTCTCTCTCTCTCTCTCTCTCTCTCCCCTAAAGAGGGTAATTACACTTTTGTATCCCCTAATGGATGTAGTGTGGTTGATTACTTTTTGATTCATGTTGATTTATTACCGAAATTTGATTTGCATGTTGGTGACTGTGTTCATTCGTGGCATTTACCAATCGAAGTTGTATGGAATAACGTTCACCGGAATTTGGAAAGTAACCAGGTTAAACAACCAGGTGAAGAAAAAATTGTTTGGTCGAATGAAAATGTCCATAAATATAAAGACGAACTTGAAAGTGATGAGTTCCAAAGTTGTTTACAGTCAGCCCTCCTGCAAATGGATATTGATATAAATGATAGTTTAAATCTTTTTGTTAATGCTTTATATGGAGCTGCTGCATGTATGGTCCGCACGGTAGGTCAAGGTCGAATAAAAAGTAATGACTGGTTTGATGCTGAATGTGAGAGAAAGCAGAAGTAAAAAGGCTGCTAAAAAGATTTCAGAGATGTAAAACAGCTAGTGATAAAAAAGAAAAAAGAGTAGAATATGCAGTATCACGAAAAGAATACATCAAACTGAGAGAAACTAAGCAATTAGAATTTGAGGAAAATAGACTAAAGAAATTAAGAGAATCCATAAACGATTCTTAAACATTTTGGTCAGTAATAAGATCTGTTAATAAGAAAAGCTTAATTTATAATGAAATCTCCATCCAACAATGGTATGATCACTTTTTTCATGTTTTCAATGACTCAGATAATACTGTACCTCTGGAAGAAGACATTTCACTGGATGATGAGGATGAATCTGTGCCACTGTTCAATAACACCATTTCTAGAGAAGAAGTAATGGATGGTATCAGACATTTAAGGACAGGGAAAAGTGCTGGACCCGACAGAATTATTGGAGAAATGTTAAAAGAAGCAAATTCTATCATAATTGATTTTCTTGTTCGCTTATTTAATGAACTTTTTGAACACGGCAATTTTCCTTTAGAATGGGCTAAATCTATTATTATTCCAATTTACAAAAAAGGTGATTCCAGTAATCCAGATAATTATCGTGGTATAGCACTCACTAGCACCATTAGTAAAGTGTATACTCATATCTTGAACAAAAGATTATCAAAATGGGCTGAAAATGAAGGAAAAATATTAGAAGAACAAGCAGGTTTCAGAGCAAATTATAGTACTATTGACCATATATATACACTATATTCACTTGTACAGAAATATTTATTGAGCAATTCTAAACTCTATATAGCCTTTGTTGACTTCAGGAAGGCTTTCGACTCTGTGAATCGTAATACTCTTTGGAACGTGCTGCGTAAAAGTGGAGTGAATGGAAAACTTTATTTGGCTATTCGTGGTATGTATAATTCTGTGCTGGCATGTGTGCGTGCAAAGAGTGAATATTCTAATTATTTTGACTGTTCAAAGGGTGTAAAACAAGGCTGCCTTTTGAGCCCACAATTGTTTTCTTTTTTTTT
>CM065720.1:46180761-46188261 GCA_033310375.1 Conus canariensis
TTCTTTTGGTTTTCAATTGTGGGGGACATGTTCGCTTTTAATCTAGAATCTTTAGCTATCGGAAATGAAGGAAGTGAAGTCATGGTTGCTTTTTTTGTTTTCTGGTGTGTGTGTTTTTTTTTAACGAGTATGTCATTTATCTTTTTCTTTGCATATCTTTCATCTGAATCCGTTTTATCTTTTCATGTTCCCCTTCCCCACCCCCTATTCCCAGCAGAATCGTTATCATCATCACCATCTCTCTCTCTCATTTCTCTCTCTCTCTCTCTCTCTCTCCCCCCCCCCCCCCCCCCCGTCTCTCTTCCTTGTTATATGCTCTCTTTTTTTGCTGCTTATTCCCATGTTTTCCCTGCTACACCCCCAAACAACATGCATTCTGTAACTGTCCCATGTCCTTGGGTGCTAGTGCCTTCTGAAGTACTAATGCAATGAGAGCATACTGCCATATTGCAAGGGCAATCCAAGGTATCCGAACATTTGAAAAGGCGGTAGTGGTTGGCATGTCAATGCCTCTAGGTGCAGATTTGTAGCATAGCCTCTAAAAACCGAAACATTGGAGACACTATCTTCACATTATTTGGAAGGATTCACATCTTGCATCTACAGCAGAAAACGCTTCGCTTCTGCAGGGGCCTGGGAAAGGGAAAAGTTGAATGAAAGTAGCTATGCAATTTTGATTTTAATATCAGGATTTTGAATTATTTAAAAATACATTGCGGGAGAAAGAGAGAGAGAGAGAGAGAGAGAGAGAGAGACAGACAGACAGACAGACAGACAGACAGACAGACAGACAGACAGACAGACAGACAGAGACAGAGACAGAGAGGAGGGGGGGGCTGGAGGGATGGAGGGAGGGAGACAGAGACAGAGAGAGAAAAAGACAGTCATACAGACAGACAGTCAGGCAGACAGACAGACAGACAAACAGGCAGATATATTGCATGGTATTGTTGGCCGTGCCAGACTCCCTTACATCTCATGGTGACCACAGACTGACCCAGCCATTCCCTCGCAGCCCGTTAATTTCCTATTTCTTTATGGTGTCTGGGCTCGTCCATGACTCTCGCTTACTTGTCTGTGCGTTCTGCCGAAGGACACCATTTCAGTGAACATTATGCTTCAGTAAAATACAATCTCTTGGCATGCAAAGAAAGGGAAAGAACATCGTTGACTATAGTGTGAAGGGGTTAATAGTTGAATGAAGAGCGAAAGAAAACGCCCACGAAATTCCAGTTCTGCAAAGATGTTAAATTGTGGAGGGTCAGAAGGATAGTGTGTGTGTTTGTTTGTTTCTTTTGTTTACCGCTTGATATATCATGACTATATTATGACTGGATATTAAATTCAAAGCTTGATGTCCGACTGTAGTACGCTGAAACAAACATGGTTAAAGATTGAAGTTCAATTGTACATACTTTCATCTACGAGAAGAGAGAGAGAGAGAGAGAGGAGAGAGAGAGAGAGAGAGAGAGAGAGAGAGAGACCGACCGACCGACCGACCGACCGACCGACGACCGGCCGACCGACCGACCGACCGACCGACCGAAGTTGTTCGGCGATGTCAGCGCGAAACATCATGTGGTCGTATGTCTTCTTGGGCACTGGATCATGAGGTGACGCCTCCCAGGTGAGTTGACCAGAGAGTGGAAAATGTAGCGCCACCATTTCTTGTTCTGATGACCGACAGGGTAGTAGGCGCGGTACTGGTCCGACCTGTCAACGCCACCCATGTGTTTGTTATAGCTGGCGATGACCGTCGGCGTCACTTTGTCCTCTACTGTCCTCATACCTGGCGGCTGGTTGGTACTGAGCAGGTAGACCTGACGGTTGTCTTTGTAGACAGTGGCCATCAGCGAGCTCTCCTGCACCTGCAGTAATTCTCCCTTTTCTTTCAACTTGGCAGTCTTGACCTCCTCTGGTAAGCCCTTGCGATTGACGTTGACAGTGGCACAGGCATATGTCCCATTTCGAGACAGGTGTGTCATCAGGGGGACACTGGTGAAAAATCGATCAAAATACAGGTGTCTGTTCTGATGGTAAAAGGTGATGCCAGCATGTCAACTACTTCGTGCCCGAGACTGATGGTGGTGTCGTGTAAACATCAAAAGCAACACAATACCCTGTGTTTGCGTCACACATCTCCCACACCTTTGAAGCCCCATTTGGTTGGCCTCGTAGGCATGTATTGCTCGAAAAAAATCCGAAGAAGCACTCATAAATAACAGTAACAGTGCATCGGTTTTATAACAAACAAACAAACGAGTAAGCAAATAACAAACAGAGAGAGAGAGAGAGAGAGAGAGAGAGAGAGAGAGAGGAGAGAGAGAGAGAGAGAGAAACAAACAAACAAACAAACAAACAGAGAGACAAACAATCAAACAAACAAAGAATTGTGAATTACAACTCGTTAATTGGAATAGTTATCTGACCATGAGGGTAAAGGGGTCGATCATAATTATATTACCAGGTAGGCAAATTAGGTTGTATTGAATTTGTTAAGAATACCAGCATTTTAAGCAACATATTAAGGATCTTTTTCCCCTCTCCAAATGGTAGACAACCTGTTTCTGTTTCCATCAGAAACCGGAAATTATTGATATTGAATTCAATCGAGAGATGAATTTCGTGTGCAATTAAATCTCTCTCCCCTCCCCCCCCCTCTCTCTCCTCTCTCTCTCTCTCTCTCTCTCTCTCTCTCTCTCTCTTACCCTCAATAAAAATATTCGTATTCTCTCTCTCTCTCTCTCTCTCTCTCTCTCTCTCTCTCTCTCTCTCTCTCTCTCTGTCACTGTCTGTCTGTCTGTCTGTCTGTCTGTCTCTCTCTCTCTCTCTCTCTCTCTCTCTCTCTCTCTCTCTCTCTCTCTCTCTCTCTCTCTCTCTCCCTCTCTCAGCACAAAATGTCAAATGAGTTTACATCTGTGTGAACTGGGTATCATCGATTCTATGTCAGCTTGTGTTTTCTATCTGTCTGTCTGTCCGGCTGTCTGTCTGTCTGTCTATCTGTCGCTGTCTCTGTCTCTCTGTCTCTGTCTCTGTCTCTCTTCTCTTCTCTCTCTCTCTCTAGCTATCCACATATACACTCACTCATGCGCACACACACGCACGCGCACGCACGCACACACGAATAAACACACACACACACACACACACACACACACACACACACACACACACACACACACACACACACACAATAACAACTAAACAACCATGAGTTGAAATGTAATGTGCTGAACATGTATCTAAAGGATGCGTTTGAAAGCAAACGGAAACAATGCTTTTCGCTTGTCCCTCTACCTCTTTTTTTTCAGCCTTCCCCTCTCTTCTTCAAATTTTCCCCATCCACATCCGTCCAGACCCTCTCCCCCCCCCACCCCCCACCCTCCTTTCCCTGCCTTGCTTTTAAATTTTGTTTTGTTTCATTTTACTTTGTTTTTTTCTTTCTCAGTCTAAAAAGAAGATCGTCTTTAAAGATGTCATGTTGGAGCGCCAGCTATCGGAAATGAAGGGTGAATTTCAAATCTCTCTCTCTCTCTCTCTCTCTCTCTCTCTCTCTCTCTCTCTCTTCCCGTCTGTCTTCCTCTCTCTCTCTCTCTCTCTCTCTCTCCTCTCTCTCCTCTCCTCTCTCTCTCCCTCTCTCTCTCCCCTAAAATTTCAATCCTTGATCGAATAAAAGAGCCACAAAGAAGACGGCCATTTGAGCGTCTATTCTAACACTGTGAACCAGCCAAAGCAGCCCGTATTACCTCAGTGTTGTTCCTCACGCTATCGTTCCAGGGCAGTTAGCTTCCCGCTGCAAAGACATCCAATAGAACCCCGAACCTGCAGCAGTCAAGACTGGGCAGCCTGAGGGCCGCGACAGGACGCAGGATCAGCACCTAGACCAGACCAGTGCTTCTCTGGTCAGCTGACGGACGAGTTCCACTCTTCTTCAGCTGTCACCGTTATTGCTGACGAGATAGTAAGTTAGAATGTAAATGCCAGTCAAATTGCCGCCAGTCTGAATATGCCAAGCTGTTCTAATATGTCCAATGGAGAGAAAGAAAAAACACTGTTGAGGATGAGGATGACGCCCTTAAACTTATTCCTGATAGATGCTGTATTTAGTCATCTTTATTTCGTTTTTCTTTATATGTTGTATTGAATTATGAACGGATAAATCGAAAGTTGACTTTTTGTCTGTACAGAGCTTTTTGTTTTACAGAGACACTTTTATCTTAAATTCAGTAGAAGTTCTGAACAAATCGTAAGCACGTGAACAATAACTGATGTTCTTTAGTCATACATCACCACACATTGCTCGTATGGGATTATGGTCGTCGTATGAATAATTCCCTCTCTCTCTCTCTCTCTCTCTCTCTCTATATATATATATATATATATATATATTTTTTTTTTTTTTTTTTTTTTTTTTTTTTTTTTTCCCATTCCCACCTATCTAGGAGCCGGAATAGCTCAGTTGGTAGAGCGCCGGACTCGTGATCTTGGTGATTCTGGGGGTGCGGGTTCGAATCTCCTCCGGAGCGTTTCGGTACAGGGGGATTTTTCCCTCGGAGTTAACATTGGTTCTGACTCCATTTCCCGTACAGTCCTTCGAATGAGACTATAAACCGAGGTTCCGTGTGTGAATGCATGCATAACATCTTGCACACATGTAAAATCCCATCACCAACTTTCGGAAGAGAAGGCCAGTTTGGCCGTTAGTATGGATGACACGTTACACATAGCATGCGCCCTGCGTGAGAAATTGAAAGAATGAAGGAAGTAAGGAAATTGAGTGAACGATATTGAACGATATGGACTGCATGACACAGGAAACGACTGAATGAAGCGCCAGCTGGCAGCTCTTCAGTCGGCACTACCCAGGTAGGCAGCCCGTTGTGTAAACGAGTGTTGATTGTAAAGCGCTTAGAGCTTGGTCTCTAGCCGAGAATAGGCGCTATACAAGTATTCATTATTATTATTATTATTATTATTATCATTATTATTATCTGCCTAACCCCCATGTTTCCTCTATTACAGCCACACACAATACGTTTTCTGTAACTGTCCCATGTCCAGTTGTCCTTGGATGCTACACACATCCTAAAGTAGGTGATGCAATCAAAGCATACTGTCATGCTACACCGGCATTCCAAGGTAAGCCAAACGTTTTAACGGGGGTAGTGGTTGGCACGTCAATGCCTACTGGTGTAGATTTGTAGAATAGCCTCTCAAAAAACAAAAACAAAAACAAAACAAAACAAAAACGAAAAAAAAAGGAAAACCTTTTTCACATTATTTGTAAAGAGTAACGTCTCTCATTTACAGCAGAAAACAATTCCCTTCTGAAAGCACTTGGGAAAGGGAAAAATGAATTAGATTAGCAATGCAGGTGGGAGAGAGCGCGCGCGCGCGCGCGCGCGACGAGAGAGAGAGAGAGAGAGGAGAGAGGAGTGAGAGAGAGAGAGACAGACAGACAGACAGACAGACAGACAGAGAGAAAGACAGACAGATAAACTGGCAGACAGCAGACAGATATCTTGCATGGTATTGCTGGCCATGCCAGACTCCCTTCCATCTCCAGGCGACCACAGACTCACCCAGCCATTCCCTCGCAGCCCGTTAATTTCCTATTTCTTTATGGTGTCTGGGCTCGTCCAAGACTCTCGCCTACTTGTCTGTGCGTTCTGCCGAAGGACACCATTTCAGTGAACATTATGCCTCAGTAAAATACAATCTGTTGTCATGCAAAGAAGAGGGAAGAACTTCGATGAATATGGCGTGAGGAGATCAACAATTGATCAAAGACCTACAGAATGTCGTTTCTGCACAGCTATTACATTGTTAAGCATCACAAGGATGTTTTTTTTAATGATTAACTTATTAAGTCTGTATTACGATGGCAAATCAAGTTTAAAGCTTGATGTACAACTGTATTACTGTGATACAACATGGTTAAATATTGAATTCAATAGTATATATTTATGTATGTGTGCGTATGTATGTATCGATAGACAGACAGATAAACACACACACACACACACACACACATATATATATATATATATATATAAAATCATATGCACACACACACACACGTATATATATATATATATATATTCAATTATAAACAAAGCTTGCTCTTGTCTTAGATTGAAGAAATTGGGGGAGACAAGCATTCACATCTGCAGTGGCAGACCATTCTGCCAACTAACAGTATGTGCCCGAGTGGGCGAATGGGGAAAAATAAAATAAATGCTTCTCAACATGAGCCCCCAGCAAGCCTACAGTCTCCAAGTGGGAGACGATCTCCAATGGGGAGAAAACCCACCAACATATAACTCCTGGTCAGATACCGATATTTCGAAACCTGATTGTTTCTCCTCAGTGACGGCGGAAAGTGGTAATTTGACTCCTCTGCCTTTTCGGTTTTAAGAAGAATGCTATCCCAGAAAAGGCTGGTGTGCAATACCGTAGTATGTTTGTTGAGTTTTCAAAAAACCAACCAAAGGTGCCACCTAAGAAGCAAAAGAAAATCATGAAAGAGCAAAACAAGCTACATTTTCTTGTGAAAAGTAGAAAATATAAAAAGATAACCTCTCAAGACACAAGTGCTGAGGGCCAGTTCTTGGAATGAATCCGCAAGGGACTAAATTACAATAAACTAATAAATTCCAAGGATAAGTACCGAGCACCATTCCAGCAACTTACAGAGCAGCTAGGTGTTGCAATGACTGCAAGAAATATTCAATTATAAACAAAGCTTGCTCTTATGTCTTAGATTGAAGAAATTGGGGGAGACAAGCATTCACATCTGCAGTGGCAGACCATTCTGCCAACTAACAGTATGTGCCCGAGTGGGCGAATGGGGAAAAATAAAATAAATGCTTCTCAACATGAGCCCCCAGCAAGCCTACAGTCTCCAAGTGGGAGACGATCTCCAATGGGGAGAAAACCCACCAACATATAACTCCTGGTCAGATACCGATATTTCGAAACCTGATTGTTTCTCCTCAGTGACGGCGGAAAGTGGTAATTTGACTCCTCTGCCTTTTCGGTTTTAAGAAGAATGCTATCCCAGAAAAGGCTGGTGTGCAATACCGTAGTATGTTTGTTGAGTTTTCGGGCACATACTGTTAGTTGGCAGAATGGTCTGCCACTGCAGATGTGAATGCTTGTCTCCCCCAATTTCTTCAATCTAAGACATAAGAGCAAGCTTTGTTTATAATTGAATATTTCTTGCAGTCATTGCAACACCTAGCTGCTCTGTAAGTTGCTGGAATGGTGCTCGGTACTTATCCTTGGAATTTATTAGTTTATATATATATATTATATATATATATATATATATATATAATATATATGTGTTGTGTGTGTGTGGTGCGGCGTGCGCGCGCGCGCGCGCGCGCGCGCACGCCGCGGTGGTGTGTGGTGTTGTGTGTGTGTGTGTGTGTGTGTTGTGTGGTGTGTTCTTTACTGTTATTCAACTATTAAGCCTTTAGATATATAACCCAAGTA
>CM065720.1:46200761-46203261 GCA_033310375.1 Conus canariensis
ATCTTATGTATGACGGAAGGAGATAGGCAAGCGAGAAGGCCCGAAATTGTCTCCTGTTACGTCGTACCATACGGATACCAAAGAAGGGGTGTGGATGGAGATGGAAGGCTGTAGACGTGGTCGGTTAAAGATTGCATGTGAAACATTTTGGATGGGATGTACTTGTACACTTAAGGAGAACTTTTCAAAGATTGGTGTTGAACATTTCTTAGTCATTTTCTTTTCAACTGTGTGCAGAGTACTGGAAATGATGGTCATGATGTGATGTCATTCGTACTGATTCTCTCTCTCTCTCTCTCTCTCTCTCTCTCTCTCTCTCTCTCTCTCCTCTCCTCTCCTCTCTCTCTGCCTTCTCGTCTCTCTCTCTCGCTGCTGCGCGCGCGCGCGCGCGGGCGCGTGTGTGTGTGTGGTGTGTGTGTGTGTGTGTGTGTGTGTGTATGTGTGTGATGTTGTGTTGTTGTGTCTCTCTCTCTTCTCTCTCTCTCTCTCTCTCTCTCTCTCTCTCTCTCTCTCCCTCTCCCCCTCTCTCTCTCTCTCTCTCTCTCTGAGCTTGTACTTCCTTTTCTTCTGTTTACGATTTTTCTTCATCATCGCTTTTATGTTTGATGGCATTGACTGTAAAGGAGATAAAGCTTGCTTTCAGCATGCTTGTAATGTGCTATAAACAAATGAATTAATATTGTTGTGTTGCGAATGCGCTCTGGAATCATCTCTTCTTCTGGCACGTAAAAAGCCCATTCTGCAGTTCAGGGCTATGATACGGAGGCAACTTGGAGTGGAAGATTCGCAGCTTTCTGCAATGCCTTCCCTTTTTTGCTGCCTCTAATAGGGATGTCTCCAGGGGAAAAAAAGTTTCAGCTTTTTTTTCTGAATATTAAGTTTATTGTTGAGGGCTATTGTTCTTTCCGGAACTCTGGGATCGTACATAGCTACCTTTTCCCTTTGTCTCACTTACTATCATTTTCGTTGTGTTTTTGATGTTATTGTTCCCTTTGTCTTTATCATTATTATTTTCGTTGTTGTGTTTTTTGTTGTTGTTAGTTGTTGTGTGTTGTTGCTGCTGCTGCTGCTGCTGCTGTTGATGTTGTTGTTGATGTTCTTGTGGTATTTATTTGTATTTATCGCATTAAAATCTCAATATATATTATATGTGCAGTATGTGTGCATATTGTTTTCTCTCAACCTCTTTCTCGCTGTATGTCAGTTCTGCTTAGACATGACCTTTAGTATGCCCACTAAGACTTGCCTGGAGAATGGTATCATCCTAACAAGGCGTTTAAAGGCGAGTTCCTAAACATAGTGTTCAGTTCTTGAAAACAGATGAAGAATAACAGGAATGAGAAGGCAAGTTAATGTGAGCCTTTTTTTTCAAACTTCTCCTTACAACTTTCCCTTCCTCCAAAATACTTCAACATCCAGAGATTCAGCTACTGTGCAAGGCGAAACCCATTCTGATCAGCACGTAGCCCCATTGCCCACCCTCCTTCCTCTCACCCCACTCACACGTTCTCTTTCCCATTCCACGTTTTACTCACCCTCGTCTCTTCATACCACCACTTACCACCACCACCACCACCACCACCCACCCCACTCACTTTCCCCTTTCGTCCCTTCACCAGCCTTTTCTTATGCTTTCTTGATTCTATACAAACGTCGCATACACTGTTCTGATGAGATTCACTGACAGTCAGTATGTTCAGTGCTTGGGGAATGTTATGGCCGTTATTGTTTTTACTATCATCATCATCATTATTATTATATACTACTACTACTACTACTATATATTATTATTATTATTATATCATTATTATTATTAATATTATCATTATTATCATCATCATATTATTATTATCATTATTGTTATCATCATCATCATCATTATTATTATAGATACATACATCCATACACACATACCTTCATGCAGATACATGTATATCTGTATGTGTATTTAGATATAATATAGAGAGAGAGAGAGAAGAGACAGGAAAGACAGACAGACAGACAGACAGACAGACAGACAGACTGACAGGCAGAGACAGAGAGTGAGAGTGAGTGAGACAGACAGACAGACACACGGACAGACAGAGACAGAAAGATAGAGAGAGACAGACAGAGAGACAGAGAGACACAGACACAGGACAGACAACGATAGGCAGATAGAGACAGAGACAGAAAAACATACAAAGCTCTAAGCACAAACTCAGGCAGGGAAACAGGAGGAATATAAAGACTGGCGTTTGCCTCGTCTTCCTCAAGCTTCAACAGACAAAGCAGTGTTCTAGATGTTGCCCTGTGGGAAAACTCCAAGGCAGTCTTACGGCATGATTGTCGACAGACGTGAAATATGCTGGCCCATTTCAATAGAGAAAGCTGCCCAGCTTCAGCGGCAAAGTTACCCCAGTCAACACTGGCCTTGATGTCGTGTGTCCCTCATCTATGCCCTCATTCTTTTCTTAGGTTTCCCTCATTCACTGTCAATTTCTTATGGTTTCTTCCTGGG
>CM065720.1:46243261-46253261 GCA_033310375.1 Conus canariensis
TCTTTTATTTATGCTTTTGAGTATTGTTTTCAGTATGGAGGGTGGGTGATTGCTTTTGATGTTTACATAAACAGGCGTGTCATTTGGTTTCTTGTATGGTTTATATGTGTGTTGGTTGAGGTCTAACGTTATGTCTAAATAGTTCACTATCTTTTTGTTTGCTTCTATTGTGATTTTTAAGTTTTGGTTGTGGAAAATTTTACACAGTTCTTTTTTCTTATTTTCAATATTTCTAGAATTTGCCAAAATGTACACAGAAATATCAGGGTCAGAAATGGAAATCATTTTCCACACAAAGAAAACTTTACTGCACAATAAAAATGAAACCTGGATTAAGAACACAAGCAAGAATTCAACTTTCGATGTCACAATGGGATCATATGATGGTGCCGAAACTTGCGAACTTGTCGGACTATTCATGTTATCCAATATTAAAAAAAACTTGGAAAACAAACTGGACTGTACAGGGATGACGGCCTTGCCACTCTGAATGACAACCCTAGAAATATTGAAAATAAGAAAAAAGAACTGTGTAAAATTTTCCACAACCAAAACTTAAAAATCACAATAGAAGCAAACAAAAAGATAGTGAACTATTTAGACATAACGTTAGACCTCAACCAACACACATATAAACCATACAAGAAACCAAATGACACGCCTGTTTATGTAAACATCAAAAGCAATCACCCACCCTCCATACTGAAAACAATACTCAAAAGCATAAATAAAAGACTATCCAATTTGTCATGTAACGAAACAGTATTCAACAATGCTACAGCTGAATACCAAGAGGCGTTACATAAAAGTGGCTACAATTACAAACTACGATACGATCCAGACAATGATACAAAAAGATGCAGAAAGAACAGGAAAAGGAATATCATATGGTACAATCCCCCATATGATGCAAGAGTTAAAACAAATGTAGGGAAAGAATTCTTTAAAATATTGACATCACCTTTCCCAAAAGACCATAAATTATTTAAGATATTCAACAAAAACAACATCAAATTATCATATTCATGTATGCCGAACCTTAAAAATGCCATCGATTCAGCAAACAAAATGAAAAGCAGCACAGAAAAAAAGGAGGGTAACGAAAGGAAATCTTGTAACTGTACCAAAAAAGAACAGTGCCCCCTAAGCAACAAATGCCTTTATAACAACATTGTGTACCAAGCCACTGTAACATCAGAGAACGCAAAAGAAACATATGTAGGTATCACAGAAAACCAATTCAAAACTAGATATGCAAACCATAAACAATCATTCAACAAAGAAAGATACAAAAACCAAACAGAATTGAGTAAATACATTTGGAAACTTAAAGATAAAAACATAGACTACAACATATCTTGGAAAATTTTAAAAAGAGCAGCATCATACAACAACATTTCAAAAAAATGCAATCTATGCCTAACAGAGAAATGCATTATACTATGTAAACCACAGTTGGCAACTCTAAATGTTAGAACAGAAATGGTTAACAATTGCAGACACAGATGGAAGTTCCTATCAGCGAAAAAACCAACACCTGAGAAACACATGTAGCACGGGAAAAAAACAACAGCAAACCAGCTAGCTATATATATACGTGGCACTGGCAACACAAGCTCATCACATCCTGACGACCGCTCAGCGTGAAACAAATTTGTAGATGTTTTTAGAAGCTTGATTTTAACTTGCTTTTAATATAACAAATATATATATATATATATATATATATATATATATATATATATATATTGTGTGTGTGTGTGTGTGTGTGTGTGTGTGTGTGTACATGCCCCTCCCTCTCTCTCTCTCTCTCTCTCTCTCTCTCTCTCTCTTCTCCCTGTCTCTCTCTCTCCCTCTCTCTCTCTCTCTCTCTCTCTCATTATCACTGCTACTCTTCCCGTGTTGACACGCCGTCTGTCGTTTTCTCTACGTCAGTTTGAGAGGAGTGCATCCACTTACAAACCTCTCAGCCCTCTTACTACTCAGGAGATTTAGAAGGTGTCTAGGAGGTGGCGTGGCTGAGCTTGGAAGGAGTCGGGTTTGGGAAAATGGTAAAAGCATTTCTGGTTTTGAGGTGCTTACTCAGCGCTCTTCACCAAGTTTGCCTATGTATGTTGCAAGGATAAAAAGCGAGTTAAAATTCAATTTGACGAAAGGCGAGTTAACATTCAAATTGAATACGAAACCCGCAGCTTGCTGGTGCTACATTACCAGCAACAGTCAGTCCAGCTTCTTAAAAAGTGGGGTTTTTTTTTCATTTTTTTCTGAAATGTTGTCGTTAGATAAATTACAGAAATATTGCCATATTCACAGATTCACCCGTTTCCTCTGTCGATCACATTACCCTCTGAACCCTCCACCATTTCCACCTCAGTTCATAAAGGGCGAACGGTTTCACAGCATTCCCAGAGGATCACACCACATTGTAAATGGCCATGTATTTCATTATGTTAGCGTCTTTTATGGCATTGCTTCCGCTTGGGTCTATACCAGGATAGTTCTCACGCCAAAAAAGTGCAATAAAATCAGAGTGATTTTCCCCTCCCCAACCCCCCTCCCCCCCCCTCTCTCTCTCTCTCTCTCTCTCTCTCTCTCTCTCTCTCTCTCTCTCTCTCTCTCGTAGAGGCGCTTTGTTGCAGTTCTATGGTGTTGTCAATGAAGAATGTTTCTTTAGTGATAGGACGAAGGTTGGGGCCGGGGGACTAAGGTGATGGAAATGATAAAAAAGCAAACATGACAACATAAAGGAATGCTCAAGAGATTGTCCTTTTACCGAGAGTGTAGAAGTAAAGGAAATGACGAAGGAAAGACAGAAAGGAAGAAGAAAAAAAATGAAACTAACCAGCCGCCGTGGCGAAATGGTTAGCGTCGGTTACTCCCGGCTGGGAGGTCGTGGGTTCGAATCCCATCAGAGTCATGTGGATTTTTCTGCCCCGACCAGCTCCTACCCAGAGTTCAGTTTGCTGCGGACTCAGTTGGGATGACTGGGACCACACAGTCGAGTTTCATCCACTTAATGGATGCGTTTCTGAGAGTGTTGCTCAAATGTTCTGACCAACACTGCAGGTGCCTGTATCTCTCGGGCCTGGTTGACGCCGGGATATATTATGACAGGAAGCGTAGAGTACAGCCCTGTCATGTAGTTTCAGACCGAAATGGAAATCCGTAGCATCATCATAATCATCCTGATTCTCATCGATCAGCATAAACAATGTCTCAAATTCTGTGGCCCTTCATGCCCTGGTCTCATGGTGACCTCAGTTTCGATGTCCTCTCCACGTCTGTGACCTTGGTTTGGTTCCGTCGGGGTCACCGGTATCGGCGAGTTCATGGGGGCTGTCGTTAGACGGACGTGGTGGCGCCCTCCGGAGGGAGAGCTCACTCACGCCAGCTCCGCGACTAGGCAATTATTGTTGTCAGTAGGGGGGCTTAGTAGGTGGTGTCCTGCGTATGTTAGATCAGAACAGGCGCCACTGAACACCACCGAAGTAACTCGGCAGCAGTGCAGTGTCTCCTCCGGTGGGTTGCCTCTTGACGACTTGACAATGACTGCTCCGTGTGGACTGCCGGTGCCGGGGCTGCGGCGGGGCCGACCGGGCTGTGGCTGTGGACGGGGTGTCGGAATGAGCGGCGTGGGTGCACTGCCTCTGAGGTAGCGCAGAGGTTGGGACAGCAAAAAAAAAAGAAGAAAGAAACAAAACGAACTGATATGAAAGGGATTTAACATTTAGTCTTGATGGAAGTGTCGACATGGCAATGAAGAATACTGAACTGAATCATTACACGAGAAACACACATCAACGGAAAAGAAAGGAAGAAAAAATAAAACCAACGAAACAGAAATACAGAGGACGGAATAAGACAAACAATCGAGTGTCAGAATTGTCCAATGAAGAGTGAAAATTAAGTGAAAAAAGCAGAGAAAGAAAGAAAGAAAAAGATAAACAATGGCAAACTGATTTTTAAAAAAAAAGAAGAAAGAAGCGAGATAGAGATGAGCAAAAGAAACGACAGAGAAAGCAATTCAGTTGTTTCGTCGTTGATCAGTCAGGAATGGAAGGCCTTGTAAATGAAAAAGCCGCATTGAAAAATAAGGAGAAAAAAAGGAAAAAACAATAAGTAAGAAAATATATTTGCAGAGAATGGGAAAGACGCAAGACAAAAAGAGACACAGAGAGGAACAGGAACAACACAAGGACCAAACTAACCAATATACTGAGGGGGAAAAAAAAAAGGTACGAGAGTCTTTTTAATTATTTCAAATATATGTGTCGGGTACAGACTTAATGGGTGCGATTGTACTGTAAACCTAACAACTTCCAGTATTTTCTCTGCCTTCTCCGTCTGTTCTCCGAGAGAGGGAGGGAGGGAGGGAGGGAGGGAGGGAGGAAGGCCGACAGACAGATAGATAGACAGACAGATAGACAGCTTATCTCAATAAATCATTCATATTCATTCATTCATTCTCTCTCTCTCTCTCTCTCTCTCTCTCTCTCTCTCTCTCTCTCTCTCTCTCTCTCTCTCTGACCTACATTCACGAGGAACACCATTTATAGTTCCACCCTCGATTCGTTTGTTTGTTTTTTCACCTTTATCAATATTGAAATACGTACAACCCCAGTGACTTTCTCACCTTGTAACCCGTAATCTGCTTACGCCATGTTCTGTATCACATCAACAGAAATGGGAGTGAGAGCAGTGTAGAAGCAAATTCTGTCTGAAACAACAGAAAGTGAACAGGAAAACAATAGAAACCAAAAAAAAAAAAAAAAAAAAACCAACAGAAAAAGAACCACGAATGAGTGTGAATGAAGAATTCATAGATCACCGAACACAAACTGTATTAACCATAAAAGGAGAGGTAGACAAAAAAGTCAAGAGGAAGGAAGATAGAAAGGGAACATGATATTTTCAAAGCAAGCAGGGAAAGATTTGTTGCAAAAAAGGGGGAGGGGAGAGGCGGGGGTACAAGAGCAACAAAATAATGAAGAGATGAAAGAAACAAAGAAAGAAGAAGACACGCAGCGACTGTGTCGATTAAAAAAAAAGAAGAAGTAAACAGGAGATGAGCAAAGAACACTGCAGAGAAAGCCATTCAAATGTTTCCAGTGATTCACTTGGACGACGCGCCAAATGAATAGAACAGCGACATGGAAGAAAGAAAGAAAGAAAAGAAAGGAAGAGGAATAAACTGAATACAAGAATGAAAAAGAGGGGAATAGAATCGACGTTAAGATCCAACAAAAAGAACAAAAAACAGAAATAACACAAGAGAGAGAGAGAGAGAGAGAGAGAGAGAGAGAGAGAGAGAGAGAGAGAGAGAGAGAGAGAGAGAGAGAGAGAGAAACAATGGCAATGACAATGACAATGCTTTATTGACAATAGATAAACAACCCTTATGCCAAGGGAGTGCATGCGCAGTTTCCACTTAGTGTCGCCAAACTCCAGAGAGAGAGAGAGAGAGAGAGAGAGAGAGAGAGAGAGAGAGAGAGAGAGAGAGAGAGGAGAGAGAGAGACATAGAGAGAGACATAGAGAGAAAGAGAGTGAGACAGAGAGAGAGAAAGAGAGAGAGAGAGAGGGATTTGAAACGTTTGAACTGGCTTGATATCCCTTTGCAGGTCATGGAGGGGTCAAATCGATGTGACCAAGTGTCGTTGTGACCAAGTATTGTTGTGACTATGATTTACAGTATTTTACTAAGGAATGGTAGACTTGTTGATGTGACCGCTTGCCGATGTGACCACATGTCGTTTTAAGCCATTGGGTCACAACGACATGTGGCCACATCGGCATATGGTCACATCGGCAAGTGGTCACATCGGCATGTAGCCTTCATAAATATGATACTATATTGAACTGCAAGAACCCTGGGACCCCGGTTCAAGGCCCCATCTCTGTAAGAGGTTCTTTTATATTGCCCTTGATTTTGCCTTCGTCTTCCTGCTGCTGTAACAACATTTCATACGCTTGTCTGCATAAACTTTCCACTGGAAACGTAATGATTCTTAACCAACATTTCACACTTCTGCTAGTTCGGATATTCAGTGAACAGCTGCCAGTCTCGCCATTTGCAAGTATGTTACAGGAGTTGAGGGGTACATTTAAGAAATATTTTATGGCGAAAGTATGCACAGTTTCTATCTGCATATTCTCTACAGCACCTCAGCGTTCTGCTGCATATGCCAGAATAGGCTCGATTTGTGTATGAAATAGATTCCAGAAAAAAAGAAGACTCATAACAAACTTCATTTGTTCATAGCTGTACAAATGTCATTAGCTCCTTTCTTCCTCCCTTTTTCTTTTTGTTTTACTTAGTTTGGCGTGATAATTTCTCCAAGATGTTTGTGGGAATTTCTAACCTTTACTTCCATATTTTCATACCACCATTTTTATGAATATAAAGGTGTCTCCCTTTGCGAAACAGCATTACATTGGTCTTTGTCCAAACTATGCTCAAAGCAAATCTATCAGCTTCCTGTTTTAGAAAGTTGAACTGATTTTGTAAACCAACAACAGTATCTGAGAGAAGAACAACATTATCAGCAATTAGCATCCGAAACGTTTGGATAGCTCATCGAATCATTTGTATTCCATGCATTCTCGTTTTTGATAACTCGAAGCAAAACCGAAAACTGTAGGCTAAATAAACAACTGGCTTGCCGCCTGTTAGACAACTAAAGGAATTCGTGGAAACATTTGTGTCTCGCACACACGCCGGAACCGTACCATATATCGTTCTAAGGGTTATAGTATACAGTTTGCCTTTAATGCCACTGTTTCTAAGCACATTTCGCAATGCATTTCTATTCACCGAATCAAAGGCCTTTTTGAAATCAACGACTGCAACATACAGCTTAGAATCTTTATTCCAATATTTTCTTTAACTGTCACAAATAATGTGAATATATGGTCACTAGTGTCAAATCCCTCTGTGAATCCTGCCTGTTCTTCAATGAGTTTCCTTCTGTATCTAGCCAGTTTGTAAGCATTTGAAATAAGAGATGCGTACAGATCATTCCTACTACACTTGTCAATGCTACTCCTCCGGAGTTATCTGGATTATGTATGTCTCCCTTTTTGTATATTGGTAATTTGATATATGTTGACCAGGCTACTGAAATTGTTCTTTTCTCATACAGGGCGTTTAAGAGATCCACTAAAAATGGACAGCACCAGCATTTGCCAGTTTCGACATTTCGCATATAATTTTATCCATACCAGCACTTTTACCAGGTTCTGAATCTGTGATGTTGTTCATAACTTCATTCTTGGAAAATGTGTTATTGAAAAGGGGTTCTTCTACATTTTCATTTTCTTCTTCTGTCATATAACATTTTCGTATTGATTTGCATCTTGAAGATATTGCAGACATGATCATACCACTGTTCAACATTAATTTCAAAACAAATTACACTTTTTTGTATATACTGATCTGATTTTTTGCCAAAAGACTTTAAGGGTCGTTGATGAATGAGAGAGAGAGAGAGAGAGAGAGAGAGAGAGAGAGAGAGAGGGGGGGGGGGACAAGACAAGACAACACAAAATTATTTATTTACGAGGATAATAGATAAGCACTGACGGGCTTTTTTTTTACATCCAGTCCTCGCCCTGAGTAGGGACTACAACATGCAGTGAAATGAAATAATGTAAGAAAACAAACAAGCAAACAAAGCGGTCATGCAATCATAATAGAACATCAAATGAAAACAGAAGAGAAATGAAAAAAACAAAAAATAAGAACAATAGTAAACAAACAAACAAAAAAAACCCCAGAAAAATGAGAATAACAATAATAAAGGGGAAGGAAAGAGTGGAGGTTGGGGGTGGGGTGGACTGGGGGAACATATGGAAATGTACTACAAAGTACAAGAATTAGCATGTATACAAACAGGCAGTAACATGAATATGACAAAGCACGTACATAATTTTGAACACACACACACACACACACACACACACGCGCGCACGCTCGCACGCACAGAGAGAGAGAGAGAGAGAGAGAGAGAGAGAGGAGAGAGAGAGAGAGAGAGAGAGAGAGAGAGAGAGGAGAGAGAGAGAGCAAGGCACAACATGTAACCATTTTTCGTAAGGCATGAAAATACGTAGAAGGTATTTAGCAAAGTGAGATGGAATTTTTTGTGTGTGTGTGTGGGGAACAAAAAAGGCAAATGAAGAGAGAGAGAGAGAGAGAGAGAGAGAGAGAGAGAGAGGAGAGAGGAGAGAGAGAGAGAGAGAGAGAGAGAGAGAGAGAGAGAGAGAATGAATGAATGAGTGAATGAATGGTTTATAGAGATAAGCTTACGAAGCTCATTCTCAAGGGGAGGATTCGGTGGGATGGGGGTTGTTCATAACTGAAAAGAATAAACACATGTAACAAATGCTAGAATGCAACATCGCGATGAGAAAACCAGATTACGGAAGATGCTAATTTGAATGTGACTGTCAACATACCAACGCGTCTATCCACAATGATAACGATTTCCGTCGATGACAGCTTTGATATCACCAGAAGCCATTTTCACGTTTTCTCTCGTAGCATAGTGAAGGCTGTCCATCTTTCTTGTCATTTCCTGCAGATATGCCAGTATGTCACTGATGGTAACGTTGTCAGAATGAGCATCCTGCGGTTGACCAACCTGAGAAAAGTCTTCGGGATCATAACTGTAATCTGAATCATGATCGTCATCCGTTCCCGTCTCTACCTCTCTTTTGTTTTGTGCGGAAGTAATTGATGGCCTGACATGTTCACAGAGTACATCATAGAACTGTTCACCACAGTCGTCATTACCACTTGACCTGACCGACACAATATCCAACATGAAATCGTCATCGTGTGCGATTGTCGCAGCATGTTTGTCACACTGTCCCATGCTGATTTCCTTTTGAGTGTCACTGTGCCGTGTACTACGTGCAGGCTGTGGTGGGAACAGAAAAGAATTGCTGTCACAATGAAAAATGTCACTACAAGCAGCTGTAGCTAGGTGGTGTCGGCAAAAAAAAAAATCAGACGGAGAAAAACCTTCACTTGTCTTTTTCTGCTGATTATTTCTGTGTACCTCAGCCCTGCGCCTGTCCCTGTTATCCTGTGACGGGCATTTCCGTCGGTACACAGCACTGTGGCCTTGGGTTTGCGTTGCAGGGGGCTGGTCGGTATTCGTAGTCAAGTGTAGAGTCACAACTGTTTGTTTACCTGTGCCTTCAATTCTCAAAGATGACTGTCCTCCGCTGTAGCGCAGTACTGAACGTCGCTTCCAAAGAAGATGGGAGTCCTGCAACCGGCACAGTGGGCAGTCTACATTAAGAAATTTATCAGAGCAGCTAAAACAAGGTCTTGCTGGTTGCCAGTCATGAGAAACCACGAAAAGAGAGAGAGAGAGAGAGAGAGAGAGAGAAGGCAGGCAGACAGGCAGAGACAGACAGACAGAGAGAAAGAGAGAGAGAGAGAGCGCGGTTACTGGGGAGAAGCTAGGCTGTAAAAATTGATGATCCCATCGCTTTAAACACAGCTTTTGTTGTCTTTTTGGGATTATGTATACCGGTCAAATTGACGCCATCTCTGCTCCAACAAGCTTGCTTAAAGGCGATTGTTGTTTCTTCAGTTTGAATTATTGCACATCTCTGCTTAAATCATTCATGACGGAAGCTTTGAATTGATTACTCTCTCTCTCTCTCTCTCTCTCTCTCTCTTCTCTCTCTCTCTCTCTCTCTCTCTCTCTCTCTCATCTTTTTGTCTGTCTCTGGATGTCTCTGTCTCTGAATCTGCCCCTCCCCCTCTGTCTCTCTCTCACCGTCTCTCTCTCTCTCTCTCTCTCTCTCTCTCTCTCTCTCTCTCTCTCTCTCTCTCTCTCTCTCCCTCCTTTGTCTCTATCTAATTTTGTGCACATCTCTGGCTGTCTCTGTCTCTCTGTATGTCTGTCTGTCTGTCTGTTTCTCTCTCTCTCTCTCTCTTCTCTCTCTCTCTCTCTCTCTCTCTCTCTCGTGCTGTAACTGGAAACCGTG
>CM065720.1:46258261-46263261 GCA_033310375.1 Conus canariensis
TTTGTGTTCCCTGCTGTCATGCGTTCTTTACGGATCTGAAATGTCAAGTCTCGCTGGCGCGACTTAAGAGGGATGGTCTATATCTGAAGAACTACCAGGCTATTCTGTTTCAATGTTGCTGACAGGGTCTGTCTGAAGGATCAGTGCAATACTTTGTACCCTTGATGTACCTAACCATAGTCACTAATGTGTAAGGGCGTCAAGTCGACTTTCAGACGACATGTCTCAATAAGCATATATGCTAAATCTTAAAAAAAAAAAAAAAAAAAAAAAAACGATGCGCGCACGCGCGAACGCACGCGCGCGCACACACACACACACACACACACACACACACACACACACACACACACACACACACACACAACACAAAAGCACGCGCGCGAGCTAAAAAAAAACAATGAAAGAAGAAGGAAAACAATACCAAACAGAACAAACAAACAAACAAACCGAATATCTTATCAGTGCCACGTTTTTTTCACCCGAACATACGCAAAACTCTGCTTTCCTCATTTTGATCTTTTCAATATTTTTTTTCTTTATACTTGTTGACGTTTGTGCACCACATCCTACCTCACTTTGCTGTCACATGGCAAAGACCAACACTTTAAAAGAAAAAGAAAAGAAGGCCTTTTTTTTACCATGCTATCTTCAGCAGTCTCGAGGGTTGCCTGCCAGAACCCAGTAACTCCCTTATATATATACTACTAAAAACAATTGAAGTACCACCCCTAATTTTTGTATGCAATTTTTAAAAAGCTCTGATAAACCAATTAATATTGATAATTGAATAAACTCTGCTGGATAAGCTTACCCGGTTCTCAAATACTACTCCTCGTGCATTTTTGTTATGTTAAAGTCGTCAGCAGTTATCTACCGCGTCGCATCTGAGGCCAAAAAATCCCGAGAAATTATCGAACTTGTGTCGCTCCCAGATTTTGACACAGACACAGTAAGAAAAAAAAATGTGATGCACGTGAAAGCAAGGTCTTTTCTGAGCAGAATTGCAATCAGTTAGCACATTTGACGGGTATAAAAAGTCGCGAAATTTAGGAAGATTTAACCATGCCTGCGAGACAACGACTAAGCAACACCGACAGAGGAAGAGCGATAGCATGGTACCAAGAAGGTATTGGCTTGAGGGAGATTGGTCGACGGCTTGGAGTGAGTCACCCAGTCATTCTGAGGCTCAGAGACCATTGGCTTAACACTGGAAGTGTTGAAGAACAGCAGGGACGTGGACGGACGAGAAGCACCTCCAGACAGCAGGATCGGTTCATTGTTATCGCTTGTCTGAGAGACCGTTCAGCCAGTGCCACAGTACTCCGAGACCAGCTACGACAAGCCAGCAACGTCAACGTCAGTACCCAGACAGTTCGGAACCGGCTCCACGACGCCAACTTGAGGTCAAGGTCCCCAGCAGTGAGATCAATACTGACCCCAGCGCATCGAGCTCATCGTCGGGCCTGGGCAGCATGTCATAGAAGGTGGACAAGAGCTGAATGGGCAACAGTACTCTTCACAGACGAGTCAAGGTTCACCCTCAGGTTCAACGACGGGCGGGTTCGCGTCTGGCGACGTCCTGGAGAACGCTACGTTGACGCTGCCGTCAGGGAGCATGACCGCTATGGAGGTGGGTCCGTGATGGTGTGGGGTGGGTTCAGCCTACGTCACAGGACCCCCCTACACCGTGTTGAAGGCCGCCTGACCGGTGCCACCTACCGCGACACCATCATCCGCCCCCTTGTGATGCCCGCCCTGAGGGCAGTTGGCCAGGGCGCCCAGTTCCAGGACGGCAACGCGCCGTGCCACCGCGCCGCCATCGTGAATCAGTTCCTACAAGGGCAGCAGGTGACAAGAATGGACTGGCCTGCCAGGTCACCAGATTTGAACCCCATAGAGCATCTGTGGGACGTGCTGGGGAGGCGAGTGCGGGCCCACAACCCTCCAGCAGACACCGTGGACCAGCTGTTTCAGTTGCTGGAGCAGGAGTGGCAGGCGATCCCCCAGGACACTCTCCGCCGCCTGGTGCACTCCATGAGACGTCGATGTGACGCTTGTTTGAACGCGAACGGTGGTCATACCCGTTATTAACATCATGACATCTACCATAGACTCTTGTTACTTTTCATTTTGGGGGTATGCCTCTTTAATCAAGTGTAAAACAAAGATAATTTTTTGTCACGGTGTTTGAATAAATTTGAATGGATTGAGGAATAATAAAAATAAAATATTCAATCATTAAATTATGTTCAGCTTTGTTTTCTTTCGAATGACAGCAGTTTTCCTAAGTGGTACTTCAATTGTTTTGAGTAGTGTATATGTATGTGAGATACTGGGTTCTGGCAGTCAACCCTCGCTCTCTGTTCTCTCTGATTAGAGTGGTATACTGTCCGTCAGGAGAACACTCCACGAGGACAAATTAGTAGACTGAATTAGCTTCACGCGTCTTAATTCTCTTTTTCTTTCATGGCGGCCTAAAACGTGTTCCTCTCGTTCAATTGGATTCTTCTTAGTGTGTTTGTAGCGCTCCCCCCCCCCTCCCTCTCCCTCTTTTCCACCTTACACGTTCCTCCTTGATAAGTTTGCGTTTCATTTTAAAGACGATTTGGAGCCCAACGAAATGACAGCGTCTCTCTCTCTCTCTCTCTCTCTCTCTCTCTCTCTCTCTCTCTCTCTCTCTCTCTCTCTCTCTCTCTCTCTCTCTCTCTGTGTAAGTCACCCATTTTGACACGCAGATTAAATTGATTCTATCTCCTTTCAGGTTCCTTTTTTCCCGTTTCATTGAGATTCTATCCGTGCAGACAATGAAACATACCTTAATTAAACGAATTGATTTTTGTTTTGACATTTTCAGTTTTTTTTTTTGTGTGGTTTGTTTCTTCATCTCTGCCTCCTCCCACAATGTCCGATTCTTCTTCTTTTTTAGTTCTCCAGGAATTCTTTTCTACGTATGCATTCATCAGTCCTACTTACGTTTATACATTTTACTTTGTCACAAATTCGTGGATTAATTGCAATGCATATCCCCGTTTTTTTCCTCTCCTTATTTTGTGTATGTCGTCTTTTGTTTGAGAACGAGCGGCTTTTTTTCTCCTCTCTTCCCTGTTCCATATGTCTTATCCTTTCTGTGTTCTTCTTCCTCGTCGTCCTTTTCTTTTTCTTTCACAATTTTCTGTTGATTTTGTTGTTACTCGTGTTTTTTTCTTCTTCTTCTTCTAACTGTTTGCGTTTTTTATGTCCTGGCATGCTGTCAAAGAGAGAGAGGGAGATTTCGTTGATTTAAAATGATGTGTCGCCTATCGTTCCAAACATATCTGTTTCATCAAAGAGAGAGGGAGATTTCGTTGGTTTAAAATGATATATCGTATCGCCTATCGTCCCAAACATATCTGTTTCTGTAAACGCATCACGATTGGTAACGTGATCTTCAGTCACACACACACACACACACACACACACACACACACACACACACACACACACACACACACATATGTATGTGTTGTGTGTGTGTGTTTTGTGTGTGTGTGTGTGTGTGTACACGCATGCACGCAAGTATGCACGCACGCACGCAAGCACGCACGCACGCACGCACACACGTGCGCGCGGGCACACGCCGCGCGCGCGCACACACACACACACACACACACACACACACACACACACACACACACACACACATGTGCGCGCACACACACACACACACACACACACACACACACACACACACACACTCACACACTCACACACACGCGCACGCGCACGCACGCACGCACGCACGCACCACACATTCAAACCGATCACAGGCATGAGACACAAAAGGCCATTCAAGTATGTGAAATTATCTTCTACTCTTTTTCTCGTATTTTGGCTTTTGGTATGGGAAACCTTTTGAGCGAAAGTAGAAAGCAAGGACAAGTGTGAGGCAATGATATCATGAATGCAGAAAGATTGTGTGTGTGTGTGTGTGTGTGTGTGTGTGTGTGTGTGTGTGTGTGTGTGTGTGTGTAGCAATGCTGTAAATCAATTCTTTCTCTCTCTCTCTCTCTCTCTCTCTCTCTCTCCTTCCCTCTCCCACTGTCCCCTCCTGCCCTCTGTTAGTTGTTACTATCAGCTTTTTCTTAAGAGCAGCAGGAGGGAAACAAGTCGCACTGCACAACACAAACATACACAGTCATATTGTCAGATCAATTCTCCTTCTTTTTTTCTTTTTCGTTTTCTTCCCTCCAACCTCTGACCCACATCCCCTCACTACCTTGCCCTGTTCCCCCAACAACCTGCAACCCCAAGCACTGCCTCGCTGTCCTCTGACCCACACCCCCTCACTACCTTGCCCTGTTCCCCCACTACCTGCAACCCCAAGCACTGCCTCGCTGTCCTCTGACCCACATCCCCTCACTACCTTGCCCTGTTCCCCCACTACCTGCAACCCCAAGCACTGCCTCGCTGTCCTCTGACCCACATCCCCTCACTACCTTGCCCTGTTCCCCCACTACCTGCAACCCCAAGCACTGCCTCGCTGTCCTCTGACCCACATCCCCTCACTACCTTGCCCTGTTCCCCCACTACCTGCAACCCCAAGCACTGCCTCGCTGTCCTCTGACCCACATCCCCTCACTACCTTGCCCTGTTCCCCCAACTTCCTGCAATCCCAAGCACTGCCTCGCTGTCCTCTGACCCACATCCCCTCACTACCTTGCCCTGTTCCCCCACTTCCTGCAATCCCAAGCACTGCCTCGCTATCCATACCCCCATCCCCATCCCTGAAATAATCTCAACTCTTTCATGCTGTTTCTTTTCCATTTCCGTTATTTACTCTTTATTTTCGGTTTTGTGTGGAAGAATGCTTTCTACTGGGCTATTCTAAATTGAGAACATGTGTATGCACAATGTTCACAAGACCTTTTAAATCCAGTTTAAAAATTAAGTGTTTTCAACTACTTTATTCTAAACGCAGCTATGTATTTTCGCACAGAAATTATTTTCAAGCCACCATT
>CM065720.1:46268261-46275761 GCA_033310375.1 Conus canariensis
TCCCTCTCCGTCTCACTGTGCAAGGAAGAGACTCTCTCTCTCTCTCACTCTTCTCTTCTCGTCTCTCTCTCTCTCTCTCTCTCTCTCTCTCTCTCTCTCTCTCTCTCTCCAATTAACCGAAGCAGCTCTGTTCCAACGCTGGGAATGGAAAAACAATTCACACAGCTCACCAAATCCACATGCTGGGTGATGATGTCAAACTGATTGCATTACTCCACTGTAATTTCACCATCGCCACCTCCACTTTCCAAGCCTCTATCCCTCACCCAAACCCCACCCCCTCAACCTCTCTGCGTTCTCTTCCTTCCTTTCTTCTCCAACCTCCTACCTACAAGATGTGATTTGTTCTCTCAGTGATACCCCGCCTCCCACCACCACCACCACCCCATCCGCCTCTCCCAGTGTCCTCTACTTTCCGTCTCTCCCCTTCTGAATACTCTCCCTTTCTGACCTGCTGCCTGTAAAAGGTATCAGCCATTGGAACAGTATTCCCATAGATAAAAGGAAAATATCAATTTGATACACGTAGTATATAAACGAAAGAGTTTTTGCAACCTGGACCCAATAACGTGTCACTATAACTTGGAATGTCCACTTAGTCCCTAGGATACAGTCACTGCCTTGGACAACTCGTCCGAAAACCGGCATTACAACGTATCCGGATCAGGATTTCCTTCCTTGCCAGTTTCGAAGCCGGGACGCCCTCTCTATTTGCCGGAAAATGTCATTTCGATTGTTACATTTATTTTTAAACATGCAGTATTTCTTCATATAATTATTCCGTGTAGGATGTTGCTGCAAGCTTTGAATGTCTGTTTCACATCTCATGATAATAGTGCCTGTCTCCGCATTGTCAACGTTTTCTCTCCTCTCCTCTGTGAGCTGGCCACGTTCATTGTTGTTAACAGGGAGAGTGACTCTTTTTTGCTTGATAGTTTGTGCACACTCATCTAAACAGAAACGGAAATTGCTGTCTCGAAAACTGTCCATATCATTGATATTGTTGACAGTAAAATCAAATCTGGAAAGGTTAGAGGTGGGGGGGAGGGGGGGGTATAGAATGCATAGGATGAAGAAGAGAGAAGAAAATACGTGTTGGTCATCTGTTGTTGAATTTCTGTGCGACTTACCTCTTACTCTGTTTTCTGAAACTTGCGAAGGACCCTTGCGGTGGAAGTGTCACGATGAACAAGTTATGAATACTGTGCTGCCGTGAAGATCGAAGCACCACGACTGATCGGGTCCTTCTGCTCTCCACTTCACAAGAGGATGCCACATTTCTTGCAGCCGTGTATTTAGAACGCTGTCTGTAAGGAGAATGGAAACATTCCATTGGAATTTTGAGTAATGACTAGGTGGGATTATTGCGATTCTTTTTCATCTGCAGTTTTAAGGTTTTCTGCCTGTATGCCAAGCAAGCCAGACCACCTACCTACATATTTACATAGGTACATACATACATGCATACATACATACATACATACATACATACATACATACATACATCACATACATCATCCATGCATCATACATCCATACATGCATACATACATACATGCATACATACATACATACATACATACATACATACATACATAATACATACATACATGCATGCATACATACATACATACATACACACAGACAGAGACAGACAGAGGCAGAGACAGAGAAAGAGACTCACAGAGAAAATAGGCAGAAAGAGAGAGAATCTTCTGCCTTCAACTGATCAAACTGCAGAGAGACTGAGAACAAAATGGTTTCATATAGAATTAGTAGGCCGGTAGTACTGAGTAAATCAAAAGAACAAACACAAGCACAGAAAGGAAGAGATAATAGAAACAGAATAAATCAGGGGAAGCTGTGGTTTGCTCTAGAAGTCTGAAGAAATGCTGTGCAACACAAAAAACACCACACACACACACACACACACACACACACACACACACGAACACACACAGCACACAACACACACACACACACACACACACACACACCCCCACAGAGGAGGGGGGGGAGAGTAAAATGTGGAGTCCCGTCATTTGCTTTTCATTACGTTTGTCTGAGATCTTTTCTATTCGCAGTCTGATCCCCTTGCCTTAAAAAAAAAGATCCGATTGAAACAGTCTGATTGAATGTTGTCTGACCTGCTGGTCAATCGATAGTCAATCTGTATGTTGGTCTGTCTGCCTGTGTAGGGCTGTATATCAGGAAATGTTTTCAACTCTTCAGTGAAAGCCTCTGTCTAAATCCACACACACAAAAGAGGTTTAGGACCAACGTCTCGGACAGTGTTTGTCAAGTCGTCATTGGCGAGCTCTACGTAGAGCTGCAAAATTAAGTCGATCTGATGTAAACGAACGGTCAATGTAATCATAACTGATGATGGATTCTCCCGTCGTATCCAACGGATCAGTAGGCAGGCAGGCCATCTGATGATGTGGGTCCTCATGTGGGAATGAAGACCAATTCGTGAGGCACAAAGTCGTCCACAGACTCTGCATGGTATGGGCTCCTGCGAGAATGGGCTCCGTTTTCTCTGATTCCTCTTTTCCTGGATTGCGGTTGTGCCTTGGGTACACCGACGCTTCCACAATCATATCTTCGTAATATTGAACACCACCGAAATAACTCAGCAGTGCGGCGCCTCATCTGGTCGATTGTCTGCTGATTGTATTCAAGCAGATAGCTTCCTGCAGACTGCCGTTCTTTTTTGTGGTTGAGTTAGGACAAGTCTGGATGTGACGTTATGCAGGGAAGCCGTTGTGACAATGTACTTAGATGGTGCAGAAAAAGGGAGAAACAGAAATGCCACGACATTCACTCTCCCTGCTCTTCACTTGACACGGGTGTTTTAGCGAGACAGTCTTTGGAATCTTCAGTGTTATGTGGGTTGGGTCTTTCTCTCGCCATGCAGCTGAACCATAGAGAACTAACACAGCCATCAGAGAGAGAGAGAGAGAGAGAGAGAGAGAGAGAGAGAGAGAGAGAGAAGAAGAGAGAGAGAGAGAGAGAGAAAGAAAAAATAAACGAGCATAATGTAAACGCAAATACGGAATATTTTCTACAAGCTTGCACAGAAAAGCTTAAGCATTTCTGCATCAGCGCTCAAAATCACATTCCAGAAAAATAAAGCCAGAAATAAAAATAAAAAACAGAAAAAAGAATGTGACAACAATAGCAACAACAACAACAGCAATAGCAACAACAACAACAAAAACGACAACAACACGAACAACTGCAACAGAATCATAAGTTCAATGTGCCGAGCACCTTAACCACAGAGAAGTAACACAGCTTCAGACAGACAGACAGACAGACAGACAACAGACCCACAGACAGATAGTCAGACATACGGATGGACAGACAGACAGGCAGATAGATGGGCAAGCAGACAGATAGGTAGGCAGACAGACAGACATATAGAGACAGAGACAAATCAATGAACAGAGAAACAGACATATAGACAGACAGTCAGACATACAGTTTAGGAACTAAGTTGTCTTGCTGCTCTCACATGAAGTCGGCATCAGCTGAGGCAGGGTAACGGCTTACGTGTTAACACACCCTGCGGAAAGATTCATGAATTTTACACTCCCTGGCAGAGTAATCCTATACACTGTCACCTCGCTGCCTTGTGAGCTGCCTTCCTTCCGCTGGGAACACTGGAGCAAAACAACCCCAGGAGAATAGCATCCATCTCTCTTTCTGTCTCTCTCTGTCTGTCTGCCTGTCTCTGTCTCTGTCTCTGTCTCTGTCTCTGTCTCTGTCTCTCTCTCTCTCTCTCTCTCTCTCTCTCTCTCTCTCTCTCTCTCTCTCTCATCCCCGTTCTTAGTCCACTTGTCCCTATCAGCTTTCTCACAATGCTGCGAGGGGGAAACGAGCCACATGGCTCACGAAACTCACACTATGGGTTTATGATTCCAGAGGGATTGCCATAGTCTGTAGAAATTTGATCCATTCCCCTTCTTACTTCCCCATTTTCTAGCTTTCAGTTTACCCACGTTCAAATCTCCACTCCATTTTTCATCATTTTTCTCCGCCTTTTAACTAGTGTCTTTTTCGCAGAAAATAGAATTTGCATATATTTTCTAAAGTTAAAAGATAGATGTGCAAGCTGTTTAACCAAAACAGAAGTTTTAAACTAGAATAAAAAGTTGCCACTTCCAATCAATTATATTTAGAAGGTATATAAGCAGGCACTGGAAATATTACTAAACCACACTTATTACACGATTTGTATGGAAGATTATGTATCTTGCTTACCCCTCCCCCACCCCACCCCCACCCCCCACCCCTTCAGCATTGTCTGAGTGTCATGAATGATACACAACTGGTGTCAGATATGTGTGCGATCAGACTTTTAGAGAACGAAGCATTTTGATCACCTTAGATTAATCCTGAAGGTCCAACATGTCTTGTGCTTCTCTCCTGTAGCATCACATGTCGCTCCCTAGCCCTGTTGCCACAATTCAGCTCTGTAATGTATTCAGTGTTCAATACCAAACACGGACAAAAATACCCAGATCGCTAGCGATATGCATCTCTTAGGACTTCGTTCATTAATCGAGGTGTTTCCTGCTACATATTCATACAACTTGAGTTTTACTCCCATGTTCTAACAGCGACATGAGTAAACCATGCATTCCTGACATGTTTCTTTCACGATTTCCAGACAGAGGTATTTCGTGATCAAATTATAAAAGTTAAAGTGATTCATGGCACGGTTTAGTGTGTGTGTGTGTGGTGTGTGTGTGTGTGTGTGTGTGTGTGTGTGTGTGTGTGTGTGTGTGTGTGTGGGAGAGGGAGAGAGAGAGAGAGAGAGAGAGAGAGAGAGAGAGAGAGAGGAGGGAGGAGACAGCAACAGACAGACAGACAGACAGACAGACAGACGTGGACAAAGACAGAGAAATAGTGAGAGAGTATAACTGTACAATTTGAATCACACACACACACACACACACACACACACACACACCGCGCGCGCGCGCGCGCGCGCGCGAGCGGGCGCATGTATTGGCAGAGTTATTGATGTGACTAACTGAAAAGACCTATCTCCTCGGAGTGTTGCTTAAAGAGGATAGTCCTTTATTCGAATTCATTTGCTGCATTGCCCGTCAAATCATTTATAAGGTGTGCGATAAACTCTCTCGGTCTCTGTCTGTCTGTCTGTCTGTCTGTCTGTCTGTCTGTCTGTCTCTCTCTGTCTCGTCTGTCTGTCTGTCTCTCTCTCTCTCTCTCTCTGCATGCGTGTGTGTATGTGTGCGTACGTGTGTGCTTGTGCACATGCGCTCTTGACTCTGTGTATGTGTGTGTGCGCGCGTGCGTGCGTGCGTGCGTGTGTGCGTGTGTGTGCGTGTGTGTGCGTGCGCACGCGCGCGTGAGCACGCATGCGCTTGTTTGTTTGCGCGTGTGTTGAACAAGTAAAGTGCAGCACTAAAGGTTTATTGAACGAAATGTGTCTGTTTTATAAAGCAATCTCACAATAATGACGTTATTTCAGCGCATTAAAAACTTTTGTAACTTTCTCGTGGGTAATCGGATCCGTGTTGTTTATTTACATTTTGTTGGGACAACTAGTCCTTCTCTCCCCAAACCGTCTCTTAAATCGTCTTGCGCCCCGCTCCTATACGCAATCACAGTTCTCCTAGACACAATCCTCTTGTCCTTCCCCTTCTTCAGTCGCCCCCTTTCCTCTATAGACTCACAACCACACTTCCTTTTTCTCCAAGGAAAAACAAAATTTAAAAATCCCCCCCCCCCCCCCCCCCGGTTCGTGTCCCCTGCTTCTCTCTCTTATACCTCTATATACCTTCCTCTTTTATTCTGCTGCTAGCAAAAGTATCCCGCTATTGGGTATTGAAACAGTATCGCCCATTGTAAGGTCTGTGTCTGGGAAGCATGCTCCTGCATGTAACTCCTATTCCAGAACACATCCTCCCTGCTCCCCCAAATCCCCCCCCCCATCTCTCTCTCTCTCTCTCCTCTCTCTCTCTCTCTCCTCCTCTCTCTCTCTCTCTCTCTCTCTCTCTCTCTCTCTCTCGTATTCTTCCAAATGTCACCATCAGCCTTCTCCCAACACTGGGGCGGGGAAAACAATTCACGCAGCTCACGAAACCCACGTGCTGGGCGATGATGTCAGACTGATTTAATTAGTCTGCTGCAATGTTACCCCCAACCCACCCCCACCCACATCTCGCCCTTTTCTTTCGTCCCCTTCTGCACCCAGTCCCTTACCCCCCCCCCCCCCCAACCCCCCCCCCCCCCTCTTCTCATCCAGTCTCGACCACCCTTCTTTCTTCTCTCACTTTCAATTCCCCAAAGAAATGTTGTTGCTTCCATGTCTGCCGCTCTTCCAGAAACTTTGCCATTGTGATCTGCTGCTTGCGGCAGCTGTTATATCAGTATCATCCATTGATATGTCTAGGGAACACACACACTTCTGCCAACAGCCCCACCCCCTCCCTTACCTACACTTCCTCTCCATCCCCTTTCTTTAATGAAGAACTGCAGGCGGTTGATTTTGAAAGTGTGGACCTGGGGGCAGGGATTTTCCTCATCCTGAATCACGTTTCTCTCCCTTTGCCATTCTCAGATTTATGATTTTTGTTTGTTTGTTTGTTTGTTTGTTTGTTTATGTGTTTATTGCTTTTTTGTTTGTTTGTCTGTTTGTTCTTAATTTGTCGTTCATTATCAGATTCTTTCGTCACTGCAGCTTATTTCACTCAAATATGACTTGCACAATGCTGCCTTTTTCGTCTTTGTCCTATGTTCTTTTCTTGTTCTTTTCTTGTTCCGCTGACTTTCTGTTACCATAGTTAGCCATTTCAGCTGATTCATCTGGATTACAACTGATTCTTCTTCATTTGTGCGTGTGCGTGGTGTGTGTATGTGCTAACATGTGCATTAATAAGTACATAACTGAATGAATAATCAATAAATGAATAAGTAAATAGATAGACGAATAGATAAAAAAAAAAGTCGATAAATAGTAACAAACGCAGAAAGGTGGAAACAAAAAACAAAATCAGTCAGGAAAAAGAGTAAGAATGGAGAGGCCTATGTCAGACCTGTCTCATCGTCAAATCAAGAAGAAGGAAAACGGTACGGAAATATCCATGAGTAGATGAATAACGAATAATCGGATCAAAAAATGAATATATAAGTGAATCAGTAAATACAGAAGATAGAAGGAACCCAAAGAAACAGAACAACAAGCAGCAGCTGAAATATTGAAAGTGAGAGAGGGGAGGAAACAGCTGAGAGTCCGATTCGGTTCACAGTAGAAAAATCCCTAAAAAGACCGAAGAAGGAGAAGAAGAAGAAGAAGAAGAAGAAGAAGAAGAAGAAGAAGAAGAAGATGATGATGATGATGATGATGATGATGATGATGATGATGATGATGATGATGATGATGATAAAAGGGAAACAGTGTGAACAGAAGAAATAAGCGAGGAATAGACAAAGAAAGAGACCACCTGTAAAGCCATTCAAATGCTA
>CM065720.1:46283261-46285761 GCA_033310375.1 Conus canariensis
CCAGCTTCTCAATGTTTTTTTTTTTTTCTCCTTGTCACTTTCTCTTGTGTAATAACATGCACATCCCCCTTCAGTAAGGGGCCGAGCCCTTTATCTGAACAAACAGTTTGAGTCTTTGCGTCTCCTTGCGTCTCACAAATCACGTGGGTCGATGGGCGTTTTAAACTAACACATACTGACAGGTTTTGCAGTCCCCTCCACAGCTGCGTTTTTCAATCGAACAAGCAGACTGCAACCAAATACACTGCTGTCCACAATTGCCACAGCCAAAACCAGTCCCACCGCCGGCCCAAAACGGGCTACCCAAAATCGAGTTTGCTCTTGACTACACCAACATGAAACTTCGTCTTTTTACAACATTGAAAGGATACAAGCAGCAGAAGTACTAATACAATCGAACACGTTGCTTTCCCCCACCCTACACAAAAATAACCTGTTAACAAAGAAAGAAAGAAAAAGAAGCACAAAAGAATGAGATCAACTCATCGACAGACTGATCACCTTGCAGATATACTGTGAAAGGATGGGGTATGATGTACCATGAATCACACGTGCTGCTTAAAAAAAAGTAAATTGATAAATAAATAAATAGAATAAGTAAATGCATAAATAAATAGACAAACAAATATACAAACAAACGAACAAACAAAACAAACAAAAGAAAAACAAATTAAATGGCCAGGGGGTTCTGTGATGCAACTCACGTCTCTGAAAAGAATGCCATCTGCAAATTTTACAACCTTGGAGCTACAAAAACACGGAAGATCTATATCAAGATCTGAAACAATTATAGACAGACAAAGGATATGAAGAAAAGACGAGGGGGAAAAGGAAGAAGAAAAGAAAATAAAGCAAACAAGAGAAGAAATGAGAAGCATACACATACACACGCACATGCGTCCACACCACACACCACACCACACACACACACGACACACACGCACACGCACGCACACTCACCACGCACGCACGCAACAACACACACGCGCGACAACACACACACACACACACACACACACCACACACACACACACACACACACACACACATACGCGCACACACACACACACTGCCCTGTGCAGACAAAAGAAAAATGTCTTTTCAAATGTTGTGTCCATAATTTGCTTTTAACTAGTTCTATACTCCCAAGGTGAATCTCTCTTGCCTTATTTTGTACCAGCCTGAAACAGTTTGATCGAATTATTGCCGACCTCCCTATCAGTAGGTCCGTCTGCTTCCTGTTTTTGTCTGTCTGAGTATCATCTGCGTCTCAAGAAATCAGATTAACGTACGAACTGACTTAATGGTAATGGCAATGAAATTATGTATACCCAACCTAGACTGCCTCCAAAATAACTAGTCCTGAGTCTTCTCCAGTAGTTTACCTACTTTTCTTTTTGTTTCTCCTGCGTGTCAAGATTGGACTGAGCATTGTTTGGAGGGGGCAGGAATGAGCGACGTAGGAACGATGCAATTACGGTGGCATAGACAAGTATACAACAAAATTGTGTAACACCACAGTGTTTGCCATCTCGCCTTTCAGCTGCCTGTCTCTCAGGACTGTGTTTCAGCAAGCCAGTCACCCTGAAGGTCCCGTGGGTACTGCCTCTCTCTCTCTCTCTCTCTCTCTCTCTCTCTCTCTCTCTCTCTCTCTCTCTCTCTCTCTCTCTCTCTGGTCCTGACCCAAGAAAAACTATGATACGACTTCTCTCTCTCTCTCTCTCTCTCTCTCTCTCTCTCTCTCTCTCTCTCTCTCTCTCTCCTCTCTCGTCTCCTGCCTACTTATTGTCACCATCCGCGCTCTCTCAAAGTTTAGACAGGAGATATTATTCACACTGCTAATGAAACCCACACATTGGATGATGATATCTGATTGGATAGTAATCTACAGGCATTACACCATCCTTCCTTCTCTCTCTCACCCTGTTATTTTCAAACCTCAAATCTACACATACGCACATGCTTTCTGCATCACACCCTCTCATCCCCACCCCACCCCAATCCCCATTTTTTTTAAAAGGTGAATTAGCCACAGGCATATTATTGATTTGTCCCATGCTTTTACATGTCCCAGGGCTTTCCTCTCATGTGTTCATAAGGGATGGAAAACACAATCTCCAGATGGAAGATGGAAGAAGATTTGGGTGGACAAAAATAATGAATTTCTCATTCAGAGAGAACAGATATCAGTTAAAAATCAAATAAAACAAAACGTACACTTACAAAACAGAACAATAATTTGAAACTGGAATGTGAAGGGAAAGAAAGTAAATAGAAGTACAAAAAACAAAACAAATGTGTAACCTATATTGATCAGTTGAACATGATTAACACTCTAACCAATAGTGTGTGTGTGTGTGTGTGTGTGTGTGTGTGTGTGTGTGTGTGTGTGTGTGTGTGTGTGTGTGTGAGAGAGAGGAGAGAGAGGAGAGAGAGAGAGAGAGAGAGAGAGAGAGAACGAACGAACGAACGAACGAACGAACGAAATTTTATTTTACCA
>CM065720.1:46293261-46295761 GCA_033310375.1 Conus canariensis
GTGGTGGGGAGTGTATGGGTAGGAGAAAGAGAGAGAAAGAGAAGAGAGAGGGAGAGAGAAGAGAGGAGATGAGGAGAAAGAGAGAGGGAGAGAAACTCGTTCACTCACTCAGAGAGAGAGAGAGAGAGAGAGAGAGAGAGAGAGAGAAAAGAGAGAGAGAGAGAGAGAGAGAGGAGACGTTATTCATTGGATGCTCTGTAGATTAATTATGCAAGAAAACGCAACAATCCAATTCGTATAAACAACCTCCCCTTACAGCATGCCTGTGCAAAGACAGGCCTAGGATTTGGTCACGTAAATAACTCCTGCAATTTTCTTTTTTTTGTTTTTTGAACTAAATAACAGAGTTCTCTCTCTCCTCTCTCTCTCTCTCTCTCTCTCTCTCTCCCCCCCCTCTCTCTCTCTCTCTCTCTCCCTCTCTCTTCTCTCTCTCTCCCGCACTCTCCCACTCTCTCTCGCTCTCTCCTTGTGGACACTATTTGTATTACTATTAGATTTTCCCTTTAATTCTCCATATCAAACACACACACACACACACACACACACACACACACACACACACACACACAACACAGACACACACACACACACACACACACACACACACACACACACACACACACCACCACCACACGCACAGCACGCACGCACACACACACAGAGTAAGCTTGTGAGTCTGTATTCTGGCACTAAGAAGACAGTGTGCTGACAGCAGTGACATTACAAAGAGATCAGTCTGCAGGGACGGTGTGAGCACCGATCAATACTCTCTCTCTCTCTCTCTCTCTCTCTCTCTCTCTCTCTCTCTCTCTCTCTCTCTCTCTCTCTCCTCTCTCTCCCCGTATCATGTCATTATAAGCTATAAGTCTTACAGTGAAGGGCGTGAAGGGAATGTGGTAGAGAAGTGGAGGGAATAAACAAAACTAAAAGAAGGTGAGGAAGAAGTCGAAAAGTGCTAAAAAAAATAAATAAATAAAATTAAAAAAAAAACAGTAGTAATGAATAACATACGACCCTCTTTGTAGTTTATAAAAAGAAAACGTCTTAAAAGAATTTTTTTTTAAATAACAAAGGCTAAAAGTCATGGAGGGAATAACACAGTTAAACAGAAATGAAACTGTTGTCAGAGCGGCCATATCGTCAACAGAAGAAGAGATACGTTCAAACGATGTATTGACGTGTAATGAATGACGAATGAATGGACAAATGAAGGAATATGTAAATTAATCATAAAACGGTTGGCGTTAAGAAAGAAAGATGGACAAACTGCAACGAAGAAACAAAAATCTGCATTAGAGAAAGGGAAGATGAAAGAGGAACAGGCCGATCGGCCGGTGTGATCTAAGGGAGAATAATCCCTTTAAAAAAAAAACAAAAAAAGAACGAGGAAGATGAGGAGGAGGAGGAGGAGGAACGTTAGGGGAGGAGGTGGGGTGGGGAGGAGGAGAGAGAAGAAGAAGAAGAAGAAGAAGAAGAAGAAGAAGAAGAAGAAGAAGAAGAAGAAGAAGAAGAGGAGAAGGAGAAGAAGAAAGAAGAGAGAAGAAGAAGAAGAAGAAGAAGAAGAAGAAGAAGAAGAAGAAGAAGAAGAAGAAGAAGAAGAAGAAGAAGAAGAAAAAGAAGGAGAAGAAGAAAAAGAAGGAGAAGGAGAAGAAGAAGAAGAAGAAGAAGAAGAAGAAGAAGAAGAAGAAGAAGAAGAAGAAGAAGAAATGGTTGAAGCACGGGAAGAGAGAAGAAAGGGATAAGAAAAAAAAGGACAAGAAAGAAACAAAGATGCAAAGACGTAAGGAATACTTGAAAAAGAGGGATAATGAAAATCATTCAAACACTGTCGAGTTATTCACTTGGCCTAATGCACCGAATAGCAGAATACGGGAAAAAAACAAAGAGCACGAAACGCAAAAAAACAAACAAACAAAAAAACAAAACAACAACAACAACCAAACAAACAAACAAAATAGATTATGGAAAAGTAAAAAAAAAAAAGGGAAAAAAGCATGGAACAATGCAGACAGCACAAGAAAGGAACCAAAGATAGAAATACGATACAGAACGCTTTACAGATCTGCCAAACTGTCTTCTTCTTCGTCGTCGTCTTCGTCTTCGTCTTTGTCTTCTCCTCCTCCTCCTCCTCCTCCTCCTCCTCTCTTCTCCTTCTTCTTCTTCTTCTTCTTCTCCTTCTTCTTCTTCTTCTTCTCCAATTTCAATAATGACTTCGGTCCTTTAACCTGAAGGAAAACTTCGAATGACATGACAAATCAAGGACCAGTGTGAAGCAGTATGTATGATAAACATAGAAGAGCTATAACTCGAAGATCATGATGATGATAATGATGGCGATGATAATGATGCTGATGACGATAATAGCTACAATAGCGATAGCAAGAACAACAAGAACAGCAATAAAAAAATAATGAAAAATACAAACAAACAACAATCATGGTAATATTAATAGTAGTAATAACAACAACAACAACAACAACACAACAACAACAATAGCAAT
>CM065720.1:46305761-46315761 GCA_033310375.1 Conus canariensis
CTCTCTCTCTCTCTCTCTCTGACGTCACGCCATTGTCAGGCATGAGTCTTACAGGGAACGTAGTGAGGGGGGTGGTAGTCGGGAAGTGGAGGGCGTGCATTGAAGCGAAAGTAAAAGTGGGGAAGAAGAAGATAGGTGTCAAAAATTAAATCCAAGGAACATGGTATCTAACTCCTCTCTGCAGTTCATATAGGATGAAAGTCTAAAATGACACCCCCCCCCCCCCCCCCCTGAAAAAAAGAAAAGAAAAAGAAAAGAAACAAAGGCCGAAAAGAATGAAGGAAAGAAGACAAACGAACAGAATGAGACTGCAGGGATCAGTCCGAGCTGTCGAATCGTGCACAGAAGAAGACAGAAGATCGACAGACGCATTGAAGTGCAAATGAATGAAGGATGAAGAGATCAATGAACGAATATTGTAAATGAGTCATACGGCGGATGTCACTAAGAAAGAAAGAAAAATGGTAAAACAGAAACGAAGAAATAAAAACTGCAATGGAGAAAGGGACGACAAAATGAAAAAAAAAAAACACCGTTCGACCAAAGTAGACTAGAGAAGAAGGAACCCCTAGAGTAAAAGGAATATATGGAGGAGGGGGGAGGAGGAGGAGGAGGAGGAGGGGGAGGGGGACGTGGAGGAGGGGGGGCGTGGAGGAGGAGGGGGAAGACGAGAAGAAGAAGAAAACAAGAAACATGAAGCATGAACAGAATTTTTTAAAAAGAACTCTTAAAAAGGTAAGAAAGAAATAAAGAAGTAAAAAAAAAAAAAAAGGAATTGAAGATGTAAGGAATAGCTGAAGAAAAGATAGACAGTAAAACCCATTGAAATGCTGTCGAATTATCCACTCGGACAATTGCCTAATGTATCGAATGGCTGCATGGAGGGGGGCGGGGGCGGGGGTGGGGTGGCGTGGGAGTGGGGGTAAAGACAGGAAAAGTAAAATAACAGAAAATGCTAGGAAACGGGAAGTTAAAAATGAACTAGAACGATGCAGTGAACGCAGGAAGCAAATCAAAGCAAGAAATAAGGCATAAAAGTCTGTTCAGTTAGGCTGCATGTCAAACTGTCCTCTTCTTCGCCAAATCCGTACTCTGTAGCCCTTTGACTCGACGGCTGACTTTCGAATGAAATGATATATCAAGGACGAGTGGCAAGTGTATCTGTGATAAATGTACAAACACTCTTGAGGGGAAAAAAAAAAAAAACAGCGCTCACAAAACACTTCAGCCAAATTCATTGGATATGTAATAATGTAAAACAATGTCGATAATGTAATGAAATGATGCACACAAAAAAAGTCTAAATGTACATAAATAAGATGTAATGCAGATAATGTTTTGTATGTTTCCGGTCTGTCTGTTTGTTCAAATTTGCTTAGATCGTATGTAGAAAGCATGTCAGTTGGTTTTGTGGCGGTCAGACGCCGTCACGCGATTCAGTTCTCTGTGTGTTTGTGGGCGGACAGACGGGATGGTGGCCGATCGTGTCCATGATGCTAATTGATGAACATGAGAAGTTGTTGGCCGCTCCTCGGTTGGGCCCTGTACTGTCCCTTTGGATAGTTCTTTGTTTTCCGCTCGTCTGCAGGTAGCAGGGAAGAAGCGGCTGTTAAGTGGCGGGCCGAGGAGGGGGAGGGGTTGCCGATGCTGGAGCGCAAAGCTATTTGGGGGAGGTCAACCGTTACATGCACAGGCTCTATGTCTCTCTCTCTCTCTCTCTCTCTCTCTCTCTCTCTCTCTCTCTCTCTCTCTCTCTGTGCTTTCGAAATGCATGTCCCCACTTGTCTTTCTCCGATCTCTATTTCTGTCTGGCTCAACATTATTCCCACAGAACTGTGACCATGTCACGGGGAATCTGGAATTTTTGTTACTTGTAGACTGTTGTGAATGTTAAACGGTGTACGCAGAGTATGCACTGTGTGGGCGCGATGATCTATGTTTTGTAGAAAATTCTCTCTCTCTCTCTCTCTCTCTCTCTCTCTCTCTCTCTCTCTCTCTCTCTCTCTCTCTCTCTCTCTCTCTCTCTTCTTTTCATCGTCTCTTTAACAATCTTGTTTTGTTTCTTTTCAAATCTGTTTCTAGTAAATATGAATGTTGCTGATAGTTGATTTGTATATATGATGTTATTTACAATGAATGATTATGGTTGGTTTAGTAGTAATTTAACACCCGCGCCATTTTGACATGAACTATTGCAATGAGAACGGTGGTGATGGTGATGAAGATGATGATAATGATTGTTATTGTTGTAGCTATCTTTTTCGTTGTTGCTGCTGTTGCTGTCATTATTGTGTTGCTGTTGTTGATGTTTATCATCATGGTTTCATTGCAAACGGTTGGTTTAAAATTATTTCAGTTCTTATTACCTTTTCTTTTATTCTGAAATTGTACTCTGTCCAAAAGCCAATTTACAAAGGCAGTGGCTGCGTGGCTGTGGGATTGGGGAGGGTGATTTATGCTGACGGGGGGAGGCTCAGTGAATCTGACATGGAAAAAGACCGCTAATTGACAGAAGGAAGAATCTGAACTATTCGTCGGGTTACTCCCCGTCGGTGGATTGTCCTCTCTAGCCTGTGGTGGCGCGGCCAATCCACAGTAAAAGTGAATTAAACGAATAGTCTGGGAAAGGGTGGGTGATATGAGAACGAATTCCTCTGTGTTTCTTTCACTTGGTAGACTCCCCCCTGTTGACCTATTAATATCAGTTGCATGTAAAACCCTGTGAAAGTTTAAGATAGTGTAATGAAATTGTAGTTGTGTGTTTTTTGTTTGTTTGTGTTTGCATCTTTTTTCAATTCTATGAATGTGCGATCAGTCGGTCGGTCGGTCGGTCAGTCAGTCAGTCGGTCATTCAGTCTGTCTGTCTGTCTGTCTGTCCCCCCCCCCTCTCTCTCTCTCTCTCTCTCTCTCTCTCTCTCTCTTGATATTGCCTCCTTCTGTCCCCACTGCTTTAATGCCTTTTGTCTTTTTTTTTTTTTTTTTTTTTTTTTTTGCATACGTTGATTTTTTTGTATTTTTCTTCATGGCTTTAGTTTGATGTCGTACCCACCTAATTGTTCTCCTTGACATGGGGAGATGGTCTCTTTCATTACATTAGCTGTTTTGTTATTTCCCTCTCTCTCTCTCTCTCTCTCTCTCTCTCTCTCTCTCTCTCTCTCTCTCTCTCTCTCTCTCTCTCCAGTTACTTTGGGCCTGAGCATTTTAGTTACAGGGCTTTTTGTGATTGATACCGCCACCTTATACCCACCTCCGTCTTCTAGTTTCTTATGTTTCTGTATACGTGGAATGTTTTTCCCTTTTTCTTTTCTTTTTTTTCTTCTCTTTCTTCGTTTTGAGAGAAAAGGAGGGAAAAGAAAAAAAAAAAACACCTATCATGGCTTTTTTGTTTGATGTTTTTCCCACTGTTCCCTTGGCACGGACAGATGGCCCACTTCATTGTGTTGGTTGTCTTCTCTCTCTCTCTCTGTCTGTCTGTCTGTCTGTCTGTCTGTCTGTCTGTCTGTCTGTCTCTCTCTCTCTCTCTCTCTCTCTCTCTCTCTCTCTCTCTCTCGTTCCTTTCCCTTTCTCTCTCGTTCCTCTCCTTTTTTATCCTTAATTTATTATGTTGCAGTCTTTTGTACTGTTCATAAGATTGTGGTTGATAGGGATTCAGAGGCCGAAAATATTAACAAATACTATCAGAAAAACATGCTTTGTTGAAAATATAGCAAAAATATTGAGTTGAAATGCCTAGGACATTTTTGACGATAGTTTTTCATTGTTATTGTTATTACTATTAGTATTATGAGAATAGTGATGGTGATAATGATTATGATGATGATGATGATGATGATGCTGATGATGGTGAAGATGATTGCTGTTTTCGTCTCCAATAGCCATTTCATTGTGTCTTAACGGATACAAGTTCTTATGGTTCAGTTTGACTTAAAATGTGAGAGAGACTGATATGGTATACATGAGGTGGATGGTGCGGAGTCGTGGGGAGAACGTGGTTTGGGAAGAATCTCCTTTGTGCCCCCCTCCCTTTGCGACTCCTGTTTACCGACAGACTTTAAAACTAGTTAAAGGCCATCTCTGATTTTTTTTTTTTCCCCACAATAGAACAGTTTCTTTTTTCCTTCATTTCCCATGCATTTGCTTGCTAGAATTTCTTTCGATTTATTTTTGCTTCAAAAGAGAGAGAGGGAGGGGGGGGGGGAAGAGGGGAAGGTGAATGTCAGTGAAAATATGAGTGTATGTGCTTTCACCTGTGTGTGTGTGTGTGTGTGTGTGTGTGTGCGTGTGTGTGTGTGTGTGTGTGCGCGCGCGTTTATACGCCTATGCGGATGTGGCGGGGTAGGGGGTAGGAAGGAGAGAGGGTCGGTGAAGGGGAAGCGTGCGCGAGTGCTCGCTAGAGCGGGCCTGTGTGTGTGTGTGTGCGTGTGTGTGTGTGTGTGTGTGTGTGTGTGTGTGTGTGTGTGTGTGTGTGTGTGTTGTGTGTGTGTGCATGTGTGCGTGCGCCCGCGCGCGCGCGCGCGCGCGCGTGTGTGTGTATAGAGAGAGAGAGGGAGGGAGAGAGAGAATGGCGTCAATGCAATGGAAATGTTTTTCTTATAAAACGGAAGGTATTATATTCTACAGAGATGCCCATTTTGTGTGACTTGTTGTGTGAAATACATTTATTTCACACCACGATTTGTCATTTTCAGTATGTTCTTTCTGTGTATATTTGTGAAACGAGATGGTGTCATGTTGCTTCAAAACAAATTCCCTTGTTGGTATATGATAGAATATGTGTAATGAATGGTGTTCCTGACTGATTATGTTTTGTTGTGTGTGTGTGTGTGTGTGTGTGTGTGTGTGTGTGTGTGTGTGTGTGTGTGTGTGTGTGATTGAGTGATCATATATGTTTGTGTGGGCGTGCGTTTTCCTGCGAGCGCGCGTTTGTGTGTGTGTGTGTGTGTGTGTATGTGTGTGTGTGTGTGTGTGTGTGTGTGTGTGTGTGTGTGTGTGTGTGTGTGTGTGTGTGTGTGTGTGCGCGTGCGTGCGTGTGTGCATATCTGCGGACAAATGAGCATGTATGTGGGGGAGAGGGGGAAATTGTGTGTGTGTGTGTGTGTGTGTGTGTGTGTGTGTGTGTGTGTGTGTGTGTGTGTGTGTTGATATGTTTGTGTTTGAGTGGGTCCCGTTTTCCTGCGCGCGCACGTGTGTGTGTGTTTGCGCGCGCGCGTGTGTGTGTGTGTGTGTGTGTGTGTGTGTGTGTGTGTGAAACAGTGAACATTATAAGAGTGTATGTGTGTCGGTTTTTTTCGTAATGGACGACAGTGGATTAACAGTTGGTAGGTTGTTGATGTAGCACTTTAAGTGGAAATCCCCTGATGTTGACACGCTTTCTTCTCCTTTTATATTTTTTTTTCTTTCTCCTTGCACGGGTGAGCACGTGCTCAGCTGAAGATGGAGGGAAAGAAGGAATGTTCTTTTTCATTTTATTTCTCCGTTTGTTTCTTTCTCTGCCCGAGACAGATCTACCTAGAAATTTTATTTTATGATGTTTCTATGTGTGTGTATGTGCATGTCTTGTGTATTCATTTTTCCTTTTTATGAACATTTATCAGTTTTTTTTAACGTATATGTTTCGGAGATCTTGAGGCTGTTTTTGGTGTGTGCCGTTGTGCATGGTCATGTAAAAAGCTCTGATCTGCATATGGCTAGAAATTACCTTTGCGGAGCAACTGTTGTTATGGACTTGTACACGATTTGCTCAGATTTTCGTTTTCATTTTGGTTCGGTTTTATATGTCAACATGGTAATGTGTCCATATGTTGGTATGACTCATGTTACATTTAGCTGTCAATATGAGTAACAAAGTAACAATTGCATCCATGAATTGTCAGGGTCTAGCCAACCCACAAAAGCGAAGAGACGTGTTTAATTATTTAAGGGGGAAAGCATACTCAATATATTTGCTGCAGGATACTCATTTCAAACCGAAGTTAGAGAATTATATTCGTTCAGAGTGGGGTTACAAATGCTATTTTGCGTCTCATAATTCACATTCAAGGGGCGTAGCTATTTTGTTCAGTAATAATTTTGACTTTCAGTTAAGAAAAGTTTATAAAGACACGGCAGGTAATTATATTTTTGCATCCGTTAAAATAATGGATAAAGAATGTCTTATTGTTAGTATTTACGGGCCCAATCGTGATGAGCCTGAGTTTTATGTGGAGTTGGAAGAACACATTAGAGAAGTTGGAGTTGAAAATGTCATTATTGGAGGTGATTGGAATTTGGTACGTGATTACTCCTTGGACTGTTATAATTACAGACATAACAATAATCCTAAAGCACAAGAGCAAATAGAAAACATGACGGACAGCCTAGACTTAACTGACATCTGGCGTGATTTAAATCCCGAATTACGAAGGTATACTTGGAGGAGAAATAACCCATGTCAGCAGAGCCGTTTAGATTTTTTTCTTATTTCCGATTGGTTATGTAATCATGTAACAGACGCAGATATTCTACCAGGATATCGATCTGACCACTCCTTAATTCTAATAACTCTAGAGCAAGGTAAAGAGATAAAGAGAAATCTATTATGGAAATTCAATAGTTCATTGTTGAAAGACACCAATTATATAGAAGACATAAACCAAGTAATTCAAACAGTTATTGAGGAATATGCAGCTCTACCATATTGTCGCTGTGGGTTGGCCCAGATTCCTAAATCAGAAATCCAGTTTGTTATTTCTGATCAACTTTTTTTGGATACATTACTTATGAAAATTCGAGGCAAAACTATATCATACGCAACGATGAAGAAACGGAAGGACAGAGAAAAACAGAAACATCTTGAAAGTAATATTTCTTTACTTGAAAAGAAAGTGGTATTATCTGAAGAAGAAAGACGTGAACTTGAAAGTTATAAACAAGAGTTGATTACACTTCGGGAAAAGAAGATGGAAGGTGTGTTGCTGCGTTCAAGGGCGAGATGGGTCGCAGAAGGGGAAAAAATAACCAATTATTTTTGTGGACTTGAAAAACGAAATTACGTTTGTAAAAATATTACGAAACTTACGCTGGATAATGGATCTATTTTAAGTGACAGTGATGAAATTGCCGAAGAAGTTAATAAGTTCTATCAAAAATTATATTCTAAAAGAGATATTGAATCTTGTGAAATTCTAGATTTAGTAAATAATTTACCAGTATTAACTGAGAGTCAGGTAACTTCTTTGGAAGGCAAAATTACTTTAGAAGAAGCCGGTATTGCCCTTAAACACATGCGTAATATGAAAAGTCCTGGCAGCGACGGCTTCACAGCAGAATTCTTCAAATGTTTCTGGTTACAACTTGGTCCATATATTGTAAGAGCGTTAAACGATGGATTCGATAGAAATGAACTATCTTCGACACAAAAAGAAGGCATTATCGTATGCATTCCAAAGGGTGACAAGCCCAAAGACCGAATCAAAAATTGGAGACCAATTTCACTTTTGAACACTGTGTATAAAATAGGATCCACATGTATAGCCAACCGATTAAAATGTGTGCTTCCCTCTATCATCAATGAAGACCAGACTGGTTTTATTCCAAACAGGTATTTGGGAGATAACATTCGTCTTATTTATGATATACTTGATTATATGATTATATCCAAAAAACCTGGGATACTTTTATGTTTAGACTTTGAAAAAGCGTTTGACAGTGTTAGCTATGATTTCATGTTTAAGGTATTACATGCCTTTGGCTTTGGTCCAAGTTTTTGTTCAATGGATAAAAACATTCTACACAAATATTAAGTCAGCTGTTTCAGTTAATGGAAAACTAGCCGGTTGGTTTCCTGTTGAGAGAGGATGTCGCCAAGGGGATCCAATCTCGCCATATTTATTTGTTATTTGTGTTGAAATCTTAGCAAACATGATTAGACAAAATGAAGACATAAAAGGAATTAAAATAGCTAATACTGAGAATAAAATATCACAGTATGCAGATGATACTGAACTTTTACAAGAAGGCGATCGAAAATCATTCGAAGAATCGATTATGGTTCTTGAAAAATTCGGAAGAGTGTCTGGACTCTTACTAAATGCGGAAAAAACGAATGCAGTATGGTTAGGAAGTAAACGAAACTCGCCCGTTAAGTATATGCCACATTTAAATATCAAATGGAACCCTCCTAAATTTAAAATTTTAGGTATCTGGTTTACGAGTGATTTAAAAAATTGTGAAACTATGAATCTCGAAGAAAAATTTGCAGAGATAAAAACATTGTACAAAACTTGGCTAAAAAGGCAGATAACACCTCTTGGCAGAGTTGCAGTACTTAAATCCCTGATCTTATCAAAACTAACCCATCTATGGATGTTACTACCAAACCCACCAGACTACATAATTGATGAAATTCAGAAATTTACATTTAAGTTTGTATGGGGTAAAAAGAGAGATAAAATTAAGCGAAAAACATCTGTAAAAAGTATACAGCATGGGGGTATAGGAATACCAAACATATGGAAGCAAATAAATGCATTAAAATTAACTTGGATTCGGAAACTTTCATCAAGTAACCATTGTTGGAAAAAAATACTCTTCTCATTATATTACAAGGCAGAAATTATTCATAAATTAGGTGCTGATTTGTCTGGGCAGGATAAGTTAAACAATTTCTGGAGAGATGTATTCAAAGCATATAAAGAACTAGATGAGATTGTTTGTGTCAAAACTGCAGATGAATTCTGTTTAGAGCCTTTATTTTGTAATAGGAACTTGATGATTGGGGGCAGATCTAAATTTTATAAAAACTGGATAGAAAATGGTGTATTCTGCGTACGGAATCTTTTAGACGAAAATGGTGATTTTTTGAGTTTCCATTCCTTTGTTGATAGGTATAACATCAATACAGATTTTGTAACATACAACGGTTATATTAGTGCTGTAAAAAAGTATTCGAGAGAAGCTGGAGTAGAAATAACATGTTATGAAGAAGGTGAGTCAAGTAAACTAATGTCTGTGATATGTTCAGTTTCAAGAGGAGCCTCACGTTATTATGATCTACTGAATCAAGACACTCTAGAGCCAACTTTTTGCAATAAATGGAATGAAAGATTACCGAAGGATGTCAGTTGGGCTAAAACTTTTCAGAAAATCCAACAGATAAAAGATATTAAGTTAAGATGGTTTCAGGTTAGAATTAACAATAGGATACTAGCAACCAATATTGTTTTGAAAAACATGGGCATTGAAAATTCAGAAAAATGTTCTTTTTGTAAGAGAGAAACAGAAAACATTCAACATTTATTTTGGTACTGCCCTCATGTTCAAATTTTTTGGCAAGAATTTCAAAATGAAATGAATAGAAAATGCGAAACTATGAATCTACTGTTGAATGCAAATATTGTCCTGTTTGGTTGTGACAATGATTTTAGATCAGATAAAACATTTGATTTAATCCTGTTACATGCCAAATTCTATATTTACAAATGTAAATATGAAAAAGATTTGCCATTATTTCAAGTTTTCATCGTGTATTTGAAAGCAAGATATGAAATAGAAAAGTATGCTGCATGTCTTCAAATGTCCCTCACAAAGTTCGTTACACAGTGGCTCCCATATTCTTTTTTATTGGATTAATGCTTTTTTTCTGGTAAGGTTTCTAAATAACATGACAACGGTCAGTTGCTTTGTTTTCCCTGTTTGACTAATTTATTTGCTCGGTTTAGTCATTTTCTTTTCACTTATTTAACTGTTATTCTTTTCGTGTTTACCCTTTGTGGTTATTTGTGTGTTTATATATGTCTATGATAAGACTTTAAAAAAAAAAAAAAACGCATACAGTGTTTATTAAGTGACGTTATCACTTTAATAGTAGTAGAAGTAATAACAGTAGTAGTTGTGGTGGCAGTAGTAGTTCTATTGATGGTGTTAGTATTCACAGTAGCAGCAAGGTGATGATGTTGAAGATGTCGATGATGAAGATGATGATAATGATGATTATGATGATGATGATGTATATTTTGCTGTT
>CM065720.1:46325761-46338261 GCA_033310375.1 Conus canariensis
GGACGATCCCGTCGTTCTTTCTTGAGTATTCTTTGATGTTTTGTAGATCAGACCGTCATCTGCTAGTGAGAAATTCTGTTTCTGTTGAGGTCTGCAAGGCCTTTAGCGTAACGATGGTATAAAACAGAACCTTGTGGTCATATCATGGAAAGTTTATGAGGCTCAGACGTCCAGTCTCCAATCGTAGGATGACGGTTTGCTCCTGAAGTGCCGCTGCTATCCATCGTGTAAGTGTCTTGCTGACTCCATGGTCAACGAGTAGTTCCATGAGAAGCGAGAACTGAACTTTGTTGTATGCGTCTTCCAGGTCTGTTGCAACAGTCAGTGTTTCTTCCTTTCTTTGAAATCCTTCGTATACTTCATAGGCAAAAGCGGCCGCATTTTCCCATGTTCTTTTTTTACCTGCTCTGTAGCCTCTTGATTTGATGGGAGGATTTATCGACTTTCAAGATCCTTCGCGAGTTTTCTTGCTATGATTCGTTCCATGAGCTGTCCTGCTATATTTTGCATAGTGAGTATGCGGTAGGCATTTAACCAATGATGATCTTTTCCTGGTTTGGGTAGAGCTGCCAGGTAGTTGTGTGTTCAGTCTTCTGGGACATAGCCTTATCAAAACTCTCCTGGTAGAGACTGAAGAGTTGGGCTCGCTCCTCTTCAGAGAGCTGTTTGATATCTGCATGTCGTACTTTTTTCTGGACCTGGGACACTATTCTTTGTGCGTCATCCAGTTCAGTAATTTGATCACGAATGCCTGTCTGAGCTATGTGTTGGTTTAACTTGGTCAAATATTTCTTCTTTTCCTCAAATTTCTTTGATCACTCTATTCTATGAAACGTTTAAGCAGAGACGATCCTTTCTCCACATTTGTCTTGAGTTTGTCTTGGGGTTGCGTTTGTTTTGTGTTTTCCTTCCACGCGATTATAAAAGTGCAAGAACTGAGTGAGTGTTTTGTCATAATTAAGTGACAGACAAAATTGTTGCCACTTGGTTTCTATTGCTTCTTCAGCTATTCTTTTGAATTGTTCAGTTTTCTGATTCATGTCTGTTTTAATAGCTAAATCAGGGCAAGGTTTTCTTCTTTCTCTATGCCAAATTCTTACAGATTTGCGTTTCGCTTTCCAGGCTGTTTCTGTGTCTATACTCCACCAAAGTGGTTGAACGATTTGTTTGTTTGTGGTATCGTTTCTTTTGCATCATCTACTCCTTAACGCTACTATGATATCCCCTTCATTGTTGTTATATTGAAAAGGGTCCTTTTGTTTCGTTTGTGTAACTTTTGATAATTTCTGTAAACTGAATACAACAGGGAAATGGTACTTCCATGACGAAGAAGTGCTTCCGCACCCATGCCTGCTGTGAAGTTTGGTCCAGTGAATGCAAAGTCAATGACAATGTCAGTGTCACTCTGCCTCCCTGTATGTGTTGGGGATGATGATGCCAGTGCACTAAGAAGTATTTCATCCAACATCACTTCCAGCGCAATTCCTTGAGGATTGGTACCATGCTGATACCCCCCCCCCCCCCCCCAAATGTCGAGCCTGCATTAAGATCTCTACACGGTTTAACAGAGTTTCCAACAAATTCATGTTATATTTCCTCCAGAAAGGTCCAATGGATGTGTGGGTACCTGGATGTATGTATGCATTGATGAGTACAAGGCTTTTCTGATTACCATCAGGTCTTTCCAGCCTCATACCCATTAGTTCACGTGTGCTGCTACACTATTTTCCAAGTCTATCCTGGACAGTTTTTTTTATTATCACGGCTAGTCCTCGCCCATCATGCTTTTGAAAGATTATAAAGTCATCCAGTTGTAATGGTCTGTGGGAGACACTTCTAGTTTCTTGTAGACAAGAACATCAAAGTCGCATGCTGGTTTTTCAATTGTTGAGGTTCTCTTTTTGGCACTGCAGCAGTTCCAAGTACAAATCTTGAAATATTTCTTGGATAGTCTTTCAGCTTTTGTTATATTCCTACCGACCTTTCTTCTTCACCCGCCTCTTTTGCTACGCCGACTGTTGTTTTGAGGGGATCCAGTTTTAAGTCCCAAAGCCTGCACCCGAAGATCCCCAAGTATTTTGAGAACCCCCAAAAAGGTATTCTTAGTGTTGAGGGGTCATAAGCGGTCGCCCTGACAGAGCCTCGTGTCAGAGAAGGGTAGATTTTAAAAACAAAGAGATAAACAAAATCGCCCTCGTCTTTAAAGTAAAACGCACAAACAAATAACAAAAATATATTCTTCGACCTGTGCTTGCGGCATTCTAACAATTTTTTTTTTTTTTGAGGATGAAATAAACTTTTCTTGACGTACATTTGCACCAGCTAACAATACATGCATTTTTCTGTGCTTCAGAATGTGTGTGTGTGTGGTGTGTGTGTGTGTGTGTGTGTGTGTGTGTGTGTGTGCGTGCGTGCGTGCGTGCGTGCGTGCGTGCGTGCGTGTGTGTGTGTGTGTGTGTGAGTGAGAGAGAGAGAGAGAGAGAGAGAGAGAGAGTGGCGGGGGGGGGGGGGGGCGGGGGCAACATCGTTCACCTACGTAGAAATAAGTAGATCGATCGATCGATCGATAGATGGATCGAAAGATAGAAAGGTAGATAGAGAGATAGATAGATAGGTAGTAGATAGATAGATAGATAGATAGATAGATAGATAGATAGATAGATAGATAGATTTCCTGTCTCCCTTCTCTTGTTCGCACCTACAACAAGGACAGAAATAAAACTGCAAATACATCTTGACACATGGTGCCTGACAGGTCGATGGAGCTACTGACTGACTGACTGACTGACTAGAGACCACGGTTCACTAGGGCATGGATACAAAATGATCTTCCACATCTCTGGGGGAAATGTGTGTGCAGAAGGGGTAGATCAATGGCCGATGACTCGAAATATGGCATCCGACAGGCTGATCAAGCTAGTGAGGAATCCAAGTCTGGCGTTCATCGATTCAAAGTGTTGGTCCAATATTAAAACCAAAAAAAAATGGAGACAATAACAATGGCATTGATCCTTTGTTTTTACAAAGTTAAATTAGTGTCATAGTGAGCCTTTTTTCTGACTGGTCGTTACCTTTCTATTGATCTGGTACTGGAGATACAGCGTTATCATAAAAAATGGTTGCGGATTACAGAAAAGTGTGTTATAATAATGTTTATCCCCACCCCCCTTCCTCCATTCTCTTAAGAGATGCCACAAAAAAAAGAGAGAACAAATAAAGAAAAGAAAGAAAGAACTGCAGATAAACAAATGACATATAAATACTGAATAGAGAGAAAGAAAAAAACGAACGCGAACAAAACACACCAACAAAATGGTCTGGCCGAATTGTAGGCATCAACACCAAGTCCTCATAACTTCCTAGCCCCAAGGTTCTCCACCTTCATGCATAAAGCCTTGTCTGAAGAATAGGTTGGACACTTTGGGGCATATCTTAGCTTTTTACCACATCCAAATGATTACCTTCAGACTTCTGTATCCCTGTCTCTCATCTCCGCAGTTTTTCTTTTGCTTTCACTAGCTTGACTACTTTGGGTAAACGAATGCCCATCGTTTGGGATGCAGATGTTTGTCGTGTGTGTGTGTGTGTGTGTGTGTGTGTGTGTGTGTGTGTGTGTGTGTGTGTGTGTGTGTGTGTGTGTGTGTGTGTGTGTCCGTGCGTGCGTGCGTGCGTGCGTGCGTGCGTGTGTGTGTGTGCGTGTGTGTGTGTGTGTGTGTGTGGTGTGTGTGTGTGTGTGTGTGTGTGTGAGTGTGTGTGTGTGTGTGTGTGTGTGTGTGTGAGAGTGTGAGTGAGAGAATGAAACGAGAGAGAGAGAGAGAGAGAGAGAGAGAGAGAGAGAGAGAGAGAGAGAGAGAGAGAGAGAGAGAGAACTCGGAACTCGGAAACTCGGAAACTTTAATTGTAAGGCCACCGGCCTGTATACAATGGATACGCGTTAACATGAGTGAATCAAACAAATAACATAAGGACAACATGCAAAAAATAAGTATAACATCCCACATCAAAATCAAACTAAAGTCAAGGGAGTTACATTGGCATGTGAAATTAAGCAGACAAAAACCTTAAGACAGCAATTCAATTACAAGAGTGCAGCTTTACTTCTTATTTAAATGCGTATATCTAGTCTTAAATGCATAAAATATATACATTGCTAAATTTCTTAAGAGCATGACGTCTTCAGATTGTAACATTCGAGCTAAGCATTCTCCATTAATGAATGTATGTTGGTAATACTTTGACAAATATTTTGAGAGGAGAGAGAGAAGAGAGAGAGAGAGAGAGAGAGAGAGAGAGAGAGAGAGAGAGAGAGAGAGAGAGAGAGAGAGAGAGAGAGAAATAGTACCCCTGTCAAATTAAGCACACTATCTCAATCTGTGAGAGAACAGACCATGTTTTAACATTTCAGTCAGGCGATCATTGACTGAGTTTACATTGACGAGACTGGTATTCTTGTAGGTAGATAGAAACATAGACCGATATATAGATAGATAGATAGATAGATAGATAGATAGATAGATAGATAGATAGATAGATAGATAGATAGACAGGCAGATTGATTGATGGATGGACGGATGGGTGGGTGGGTGGATGGATGGATGGATTAATATATATTCAGTCAGACAGGCAGACAGATGGATAGATAAATAGATATATAGACAGACAGATAGATAGATAGAATGTCACTGGAGCGATTCAGCTCATCATTCATTGTGAGTAGTTAAAGAATGTCTATAGATATTTCTGGTCGATCAGAGACATAAACGAACATCAGGAGGCCCTCCTCTGTTATTGTCTCTGTCGAGGTCACTGGCCATAGGCAAGTCTTCTATTAAATATCGTCATCAGTGAACTTTTAAGACCAAGAAGAGATGGACAAGAATAAATGTTTTGCCATCTCTCTCTCTCTCTCTCTCTCTCTCTCTCTCTCTCTCTCTCTCTCTCTCTCTCTCTTTAATTCATTATTTTTCATTAGGTATGCTTTCCCGTCCCTGATTGGTTCTCCGTTTTTCTTAGTTTGTGTGACTGAAATAATCTTGAATTAATTGTATTTTTGAGGTCATTTATGTACCAGTTATATTTCGATTTCTCTCTCTCTCTCTCTCTCTCTCTCTCTCTCTCTCTCTCTCTCTCTCTCTCTCTCTCTCTCTCTCCTCTCTCTCTCTCTCTCTCCCCCCCCCCCACCTCCCACTTCAGTATTCTCACTTCTCCTCTATTAATTGAAAACTTACAAAACTTTCTTTCGGCCGCCTCTAACTCAGTTTTGTGACCAGTTCATCCAGTTAAACTCCCCTCATACTTCATCGCCTAAGCTCCAGCCACCTAAGTTAGAAGGGGCATACACCGGAGATCTGGGATGCAGTGAAGAGAAATGCGAGCTGGAATTAGTGTCAGTAGTGCAGATTCTCTGGGGAACTTTTTTCCCCCAGCACTCCTGATGGAAACTGTCTTAATGAGGATGCAGAGACCACAAGGACTGTGAAACGTTAGCACGCTTCACGAAACTCACGTCCTTGCCTATGCTAGACTAATGGTACAAGCCCTCCCGTTTCACCAGTCTCTTCGACCTCTCCCTCTCACCAATAACAGCCTTCAAACCATTCACCCATGTCATCTCCACCACTGTAGAATCAGGGAATGCCGTTTTAATCTTCTTTTGAAGGAACGCACTTTTAAAATACTTACCTGTCTGTCTGTCTGTCTGTCTGTCTCTTCTCTCTCTCTCTCTCTCTCTCTCTCTCTCTTTCTCTCTCTCTCTCTCTCTCTCTCTCTCTCTCTCTCTTTTCTCTCTCTCTCTCTTGTATAATGCGCTGAGAGAAATCTATAATACCGCTCTAGCCTGTGTACGTGACAAATGCTTATTATCACAATATTTCAATTGTCCAAGAGGTGTCAAGCAAGGTTGTGTGCTAAGCCCCCTACTATTTTCATTTTTCATTAATGAACTTGCTGTGGAGTTATCAAAACGTGGAAGACATGGCATTCAACTAATCCCTGGAGGAATTGAAATGTTTCTGATGTTATTTGCCGATGATGTGATATTGCTGTCAGACACTGTTATAGGGTTGCAAAATCAAATCAATGTACTTAAATCTGAAGCTGATAGAATGCAATTGGTTGTAAATCTAGACAACACTAATATCATAGTTTTCCGTAAGGGAGGGTATCTCTCTGCAAATGAAATATGGTGGTATGGAAATGAGGAGATAAAGGTAACAAATAAATATAATATTTTGGCATTGTTTTTACAACAAGATTAACTTGATGTCTGGCTGGACAGAAGTCGCTAGAAGGGGTAGAAAAGGGGTTATTGAAATTCTTCGCACCGTGAGAAGATTAAACTCGATTGATTCTAATTTATTCTGGAAAATATTTGAGTCACAAATAGAACCCGTGTTATCATACGGTGCTGAAGTTTGGAGATTTTATGGAAATAAACTAATGGAGAATATTCACACATTTGCAATAAAAAAAACTTTCTAAACATACCTTTACATTCATCAGATAAAATGTGTTATGGAGAGTCAGGCCGATATCCTTTATTTATTAGAAATGATGTTAAATGTGTGAGATACTGGCTAAAACTAACACGACTTCCACTAAATCGTATATGCAGACAGGCATATGAAATGCTTTTCAGACAGATGGAAATAGGAGGGTACAATTGGGTGTCGGATGTTAAAAAGGTTTTAACAGAAAATGGATTTGGCATTGTTTGGATTGCACAAGGGGTAGGTTGTGAGAAAACGTTTTTGTCTGAATTTAAGCAGCAACTGATTGATTGTTTCAAGCAAAACTGGCACTCCACTGTGGTTGGAAATGATAAATGCAGCTGGTATTATTCCTTTAAGATTCATTATATCCTGAAAAATATATTGGTGTAATAACTGATAAATGGCATAGGGACTCAGTTGTCAGATTTAGAACAAGAACGTTAGGTTTATATTCATATTGAAGGTGGTTTACTTCAGATTCGATTATACGTTCGGTGTGCCCGTTATGTTCGAATGGTTTCGAAGATGAGATGCATTTCTTATTCGATTGTTGTGAATATAACGAATTACGAAACACAAGTAGTCTGTTTACTAAATACAACGCGCAAAGATATAACATAAGAAAAATACTGACATCAGAAAATGAAGACATTATTAGATCACTTGCTGCGTTCATTGCGAAAGCAAATAATATTAGGAAGAAAAATTTAGACTGTTAGTTATCAGATCATTTATCATGAAAACGTCACTCCGCTAGATATCTGCTATGCGTTATTGTCGTGCTGAAAAAAAATAATAACTGTCACTAATTGATGACTCATAGGTCGGTTGGTCGAAGATTACGATCCAGTACTAATGTATGCTTTTGCAAAGCTGTTTGATTTTGCATTTATCTTCGGTTGTCGCCAGATATAGTTCTGCATTTTAATTTATGCTAGCACTTCCTTGGCAATAGAGCCGAAAGAGCTATTGCCAATACATTCATTGTCATTGTCATTGTCAATTCTTTGTCATTCTCTCTCTCTCTCTCTCTCTCTCTCTCTCTCTCTCTCTCTCTCTCTCTCTCTCTCTCTCTCTCTCTCTCTCCTACCTTTCTGTATTCTCACATCTCTTCCTTTAGTTACCACACCGACTGTCAGCTCTCTCCAACTAAGTTTCGCAACGAGTTTACCCAGTTACCCTCCCCCCACCCCCTCCTCCCTCGTCCCTGATGTTGTACGTAAGTTAAAAGGGCGTTGTGAGGAGGACGAGGAGGAGGAGGAGGAGGAAGAAGAGGACGAGGAGGAGGAGGAGGAAGAAGAGGACGAGGAGGAGGAGGGGGAGGAGGAGGGGGAGGAGGACGAGGGGGAAGAGGAGGAGGAAGAGGACGAGGAGGAGGAAGAAGAAGAAGAAGTTCTATAGAAAAGTAAAATCTGAGCACATAGGTTTTGAAATATTTTGCCGATAGACTGATCATATTGCAGACAACTGAAAAGAACATGACAATTGGTATAGCATGGATCTTACCTGCTGTTTGGATGTTAAAAGAAATACAAACAGAGAGGAAAGAGGAGAAAGGGCAGAAATCAATTGGCCAGGGGATTCTTGTGATGTGGCCACGTAACAATGTTAGAACCCTTGGATGCAAAAACAATTGAAAGAAACATGCTTTGAACGGGTGAAAAGGATAAAGAAAACATGCGGAAGAAACGAAGAAAGAAAGAAAGAAAGACAAAGAGAAAAGCAAGACAGCAATAAAGGCATCAAGTAGGGAAACGGAAGAAAATTTGAGAGTAAAAAGTAAACAAGTAAAAAGCGAGAGAGAAAAAAAAGAATACACACACACACACACACACAACACACACACACACACACACACACACACACACACACACACCACACGCACACGCACGCACGCACGCACGCACGCACGCAAGCACGCACGCAGGCACGCACACACACGCGCGCGCGCACAAATGTGCAAAAAATGAACATGTTAAAACTGTGGGGCCACCATTGTGCTTTCCAGTACTTCTCCCTGAGATCTGTCGTGCACCTAGAAGGAATCCCTTGCCTCTTTCTTTGTTCCAAATCGAAACAGTTCGACCGAATCCTGACTGCCAGACCAGTCTATAGAATGGTCTGTTCGTCTGTCAGTCTGTCACTGTAGGGCCTGTGCTTTAGCGAACAGCCTTCACTCTTCAGTCAAGACCTCGTGGTATTCCAAAGCGCTCTGGAACCGCTATCACAGAAAATGATTTTTACTTTTCTGTGACAAGGTAAAAGTCAAGTTGCCAAATGTTCTTATTCTGGTGGGTATGAGGAGCGTAATTGTAGCAAACCAGCATTGAATTTCACGCCAATGACGAAGCAGCAGTACAGAGTTTGGGTGTAGCTGTTCAAAGAAGAGACTGAATGAGTGCCTTATGAATAAAGAATAATAAGTTCGAAAGGAAAAAAAAACAATTATGAATAAATAAATGAATAATAAATAAATAAACAAATAACATACATGTATACATACATGCATGCATGCATACATGCATACACATATGGATACATGCCTACACACATGCATACACACATACATGCATGCATACATGCATGCACACATACATACACACATACATACACACACGCATACACACATACATACATACATGCATACATACACACATACATACATACATACATGCATACATACACACATATACATATATACACACATACATACATGCATACGTACATACATATATACATACATTCATAAACACTGAGGCAACAAAAACAAATATAAAAACAAACAAGTAAATACATTAAAAAAAAACAAACAAACATACACAGTATCTATCCTCTCGTCCTCCCTGCTCTTTGTCTGCCAGACTTGTGTTTCAGCATGACAGTCACAGTCATTAGAGTCCCATGAGTGCACGTGTTTCTCCTGCAGTGCCCTTGAAGTATGGAACACGACCTCACACAACGACCGGCTGACTGCTTCTGTTTCATCATTTATATTGAAATCAGAAACTCATCTTGTTCAGTTCTTCAACAATATACATTAGTACGTCTCTACTCAAACCTTCCCCTCAAGAGATATTTGCTATGCCTTCTGTGGTGTGTGTTTGCGTGTGTGTGTGTGTGTGTGTGTGTGTGTGTGTGTGTGTGTGTGTGTGTGTGTGTGTGTGTGTGTGTGTGTGTGGTGTTGTGTGTGTGCGTGTGGTGTGTGTGTGTGTGTGTGTGTGTGTGTGTGTGTGTGTGTGTGTGTGTGTGTGTGTGTGTGTTCTTCTTCCTCTTCTTCTTCTTGATGATGATGATGATAATGATGATGATGATGATGATGATGATGATGATGATGATGATGATGATCATCATCATCATCATCATCATCATCATCATCATCATCATCATCATCATTATTATAACCATTAGTGTTATTGTTATCATTATTATCATTACAACTGCTACTGCTACTGCTACTACTACTACTACTACTACTACTACTGCTACTGATGCTACTACTGCTGCTGCTGCTATTGTTGTTATTGTTATTGTTATTGTTGTTGTTGTTGTGTTAACTTTATCATTTATCTGAAAGTAAGAGAGAAAAGAGAGAGAGAGAGAGAGAGAGAGAGAGAGAGAGAGAGAGAGAGAGAGAGAAGATGACGAAATATAATATATTCCGATAAGTACGCTTACGATTAAAAACTTATCTCTGTGGTTACATGATGAAGAAAGTCCACGTCACTTGAGACAAGCAGTTGCTTCACAACAATGTGGAAAGGTTCATGAATTTTATAACACGTCACAGTAGAATAATCATGTACAGCAATAGAACTGCATTTTCTTTTGTCTTTGTTCCGTAAGGACCATTAGAGCAAAACAAACCCCTCTCTCTCTCCCTCTCTCTCTCTCTCTCTCTCTCTCTCTCTCTCTCTCTCTCCTCTCTCTCTCTCTCTCTCTTCGCCCTATTGTCACCCGTAGCTCTCTCTAAGGGGTAAATACTTCTCGCCTATTCCCTTTCTTTCCTTTTCCCTTGTTTTCTCATCTTTGCCTTCTGACTCTTTCTCTTTCAGTGCCACTTCCTTCTCTACCGAGTCGTCTCTATCAGCTGTCTCCCATAGAGAAAGACATCTCAGTTCTGTCTTTCCCCTTCCGCTTGTTTTTTTCCCAACATGTTAGCCACATAGCCCTCAAGACTCTTGCACTGTGCTCGCACTTCTAGCTCACCCAAGTATACCACCTTGCTCCTACTTATGTATGTATCTTTTTCTCACCCTAGTTTTCTCCCGATTTGATCTGTGTCTAATGATAAAACGTGTTCTAACATTTGTTTTCTGCTTCGATGAAATCATTAATATTATTCACCAGAGCTTTTAAACTCGAATGCAGCTAACCAAATAATTTTTAAAGACGATATAAAACCTGGCAGATAAACACATTCCCAGCTGCGCTCCTCTTCGTCTTTTTAACATCACAGAAAAATCCATAAAACACTGTCTGTCATGAATAAATATGTCACCGGAGTCAGATGCGTTAAGACATAGGTGAGAATACTTTGATAAAACAACATTTTGAATACTGTGATTTCTCCCAATTTTGTAAGTGCCATCTACTCATATTTTGGTAAAAACATAAACAGAACCATAAACTTGAAAGCAGAATTCAAATCTGTGATGAGTTCAGCGCTCGCTGAATAGGTAGAAAGAAACTCGTGGAGAGCGTGGCAGCAGAGAGTCCTCAGAAGAGAAGCCCCCTTCAAGCAAGTGTTTCGGCCCTTATCTCCTGACACTCTAGGGGGGTTGGGCCACACCCGGTTCATGACTCCGGATGTCCCTCTGCTGCCCCTGTTTTTTTCCCATCTTGGGACGAGCCATGGCTGGGATTCGAACCCATGACCTTCTGGACATGCTCATTTTCCACTTGACTCGCACTCTAACCACTGAGTCACAGGGACACCTGGTATTTGTAGGAAATTTAAGCCTTATGAAGTTCACTTTTGTTCCTCCTTGACCAGATCCAGCTTGAACACATCTCTGCCGCTTCTGCCATTGCTTTCAGGGCTCTGGTTTACTCAATAATTAATAAGACAAATAAAAAAATAGCCCTGGCAAATTCAATATGTCGAAGAAGTTTGCAATCACAACGTGTTCTGTTCCTAGTCCCTGCAATTTGAATTTTCTCTCAATTCATTTTCAAGCCAGCAAAAATCTAAAAGCAACAAATCTATTTACATAATTCGTTTCTGCCATGAGATGAATATAATATATGACATTTGCATATTGAGAGGGAAGCGTTTTGGTGTATTTTCTTTTTCAATTGTGTTTTGATAATAGTACCATAGCTGATTTCTGTAGTAGACTACATGTTGTAGAACCAAGATTCCGTTGTGTGAATTCTCCCTCCATTTTATACCAGCTGAAACATTGACCATTTGCTCTTTATATATCATTCCTTAATAATTTACATTGTTCTACTTTTTCTCTCATTTTCACGGATGTGTACACGTCAATCTTTACATTACGAACATTCTGTTATTTTGGTGGTCCCTCACTGTTTTTCTGTTCTTTTTTGTATCGTCTTCTTTAACATTGTGCCTGTTGTCTTCTTTGCCATTTTAAGCAAAATGTGCTAGGTCTCATCCTAGCCAGACATTAGCTCATCACAGACTGCTGAGGGATGGGCCTGGACAACACGGACTGGAGTGTAACGTGCCGCAGGTGGGAGAACAATAACTGAGTGGTATGAAACGAATGCTGCGGCAAGGATTAACACACTGAGAGAGAAGAGAGAGAGAGAGAGAGAGAGAGAGAGAGAGAGAGAGAGAGAGAGAGAGAGGGGTGCTCTATCATTTCAATTTTTTTTAAATGGATTGTTTATGTGGCTAAAATCCAACGCATATCACTGAGCAAGATTGGTTTAAGGGGGTGGCTGTCTGTCATAATTGAATTATTGCGCTTTCCTGCATAAATCATCTGTCGGCAATCCGACTCTCTCTCTCTCTCTCTCTCTCTCTCCTCTCTCTCTCTCTCT
>CM065720.1:46353261-46358261 GCA_033310375.1 Conus canariensis
ACTCGAACGCGCTTAAGAAATTTCTTGGCATTCATACCAAAACCCCGATTGAATTAGTTTATGGAGGGACTGGACGTCATCCTATTTATGTGTTAGGTACAGCTAAAAATACTACGTATGAACCGAAGAAGGTTGCCGCTAAAAACTTATAGGATGTTATTAATTCTAGATTCCAACAGCAAATAAGCATGGGTTATGAATGTTCATGAAGTGTTATATGAATATGGGTTTGGGTTTGTATCGCTGAATCAGGGGGTGCAAGATGAAAAGAGAGTTTTGAGTTGATTTCGTCAAAGGTTGATTGATTGCAGGTGGCAATACTGGGAAGATCACATACAGCAAAGTGAAAGATTCTCCTGGTGACAGTACTTTTAAATCTTTTAGAAATTATGTAGACAGACACATCAAGTGGCATTTGACGATGCATGGACTAGGGGTCACTGGCATGACAACAGATCGCGGTCGATATAAAAAGCATTCTGACAATACTCCAGCATGTCTGTGTGTAGAAGCGCAGACGAATTACATATTTCACATTGTTATCCTGCACTCCGTTTCCTGAGAAGTGAATGCATTCCTTGTAAGTTTTCTGCACATCCATGTCTGTTCCATGCATCCCTGCTCATGTTAAATCAGAATGAACGCATCATGAAGAATCTGTACTTACATTTTTTTTAAGGCGAGCAAATTTGACGACCTAATCTGAAAAATCAAACTTGCTAATCTGGTTGCAAAGTGAGGCGACTGCGGGCGGAAATCTAAACAGATTTTTACTATTAGTGTTAGCGCACCAAAAAAAAAAAAAAAACAACAAAAACAACAAAAAAAGTAGAGAAACGAATCACGAGACAAAACACGACGCGTCTCGACCTTTTAGGTCTTCTTCAGGCAAGATACAAAACAATCAGGACAACGAAAATGAACGAGCAATCACTTATCTTCATCCACTTCATCGCAAGATAGGCGTTTTGTGGCGGTGCACTAACACTAATATTTAAAATTTGCTCATCTGTACAACCACTTCACTGATCTATGAGGAAAAAATTGCAGCATGCTGTTATTTGTTTTTTTGTTTTGACTTTATTTATCTTTACTTTGTTCATTATCGTATGCCATTTGTGATTCATCCCCCATCAAATCGGCTGTGGCCTTCAATGAATAAAATTCCGTTTCTGTTGCCGTTTCTCTCGTGATTGTGTGTGTAAATGTTCCACTTAGAACATCAGCAGGGACTAAAGTTTAAATGTACATTTACAAATGACAACACTGCGTTCCTTTTAATTGTAACTCAATGTGTTTATCCTAAGTTCACTATCGTTTATTTGGCATTTGTTGATTCCGAGTAAACAGCCTTGACATCTCTCTCTCTCTCTCTCTCTCCTCTCTCCCTCTCTCTCTCTCTCTCTCCTCTCTCTCTCTCTCTCTCTCTCTCTCCTTTCAGTATTCTCACCTCTCTTTCTGTAATTGGCACACTGACTGTCGGCTGTCTCTAGCTCGCTTTTCCAACGAGTTGATGCGGTTAGCTCCCCTCCTTCCTTATTCCCTTTGCTGCAGCAAATTTAGAAGATCATTGACCGAAAGTATGGAGTGTAGTAGTAGAGCGGGGATGGGTGGGTGGGGGTGCCGGTTAAACGTTTCTGGGATTTTTCCTTTGTAGACACTCTTATAAAAGATCTAGTTGGCGGTCGCTAACATTTATTTATAACTCTTATAAAAACTCGCTTCATGATCATGCAAAACTGAAAGAATTGTAAATGTTAATACGATTCATTAAGCCGACATACTGTTCATGCTAGATTGTTCGCACGAGTCCAACCATTTTAAACATCACTCTACCCACTTGCTTTTACCAAGCACACCATCCAACCATTTGCCCCACCGTCTCCACATCTGCGTGACTAGGCAGCATCTGTTCACTTTAATTTCGAAGGAAAACATTCAAAAGTAACACTCATCTATTTCTTCCTCGTTGTTTTGTGCTGTTCATTTCTTTAGTCAGTGTCTTCCAGTCTGTTTTGACAACTTTTCACTTTGGTTTCTGATGTACCCAGGGTAAACACGATAGGGATGTACGTGACTTTTTTTTTTTTCGTGAATCCCTTAAAATCACCCTACGTTGTGTGGATACCTCTTAGGCTGCGATTCTCCCTCTTGCGGATCAAGGTATGGTTTAAAATTCACCTTCCTGTTTATTATTTGAATTTCTGAACGTTTTGTGTGAGTAATGCACAGGGACAGGAGGAAGAGGGGAGGTATGCCTGGCTGACACTCTGTCTCTGACTCTGACGCTCTGTCTCTGTCTGTCTGCCTGTCTGTCTGTCTGTCTGTCTGTCTGTCTGTCTGTCTGTCTGTCTGTCTGTCTGTCTCTCTCTCTCTCTCTCTCTCTCTCTCTCTCTCCTTTCAGGGTGCTCACCTCTCTTCCCTCAATTGACAAACTGACTATCGGCTCTCTCTAATTCAGTTTTGTGACGAGTTTATCCAGTTAAGCTCCCTCCCTCCTCTATCACCTCAGCTTCAGCTAAGTTAGAAAGGCATGGACCGGAGGTGGTGGACTGCAGTGGGGAGAAGTGTGAGCTGGTATTGGGGTCAGAAGTGTGGCTGTCTCTGGGAACTTTCTTTTTCACCACTCTTGCTAAATAATCATGCGAAATTGAAAGGACTGTAAAAACAAAAAGTTAATATGTTTCAAGACATTAGTCCGCACATTGTACCAATCCCTCCGATCCAACCGCTTGTTTTCACCATTTACACCCGTCAAACCACTCCCCCACCCCCATCCCCGCCCCCTGTTAACTCTGAAGATATAAGATCAGGCAGCACTGGTTCAACTATCTTTTGAGGGAAAGCATCATAAGAATGCTTCCCACATATTTCTCTCTCTCTCTCTCTCTCCTCTCTCTTCTCTTCTCTCTCTCTCTCTCTCTCTCTCTCTCTCTCTCTCTCTACAGGTAGATGAGGGATGTTTGCAGGTTTAAGGCGGTGTAGGAAGGAAAACTGGAAGAGAATCAGTAGAAGTCAACTTGTTTCAACCCTATATTCTGATTGTTGGAACGATTATTATAAAAGGGCTCAAATTCGTTCTTTCTTTCCTTCGTTTTTCTTTCTTCTTTCCTTTTTTCCGTTTTTTTCGTCCTTTCTGTCTTTCTTTCTTCCTATTTTTCTTTCTTACTTCTTTTATTTTCTTTGAAACGATTTGAATCCAGCCATAATGTTTAGATTTCTTTAGGGTCTACAGTCTCTGATTGTGAGTAGGGCACGCGTGATAGGTTACTCGGCGGTTATGTTTTATTCCAATCCTTGTATCTTCTGTATGAATAACGCACTGGGGGTGTTTAATGAATTGATTGCTTTGAGTTTCTCTGCCTGTCTGCCAGCTAGCCTGATTCTCTCTCTCTCTCTCTCTCTCTCTCTCTCTGTATATCTTCTGTCTCCCCTCCTTTTCCATCTGTTTGTCTGTCTGTCTGTCTGTCTGTCTGTCTCTCTCTCTCTCTCTCTCTCTCTCTCTCTCTCTCTCTCTCTCTCTCTCGTCAGGGTTCTCTCCTCTCTTTCCGTCAATTGACAAACTGAATGTCGGCTCTCTCTAACTACTGTTGTGACGAGTTTACCCAGTTAAGCTCCCTCCTTCACCTCAGTTTCAGCTAAGTTAGAAAGGCATGGACCGGAGGTGGTGGGCTGCAGTGGGGAGAAGTGTGAGCTGGTATTGGGGTCAGAAGTGTGGCTGTCTCTGGGAACTTTCTTTTTCACCACCTTAATGAAACTTGCTAAATAATCATGCGAAATTGAAAGGACTGTAAAAACGAAAAGTTAATATGCTTCAAGACATTAGTCCGCACATTGTACCAATCCCTCCAACCACTTGTTTTCACCATTTACACCGTCAAACCACCCCCCCCCCCTCCCCACCCCCGCCCCCCGTTAACTCTGAAGATATAAGATCAGGCAGCACTGGTTCAACTCTCTTTTGAGGGAAGCATCATAAGAATGCTTCCCTACATTTCTTCTCTCTCTCTCTCTCTCTCTCTCTCTCTCTCTCTCTCTCTCTCCTCATCTCTCCTCTCTCAGGTAGATGAGGGATGTTTGCAGGTTTAAGGCGGTGTAGGAAGGAAAACTGGAAGAGAATCAGAAGACGTCAACTTGTTTCAACCCTATTTCTGATTGTTGGAACGATTATTATAAAAGGGCTCAAATTCGTTCTTTCTTTCTTTCGTTTTTTTTTTCCGTTTTTTCGTCATTTCTTTCTTTCTTCTTCCTATTTTTCTTTCTTACTTCTTTTTTTTCTTTGAAACGATTTGAATCCAGCCATAATGTTTAGATGTTCTTTAGGGTCTACAGTCTCTGATTGTGAGTAGGGCGCGCGTGATAGGTTACTCAGCGGTTATGTTTTATTCCAGTCCTTGTATCTTCTTATGAATAACGCACTGGGGTGTTTAATGAATTGATTGCTTTGAGTTTCTCTGCTGTCTGCCAGCTAGCCTGATTCTCTCTCTCTCTCTCTCTCTCTCTCTTCTCTCCTCTCTCTCTCTCTCACTTTCCACCTGTTATCTATCTGTCTCTCTGTCCATCTGTTGTCTCTGTCTGTCTGTCTGTCTGTCTGTCTGCTCTTCTTCTCTCTCTCTCTCTCTCTCTCTCTCTCTCTCTCGTCAGGGTTCTCTCCTCTCTTTCCTCAATTGACAAACTGATGTCGGCTCTCTCTAACTAATGTTGTGACGAGTTTACCAGTTAAGCTCCCTCCTTCACCTCAGTTTCAGCTAAGTTAGAAAGGCATGGACCGGAGGTGGTGGCTGCAGTGGGGAGAATGTGAGCTGGTATTGGGGTCAGAAGTGTGGCTTCTCTGGGAACTTTCTTTTTCACCACTCTTAATGAACTTGCTAAATAATCATCGAAATTGAAAGGACTGTAAAAACGAAAGTTAATATGCTTCAAGACATAGTCCGCACATTGTACCAATCCCTCCAACACTTGTTTTCACATTTACACCCGTCAAACCACCCCCCCCCCTC
>CM065720.1:46370761-46378261 GCA_033310375.1 Conus canariensis
ATAGTTCATTCTTGATTGTGGGTCTGTATTTTTCTTCAAAAGCATGAGACTCCAGTGATAACGGAAAGCAACAAACGTCACTTATACCTTTCTACTTGAACCCATTACTTTATTCTACAGATCCGCATAGACCTATATATTTGTACATATCATGATCTGTAAGCCCCATCTTGGTCAGAGGAAGAGCTGCTGTTTTGCAAAATAAACGAGTATGGCTTACAGAAAATGTATAGTATTAGATTCGAAGCTGATTAAACGTCCGATAACACGAGAATAAACTTTTCCTTAAAATGTTAATTCATTTATGAACTGAATATGTTTCCATGGGTGCTTCTCCAGGGTTCATTTCTGGAACATGATAGCAAGAACAGAAGATACCAAACTCCAGGGTTCATTTCCGGAACATGATAGCAAGAACAGAAGATACCAATTGTGCCAAAATAAGGGAAGAAGGGGAACAAAGTAGGGGGTAGGGTTTGAGGACGGAAAGGAAGAGACGGGTAGTGGGACGGCTGGAAGGAGTGTCGTTGACAGGCAGATTGGGAAGGAAAGTCCAAATGCTGACGAGAAAGGACTGGGATAGGGGGAGCTAATTAGCATGTGGTAAAAGTACTGGAAACGAAAGTGGGGGGAGGCTTGTGGTAAGACAGAGTGGGTGGTCATTTTGAAGCAGGACAGGTAGAAGCATCAAACACGCACCAGCCGCCATGGCGAAGTGGTTAGCGTCGCGGACTCCCGGCTGGGAGGTCGTGGGTTCGAATCCCATCAGAGTCATGTGGGTTTTTGCTGCCCCGACCGGCTCCTACCCAGAGTTGAGTTTGCTGCGGACTCAGTTGGGAAGACTGGGACCACACAGTCGAGTTTCATCCACTTAATGGATGCGTTTCTGAGAGTGTTGCTCAAATTTCCTGACCAACACTGCAGGTGCCTGTATCTCTCGGGCCTGGTTGACGCTGGGATATATTATGAAAGGAAGCGTAGAGTACAGCCCTGTTATGTAGTCTCAGACCGAAATGGAAATCCGTAGCATCATCTGAATCATCCTTATTCTCATCGATCAGCATATAAAAAATGTCTCAAGTTCTGTGGCCCTTCACGCCCTGCTCTCATGGTGACCTCAATTTCGATGTCCTCTCCACGTATGTGGCCTTGGTTTGGTTCCGTCGGGGTCACCGGTATCGGCGAGTCCATGGGGGCTGTCGTTGGACGGACGTGGTGGCGCCCTCCGGGGGGAGAGCTCACTCACGCCGGCTCCGCGACTAAGCAATTATTGTCGTCAGTAGGGGGCTTAGTAGGTGGTGTCCTGCGTATGTTAGATCAGAACAGGCGCCACTGAACACCACCGAAGTAACTCGGCAGCAGTGCAGTGTCTCCTCCGGTGGGTTGCCTCTTGAAATTGACTGCTTCCTGTGGATTGCCGGTGCCGGGGCTGCGGCGGGTCCGACCAAGCTGTGGCTGTGGACGGGGTTGGGACAGCTAAAAAAATAAAATAAAAAAATAAAAAAGGAGCATCAAACACTGACTTAAGATGTAGGGTGCAGTGAGCTGGGAGTGTTTTGATGCAGGTAGGCGACTTATCGAGGAGGGGAGGGGGAAGGGGGACTGGGACAACGGTAAAAAGGTTGGGGTGGGGATGAGGATGGGGATAAGGTAAGGGTAGATGGGGCTTGATGAAAATACTACAGAATAAGGAAAACCTAAGGGCTGGTAGTGGAGGGAGGAGGGAATGAAGGAATAGACTGAAAACAAAACAAACAAAAAATGAGGCAGCAATAGACGAAATGAATATGGAAATTCAGCGGTATAAATAATGGACTTTACAATGATCCAAAACCACTGTAATGTATGCTACGAAGGGGGTGATGTGAGGGGTACAACAGTTGCTGAAATGACGGTAAAGGTGTACGAAATGGTGACTATTGGAAGAAGGGGCGGAGGCGGGGTCAATTCACATCTCAGTATCTTTAATACTATTAACAAGTATATTGACCCTGTTTCCTGGTTAGCTAGTTCCTGATGACTAAATTGCTGAAAGGAGGAAAGGGAAAGGAGAGGCAGAGAGGTAGGAGCTGGGATCAAAGGGAAGTGAGGAGGGCACAGTATGCATTAGGTTCAAAAGATGGGCAGAGGAAAGGAGAAAACGTATGCTGGGGAGGAACGGAGAATTGTCCAGATTGAATGCTTTGCATGCTGTAGGGGCACGGGATAACATGTTAGAAGGATTAGATGCAACTCTTGCAGACCTGCTGAATGCTTAAGCTCTGGTAGTGCCTCTCACGATCTTTGTGGTAGTTTGGATAAGAAGTGTGAGCCCCCCCCCCTCTCTCTCTCTCTCTGTTTAGTCTACCTCACAGTCTCCCTATCTCTTTCCCCTTTTAATCCCTCCCTATGTATGGTGTGTCTGCTTTTCTCTACCTGTTTCTGTGTGTCTGCCTGCCCCTCTGTTTTTCCCTCTCTATGTCTGTATGCCTGTCTGTCTGCTTGTCTGTCTCTTTCTCTCTTACGCCCCTTCTTTCTGTTGGTTTAAACTGTACAGTGATGAGTGCATCTGCTTTACACTGTACAACAGTGTCTGCATCACGCTGCACAGCCACGAGCATGTCTTATTCACACTGTACAGTGGTGAGTCTGTCCCCTTACAGTGTATAGTGCTTGTCTGCTACCCATTGCATTGGGGTAAGTCAGCTTCACACTGTACAATGTGGAGTCTGGGTGTCTCACTATTCAGTGGTAAGTCGGTCTCCTTCACATTTCATATGTTCAATCCGTATGCTTCGCACTGTTCGTTAGTAAGTCTATTTGTTTCACACTATACAGTGATGAATGAGTAACACAATACATGAATGAGTCTATCTGCCTCACCGAGTGCAGTGGCAAATCTGTCGTCTTCAAACAGTACAGCAGTGATTCAGCCTGATGTATATTGTACAATAGTGAATCTGTCTGCTTCGCACTATACAGCAGCGAGTCTTGTTGCTTCATACTGTTCAGCAGTGAATCTGTCTGCTTTACATTGCGCAGCGGGTGGGTCTGTTTGCTTCACGCTTTACTTTGTGATGAATTTGTCCGTTTCACACTTTACTATGTAATGAATCTGTCCGTTTTACACTACACAGTAGCGAGTCTGTCTGCCTCAGACTGTACGGATGAGATTGTCTGCCGCACTATTTACAGTTGTCAGTCTGGCTGGCTATTTCACATTGTATAACGGTCAGTCCTCACATTGCACAGTGGTTATTCTGCCTGCTTCACTTAGTTACACGGTTCACACTGAACGGATTCAGCTGCTGTTAATTTTGACACTATGAAAACACCATATATTTCCTTTTCTCTTTTGTAGTTATTTCCATTATAAAACACTGCTCATATGCGCGGGGCCCATACACTCCTGTAGAGTGCATAATGTCATCCAGCTGTATGCTTGAGGGTGTCCGTAGTACCCATGCAGCTTGGCAGTTGGTACCTTTGTATTTTTCACTCTTTTTTAACATCCAATCGTGGCACTCAGAACAATGAGTCTCCTTGAGATTCTATGCGATGACAATACAAGGGTTAACCACTGGCCGCTGTGGTGCAGTGGTTAGCATTACAGTTTTCGGGTGTGAGATCGTGGGATCAATTCCCATCAAAACAGTTTATTTGTAGACTTTTTCTGTCCCGACTAGCTGGAGATTGCTTAGGGTTTAATGCGGAAGATTTGAAGCATACAGTCGATTTTCATGCACTGAATTGATGCGTCTAGAGTGTTGTTCAATTTTCCTGAGGAAGCATAGAGTACCAAACTGTCATGCAACTAAGACCAGAATAGGAACTCCATAACATCATCATCTTTATCTTCATCCTCATCGATCAGCATACAAAAAGCTAAACTTATGTGGCCCTGTATGCCCTACCCCCGTGACGACCCTAGTTTCTATTTCTTCTCTACATCTAATGCTCGTGGCAAATTCATGTCCGGGCTGCCATTACACCAGTGCAGCGTCTCTTCAGATGGGTTTCCTCATGACTGCTTGACATTGATTGCTTTCTAGGGATTGCCGGTCTTGGGGTTGCGAGCAACAAATCAGGGAGTTGCCAAGGGTAAACACTTTCTCCGTCTAAAGTTTCTCTTTCTTATGCATCTATTGCCTAACATTACCATTTGTCTCTTCTTACCCTTTTATTTAGTTAGTTAACCAGGAACTTTGAGTGAATTATGATTGTAAATAATAATAATAATAATAATAATACAGACATTTGATGGGAATTGACTCTCACCCCTCTTCATTCCCTTTCTGTCCCATCCCCCTAGCTGCCTTAATCTCCCTCCATGCTTACCCTTGTCACAGATGGTAAAAAAAACACATTTCATTTCGTACAGGACAGCTTACATTAACACCCACACGCACGCCCACCCTTCCAAGCCCTTAGGTTTTTCTTCCATAGTATGATCACTACACCCCTTGTACCCTACCCGCCCTCGTCTGAACACCCTAATCCCTTCATTCACTTCCCCTTCTGCCTCCCCCCTCACCTCACAACAGCCCAGGCCCACTAGCACTGCACCATGCTAGTCTTCTGTTCATTAAAGATCTTAGCTAGTGCAATATCCAACAGTGTGTGCAAGACAGGTAAACACTATTCAGTTAGCAGATATTTCATCACATGTATATGTTTCTTTACAGGTGCCTACTGAAGTCCACGACTTCCTCACTGGAAAGTAACAGAGGGAAAGAGACCAACAGGGAGACCAGAGCTTCGCTTCATGACACCTGTAGATATGATCTGAAAGCCTTCTCTGCCAGCACCAATACCCGGGAGACAGCTACCACAGTCAAAGACGCCTAGATGATAATCATGATGATGATGATGATGATGATGATGATGATGATGATGATGATGATATAATAATCCGGTCTGCTGCCATCCTACATACTCTCTCTCTCTCTCTCTCTCTCTCTCTCTCTCTCTCTCTCTCTCTCTCTCTCTCTCTCTCCAGCAGAGTCCGTGTCCTGATTTTGGCAGCAAAAGTAGAACTGTACTGACAGAGAGAGAGAGAGAGAGAGAGAGAGAGAGAGAGAGAGAGAGAGAGGCAGGCAGACAGACATACAGACAGAAGAAGAAGAAGGAGGAGAAGAAGGCGAAAAAACAAAAAGGACAACAAGAACAAGAACAAGAACAAGAACAACAACAACAACAACAACACACACACACACACACACACACACACACACACACACACACACACACACACACACACACACATCAACAGAAACAGCAACAACGACAGCAACAATGAGAACCAAGAAAAGAAGAAAAAGAGGTGGACGAGGAGGCGGAGGAGGAGGAGGAGAGAGAGAGAGAGAGAGAGAGAGGAGAGAGAGAGAGAGAGAGAGAGAGAAGAAGAAGAAGAGAGAGGGGAGGGGGAAGGGAGAGAGAGATGCAGTACAGGAGACAGAGCAGAAAGAAGAGTATAGAAGGGAAAAGGGAGTGAGAGGGGCAAAATATTAAAAAAAGGAAAGAGAGAGAGAGAGAGAGACAGACAGACAGACAGACAGAAGAAGAAGGCGGATGAGAGAGACAGAGAGAGACAGAGAGAGAGAGAGAGAGAGAGAGAGAGAGGGAGACAGACAGACAGACAGACAGAGACAGACGAACAGACAGACAGACAGACAGACAACAAGACACCGATTGAAGGTCAGCAATGGGCACGGCGTGCTGGGCGCTAAGTTCTAATCATCGTGTAGTTGGTTTTCTCCATGATGTTTTCTGACCTTGGGTTAAACTAAAAAATGTGACAGACGTTCCACAAACTTAAACGGTTTGGATCGTGCATCGTTCGTGCATTTCGTGCAATGCGTAATTTCTGACCCCCTTCTTCCCTCCCTCGCCTCCACGAGAGAGAGAGAGAGAGAGACAGACAGACAGACAGACAGACACATAGAGAGGGTAGTTAAAGTTGGTGTATGGAAAGGAGCTGGAAGGTTACCAAGCCTATTGCTAGAGAGAGTGGATATAAAAGGGAGTGGGGGGGGGGGGGGGTGCAGGTGTGATGATTTTAAAATGTTTCCATTGCAGTCTCTCATTTCCCCACTTCAGCTTCCCACGAATCGACTGACTGACTCAGTTCTTTGAAGATTCCAGCCTTCCTTTGACGTTCCATGGCTGTTAACATGTGTCACTCCACCCTCCTGGAAAGATGAATCAATCTGCAGATTGGTGCCAGAATCTCCCTGACGACTGAAAGAATATTGACATGTAACACCACCTTCCTAGAGAGATGATTCAATCCGCAGATTGGTGAGAGAATCTACCTCATGACTGACAGATTCCTGACAGTGTGAGAAATGGCGTCAGGAAGCTGTCAATCATTGGAGGGGCACCGCCTTTTCTCGGCCAGTTGCAAATGAGATTCTGTCTGCTCTTGACCCTCCCTCTTTTGATCCTGTCAGCCTCACAATTCTGTCAGTCAACATCAGCAGTTTTTTTTTCTTCCTTTTTTTAGTGGCTTGGGGATGGGTTGTGGTAGGCGATTAAGGTCTAACCTAGCCCTACCCTACCTACCCATGCAAATGGACACTGTCCGCAAACTGTAAGTCACATAAATGTGCGTTCTTGTTAATAGATGGAAAGTTTAGATACACACTCGCTGTGTATGTGTGTGTGTGTGTGTGTGTGTGTGTGTGTGTGTGTGTGTGTGTGTGTGTTTTGGAGGGTGCGTGCGTCTGTGAATGAGAGAGAGAGAGTCAACGAGTCAACGAGTTTATTGCTTTTAAGCAAGGAAGCCCATAAAGCGTTCCAATAATTCAAATAATGTACACGATTCAATGGTGACATTGACCTAGGCAGCACAAATTATTAAGTGAAACGTTATATATAGGCCCTATAATATATACATATATAAACAAACTTAGATAGAAAGGTAGATAGACTGACAGATAGCTAGAGAGAGAGAGAGAGAGAGAGGCGGTTGGTGCAAAAGTGTTCTGATTAGATTCAAATGCATTCACTGGTTATTCAAGTCTCAGAGACCGACGCTTTATTCTCAGTGGGACCAAAAAAATGGAAAAATGATGTTGGGTCCATTGGTATTCCGCCTCACCACCCCTACCCTTTCCTCTCAACGCCTCCTGACCTCCAAACAGTAGACAGTGGAGAAAATGGCAGCCAATGGTGATTTTCAACACATGACTGCGCTATGTTCTCGTCAGGTCAGCCATGAAAAGCCCTGACACAGCTAAACAATAGTGGCAAAGATTTAGCTTAAATGTTTTTTGTTTTGTTTTGTTTTGTTTTGTATTAAACTCCGAATTAACAAAATATTTTGTCTGCTGTTGTAAAACCAAAAAGTGAACAGAGCAGGAGGGACACGGTTATCAAGTAGTAACACTCAGGTAGTCAGTCTTCGAGAGATTTCCAAAGCATGTACCATGGAATAGATTTCATTTTACATGCTGCACCTTAATGTAGTAAGAAGAGACACACCCTTCCAAAATGAAACAGTTCGATAAACTAAGCTAC
>CM065720.1:46383261-46390761 GCA_033310375.1 Conus canariensis
CTACTAATGCTGCTGCTGCTGCTGCTGCTGCTGCTGTTGTTGCTATTGCCACTGCTACTACTATTGCTGCTGCTGCTGCTACTACTACTACTACTACTACTACTACTACTACTACTACTACTACTGCTGCTGCTGCTGCTGCTGCTGCTGCTACTATTGTTGACCCGTTCATTGATTCGTTTCCTATTCATCTAGGCCATGACAGCACCGGTGGGATTTATGTGAATGTTAAGCAGCCACTGCTTGATATTAGATAGAAAACAAGTACGGTAACTCTAGCTCCCATGATGCAATGAATTTATGCCCGTAACTTCAAACGGATGCTGCTTTCTACACCGAATCGCCTAGCAGAAATGACAGCACAGAACTCACATCAACAAACAAGGAGACATCAGCAATATTTGTTTGATGATGGTGTTGAGATGAAGAGAATGATGGGGATGAGGAGGAGGAGGAGGAGAAGGATAAGGAGGAGGAGCAGGAGGAGGAGGAAAGAGGAGGAGGAAGAGGAGGAGGAGAAGGAGGAGCTGAAAGATAATAATAATAATAATGGTAATAATAATGATAATTCTGATGATGATGATGATGATGATGATGATGATAATGATAGTAATAATAATAATATAATGACAATGATGATAATAATAATAAATGATAATGATATTAATTTGATTATCATTATTATTATTATCATTATTGTTATCGTTATTTTTGTTATTGTTGTTGTTGCTGTTATTGTTGTTGTTGTTGTAGTTGTTGTTGTTCTGATTATGATGATGATGATGGTGATGATGATGATGACTAAATCATTATCATCATTATTATCATTATTATATCATCATTGTTATCCTTATTAGTATTACTATTATTGTTGTTGTTGTTGTTTCTGTTGTTGTTATCATCATCATCATCATCATCATCATCATCATCATCATCATCATCATCATCATCGTCATCATCATCATCATCATCATCATTGTCATTGTTATCATCGTTATCGATAGTATTATTGGTATTGATATTATTATTATTATTATCATTATTATTATTATTATTATTATCATTATTATTATTATTATTATTATTGTTATCATCATCATCATTATTATCATTATTTTTATCATCATCAATAATTGACATTATCAATACCATCATCATCATCATTATCATTGTCATTATTACCATAATCATCACTTGTTTTGTTGCTGTTATTGTTTCTTTTCCTGTTATTTTAGCAATTTGATATCTCTGATTTCAGTTATCCTTGTAATTTAAAAAGAAAATGACGACGACGACGACAACGAACGACGACGACGACGATGATGATGATGATGATGATGATGATGATGATGATGATGATGGTGATGATGATGATACTTATTATTATCATTGTTATTTATTATTATCATCATTATTACTATTACTATTTTTATCATCATTATTATTATGATTATTATCATTATTATTTTTATTATTATTATGGTGATGATGATGTTGTGAATGATGATCTTTCCTCTGTCTTCTTTATCCCACTATGTATAAATCATTACCTATTATTTTAACCAGAATCACTTTAACCACCTTGATCTCCTTTCCGCTTCTTATCCTGTGTCTGTTTCTATGTTTGTTGTCAATGCTATGTTGGTCATTTATCTGCATTTGTCCTGTAAATGTTTCATCATCATCATCATCATCATCATCATCATCATCGTCATCATCATCATCTCATCATCATCTTCATCATCATCATCATCATCATCATCATCATCATCATCATCATCATCTCGTCGTCGTCTCATCATCATCATCTTCTTCTTCTTCTTCTTCTTCTTTTCTTCTTCTCTCTCTCTCTCTCTCTCTCTCTTCTCTCTCTCTCTCTCTCTCTCTCTCTCTCTCTCTCTCTCTCTCACATATCCTTTAGCAAGTCAGTAACTGAACATGCAGTAAGCTATCGTACGAGGTCACCAGACCAAGTCTCAGGGCTTTAAGAAGGTGATCATTTCCAAGGGAAAGAGAGCGGAGAGGATGGTACAGGGAGACTTTCCCCCCCCCCCAACCCCCACCCCCACCCCCATTCCCTCCTCCAACCTTTTATCTGGAGGCGGGGGAGGAGGGGCGGGGTGGAAGTAGCGAGGTGACTGGTCTTTGTGGTTCTGGAGCAGAGGAGACTTAAGAACTGTTTGGACCCTTTGTGAAGATGATTGATTAATGCTTTGTCTTATTCATTCCAAAAAGAAATCTGAGAAAGCTGCAGTTCTTCTGATCTCTTAAATCCAGCCCCTGATGTCGGCACGTTGTTTGTAGTTGCCACAGGCGGGCAAGATCTAAAGGCTTTCACTCTGCAAGAAAAAGGCTTGGGCAGAGGCCACTGGCTGTTTATTCGATTTGAATTATTGCACCTCCCCGTTTGAATAATGCATCGAAGTTTGAATGCGCAGATTGCTTGACGACTGTCTGCGCCGCTGTCTTTGTCGCTCTGATCAAACGTCTCTCTCTCTCTCTCTCTCTCTCTCTCTCTCTCTCTCTCTCTCTCTTCTCTCTCTCTTCTCTCTCTCTCTCTCCTCTCCTCTCACACACAACACACACACACACACACACACACACACACACACACACACACACACACACACACACACCACGCACGCACGCAAGCACGCACACACAGAGTCATAAGAATGGCTACGTACCCCACACACACACACACACACACACACACACACACACACACACACACACACACACACACACACACACACACACACCACACACACACACACACACACACACACACACACACGCACGCACGCAGCGCGCGCGCGCGCGCACACACATACACGCATGCATGCACACACGAACACATGCACAAATTCACTTATGCAACGCGTGCGCTCGCACGCAGCGCACACACACACACACACACACACACACACACACACACACACACACACACACACACACGACACACACGTCCGTTCACACACACACACACACACACACACACACACACACACACACACACACACACACACACACACACACACAAAAACGCGCGCGCGCACCACTCCCCACACACACACATGTACGAACGCATGCACACACGCACACAACACACACAAACACACACACGCACGGACATGCACACACAGCACGCGCACGCGACGCGCCCATCGCGCGCGCACACACACAACACACACACACACACACACACACCCCACACACACACACACACACACACTTTTCCCGGATGACAGCTGACTGTCATTCACACCTTCATTGAAAGCACAGCAGCACGTTAGTCTCAAGCCTGTTCGCAATAATATATACCAGACATGACAATAACTCCTTCAAACTAAACAGATAGCACAACAAATCAATTTTCTTTGACATAGCTACATGAAACTTAATAGCATTAACCCAATTATGCTGACATAACCTCCAGTGCATTTTTTTTTACTCACATCAAATTGCAACTGCATAAGGCGTTGTTGACGAAGTGTTCAAGACCTACGCCAGTTTATAAAACTTAGAAATAAATGAACAAACGCGTGAAGGGGCCCACAATATCCCAGTGCTTTCCACTTATGAAATCTAAATTTTAATTGTGTGTATCTGGTTGTGCCATCAGATCGAAAACAACAATCTGAAAAAAAACAGCTTGTGATCTGTAGCCAAAGAAGTATCACAAACAGAGCAAAACGTCAATGCTCTACACCATAACGATATCCTTGTGGAGCATCCCATGAGTAAAGGGAAAATAGGTTGTATTTTCATGTTTCCTCAGCCTTCCCATCAATAAATGGTCACCTTAATATGCTCATTAAATCAACATTTCTAGCAGAATCACGTGGCAGAAATTCGGGGACTTATCCGGCTGCTTGAGAGCTGACCAATTTTTCCCAACCTTTGGGTTTTGAGTAAAGCAATAGCGATCCTGAAAAACATTCTGATTACATTGCATCTGCAAACAGACACTGTTATGACTGAAGAACGGATGGATTTCCCAAAGACAGAGGTGCCGTTGAACAGGTTTTTGGATTGCGTACCCTTTCTGAAACGTATCCACAGTAATACAGGAATCCTGCTACCTGTTCATTAACTACAAGAAAGTGTTTCATAGAGTCTGGAAGGATGCGTAAATGGTCACAATGCAGAAAATTCAAGCTCTGGCAAAAGCTAATAAGCACTATGCATTAAACATATTCCTATGCGACAAGTGCGTGCTAATGCAACTATTTGACATCTGGACAAAGCTAACAAACTCTATCCATTAACTGTACTCTTTCGCGACTAGTGCAGAGCTAATGCAGAAATGTAACGTCTGGTCATAGCTACTAAACACTAGCTATAATGTATTGCCACGCGACCAGTGCAGTACTCCACACGGTGCTCTTGGGCAGTGGGCCTTCACTCCAGCTGGCGTTTGTCAGCTCTATCAGTTATCACCCACCTCCCTTCTTTTTACAACATATTCCTAGGACGCAGTCTGGCTGATATACTAAAAAAAAATCATGTCAGCTCCATCAGCAATGGGCAAAGAACTGCCAAGACCCTTGGCTTTGCAGATGACATCAATAACCTGGCAGGAACACGACAAGGTCTTGCCAAGCCTGTTCAAAAGACTGCTTGAAAATTCAACAATCTCTGGCATGGAGATCAGTGCCGACAAGGCCAAGCAGACTGCCAGTCACAACACCCCTAATCAGCAATGACAGAAACGTTCTTTGACAGAAGCAGGAAACTGTTCACCAGTTCACTTACCTCAGATCCATCACTAGTAAAGACAGACTGAAACCATTGCCGAGTGGACGGAGAAAACATCAGCAAATACCCAAGCCTTGACACAACCGAATGAACCGACAAATCGTTCAAACGGACTTAAAGGGAAAGACGAAGAATTGTCGTGTTGCGAGGCCTTTAGTGCTGGATGTCCGAAAAGGATATACCCTTGAAATATGGCTTTCTGAACGGACACTCGTCGACGAATCCCTGAATGAAAACCCAGCTGTAAGACATCCTTAATATCAGACATTGTAAATGGACTCTTATATTGGACTAAAATGTTGTAGATGACAATCACGGGAAAGGCCCTTAACGAAGGATGTCATTGTCCTATACCATACTAAATCAATGATTCTTTTTTTAAGGCAAGATTTTTCTGACAGCCAGAGACTGGTTTATTGGGAACTAGACACAGTGTGCTTGTTCAAAACAACTGTAACAATCACACACATCAAGCTGGCTCACTCATAAACATTGTGAACGGGGTACTGTATCCAATCGGATGCTGCTATCAATACGATTTATTGAGGTATCACAGGGAATGTGTTTGCACAAATAGCAGAATCTCTCTCTCTCTCTCTCTCTCTCTCTCTCTCTCTCTCTCTCTCTCTCTCTCTCTCTCTCTCTCTCTCTCTCTCTCTCTCTCTCATCACAACTGTTTATTGTCATCAACGTCATGTGTTATAATACGAGAAATTAAATAACGCCCTTTTCCCCTCGCATTGGAGTAATGTACATAGAAAAAGGTCCAGCCCTACGTCTTGTTGACGTATTAAAAGTGATAACTCTCACATTAGTCTTATATTTGCTTGCTTTACTTTTTTCCCCTGTGTGTGTGTGTGTGTGTGTGTGTGTGTGTGTGTGTGTGTGTGTGTGCGTGCGTGCGTGCGTGCGTGCGTGCGTGTGTGTGTGTGGTGCTGGTGTGTGTGTGCGTGTGTGTGTGTGTGTGTGTGTGTGTGTGTGTGTGTGTGTGTGTGTGGCATCCAAATGAAAAAGCAGTTGAGACTTTTATCAACAACAATAACAACGACGACAACAACAACAACAACTACTAACTACTACTACTACTACTACTACTACTACTACTACTACTATACTAACCAACTGTAGTACACAGGTCTGCTGTCGCTACTGCGCTACGCTATACCATACTGCCACTAGCGTTGCTGCTGTGATGTTACTATACACTACTCTACTACTCCTACTACTACTACACTACTACTACCACTACTGTTGCTGCTGCTGGATGTGCTATATACTTACTTGTCTTCTACTACTACTCTACTACTACGCTACTACTTTACTACTGCTGTTGCTGCTGCTGCTGCTGCTTACTCCCACTCTTACTACCACTACCGTCTGCTGCTGCTGCTGATGATACTGATGATGATGCTGTTCTTGTTCTTCATACATATACTGCTGCTACTACTACCGCTACTACTGTTACTACTGCTTCTGCTGCTGCTGCTGTTGCTACTGCTACTTTTGCTAATACTGCTGCTGATTCTGCTGCTACTACTACCACATACTACTACTATATACTAGCTGCTGCTACTGCTCTACTACTGATTATGATGTTTGCTGCTGCTGCTGCTGCTGATGTGCTGCTGCTGCTGCTGCTGCTGCTAATGATTATGATAATGACGATGCTTCTGCTCTGCAACTGGTTATGGTGATACTGATGGCGGATGATGACGATGGCAACATCGGCAATTGCAACTAAAGTATATTTTGGCGCATTGTAACAGTAAAACTCTGATGACTATGTGTCATATTGTCATGGTAAAACTACTATGACCTGATGTTTCACAAGTATTCTTCCCCCACCCAACCCCCACTTCATCCATTCTCTTCCGACACCCCTTCCAACAGCACGCCAGAGAGAGAGAGAGAGAGAGAGAGAGAGAGAGAGAGAGAGAGAGAGAGAGAGAGAGAGAGAGAGAGAGAGAGAGAGAGAGCATGAGACCAATGCTGTCACATGAAACAAGAAAAGTTCGTACAATGAAACCAACAGGAGACACATAATGACCATTGCAGAGGATTTGAAACAAAGTTCAACGTGATCGGATTCCTAAGGTTTCCCAAAGAAAATCTGTAAACACCTTCTTCTTCTTCTTCTTCTTCTTCTCTTCTTCTTCTATCTTTCTCCTTCAAGGACGATCGGATTCAGGATGGTCTCTTTGTTAGTTTGTTTGTTTATTTGTTTGTTCTTTTGTCTTGTTTGTCTATGTGAATGTTGTTGTTTTTTTTGTGAAACAATAAATAGAAGTGTTTGTAGGGCATTAACGCGGCTAACCACATTTCAGCAAGCCTTTGATGGGTCTCAATAACCCAACGTACTTCTTCTAATTGCCGGTGCAGGAGCCTGTTTGTATCCTAGTTGATATCGGTCCCAGGGTATAAACTGGCTAGTTCGTATCAACTCCAGCTTTAAATGATACCCCCATCCCTGGGAGTAGCGTTGGCCCGTCCGAACTGATTTTCATTCCCAGGTTCATTTATTTGTTTATGTATTTAGGTATGTATTTGTTTATTGCTTCTCTCATTATTCTTAGCGCCATGACCACACCTGCTATGTCTGAAATGAAGGTTATGATGGCATAGAAGTGGTTCTCGTAACCATTACTGAGACTCAGTCCTATAAATCGAAGCTCCCATCAACTGTTTTTGCGGTTTCACTTTCTTCTTAATTGGAAGCTGTTAGCGCATGTGCATTTTACT
>CM065720.1:46405761-46413261 GCA_033310375.1 Conus canariensis
CAAGAGACGTCCTTCTGCAAACAGGCTGCCTACAGTGGACGCTGCCTTTTTTTTGTTATTAATTCTGCGAACGTGATGTTGCTACACATTTTGTTCCCTTACTCCACACGAGGAAACATTATTTGAACAAACGTGGCCAGGAAAGGAAGTCATTGGCGGCCATCCACACGTGGGCTCCATGTTTACTCTGAAGCTTGCGTCTGTATATTGAAGTGTGCTTCGCGCTCTCTCTCTCTCTCTCTCTCTCTCTCTCTCTCTCTCTCTCTCTGCACACACACACACACACACACACACACACACACAACACACACACACACACATACACACAGATGAATATGTATATATAAATATACATGTATGCCATGAGAGAGAGAGAGAGAGAGAGAGAGAGAGAGAGAGAGAGAGAGAGAGAGAGAGAGAGAGAGAGAGAGCAGACGGGAGGCGATTCTGCAACGTCGAATATCATTACGACCATTTTGCATTCAGTGTCACCATCACCACAAAGGCATCGCTTCGACGGCAGGTCCATGACGTCTTGACAATGGTCCGTTCAAAAACTTGCTGTATTCATCCAGAGAGGAGGCGGACCAGCATCGAGGCGGCATGGAGAGAAAACATTTGCCTTCCTCAGTGTCGTGAGACTGAATACACATCAACATTTTCTTTATGCAAACTTCTCTCTCTCTGTCTGTCTGTCTCTCTGTCTCTGTCTCTCTCTGTTCTCTCTTCTCTGTCTCTGTCTCTGTCTCTGTCTCTCACTCTCACTCTCTCTCTCTCTCCGCGCGCGCGCGCGCAGTGTGTGTGTGTGTATGTGTGTGTGTGTGTGTGTGTGTGTGTGTGTGTGTGTGTGGTGTGTGTGCGCGCGCGCAAAGAGAGGGGTGGGATATTGAGAGAGGTAGGTAGAGGCGTGAGTTTATCGATGGTCACAAACGTTGTATATATGTTTTAACTTTATGTCTAATGCCTATATTCGTATCACATCGTGTGCATAGGTACAGAAGTATTTAAAATGTCATTGAATGTTCCTCCACAAGATTAATCTTTTAATGGAAAAAACACTATTCTACAGCTTTACTAGTCTTAAAAGCACCTGTTTAAGATTTAAATACAGTGTGCTCTTGTCAAACGTGGTTTTTAACAGCATAATCGGGGTTTTCGTAGGGTTTACACAAATCTGTCCTTTTTTTCCCCTACAACAAAGAAATACAGTAAAGTGTTAATACCCTGTTGCCCAGTGTTATATCTCAATGGTCAAATCCACATCTTGGTTTTATTTATAACAATGTTCACCAAGAATATCCTGCCATTGTAATTCAAACAACGCACACACACAACCACCACCACACTACACACCACACACACACACACACACACACACATCATATGCACTTTCTCTCTCTCTCTCTCACACACACACACGCACTGACAGATAGATAGATAGATAGACAGATAGATAGATAGATAGATAGATAGATAGAAGATAGAGATAGGTATTTGTTTTGTTGTTGCATCCGCCGAGTCGGCGAGCGACATTTCAGTCATCTTGGGGCTGAGGGGATGTGACGATTTGTGGATATGCAGGTGGCTGATCAAGCCCATGCGTGTATGGAATGTGCAGTGACAGCTTGGACAGGGAATGTAGGGGACGTTCTCTTGATCACTGACGCAGGCTTTCCTTGCCTTTCTCTTTTGTGGTGCTGTAGTTGTCCCCTGTTCTGCACACGAACTGGCGCCTGTGTGGATAAGGTAGCGCCATTTAGCTCGATCCATCATAGTTTGTTCCTCATGTGTCAGGGTTGAAGTTAAATGCTTTGATGGATGTTTTGACAGGGTATCTGAAGCGTTTCTTCTGACCTCCATGGGAGCGCCCCTGGAATAGTCTGTTGTGCAGCCAGTGGTCTGGCATGCAAGCTACATGCTTTGCCCATCGAAACTGAGAGAGCATCAGGACGGTGTGGATGCTAGGCAGGCCTGCTTGGTGAAGTACGTTTGTGTCTGGGACTTTGTGTCCTACCATTTGATGTTCAGCAAAACCTCTGAGAGATGTTATGTGGAAATGAATCCGCTTTATGGCATGCTGTCGGTTTACTGTCCTCGTTTCACGTGCTAGAGGAGTGTGGGGACAACTGCCCTGTTCATCTTCAGCTTGGTCTCTAGACTGGTGTGTGTGTGTGTGTGTGTGTGTGTGTGTGTGTGTGTGTGTGTGTGTGTGTGTGTGCGCGCGCGCGTGCGTGCGGCGTGCGTGCGTGCGTGCGTGTGTGCATGCGTGCGTGCGTGCATGCATGCGTGCATGGGTGCGGGCGTGTGTGTGTGTGTGAATGTGTGTGTGTGTGTGTGTGTGTGTGTGTGTGTGTGTGTGTGTGTGTGTGTGTGATGTTTTGACTATTTTTGTTTTTTTTGTTTCAGGTCTTTGTCTAAGCAACAACGGTTCATGGGAGGGAAGGGTGCTAGAAAAAAAGCCAGAGAGTCAGGTAGAGAGACTGCGAGAATCATAGAGGAAGAGCGCAACAGTGCTTATTCAAATCAAAGGAGAGGTGAACACACTCAACTGCTTTAGGAGGTGTAGTAGCCGACACTCCCATTACCACCGGCCACGGACCCCACAAGGATTTTATGGATGGTCAGTTTCACTGTGTCCACATTCAGATACTGCCGACCAGACCTCTCCTGGCTGGGAGTCTTGCTAACCGAAGGCAGACGAGTTGGATGGGAGACGTGAATCGATAAGCCGGCATCTGAGCTGTTAATTCAGGACAAAGAGAGGTCGTTAGTCGCGTTTCATAATAGTGAAACGCCAACGGGCATGCACTTTGTGTGTATGTGTGTGGGGGTAGGGGGGTTGGGGGGGGGAGTGGGTGGTGGAGGGTGCGTGCGTGCGTACGTGTGTGTGTGTGTGTGTGTGTGTGTGTGTGTGTGTGTGTGTGTGTGGTGCGTGCGTGCGTGCGTGCGTGTGTGTGTGCGTGTGTGTGGTATAAGTCAGATAGCTGGAGATGAGAAATGCTGGGTTTCTAAAGTAACAGAAAAATGATGCAAAATGAAGTAAAGATTTGTAGCTCTTATCTACACTTGACAGAGGCACTTGTTTAATAATCCTTGTGATAAAATTGAGATGCATCCTGTCAATGTGTTTATCGGTAGCAAACTGTTTTACGTTCAGTTTTGCTTATATGCAACCTGTATTGAAAACCAAAGCAGAAAATCGTTCTGTATAGTGTGATATTTGTACAAAGAAGGTGATAAGTGGGATAATATGAGAGTGACCCCATTTTAATCATTAAATATTCCGAGGACCTTCTTGTTATGCCACATGATTATTTCCTATGCCTCCTCCCCCCCCCCCCGCCTCTGGGCTGTCTATAGATGAAACATAATAGTGAAGTAATGTAACTGTACCCCACCAACATCTACTGACATTGTCTGATTTGCGTATCTGAGACTGCCAAGATTGTCAAGGTCAACACGTATGAGAATATAATGCCAACAATTCAGCAAATGCATGGCTCCAAGTCCGTCAATGAACAGGGTGACTGTAGATATTAGTCTAAAGGTAACTGGACAAGACTGCTAGGCAAATTTATACAAGATCGGGAGTGGCAACCGTCCTTTCTGTCTGTGCAGACATGAAGTTCTTTCACACATTCATTTTTTCTCTCCCTCGCAATAAGAGTAGACATGTTTTTTTTTCAATGTCGACAATATCATGGACATTGACGTCAACACCGTGCCTGATATCAGTGTTCTGAGAAAACAGCATGCAGAATGTATTGCCTTGCTCTCTCTCTCTCTCTCTCTCTCTCTCTCTCTCTCTCTCTCTCTCTCTCTCTCTCGCTGTGAAATAGATGTCAGGAATTTTTTTTTTACCCTGTCTATCACAGTCCATTTCATTACCGTTATCACTCCTAAGCAGGAAATGAATTCAAAACTGTCACGAGGGGTTAACAAACAGCAACAGGTTTTGTGTTAATTGGAAGGCTTCAGAATGTGTGGGTCTGCAGCACAAAAGCAAAACAACATAATAGAACAAAAAGAAACAAACGAAGTGTAAAACGAACTTTTTGCAGCATTATTCAGAAGCTGTTTGATGTGATGTAATATATATTGCCCAATAACTTAGTTTAAAAAAATACATACATTAATTGATCAATTCATAATTAAACAGATGAATAAATATATGTTTGACACATAGATAAATGTATGCATACATAAATACATGAATGAATACACAAATACACAAATAAATAAATACACAAATAAATACATCTATACAGACGTGAATAGATTGATACACAAATACATAGATAAAATAGATAAGTAAGTACACATTTAAGATTATGACAGCTGCATACAGTGCCGGCAGAGAGAACAGAATGGCACTTCACAAACGGGCTTGACGCAGATGCAAGTGTTCCATGTTTTCTTTGCATTTGATCGCATCTTTTTTTTCTGTATACCTGGATATTCAACTGCGTTGTGTTGTGCACAACCGCTCCAGCATGAATTCTGCAACGTGTATGGAAGAAACTGCCCTGTATCCAAGTTTCATGTTTTTGGTGTGTTTGTGCTACTGGTTTCACAGCACGACAAGAAGGTAAAGGTACCTGAAATATGAACGTTATTTTTTTTTCCTTTGGTTCTTTAACTTGAAACATTTTAAGTTCATCTGAGAAACCTGCACAAACGAAATGAGGAAGAGGATTGTGAGGAGTAGAGAAAGAAGCAGCCGCATGTCTCCACTTCCCTCTATGATTTTCTACAATTGTCCATTTTTTAAACTCCAACAGACAGCGAATTGTAATGCGAATGAACTACGTGCAAATTGGCGTTTTAAAGTGAGTTTAGCAATCCCCTTTCTTCTATATGTTAGTTAACTTAGCAGACTGAGAAGGTCATACATGGGAATGTTCCAGCTGTGGCTTTGCTACGGAATGGACGGTGACTGTGAGGAAGCAAAAGAAAAAAAAAGCCAGATGGTGGCGTGTGCCTGTACGTTAATGAAAGATGATGTGAGAGTGCAAATGTGTGCTTGACAAAGACCAATCTTGGTTTCCTGCAGACCCCAATACCTGGCACGTGCAAGGCGTGCACGCTTCAGGTTTTAAGCCAGTCATCCGCAGCAATCGCTGGATAATGACTGCTGCTGTTCATCATCTCCAACTTCTTTCTGCCGATGCTCCTTCTTTTATTGTGCATCATCGGAAACATTGTGAGATACGAAACAGTTCTTACTGCTTATAAACAACATGTGGCTTGTCCAAACTGCTGTGACAGGACAAAGGTTTATATTACGGAAATGTTCCTAATGCGTATGAATTATTTCTCCTCCCACTATCAGTGTGTCCAATCACAGTGTTGTCCAACCAGTGTCAGCCTACAGGGCTACCATCCAGACAGAAAGTGCTGTGCAAGTGAGGTAAGCTAAGAGTATCGATGAGCTGAGAGGACTGTTGACTGTAGCTATCAGGGCGTGCTCATTGAGTCATGTCAGGATGTTCACGAGGCGACAATTTCAAAGGTTGATCACATCCATTTTTGTGAAAATGTGATTATTCCCTCAAAATACATTAGAATCCTTTCGGAGGACAACTTGTTGACAACAAAGTCTGTCAAAAACTGTTTTAAAATTACAAGAAAGCAGTGTTTCAGACAAGAACGAAACTTAGCTGAGAAACATGTTAGAGACAGAGATATTTTAAAGAAAAAATAGTCAACAATTTCTGACAGGAAAAAAATGTAAGATGTATGGGATCAGCGTAAAAAACTCTTATTAGGGAATCAAAGAAGAACACGCACATTTGTCAGAAAAACCAATATGTTTATAGGTAAATCAGTCCGTTTCTCTTGTCAGTTTAGAATAGTTATTTTGGCGAGGAACTGAATGCAGTAACATCGCAGCTTCATAAAAAGACTTTAAAATCGATTGGGAGGAATGTGAAGTTTTATAGGTAAACCAATCCGTTTCTCTTCTCAGTTTAAAATAGTTATTTTGGCGAGGAACTAAATGCAATAACATTACAGCTTCATGAAAAAGACTTTGAAACCGATTGGGAGGAATGTAAAGTCTATATCTTTTAAACTGAACGTCGGAAAATCCTGACATTCTTTGTGAGCCATTGCTGTTGATATACGTCTCTGAACTGTATGACGTGTTTCGTAGAATCTTCAATGGGTCTGCTCTCTTCCAAGTGTCTGAACAAGAACAACAAGAAAGAAAAAGGAAAAAAAAAAAGAAAAGAAAAAAAAAAACCTTCACCCATCTGTTTCATCTTGACAAAGAAGTCCAATAGCTAAACGATTACTACCGCGTAAATCTGAATCGTATCGCTGCGAAACGCTTTAAATGCTTGTTTTCCTTTCACTTATAAACTTTCACCATCCAGAACTTTAGACGCAGTCTAGTTTGCTTAAAAACCGTGTAGGGATATTGAAGACGCTGTCTCAACCCTTCTTCACAATGCTTTGCTCCTTTTAAACAATCAAGGCTCTCTTCTTCATATTCTTCTTCCCATATATTGATTTCTCCTCTGCTTTCACCAAGAAACAATCTCATCTCTTCGCTAAGAATCTGCTTGTTTTAGATTTTTATCTCATGTTTACTCTGTGGGTTGTAAATTTTCTGCCTACAAAAACTGAGTTTGTACGTTCCCATTCTGCGATCTCCCTGCACTTCGTCCACATTCCAACACCAGCACGCAGACTGCGAACTGCGTGCTGTGTTGGCGATGAAAAGCCTGGATATTTGGTATCTTATTTGGTTCAATAGTCTGGCATGCGGCGGGGCTGTGTGTGTGTGTGTTGTGTGTGTGTCGTTTTGTGTTGTGTGTGTGTGTGTGTGTGTGTGTAACAAATTATCAGAGTGCAATAGATAACGCGCCAATGACTTTGTCTTCAGTTTTGATATCTCGCCCCACAAAGCATTAGATTTTTTTTTCTTTAAACCCCTATGTATGTTAAAAATTGCTTATCTTTGCTTCCAGCCACCTCTACGTACAGGAACTAATTCTCTTCAGGCAGACTTCCCTTGCTGCCTTCAGCATGCATGACCAATGATTGTGACAGCTCTGAACACACACACACACACTCTGTCATCTCTGCCTCTGAACATGTTGGAAATCACAGGAGACCTTCTTTGCAAGTAGGCGGTCTACCGTGGAAACTGCTTCCTCCCCCCCCCCCCCCCACACACACACACACTCACAGTGCAATCATGATGTTGTTACAAAATATCGCCTTGCAGTCAACACGAGGACACATTCTTTTGAACAAATTTTCTCAGCAAAAGACCCAGCTGGCGTCCACACGTTGGATTTAGCTCAATCAAAAATTAGTGTTTGTTTGTTGAAGTGTGCATTTCGTCAAACTGCTATCTCTCCCTCTCCCTCTCTCTCTCTCTCTCTCTCTCGTAAAGCCTTTGCTAAAACGGTCACAAGACATGTTTTTCATGAACCACACAAAAACCTCTTGTTCACACACACACACACACACACACACACACACACACAT
>CM065720.1:46420761-46423261 GCA_033310375.1 Conus canariensis
ACTGCTCAACAAACAGCAAACAACGAGAAAGAAAAATAATAACGGCACTATAATGAAGATGCTTGATTTCATATAATATACACTGCTCAACAAACAGCAAACAACGAGAAAGAAAAATAATAACGGCACTATAATGAAGATGCTTGATTTCATATAATATACACTGCTCAACAAACAGCAAACAACGAGAAAGAAAAATAATAACGGCACTATAATGAAGATGCTTGATTTCATATAATATACATTGCTCAACAAACAGCAAACAACGAGAAAGAAAAATAATAACGGCACTATAATGAAGATGCTTGATTTCATATAATATACACTGCTCAACAAACAGCAAACAACGAGAAAGAAAAATAATAACGGCACTATAATGAAGATGCTTGATTTCATATAATATACACTGCTCAACAAACAGCAAACAACGAGAAAGAAAAATAATAACGGCACTATAATGAAGATGCTTGATTTCATATAATATACACTGCTCAACAAACAGCAAACAATACTGAAGAAATAAATAAATAAATAGACAAACAAACAAATAAAAAATGAATGAAATAATAAATAAATGAATAAATAAATAAAGAAAGAAATGACAACATGCATAGAGTGGTAGGGGAGAGAGAACAGAGAGGCGCTTCACGAATAGGCGACACACAAGTGCATGCGTTCTGTGTTTCTTTGCTGGTTTTTCCCCTAAGTATCTTTGGGTATGATTGACGGTGTTGTGTGATGCATAAGCGCTCCAGCATACATTCCGTAATGATGATAAAACTGCTTGTTGTAACGATTTTGGTATAAAGATCCTGTTTTTGACGTGTGTGTGTGTGTGTGCGTGCGTGCGTGCGTGCGTGCGTGCGTGCGTGCGTGCGTGCGTGCGTGCGCGCGTGTGTGTGTGTGTGTGCCATGATTTATTGGACGGCAAGCAGGTACAGGTATTCAAAATATTGCACCACACAACACACACACACACACCCCACACACACACACACACACACACCACACACACACACACACACACACACACACACACACACACACACACACCTCAATGGTATGCCATCCTGTATTCTTCATGGCACAGTTGTGTTGTTTTGTAGTGCAAAATCCCGGTGTGGTCTCTACCATCAGCATCAAGCGACAGAGTTTGCCATTGAAAGTGTTACTGCTAACATCAGTAGATATGAGGCAGTGATGCGAACAATTCAGCAACCGCGTGGCTTCAAGTCTGTCAAAGAAGGGGGCAATTCTAGACATTAGAGGGAGGTAACTGGACACGTTCTTGAGGAAACAAAAGATTCAAATTGCGAATGTCTCTTCGGTCCGTACAGATACTCACAGAAATGCCTGTCGCTCTCAGTTCGTGTAGACATCATCTTCCATTTCTTTTTGTTTACATAGTATCCTATTTCATTTCATTTCTCTTTGTTTTTTAATGTCGTCGGGAAAGATAGCCATTGACGTCCACACCATGGTTTCATGTTTAACCTGAAATTGGTGTTCTGCGAAAACAACATGCATAATTCATTGAATTGCGCTCTCTCTCTCTCTCTCTCTCTCCTCTCTCTCTCTCTCTCTCTCTCTCTCTCTCATTTCAGATAGATATTAGCTGTGTTTATACCCATACTCTAACATTCTCTTTCACGTTTCAGTTATCACCCCCTCTTGGAAGAGAAACAGATGGGAAATGAATTTAAAATTGTCACGCGTAATTAAGAACGTTAATTAACTGGAAGGCTTCAGACGATACGAGTCTCCAAAATAACAAACATGTCCACCCACACACACACACACGAAAAGGAATGATCGTAATGGAACGAATTTGATGGTTTTCACAAATGGACATTGACATATAACTGAGAGAGAGAGAGAGAGAGAGAGAGAGAGAGAGAGAGAGGAGAGAGAGAGAGAGAGAGAGAGAGAGAGAGAGAGAGAGCATGTAAAGGCTGGTGGTAGAAGCAGAACAGATAATCATAAAGTCTGCAGTTTCGGAAAATGTCCATTCTGAAATTTTGTTAGGGAACTATTTTGCTTTTGTTACCCAAGAGAAGCAAAGGTAATGCATTCCAAGGCCCAGACAGCACATCCTGTAGATAGTTTTCTCCCCTAAACATACCCCGTTCTCCTCAAACACCAAACGATAATGCATGTTGTTTGTTTTTATTGACGATGCGCTTTGTGTTGCTGGTTTTGTGCTTTTAGTGTTTATGTTTCCATTCTGCGACAATTTCATGGGGCGCCCGCCGTGCGGTGTGTGTGTGTGTGTGTGTGTGTGTGTGTGTGTGTGTGGGGTGTGTGTGTGTGTGCGTGGTGTGTGTTGTGTGTGTGCTTGCTTTGTTGTGCGTGCGTGCGTGCGTGCGTGTGTGTGTGTGTTCTACATTTGATATTCTTTCTGCCCCACCCCAGCCCTCAATCCACCTTCACAGCCTATAATATTTGCACATCTTTTGCCTTACACTGCCCTTCATCTTGATATCATTTTTTTATGTCAGTA
>CM065720.1:46443261-46448261 GCA_033310375.1 Conus canariensis
AGACAGAAGGCAAAGACACGCGATATTAAGCCCTTTATCATTGACTTCACAACTGCTGTCCTACATTTGCTTTATTGTAGTGGAGCGGAATAGACTGCATATTTAAGCCGTGAGGTATCGCTTACTTTTGAAGACAAGAACAGGACTTCTTTTTCTATAAGTCAACATTTGTCATGTGGCTGGTTTCCTGTTTCTCTTTTTTTAACCTCTTCATGTACTTTGTGAAACTAGTTTTCGGTGCTGGTTTTCTGTAGGTTTTTGTTGCACTTTCATTGAAGTTGCACGTTTCTACGTGGGTGACTTTCTTTTGAATTGTTGTCAGGCAGTCTGTGACAGGTTTTAACACTCCTGTGTGGGTGACATTTTCCCCTGTATTGAGTGTGCGCGTATGTTTTTGATCTTCTACAACGCGCATGTTGTGTATCATCTGCATGAAGTCATACGTCGCTTCAGTGGATTGAGTTTATATTCCCTCGAATGTTATGAGTCCATCGCGGCATTTTAAACATTTTCCAACAATGTCATTCTATCAGCATTGATCTTAATGTGTTCTTCCAGTGTATATACATATTCCGGCTTTAGAAAGTGGTTGCCTCAGTTGAATTGTTACCACGCCTTGTTGCATGATATGGAGAGCATAGTTTGGCGGTATTTCTTTCTTAACAGTTAACTGTTTTGAGTGCATTTGATCATAACACCTACCTGAGTCTACAAAATACCTGAGATTTTTACATAGGACAACCGCTTTTCACGTTTGTCACATCTGTTTTTGTTTTTACTTGATCTGCATTGAGTACTATTCGGGTGTTGGGGTTTTTTTTTGTTTGTTTTTTGTTGTTTTTTTTTGGCACCACATTGTTTGTGAAGCCATTTTTTTTCTTTTAGAGTTGACATTTATTGCATAACGAACACAGTGTGCGCTGCGTATGTCATGACGCTGTGCAGTTTTCACAGCACAAGAAGCTGGGGTGTACAGTTTTATTGAGTTTGTTTTTTTTTCCGTTCAAGTATGCAGAAAGATAATGTGTTACATTGACAGACCAAAGGTGTAGCCATTCAGTTGCAGCTGCATCGCTCTCTACCCATGTGTTACATTGACACACCAAAGGTGTAGCCATTCAGTTGCAGCTGCATCGCTCTCTACCCATGTGTTACATTGACAGACCAAAGGTGTAGCCATTCAGTTGCAGCTGCATCGCTCTCTTGATTCCTCGTATTTCCAACGAGTATTTCAAAACAATGTGGTGAGCTTTATGGTGAGCTTTAATCGGTGATAGCGTAGTAGAATATTATTTATTGCTTTCATTTATCTCAATATCACTGGCTAGAGCAATTCGTGAAACAATTTCGAAACTGATTTGTCAGGTTATGGGAAAGGTGTTTTTTTTTTTCGGTGTGAAATACTTAGTGTATGCCAACAGATCTGAAATCTGCCTTTCCACGCATTTCAATCGAACGGGTTATTGTGAACAAAAACAAGTAACATGTAAAATATATTAAAACAGAACACCCAGCTATTTCACATGGTTTGCTATCCTTTTAGTAGATTCGTCACGATAAATTTGTATTGCCTTTATAAGTAATCACAGCCAAGCCTTTGCTGAATTTTAAGAAATGTTACATACTGTGTTTGCTGGCATATAACACTTGTACATATTTGTTGAAGACCTTACGTGCTCATAAATCAACCGATCTACGACAGCTCTCTAGTTTCTATCTACATCTCTTTGAACAAACAGTTGCCCTTCTCATATATTTCACTTGCAATATTCAATGAACCTAGCCAGTGTTTCAGCGGCTGAATATTTATCTGGAAAACAACAACAACAACAACAACAACAACAACAACAACAACAACAAAAACAACTTTAGCCTGAGATTACCTCAGCGTAAAATCACAGCTCATCCAACGCTCCGCTTCTTTTTTCGTTTGTTTTTGACAAAGAACATTGTTACATTTCGCAAGACCGAAAGATGACTAATATGGCCTCTAACAAAGTTGTTCATCAGTATTAGCCGTGCACTGATGAGCTGTGAACAATCTGTGGTATCTGTTCAACGCTGTTCCCAGACAGGCCACGCCAGTACAATTTGGGCATTAAACCATTTTTTTTTTTCGCTCTTGGACGCCTAGAGGTCTCGTGCCAGCGAAGCACCTGCGCTGTGGTTGATGGTGCCAGCGGAGACAGTGCCTGACAGACAGCACCCTCTCTCCTCCTCCTCCTCCTCCTCCTCTTCCACTGGCTGTGCACGTGCCATACCTGTGTGGTAAGTTGGCTGTGCTTTGTTTGTGTGGTCCTGTGTGTAACACTGTGTGGCGCTGTCTTCCACTCTGACTCAGTTCGCACATATCCCCACCCCCCCTTCCTCCTTTCTCACCCACGGTCACTTATTCTCCATGACCCCCCCCCCCTCTCTGTCTCTGTCTCTGTCTCTCTCTGTCTCTCTCTGTCTCTCTCTGTCTGTCTGTCTGTCTGTCTGTCTCTCTCTCTCTCTCTCTCTCTCTCTCTCTCTCTCTCTCTCTCTCTCTCTCCGTGTCTGTCTGTAATTGTCTCCCTCTGTCTCTCTCTGTATCTGTGTCTGTCTCTGTTTGTCTGTCTCTGTCTCTCTCTGTCTCTCTCTGTCTCTGTCTGTCTGTCCTGTCTGTCTGTCTGTCTGTCTGTCTTCTTCTCTCTCTCTCTCTCTCTCTTCTCTCTCTCTCTCTCTCTCTCTCTCTCTCTCTCTCTCTCTCTCTCTCTCTTAACAGATGTGTCCGAAAGAAACCATATTCGATTCCCACTAATGCTCGACAAAGTATGGTTAGCACCAGCAGTTCGCAACATAATCTTTCCATCTAAAAAAGAAGCAAGTAAACCAGATAAGAAGCCAGATTTCTTCAGTGACTTGCACTTGAACACTTTTCGCAAACGATGAGATTTTCCCCATTTATTTAAAACTTAACCACACACTGATAGTTTAGCTGTGCCTGAGGATGAACGTTAACATTGCCGTAAATGGCAGCAGTAAATATGCATACTGGTTCCCTGTCTCTGTGTCTGCCTGCCTGATTTATTCTTGGTTTTTGTTTTCTTCTAACTGCCTGTCTGACTGTGTTTATCTCTCTGTCTTTCAATATGTTTGTCCATGTTTGTCTGTCTGTCCGCCTGCCCGTCTGTCTCTGTCTATCTGCCTGTCTGTCTGTCTCTGTGTCTGTCTCTCCGTTTCTGTCTCACTCTCTCTGTCTCTCTGTCTGACCGTCTCTCTCTCTCTCTCTCTCTCTCTCTCTCTCTCTCTCTTTTCTCCCCCTCTCTCTCCCATTCCCTCTCTCTCCCTCCTCTCTCTCTCTCCCTCTCTCCCCACTCTCTCTCTCCCCACCCCCCTCTCTTTCTCCCTTTCCCTCGCTCCCTCCCTCCCCCTCTCTCTCCCTCCCCCCTTTCTCTCCCTTCCTCTCCCTCCCCCCCTCTCTCTCTCTCTCTCTCCCGGAGGAAGCCGAAGAAAAAAAAAAGGGGGGTGGGGGGGGGGGGGGGGGGAGAAGAAAGTTAGGCGGTTCTAACTCGGGCAGACTTGAATGCGATTAGTTTCCTAGATTGGCGTGGCCCCTGTGACTGACTGACTAATTGAGTGACTGATTGACTGAAACAGCTTTTACGCCTGAATGGGTCATTCGTCGCCAGAGTGAAAAAAAAACCCCAACTTCCACGATAGGTCCAGACGAGACGCGGCAGAAAAGGAACCTCTCTCTCTCTCTCTCTCTCTCTCTCTCTCTCTCTCCTCTCTCTCTCTCTCTCTCTCTCTCTCTCTCTCTCCGTATCGTCTCAGTCGCAGCACTCCCTCGACGGCGATTCCGGTTCCTTCATACATTTCCGCTCTGAGTGACCTTTCTGTGGCGGCCTTAAAACCACAGGCAGCGATCCGTCGGCTTCAGGCAACACGCTGAAGGACACGCTGCCCCCACTGCGGAGGTGTCTTGGTGGTGTTCAGTGATACCATTTTTTTTTTACCTAGTGTTTGAGCATAAAACTACATGATTACACAAAGCGATCAACAACAAATATGTATACAGAAGGAAGTACTTGCAAAGCTATTCACACATTATTACATTATCCTTCAACAACTCCATATTCCAACATGTTTGCTGGCAGGTTTTCCCACCCACTGACCATTTCTCTCTTCTCTCCCACCCCCTCCCCCCCTCCTCCGAACTCCCCACCCCATATACCTCCCCCCCCCCCTGCTCCTGCTTCCCTTTTACATACTCAGAACACACAGCACATGCATGCACCTCGCACACGAAAACCTGGCACAACTCTGACGTACCTCCTTTCCCAGTCCGACTAACCTTCCCTTATAACCCAAAACAAACACTTTAACGATGTTGTTTCTCAACGCGATTTCCAGCGTCACAAGTACAAAACAACCACCAGATTGGAACCACAGCCACATTGGTAAGTTATCGATGCAATTCAGCAGTTTCTTCCTCCAGAAGACACTCTTTCATATGCTGTGTTCAGTTTGTATCATGGGTTCCTGCCATTATTTACACGTGCCATAGCTTCAAAATGGAAGCGTTCGGCATGGTGGCTTGATTTAGGGGGAAAAAAACGCTGCGGTCTGTGCTCCTCCTGATAGCCATGGGGATGGTTTTTTCTAGTCCAGTTTGGAACAGCAGCGCGGAAGAGAGCCGAGGCTCTGTGGAACTCTCATCTTCAGCTGCCAAACGTCCGTGCATGAGATGCATTTTGCTGCTTTGACAGTTTCTGCTTAGGTTCGCTATGCCTTGCGTAGTGACAGCGCCTTATCTGGGGTCCAAGGGCGGGCACCACTAAAGTTACGAACACATTTACGTACAAAAATCCCTCTACTGCTACGAACCTTTCTTTCCGCTACGAGCAGGTTCGTCTGTCCAAAAATGCGTCATTGTCCTGATTCCAGGTCTTCTTGCTCTTATGTCTGAAGTTCTGAGCGTTGGATGCTTCATTACTCGAAGAAGTTACAGGCCCTCTCATTTCGCTTTCTTCTTC
>CM065720.1:46450761-46458261 GCA_033310375.1 Conus canariensis
AACCGGAACCTTGAAAGTAACCCGCGGAAGTTAACATGTTTAATTACACAGAGGTAGGGACCTCGAACAAGAGACTGGTTATATGACCGATAAACATCGTACAACTCATGCGATTCAATAGCTGAATGCCAGTCTTGGATGTAACAATCACTTAAACGTTTCTTAAATTCTGCAATAAAATCTTTCACATTACCAACACTTTGCATTTCCCGAACAATATCAAACCCGAATCTATAAAGAACATAGCAAACATTAGTCGTCCAGGTAATATAATTTTGATTCTGCAGATGTAGCAACATATCATACGCTTTCTTCGGGAGTCTGTTATTATACAAGCAACACGAAGCCAAAATCTGATACATTTTGCATAAGTATGAACATAAAGAGGGTATCTTCCAGATTCGCCGTACACTAAGTGCCTAGGAGCTTTTGGACTTACACCAAGAAATCTTTTAATAGCAGCTAAGTGCACCCTTTCAGTTTGTTCCTGGTTAGATGACAGTCCCCAGATCTCTGCTCCATAAGTTAAGATAGCTTGTATTTGGCAATCGAATAGCTTAAAGAAAATACCAGGAGAATGTTCACCTATTGACCATAGGGTTCTGTTGATAGCGATTAATCATTTCTTTGCTCTGTTTGCTAAGTCACACATAGTTGGTTGGAAGGATAATCTTAATATTATACTGAGACACTTACACATGTTAACAGTGGAAAGTTGAGCATCACCAAAAGTCCAATTTTCATTCGAAGCAAGGTAACCCCCATTCCTGAATACAATATTTGACTTTTCCAGATACACAAGTAAATATAAACGTTTTGAAGTATACAAGACATTCAGTTGGGTTTGCAAACCAATACCAGTATCAGAAAATAATGCACCATCATCAGCAAATAACAGAATTAAAAGTTCAATGAGGTCTGGAGAAAGCTGAATACCATATCTACCAAAAGTGTTTATATCTTTAGTTAGTTCATTGATGAACAGTGCAAAAAAGCTCAGGTGAACACACCTCACCTTGTTTTAGGCCGCGTGGGCATAGACAAGTATCAGTAAGGTCACCACTAGTTCGAACACAAGTCTTCACAACATTATACACACTTTGCTATGCTTTCAAGAATTTTCCTTTTAGACCATTAACAGAGAGAACCTAACCACAATTTATCCCTACTTACTAGGTCAAAAGCCTTCCTAAAGTCTATAAATGCAGCATAGAGCTTCCTGTGTCTTAACAGCTGCTTCTGAATCATTGCCAGTAAAGTGAAAATGTGATCTGTTGTACATCGGTTGTCACGAAAACCAGCTTGCTCCTCCCCAAGAATATTGTTTATTTCAATCCATTTGGTTAACCTTCTATTGAGAACAAAGCAACATATTTTACCACAAATGTTCAACAAAGAGATTCTACGGTAGTTATCTGGACAATTCCTATCACCCTTCTTAAGTAGTGGGTGCAAGATAGAGACTGACCAATCTTCCGGAAACAAACCCTCATCAAAAATTGTATTGAAAAATTTAACAAGGAAAGGCATAATGACTTGTCTACTGTACTTACAAAACTCTCCAATAAGCTTATCTGGGCCAACTGCCTTATGACACTTTATTGCTCGAGTTGCAGCTTCAATTTCGGTTACAGAAATACGTTTATTCGAAAGGTCGCAGTCAGTATGCACGGGTTCCCTATCATAATACTGGTCAAAATCTGAACTGGTGTTTAGGTCAACAGGTAAGTCATTAAAACACCTTTAAAGTGATTATACCACTGATCACTAAAAATCGACCCCTGACCTTGAGTTCTTGGCCTAACTGAACGAACAATTTCCCAGAATTTCTTTGGGTCATTTATATTACTTTGTAACGATGCAATGGTATTTTCATTATGTAGCTTCCTTTTCTGTCTTAACAATTCCTTATACTCTCTCCTTTTCTGGCCATAGGCAAGTATATCATTATCGTTATTAGTTCTATGAACCTGGTTTATCTGCGTTCGTAATACTTTTCTGCTTTGTTTACCTTCTAGGTCGAACCAAACTTTTCTCATACCTATGCCAAATCTAATAGTTTTCATCATGCATTCACCAGCATACACAAAACATTCATTAAACTTGGATTAATGTTAACATCAACAAGGTCAGCAGCTTCAGTAATTATTGATGAGACATGGTCAAAGTTCATACGTTCATAAAAAGCAGCTGAGCTTTCTTCACTCCATTTGTACTTACTGACAGAAACAACTTGGTGAGCATCATTCTCAATAACAGGTAAACAGTCAGCACTATCAGACGGCGAGAAAAACAAAACAACAATAGCATGCTTAGTTTCTATTAACGGTCTTACATTAAGGCACTGACAATGAGGAAGCAAGGAACTTCAGGCATTCATATAATGAGTTACGCTAGGACCACTGTCAGATACATAAGTAAAGTCACTTGAACATTCCAATGCTTTCAGACCATTAAGAATACACAGATGAAATTCCTGACATACATTTAACAAATATTGACGAAAAGGGTTTACCATAGAATCCTTGGAGATTCTCGAAAAGGGTTCCTCACTTACGGACGCATCCATATCATATGACATATAATTCTCTGCAAATACTTCTTTTACGTCATCAATGGGGTCACAATTACTCAGGTTAAGTAGGCCAGTTCTTGATTTTAAATCACCACAAATTACCATTGGTAACCACCCAGTTTCTCTAGAAACTTCCAACAAGCATTCTTCTAACAAGGATATGCCGTTATCAATATCTGTTTCTTCATAGTATCAGAGAGAGAAAGAGAAAGAGAAAGAGAGAGAGAAAGAGAGACGAAGAGAGAGAGAGAGAGAGAGAGAGAGAGAGAGAGAGAGAGAGAGAGAGAGAGAGAGAAGAGAGGAAGAGGAATGGGGTTGGGTGGGTGGTGCGGATGGTAGACAATCTGACGTTAGTATGGTGCACGGAAAGGGAGGCTACAGGAGAGGGAATCGGAGAGGGTGTGAAAATGTCGAAATGGATAGAGCGTGGGGGGTGGTAGAGGTGGTAGTGGACTGTCGGGCGCGCGGGGGTGGGGGTAGGGGGAGCATATTAGTTCCAGACATGTGCAAACTCTTTAAAACACTCACTTGTTGGTGAAAGAGACACTTATACCGAGAAAACACGTTTTATTTTTTCGTTGTGTATGTTTATTGATTGTCTTTTGTTTGTTGGTTGGTTTTGTTTCGTTTTGTTTGCTTTGTTTGTTGGGTTTTTTTTTTTTTTTTTTTTTTTTTTTGCTTTGCTTTTGTTTTGTTTTGTTTTGTATTTCTCTGGGATGTGATTAGTTGTGTTCTCTGAACAGCAGGTTTTTTGCCTTTTCTTCAGAATGTTTTTTTTTTCTTTTCAACTTAGTCTGTTCCCCGTAAAGTTTGGCCCTTCACTTTCTCTTGCAGTTTCCCTTTGGGCATTGCCCGCATGTCTGGACTGATGGATTGCTCTCCTTTTCCCTGACCAATAGTCTTTGCACAAGTGCTTGTGGTTGCGGTGGGGGTGATGGATAGTGACGGAGCTGTGTTTCATCGCCGTTGCTGTTTCTGTTGTGGTAACAGTGCTGTGCTCTACGTCTTCCTGATAAAACAGTTGCAGTTCTGAATCTCTGGCATACTGTTCATCCATCCGTCACTAACACTGTCTGTGTCCAGCAACCGTTCAATCGCATGCCTCTCTGCCTGTCTGTTTATCCATTCATGTCCGTCTGCCTGCCTGTTTGTCTGTCTGTTTGTCCATCTGTCTTGTTAGCACACACACACACACACACACACACACACACACACACACACACACACACACACACACGGGCGTGCCCGCACGCGCCCGCGCCCTCGCGCGCGCGCGCGCGCGCCACACACACACACACACACACACACACACACACACGCACACGCACACGCACACACACACACATACACACAGACACAGACACACAGAGACACACAGACACACAGAAACACAACACAACACACACACACACACACACACACACACACACACACACACACACACACACACACACACACACACGTTCGGACACACGTTCGGACACACATATCTATCCCTACCACCCCATCTCACCCCCACCCCACACACAACAGACACAAACGCAAACAGAGAAGCCAGTACATCGCACACATTGCCCGCAGTCCTGCTACCGATAGATTGCTCTTCCTTTCCCAGACCAGATGTCTTCGCACAAGAGTTTTCTTTGGTTACTTATAGTGTGGTCGCGGGTGGTGATGGAATCTTGTTTGGTCGCCTTTGTTGTTACTGTTTGTTGCAAATGTTGTTGTTGTACGTCTTCCTGTAAAAACAGGTGTCATACTGATACTTAAGTATATTATTCATCCATCCATTACCCGTACTGTCTGCTTCTTCTAACCATTCAACCCCATGTCTATCTGTCTGTCTGACTGTCTATTCAGTACGCGGGGTTTGCCTGCATATCACCTTTTTCGCTGGCTCACACACACACACACACACACACACACACACACACACACACACACACACACACACACGCACGCACGCACGCACGCCCGCACGCGCGCACGCACGCGCGCGCGCGCACACACACACACACACACACACACACATACTATCTCTCTCTCTCTCTCTCTCTCTCTCTCTCTCTCTCTCTCTCCATTCTTGTTTGACTATTTAGTCTGGCTGTCCATTCGTTTCTTTGCGTCGGTTATTGCCACTTTCCTTTCCTATACAAAAACCCGTGTACACATAAAAATCACAGGCCCTGACAACAGAAGCGCAAAAGTACAATCCACGCCATAGAGATGAGCAGCGTCACAAGTCCACCGGTTGTCTCCTGCACTGTGTAGTCACACACGACCTTCAGGCAGTGCATGAGTCACCATAAAGACCAATTTACCAGAGTCAGACAAAAAATGGAAAAACAAAAAACTGACTGACAAGATCAAGCGATTCTCCTAGGCTGTTCTCCAAGGACCACTTCAGGGACAGAGGAGGCCAGAACAGACAGACACAGAGATGGACAGACACCGTAGCTGAGTGGACACGGGGAGGGCTTGGCCACAAACCAGGCTCTTTTCCAAACCCGTCAGAGTCAAGAGATAACCCTGTACTGCGTCCCTTATTGCCGTGTTCCCACGACCATGGTGGCGTTTGGGACTAATGGCTTTGATACCAAACAAACCGATCTCATCCAAATCTCACTCGATGAACACAAAACAAATCCCTGTGTGGACAATTCTAAACAGCAGGGAGCAACTATCGGAGAAGGCAGAGACAGCACCCAAACCTTGGTAAGGTCAACACAAACGGACACCGGACTCCGGCTGGTCCGTTTACTATCTGGCGGTCAACGAGGTCAGACAGCGCTGGACACTGAGCGAACACAGAAGAGCGCTTTGTGGCTGTAGCTGACCTGCGAGCCAATACTGGTGGCGACGTGAAAGTGATTATGCGAACCACGTGTTGGCTGTCTAGACACTGTGCTGGCCTCTTGGGGAACTCTGAAGGCACTCTGTGCACTTGAGGAGATGGCCAGTGCGTGCATTTGTGACTGGACCTGAGGAGTGGTGACAGGAAATGAGGTGAAAGTGAAGAGAGAGAGAGAGAGAGAGAGAGACAGACAGACAGACAGACAGACATACAGAGAGAGAGCTAGTTGTGAAAATCGTCGATCCAAACGCAACAGTTTTCCATTAAACGTGTGTAAAAGTATAGTCACAAATTTGTTCCTAAATATCTCTCTCTCTCTCTCCTCTCTCTCTCTCTCTCTCTCTCTCTCTTTCTTCTCTCTCTCTCATACACACACACACACACACACACACACACACACACACACACACACACACACATACACACAAGCACGCACAAACACGCACAGAGAGAGAGAGAGAGAGAGAGAGAGAGAGAGAGAGAGAGAGATCTGAGGAAGTGATCAACATTTGATGTATGGCGCCTGAGGGTTTGTGCGTCATAAGCTGTGGGTCTTCATTGATCCATGCTTTTCTGAAGAACCAAAGCCTTGCCGTGCATTGCGGGTGTCCGCGGCACCTGTTTTCAACAGAAGGAGTAAGCCTTGCCTTCTGTCTATTGTCAACAAAAAACAACATCAACAACACACTTTTGGTAAATATATGCGGCCATACTATATTTACAAAGTCATTATACTACGGCGCGGAGACTTGGGGGAAAAAAAAAGACCCCATCATCAGGTCAAAATCATGAGTATGGGCCATTTGATACGCACAACGTTCAGGACAGGTTAAAAAGGAGAATCAATTACCCACCTCATGACTGCATTCTCCAAACAAACAAATAAATACTGTTATGAACCATTATAGCAGATGTTTCTTTTAACCACCGTAGCTTTTCTTCAAGTCTCACATAACTTCTTGAACATGCGGGCATTTGAACGGCAATGACTAACGTCAACACCATAATAACTACCACCTGCTGTCATTAAAGGATGTGCTTCGCGTCTTTTACTCAAAACATTCACATCTGCCCCTGAAGTGGCTTTTTCCTTTTCACCTTGAAGCTGAGGTTGTAGTTCTCTGTCTATTGCATCAAATTTCGTGGTTTCACTGCCTGGGATCCCATAGTGGCCATGTCTATTCGTCTCCCTTTGCGACTCCTGAAGTTTCTCTGCAAGCAAAGTTTTCAGGACACACAGCACATTAATGAGTCAGACGAGTTGGGCACAGTTGCTGTCTCTGCAAGCAAGCCCCAGATCCCTGAGAGCAGCCTGTCTGAGGGCCTGAACATCTGATGAATAATATGACCAGCTTCTTCCTGTTAACATTCCTGCTTTAAGCATATGTCACTGAGGTGGTACAAGCAGGGCCACACGGGAAGTAACGCGGAGCTTTTCCGTTTATGCTGGTGGGACATATAGGGACTAACACAATTCCTGGAAGGGGACTTCATAGATGTTCTCTGTGTTTAGACCACAGGGACAGATAGAGACTAACCGTCGCATTTCTTTGTCCGTTTAAGCCAATGGCACATGTAAGGACGGAAAAGAGGTGACAGGTTGGACGACATGCACATCTCAGAGGGAGTATTGACTTACCAAACACAAGAAGGAATACAGTTCCCAGTCGATGATACGCCCCCTCCACTCTACACACACACACACACACACACACACACACACACACACACACACACACACACACATACACGCGCGCGCGCGCGCACGCACACACACACACACAAACACACACACACACACACACACACACACACACACACGCACGCACGCACGCACGCACACACACACACACACACACACACACACACACGCACACACGCACCACACACACACAACCACACACGTCTCTCTCTCTCTCTCTCTCTCTCTCTCTCTCTCTCTCTCTCTCTCCACACCTGTTTGACTAGAATGTCTGACTGTCCTTTCGTCTTTTGAATCAGGAACCGTAGCGTTTCATTCTTATACAAACGTCCCTTGTACGCATGCAAATCATGGATTCTGACGACCGAA
>CM065720.1:46465761-46468261 GCA_033310375.1 Conus canariensis
CATCTTTTGTCTCAACAGCACTCTTTCTCTTCTTATCCTAATTAATCTGTAAAGTACATTATTTCAATGTCATCATGTTTTCTCATAACTTTTGCTGTAATGATGACTTAAAAATGTGTCATGAACTGTATATTTGTCGTTGAATGTTTTCTTTTATTTCCCTGATGATTGTGATGTGACGAATTGTGTGCATATTCTTGTCCCTAAGTATAATGGGTAAGCGTACTTTAATAAGTGGCCACGCGCGAGTGTGTATATTTGTTAAGGGATGGGGGTTGGTGAGGGATTAGGTCCGTAATCGATGTTAGAATGAGCATGAATTGAATGGAGCACCCACAGACTTGCCGGACCAAGATGACTGTTCTTGGCTTTGTCATTGTAATTCGTACGATTGCTCCTGCTGATACGACAGTTGTCAGTTGTTGTTTTTTGTTTGTTTTGTTTTTGTTTGTTTGTTTGTTTGTTTTTTGACTGCTTTCGGATTTCTCTCTCTCTCTCTCTCTCTCTCTCTCTCTCTCTCTCTCTGTGTGTGTGTGTGTGTGTGTGTGTGTGTGTGTGTGTGTGTGTGTGTGTGTGTGTGTGTGTGTATGTGTGTGTGTGTGTGTGTTTCTGTTGCTTACTTAACTGTAGACAGCTATTAGCCTTCATTGATCTTTTAATTTAAATAACTTCGCACATAATATACGTTCCATTTTCTTTTGTATTTTTGATTACGTGTCTGTTGATTTTTTGACTCATTGTTGACTTGTTACTAAATTGTTTGGTATTACAAAATCCCTTGTTGGTATTTGGTATTACTTTTTTCTTGCAATTTATATTCCTGCTTTGCTATTGCGTCAAGATGTTGCGAACGAAAGAAGTCTGGCCATCTGCAGATGGCCTTAAGGTTGGATTTCTGAATATTAACAGTTTGATTAATAAGTTATGCGACGTGTCTCGTGTTTTGTATAATCATGGTAATTGTTTCCATTTATTTGGTTTTGCGGAAACAAGATTAACACACCATATTTCTGACACAGAATTAATTTTACCTGGTTATAACTTTGTTCGAAATGACCCTTCCAGACCAAGAGAAACAGGTTTACTTGTTTATGTTCACGAATCTATTAAATTTAATCGAGCCGCTTCGCTCGAAAAATATCATATAGAATCACTATGGATAGAGTTACAGTTTAAAACTTCCAAACCGATTCTCTTAGGCTTTATTTACAGAAACCCAGCAGAACATGCTGACTGGATAGATAACTTTACTCTAATGATGGAGGAGGCGTCCTTACTCTCAAACGAAATTATTCTACTGGGTGATTTTAACATTGATCTTTTGAAAGCGAACAAATCCTGGATTCAAACCTACACTTCTTTTAATCTGACTCAGTTAATCGATAAGCCAACACGAATCACTGCTACTTCCCAAACTCTCATTGACCATGTTTACACATCTTCTGTACGTACCATAATAGAAATATGTTCACCAGTTTTTGGATGCAGCGATCACTCCCCTGTCTGTTTTACTTGGTCTAAACGAGGCGTTAAAATCCCCCTAAATCATCACAAGTATATTACGTACAGGAACTTTTCAGGCTTTGATAAAGACTTGTTCCTTACCGATCTGATGAATTCCTCACTTTCCTCTGTGTATCAGTTCACAAATCCTGATGAAGCCTTAGAAGTTTGGTATCACACTTTTCTCAATGTTTACAATAAGCACGCTCCATTAAAAACAATTCGTGTCAAAAGTACCCCTAAAAAGCCTTGGATAACAAGTGATATGGATTTAAGAGACTCACTTCTAGCATCAGGTAATCGTATAGAATTTATGAAGCAAAGAAATCTTGTTAACTATTTAAAACGCTCAGCCAAAAAGAAATATTTTAAAGATCTTATTTACTCTAAAACAGACAACCGATCAGTTTGGAAGGCTATCAATCAGCTTAGCAATAAAAATTCTAACGCTCGTGCTACAACACCGAAAGATGTATCAGTTGAAATGTTGAATACACACTTCTGCAATGTTGCCAATTTCACCATAAAAAGAAACAGATCCTCACAAAACGATTTAGATGTTCTGATGAAGTTTTGTCAATCCAAAAATATCACATGTCTAGATATTCCGTTGTTATGTGTACACGAAGTATGTAATGCTCTTACTCACTTAAAGCAAAGTAGTACTACTGGCCTTGATGGCATTGACGGAAAGATTCTCAAACTGTCAGCCCCTGTAATTGCTGAAACACTTACTTATATATACAATCTCTGCATTTCTAAAAATCAGTTCCCCAAGGCTTTTAAAATTGCTAGAGTAATGCCGATCTATAAAACAGGTGATCACACCGATCCGTCTAACTACAGGCCCATTTCTATTTTGTCTGTACTGTCTAAACCATTGGAAAACCATCTAAATAAACATATTCTCGATCACTTCAATTCTTTCAATTTATTTCATCAAGACCAATCCGGTTTTAGGGCTAATCACTCGTGCCAAACAGCACTGACAAACCTA
>CM065720.1:46513261-46518261 GCA_033310375.1 Conus canariensis
CTCTCTTCTCTCTCTCTCTCTCCTCTCTTCTTCCTCCTCTTCTCTCTCTGTCTCTCTCTCTTCTCTCTCGTCCTCTCTCTCTCTCTCTTCTCTCTCTCTGTCTCTCTCTCTCTCTCTGTCTCTCTCTCTGTCCTCTCTCTCTGTCCTCTCTCTCTCTCTCTCTCTGTCCTCTCTCTCTCCTCTCTCTCTCTTCTCTCTCTCTCTCTGTCTCTCTCTCTGTCTCTCTCTCTGTCTCTCTCTCTGTCTCTCTCTCTCTCTCTCTTCTCTCTCTCTGTCTCTCCTCTTCTCTCTCTCTCTCTCTCTCTCTCTCGTCTCTCTCTCTCTCTCTTCTCTCTCTCTCTTCTCTCTCTCGTCCTCTTCTCTCTCTCTTCTCTCTCTCTCTCTGTCTCTCTCTTCTCTTCTCTCTCTCTGTCCTCTCTCTCTGTCTTCTCTCTGTCTCCTCTCTCTCTTCTTCTCTCTCTCTGTCTCTCTCTCTCTCTTCTCTCTGCTCTTCTCTCTCTCTCTCTCTCTCTCTCTCTCTCTTCCCCCCCTTTTCCCCCCCTCCCCCTTTCCCCCTCCCCCCCCTTTTTTTTTCTCTTTCCCCCCCTTTTTTTTCCCCCCCCCCCTTTTTTCCCCCCCCTTTCCCCCCCCTCTCTTTTTCCCCTTTTGTTTTTTTCCTTTTTTTTTTTTTTTCCCTTTCCCCTTTTTTCCCCCCCCTTTTTTTTCTTTTTTTTCCCCCCCTTTTTTTTTTCCCCCCTTTTTTCTTCCCCTCCTTTTTCCCCCCTTCCCCCTTTTTTTTTTTCCTTTTTTCCCCCCCCCCCCTTTTTTTTTCCTTTTTTTTTTTCTTCCCCCCTTTTTTTTTTCCCCCCCCTTTTTCCCTTCTTTTTTCCCCCCCCTTTTTTCCTTTCCCCCCCTTTTTTTTTTTTTTTCCCCCCTTTTTTTCCCCCCCCCTTTTTTCCCCCCCCCCCCCCTTTTTTCCCCCCTTTTTTTTTTTCTCTCTCCTTTTTCTCTTTTTCCCCCTTTTTTTCCCTTTTTTTTCCCCCCCTTTTTTTTTTCCCCCCCCCCCCTCCTCCTTTCCCCCCTCTTTTCCCCCCCCCCCTCCCCCCCCCCCCTTTTTTTTTTTTTTTTCTTTCCCCCTTTTCCCTTCTCTCCCCTCTTCTTTTCTTTCCCTTTCCCCCCCGTCCCCTTTTTTTTCCCCTTTTTCCCCCCTCTTTTCTCTCTCTCCTTTTCCCCTTTTTTTCTTCCCCTTTCCCCCCCCTTTTTTCTCCTTTTTTTTTTTTTCCCCCCCCCCCCTTCTCCCCTTTTTTTCTCTTTTTTCCCCCCCCTTTTTTCCCCCTTCCCTTTTTCCCCCTCTCTTTTTTCCCCCTTTTCCCCCTCTCCCTTTTTTCCCCCCCTTCCCCTTTTCTCTTCCCCCCCCCCCTTTTTTTTTTTCTTCCTTTTTCCCCCCCCCTCTCCTTTTTCTCCCCTCTTCCCCCTCTTTTTCCCCCCTTTCCCTCTTTTTTCCCCCCCCCCCCCCTTTTTCTTTTTCCCCCCTTTTCCCCCCCCCCCCCCCCCTTCCCTTTTTTCCCCCTTTTTTTTCCCCCCTTTCCCCTCCCCCTTTTTTTTTCCCCCTTTTTTTTTTCTTTTTCTTTCTCTTTTTCTCTCTTTTTTCCCCTTTTTTCTCCCTCTTTCTTTTTCCCCCGTTTTCTTGGGGGTTTTTCCCTTCCCCCCCCCCTCTCTCCCTTTCCCCTTTTTCCCCCCCCCTTTTTTCCCTTTTTTTTCCCCCCTTTTTTTTTCCCCCCCGGTTTTTTTCCCCTTTTTTCCCCCCTCCCCCTTCCCTTTTCCCCCGGGGGGGGGGGGGGTTTTTTTTTGTTTTTTTTTCCTTTTTTCCCCCTTTTTTTTTTTTTGGGGTTTTTTGGGGGGTTCCCCCTTTTTCCCTTTTTTTTCTTTTTTTCCCCCGGGGCCCCCCCCCCCCCCCCCTTTTTTTTTCCCCTTTCCCTTTTTCCCCCCCCCCCCCCTTTTTTTTCTTTTTGGGGGGGGGGGGGTTTTTTTTGGGGGGGGCCCCCCCCTTTTTTTTCCCCCCCCCCCCCCCCCCTTTTCCCCCCCCTTTTTTTTGGGGGTTTTTTTCTTCCCCCCCCCCCCCTTTCCCCCTTTTTTCCCCCCCCCTTTTTCTCTCTTCCCCCTTTTTTAAAAAAAACCCCCCCCCTTTTCCCCCCCCCCCCCCCCCCCCCCCCCCCCCCCCTCCCCCCCCTCCCCCCTTCCCCCCCCCCCGGGCCCTCCCCACCCCCCCCCCCCCCCCCTTTTTCCCCCTTTTCCCCCCCTCCCCCCCCTCCCCCGCCCCCCCCTTTTTTTTTTTTTTTCCCCCTTTTCCCCTTTTTTTTTTTTCTTCTTTCCCTTTTTTTTCCCCCCCCTTTTCCCTTTTCCCCCTTTTTTTTTCCCTTCTTTTTCTCCTTTTTTCCCCCTTTTTTTTTTCCCTTTTCTTTTTCCCCTTTCCCCCCTTTTTTCCCCCCCCCTCTTCCCCCCTTTTTTTTTTTTTTTTTTCCCTTTTCCCCCCTTTTTTCCCCCCCCTTTTTTCCTTTCCCTTTTTTTTTTTCCCCCCTTTTTTTTTTTCCCTCCCTTTTTTTTTTTTTCCCCCCCCCTTTTTTTTTTCCCCCCCCCCTTTTTCTTTTTCCCCCCCCCCCCCTTCCCCCCCCCTTTTTTTTTCTTTCCCCCGTTTTTCCCTTTTTTTCTTTCCCCTTTTTTTTTCTTTTTTTTTTCCCCTTTTTTCCCCCCTTTTTTTTTCCCCTTTTTTCCCCCCCTTTTTTCCCCCTTTTTTCCCCCTTTTTTTTTTTTTTTCCCCCCTTTTTTATTTTTTTCTTTTCCCCCCCCCTTCCCCCCCCTTTTTTTTTTTCCCTTTTTTTTTCCCCCTCCTTTTCCCTTTTTTTTCCCTCCTTTTTTTTCCCCCTTTTTTTTTCCCCCCTTTTTTTCCTTTTTTTTCCCCCCTTTTTTTTTTTTTCTTTTTTTTTTTTTTTTTTTTTTTCCCTTTGGGGGCCCCCCCCTTTTTCCCCCTTTTTTCCCCCGGGGGCCCCCCCCCTTTTTTTTTTTTTTTTCCCCCTTTTTTTTTTTTCCCCCCCTTTTTTCCCCTTTTTTTTCCCCTTTTTTTTTCCCCCCCCCTTTTTTTTGGGGGGCCCCCGGTTTAAAAGGGGGGGGTTTTGGGGGGGGGGGTTTTTTTCCCGGGGGGAAAAAAAAAAAAACCCCCCCAAAAAAAAGGGGGAAACCCCCCCCTTTTTTTGGGGTTTTTTTGTTTTTTTTTAAATTTTTTTAAAAAAGGGGGGGGGGGCCCCGGGGGGGGGGAAAAAAGGGGGGGGGGGGGGGGGGCCCGGGGGGAAAAAAAGGGGGAAAAAAAAAAAAGGGGGGGGAAAAAAAAAAGGGGGGGGGGTTTGGGGGGGGGTTTTGGGGGGGGGTTTTCTTTTTTTTCCCCCTTTTTTTTTCGGGTTTTTTTTTAAAACCCCCGGCCCCCCTTTTTTCTTTCCTTTTTTTTTCTTTCCCTTTTTTTCCCCCCCCTTTTTTTTCCGGGGTTTTTTCCCCCCCCTTTTTTTTTTTTCCCCCCCCTTTTTTTTTCCCTTTTTTTTTAAAAAAAATATCCAACATGCCCCAAACTTCTGATGCATATATTAAAATAGGCTGTATCTGTGAATCAAATAATTTCCAAAATAGATTTACATCATCGGAGTTCAATTTCTTCATAGTCCTCAGAATATCCATGACACCTCTCTTTCCTTTTCTGCACATCTCAAGTCAGCACTTTCTCAAGCTTAACTTTGTTGTGAAGAACATCACAAAGTATTTATAGCTACTTGTCACTTTAACTTCTACTCCACAATAAAACCATCTTTCATATTTTGATAATAATAAATAATAATAATGAATACTTATATAGCGCCTATTCTCGGTTAGAGACCAAGCTCTAAGCGCTTTACAATCCACACTCGTTTACACAACGGGCTGCCTACCTGGGTAGTGCCGACTGAAGAGCTGCCAGCTGGCGCTTCATTCAGTCGTTTCCCGTGTCATACAGTCAATATCGTCCAATATCGTTCACCCAATATCCTTACTTCCTCCATTCTTTCAATTTCTCACGCAGGGTGCATGCTATGTGTAACGTGTCATCCATACCAACGGCCAAACTGGCCTTCTCTTCCGAAAGTTGGTGATTGGATTTTACGTGTGTGCAAGATGTTATGCGTGCGTTCACACACGGAACCTCGGTTTATAGTCTCATTCGAAGGACTGTGTGGGGAATGGAGTCAGAACCAATGTTAACTCCGAGGGAAAAATCCCCCTGTACCAAAATTCGAACCCGTAACCTCAGGATCACGAGTCCGGCGCTCTACCAACTGAGCTATTCCGGCCCCCAAGTAACCGCATTTCTAAAAACCATTATATTAGTTTTGTTTAGATTCACTGTAAATCTTAACCTATCTGATTCCCTTTTCAAAGTGTCCCATTGATTCTGCAAACCAACAGGCGTATCTGCAAGGAGGATAATATCATCAGCGAAAAGCATTAGAAATAGGTCAGCTGCGCCAGGTAACATTTGTATTCCATGTTTCCCTCCCCCCCCCCCCCCAAAGAGCGAGAGAGAGAGAGAGAGAGAGAGAGAGAGAGAGAGAGAGAGAGACAGAGAGGAGAAAAGAGACAATAATGTGACTTGAAACAATGTAACCAGCTCCTCCCTTTTTTCATTGAATCCTTGTTTTCATGTTCCCGTCCTTTTAGACGATTTCCGAGCTAAATGGAACACATGTTTTTATTCGTTCACTGGTGGTGCGATTAGTAATGCATTCCTCTTGAAACAAGCCCGTGAAAAGATTCCTCTGATATCCTTAACGTTGCAAAGTCACATTGTCACTTTTCTTTTCATTTCTAGTTGCAAAGTGAGGCGACTGCAGGCGGAAATTTTAAACAAATTTTTTAAATGTAATTAACAGCGAACCGCCAAGAAAACGTAGACAAACGAATCACAAGACAAAACACGACACGTTTCGACACCCATCTTGCGC
>CM065720.1:46550761-46559162 GCA_033310375.1 Conus canariensis
TCTCCTCCTCTTTTCTCTTTTCTCTCTCATATTAGTATAATCATTGATGCATCGCGGTTTAAAACTTGTAACAAGTGATGGTTTGTGACTTGTTTTTGTTCTTCTTGTCACATTGATATTAGTATTCATCTCAAGTTTGTATCCCCCCTTATGAGGGTACGGCCTGACAGAATAAAGATCTGAATTGAATCTGAATTCACTCTTCTCCTCTCTCTCATCTCTCTCTCTCTCTCTTCTCTCTGTCTGTCTGTCTGTCTGTTCTCTCTCTCAGCAAAACACACCCACACACACAACCCCACACACCACACACACACACACACACACACACACACACACACCACACCACACACAAAAACCCCCCACAAAACCCCCCATGCATCATAAAAAACAGTAGGCAGACAGACAGACCAATGAAAAGAAAATTAGAAGAAGAGGGGAAAGATAAAAAATTAAAACAGTAAAAATTTTTAAAAACCCAGCAAAAAACAAACGACCAAACAAACGAAATTAAGTAACTCTTGGGTGAAAAACAAGCCAAAACTCATAAAAAACCAGGTTCAAACCCCCCAAAAATTCCCGAACTGTTCAATTCCCCATATTTAAAAGGAAAAAAAAAAAAATAATTGCTATCGAACCCCTTTTTGCACCCAAAATTTGAAATGTGAAAAGGGGGAAAACCCCCCGTTTGACATCAGCATTACTCACACAGTTTACACTGTATCGCCACCGATTTCGCTCGCTGCTTCCCCCACCCCCACCTTCCCCCAACCTTTTTAGTCACGCAGAGCCTTTCGAAAAGGGGCCACCCCCCCTTTTTTTTTTTAAATTTCCTCTTTTTCCCCCTTATTTCTCTCTCTCCCCCACAAAAAAAACAAGGCAATTAGAAATGAAAACAGGAGCGAATTTTTTAAACCTTCATGTCAAATTTTTTGGAGAATATTTGGAAGATGGGGGGAAAAATGTGTTTTTGGTTTTTGGGTTTTTTGGGCGGGGGTTTTTTTGGTCCCCTGTGTGTGTTGTTGGTGTGTGTGTGTGTGTTGGGTGTGTTTGTTGTGTTGTGTGGGTGGTGGTGGTGTTTTGGGTGGGCCGGGGGCGGTGCGTGCGTCTGGTGTGTGTGTGTGTGTGTGTGTGTGTGTTTGGGTGTGTTGTGGGTTTTGTGTGTGAGTTGTTGTTGTTGTTGTTCTCTGTGTGTGGTTTGGGGGTTTTTGATTCTTTTGGGTGTGGTTCCTTTTGGCAGGGGGTTTTGGGGGTTTTAGATTGATTTGTTTTTGTCCTTTTTTGGGTTTGGAAAAGTTTTCCCCCTTTTTCCCCCCTTTGCTTTTGGCCCTTATGTTTTTTTAAAATTTCCTTTAAGGGAAATAGAGAAGTAAAAATTTCCGATATGGGAAAAAGGAAGCGAGGGAAGAAAGAGAAAAAGAGAGAGAGAGGGAGAGAGAAGAGAGGAGAGGACCCCGAGGAAAAAGGGAAAAAAAAGGGGGGGTGGGGGTTTGGGGGGTGGGGGGGGGGGGGGGGGGGTTTTTTTTTTTTTTTTGGGGGGGGAAAAAAGGGGGCTTGGGGGGTGGTTTGGGGGTTTGGGGGGGGGGGGGGCTTTTGCGCGTTTCCCCCTGTGGCAAGGGGGGTTTTAAAGCCCCTTTTCCCTTATTACAAAGGGGGCCCGGGGGAAATATTTAATTTATTTTTTTTGCCCCCTGGGGGTAAAGGGTTTTTCCACCCTCCGGCCCTTTTTTTAAAATTTAAAACGCCAGGGTTTTTTTTAAATTTTTTTTTTACCCCTAAAAAAACCCTTTTTTGTAGGGAAAATTTTACATTGGAAGGGGGGAAAAAAAAAAGGGGGGGGGGGGGGGGGGGGGGGGGAAAAAACAGAGAAACAAAGGGCCCGCGGGGGGGGGGGGGGGGGGGGGGGGGGGGGGGGGGGGGGGGGGGGGGGGGGGGGGGGGGGGGGGGGGGGGGGGGGGGAGGGGGAGGGGGGGGAAGGGGGGGGAAAATAAAGGCTGAGGGGCTGGGCCCAAAATTTTTTGTTTTGGGGAAAATTTAAATCCCATTTTTTTAAAGGGCCCCCCCCCTTTTTTTTTTTTTTCCCCCCCCCCCCCTTTTTTTTTTTCCCTTTTTTTAGTTTTCCCTTCTCCTTTTTTCTTTTGGTTTCTTTTTTTTTTTCCCCCCCAAACCCCCCCAAAAACCCCCCCCCCACCCCCAAAAAAAAAAACCCAAAAAAAAAATTTTACGTTTTTTGAGTAAATTCAAAAAAGAAAAAACGGGAAAAAAAAATTCAAAAAAAATTTTTTTAAAAAGGGGCCCTTTTTGGGGGTTTTTTTTTTTGGGGGGGGAAAAAAAAAAATTCCCCCTTTTTTTTCCCCCCCCCCCCCCCTTTTTTTTTTTTTTGGGGGGGGGGGGGGGGGGGGGGGGGGGGGGGGGGGGGGGGAAAAAAAAAAAAAAAAATTTTTTTTTTTTTTAACCCTTGGGGGAAAAAAATTTTTTTTTGGGTTCTTTGCTCGTCCTTCCCCCGGGTTTTTTTTTGTTCCCCTTTTTTCCCCCCCTTTTGCAATTGTGGTCCCTTTTTTCTTTCCCTTTTAAAACCCTTTCCTCTCTTTTCCGGAATTTTTTTTGGAAAAAAAATTTTTTTTTTTTTTGGGGGAAAAAAAAAAAAAAAAAGGGGGTAGGGAGGGGGAAAAAAAATTTTTTTTTTTTTTTCCAAAAAGAGTTTCTCTTTTTTGTTTGGGCCTTCTTTTCCCTTTTCTGGGGTTTCCCTGCCCTTCCCCTAGCCCCCCCCCCCCCCCCCCTCTCCTCTCTCTCTCTCCCCTTTCTCTCTCTCTTTTTATAAATCCCCAAATCAGTTTAGATTAGCACCTCTTTTGGCATTCCCCAAGGAAAACTGTTTCGAATTTTTTCAATTTAAAAATTTTTTTTTAAAAAGGGAAATTCAAGCTCCCGCCCCATTTTCTATTTTTTAGAAAATTTTTTCCGGGAATACATCTTTAACTTATTTTTGCGAGCAGTTGCAGGGGTCCCAAGGGAACGATTGTTTTAAACCCCTTGCAACGCCCTTGGGGGGAAAGCCTGCCAAAACATGAAAAATCATCTGACTCTGACTCTGCCTCCCCTCTGCCCCGTCTGTCTGTTTCTTCTGTTGTCTCTCTTTTCTCTCCCCTTCTCCCCCTCAATATGCAGTATAACCCATTGATGCATCGCAGGCTTAAAACCCTTTTAACAAAGTGATAAATTGTAGACTTTTTTTTTGTTTTCTTTTCCCCCATTGGGTATTAGAAATTAAACTCAATGATTTTTATCCCCTTCCCGAGGGGCCCAAGGCCCCCAAACAGAATAAAGTTTTTAAAACTGAAAAATTGAATCTCTCTCTCTCTTTTCTCTCCCCCTTTCCCCTCCTCTCTCTCTTAAGGGCACAAAACACACACACAAACACACCACACACACACACACACACACACCACAAAACCACACAACCCCAATGCAAAAGCAAAGCATGCCGCAAACATAGAAAACCAAAAGGGAACCCGACAGACAAATGAAAAAAACAGAATTAAAAAGAAGAGAGGAATGAGGGAAAAAATGTATACAGTAAATTTTTTAAAACCCACCCGCAACAACAACAATTTCAAAACAAACACCACCAAAAACGAAATCTAAGTAAAACTTTTTGCCTGGGAAAACAAAGCCCCAAAACTCAAAAAAACGACCAAATTAAACTAATCTGACCCCCCCATTTCCGGGAATGAGTTTCCAAATTTCCGCCCTATTTCAAAAACGAAAAAAAAATTAATTTGGGTATCCCCCTAAAACCCCCCTTTTTTCACTTTAACATATGAAATGTGAAAAAAGGGGAAAATACACTGTCCCTTACAATCAGCATTCCCCACATCAGTTTTATCACTGTCATCGCCCCCGATTTCGCTCCTTTGGGTTGGGGTTCCCCACCCCATCTTTCCCCCCAAACTTGTAGTCACTTGGGACACACCCAAACCCCCACACACATACACACCGTTTCAGAGAGAGGGAGGTGGAAGGGAGGGGGGGAGAGGGAGGGGAGGGGGAAAAGGAGCGAGAAAAGAGCGAGAAAAAAAAAAGAGAGAGGAGAGCCCAGCCCCCGGAGCCCCATATGGGACGAGGAGAGAAATGAAGCCCAAGCCCAACAGACAGACAGACGGGAGACAGAACAGACACACAGAAAGATTTTTTTTTTTAATTTTTACAAAGGAAAAATAAAAAGACAGAAAATTCCTTTTTTTGATGAACGCAAAAAAGGGGTTTGGTGGGGCCCCTCTAAAAACTGAGAAGGAGAAAAAAAAAAAAAAAAAAAACAAGAAAAAAAACCAAAACAAAAAAAAAAAAGGCCCCCAAAAGAAACCGGCGATGCCACCATGAAAAAACCGAGGATGCATTTTGCTGATGTCCATCAGGGGAAACGGAAAGTGCCTTTTTTTAACCCCCTTGGGCCATGTTTGTTTTGCCAAAAAGGGTTTCAGCGAGAAATTAATTTTATTGAAAAGTTTTTATAGGGCCGAAGCGTGGGGTTCATTTTTAAGGAACCCCTCCCATTTCAATGCTTGTCGTTTATTTCAGTTCATTCATTTCGCCCCGGGGACAAAGAGTGTTTTAAATGGTTTTGATTTTTTTTTCTGGCTTAAAAAAAAAGAAAAAAAAAAATTTTCGTCAGATGTCAGATTTTTTGAAAATGATAGGGGCTGCATTTTATTTACATTGTTTTATGTGTTGTGTGTGTTGGGTTTTGTGTGTGGGGTGGGGTGTGGTGTTTTGTGTGTGTGGGGTGAGAGAAGGGGAGAGAAAAGTGTTTGCGTGCGTGCTGCGGGGGTGTGAGTTGTGTGTGAGTGTTTGTTGTGTGTGTGCGTGCGTGCGTGCGTTTCGCTGGGTGCCCTGTGTGTGGTGTGTATGTGTGGGGGTGTGGTTGGGTGGTGTGGGGCGTGGGTTTTATGTTTTGTTGTGTGGGGTTTTTGTTTGTGTTGTTTTTTGGGTGTGTGTGTGGTTGTGTGTTGGGTGTGTGTTGTGTGCAGGAAGGGGGGTGAAGGGGTTTTTTAAGTAGATTAAAGGGCCTTTTTTTTAATTTTTTCCTTTTCATCTTTATTTTCAATTTAATTGTCCCGGACGGTCGTTTACTTTTTTTTCCCCTCTCTTTTGTTTTGGTCCTCTATAATTTTTTTTCATTAGTTTTCCGGGCAAGGGGGTGAGAAGTAAGATTTTCAAGAAAATGGAGAGAGGAGGAGAGCGAGCGGGAAGAGGAAAAGAGAAAATAGAGAAAGAGAGAGAAGAGAGAAAGAGGGGGGGAAAGGGAAAGGAACAAACCTTTTTTTTTTAGGATTTTGTTTTTTCCGGTAAGAAAAATTTTTTTTTTTTATTCGGGTGGGGTTTGGGTTTTCCCCTTTTGTTGTGTTTTTTGTTTTTTTGGCATTAAAATTTTTTTTAATTTTGTTTTTTTTATGGCTTTTGGCTTTCGTCGTTCGTTTCTTTAAAAAATTTTCTTTTTTTCATTTTTTTTTTGTGTTTGGGTTTGGGGGGTTTTGTTTGGGGGTTGGGGTTGTGTGAGAAAAGGAAATTTTGGGGGGTCGTTGTGGTTTTTTTTTTTTTTTTTTTCTCTCTCTTTCCTTCCTGTTTGGGAGGTTTGGGGGTTTGGGTTGGGGGGGTTTTTGGGTTGGTTGGGGTTTGTTGTTTTTTTTTTTTTTTTTTTTTTTTTTTTTGAGGAGTGGGGGTTTTTTTGGGGTTGTTTTGTTTTTTTGTCCTTGTTTTACCCAAAAAAGGGGACCATTTTTCCCCCCTTTTTTTGGGGCCCTTTTTTGTTTTATTAGTTTGTAGGGGGGGGTGTTTTTTGGGAAAAAGGGGAGGGGGAGGGGGGGGGGGGGTGGGGGGGGGGGGGGGGGGGGGGGGGAAAATGGAACCCCAGAAAAAGGAAATTTGGAAAGGGGAAATAAAAACATGCCTTTGCCCGATTTTTCGACATATTTTTTTTTTTGTTTTTTTTAATCCCCCCCCCCCCCCAAAATTGGGGAAACAAACCCCAAAAGGAAACAAGACTTTGATTTAAAAAAGGGGGGGGGGGTCCGGCCCCCTGGGGGGGCCCCCCCCGGGGGGGGGGGGGGGTTTTTTGGCCGCTGTTCTTCCCCAGGAAATCCCTTTTTTTTCCCTCAAGAAAAAGAAAAATCCATTGATGAAAACAAGTTTTAAAGTTGAGTTTTATTGAAAAAGAAGAAATTTAAAAATTAAAAAAAAAAAATCGGAAAAAGGGGGGGTTTTGCCCCCCTTTGGATTTTAAAACAACCGGATTTTTTGGGGAGATCCCCCCAAAGGAAAGGGGAAAAAAAGGGCCCTTTTTTTGGGGGAGGTTTTTGGGGGGGAGAATTTTTTTTTTTTTTTTTTAAAAACCCCTTTCCTTTCCCCTTTTTCCCCTTTTTTCCCCCCCCTTCTTCTTTTTTCTTCCTCTTTTTTTTTTTTTTTCCCTTTTCTCTTCCCTTTTTTCTTTGGCCTCTTTCTTTCCCCTTTATCTTCCCTTCCCCTTTTTTTCCCCTCCCTCCCCCAAAACCCCCTTCCCCGGAAAAAGAGAGGCAGCAGAAGAAAGACAGAGAGAAACAGAGAGAAGAAAGAAACAGGAGGCAGGAGAAAGAGAGAGAGGAGAAGAGAAAAAGAAGACCAAAAAAGGGAAGAGGAAAAATAAAGATTTGGGGGTTTGTTTTTAAGAAAAAAAGCCCCCTCTTCCGGGCCCCCCTGGCCTTTTTTTTCCCTTTCTCTTTTGAGAAACCCCGGGCCCCCCCCCTTTTTTTTTTTTTAAACCCCAAAACCCGGAAAAATTTTGGGAATTTTTTTCTCCTTCCTTTTTCCTTTTCCCCCCCCCTCCCTTTTTCCCCCCCCCCTTCCCCCCCCCGGGAAACATGTTTTTATATTGGTTTTTGGGTCCGGGTTTTTTTTTTCCCCCCCTCCCCCCTTCCCCCCCCGAGGGAAAATTCAGAAAGTTAAATTTTGGATGGGGCCCGGGTTTTGGTTTTTTGGTGGTTTTTGGATTTCGAATTAAAAATTTTTTTGGGTTTTAAAAAAAAAATAAAGTTTAAAATTTGGGTTTGGGGGTCCCGAATTTGGGGGGGGGGGGGGGAAGGGGGGAAAAAAAAAACGGGGGGAAAAAAAAAAGGGGAAAGAAAAGGGCGACGGAGGGGGGGAAAAAAAAAAAAAGGGAAAAAGAACCCCCCCCCCCCCCGGGGGGGGTTTTTGGGGCTTTTTCCTTTTTTGTTTTTCCCCTCTTTCCTTTTCTCTCTCTCCCTTGTTTGTGTTTGGGGGTTTTTTTGGGGGTTTTTGGGGGGTGTTGTGTTTTTTCCTTTTTTTTTTTCCCCCCCCTTTTTTTTTTTTTTTTTTCGTTTTTTTTTTTTTGTGTCGTTTTTTAAAAGGGGGTTTTTTATTGGGGGGGGGGGGTAATTTCGGAAATTCTAGAGAAAAAAAAAAGGGTCTTTTTGTTAATTTTCCCCTTCCCTTTTTTTTTTCTTTTTTTCCTTTTTTTTTTTTTTTTTTTTGTTTTTTTTTTTTTTTTTTGGGGTTTTTTGGGGGGGTTTTTTTTTTTTTTTTTTTTGGGGTTTTTGTTTTTTTGGGGGGGGGGAATTTTGTTTTTGTGTTTTTTTTGGGGGGTTTTTTTTTTTGGGTTTGGGTGGGGTTTTTTTAAAAAATTTCCTAAAAGGGAAAAAAAAAAGGGAGGAAAAAAGGGAGGGGAAAAAAAAAGAAAAAGGGGGGCGCCCGGAAAAGCTTTACACAAAGCCCAACCGGGGGGGGGAAGGGCCCAATTTTTAAAAAAACAAAAAAACAAAACAAAAAAACAAACCCCAAAAAAAAAAAGAGGGAGAAAGGGGGAGGAAAAAAGGGAAAAAAAAGAAGAGAGGAAAAAGAGAGAGAGAAGGAGAGGAAAAGGAAAGGGGGGGGAAAAGGGGGGGGGGGAGGGGGAGGAGGAAAGGAAGAGAAGAAAAGGGGGAAAACGGCCAAAAAAAAAGGGGGAAAACCCCCACAAAAAAAAAAAAAACCCCGAAGGTAAAAGAGGTAGAAAAAGAAAGGCGGGGGAAGAAAAGAAGGTTTTTGGACGTAAAAAGAATAACCGTTTTGGGGTTTTTTTCCTGGTGTTTTGGGAAAAAAGAGGGTCCGGAAATTTTTTCCCCGGGGAAAAATTTTTAAAGCAAATTGAAAAGGGAAAAAAAAGGGAAAGAAGGGGGAAAAAAAAGGGGGAAAAGAAAAAGGAAGATTTTTTTTTTAGGGGGGAAAAAGCAACGGGAAAAAAACTTTAAACAAACGCTTTTTTTTAAATTTCCCTTTTTTTGGGAAGTTTAAGCGGTTTTTTTCGTTTTTTTTTTTTGGAAAGGGGAAAAACCGTTTGGATTTTTTCGTCCCCGGGAAAGATGCTTCGCCCTTT
>CM065720.1:46559262-46569262 GCA_033310375.1 Conus canariensis
TTCCTTTGAATAAAAGGGTAAAAAGGGAAGAAGGGCCCTAAAATTTTCACCCCCTTTTTTTGATGTTAAATTTTTGGGGAAAGATTTTTATTTGAAAAAAGAGTTTTAAAAGGGAAGGCCCGGGCAGTTTTTGGGATCGAATACCCCACCACTGTTTTTGCAAAAATCATTTGGGGCGCCGGTGCTTGGGTTTTCCTTTTTTCTGTTTGGGTTGGGGTTCGGGAAGGATATGAAAAAAAAATCGCTTTTGCTAGAATTTCCCCCCGGGGGACAATGTACTGCAGTTTGTGTATCGGGTGTTCAGAGAGGGGGTTTAGGAGAATTTCACCAGCAATAGGGGGGAGGATATGATCCCCCCCCCTCCCCCCCCCCTTTCCCCCCTTCCTCCCCCCTCCCCCAAAAAAACTTTCACCCAAAAAAAGGAAACACAACCTACACAAAACCACACATGGACAAAACACCGGGGAAGACACCAGGGGTGGGTTGAAAGGGTTGCCCTAACATTTTGGGGGAACACGAGGAAAGGGCCCTAACCTCTGGAGCGGAAAGTCACTTTGTGCGATCATGCACGTAAAATTTTTTGCTCTACTCAAAAAAAATCCCCTTTTTATACTTACCCAAACCCAAATTACGATTATCTCCATTTCCCCCAAATTTTTTAAAACCCCATCAGGCAAAGGGCAACCGGATCAAAGAAAATAAAGGGAGGGGGGGGGGGGGGGGGGGGAAAGGGGGGGGGAAAGCGGGGGTTTTGAGAGAAGGAGGGGGCCCCGCAAATAGAATAGACCCCTCTCTCTTTTCTCTCTCTTTTCTTTTGGGGGGTGCACCACGCGCGCCACAACACACCACATATTTTATAAAATTTTTTTAAATATATATTAATATAAATATATATATATGTAGGTGTGTTGTTTAAAATTTTTTTTAAAAAAAAAAAAAAAAAGGGGGGGGGGGCCGCCGCCGGACGCACCCCCCCCCACCCCAAACACACACACACACAGGGGGACGCACCGCACGCAAAAACACAAAACACACAACACACACACACACACACACACACACACAATAAGCATGGAACTAAAAAAGAATAAAAGGTGGACATTTTTTTAAAAGCCTTTTGGATCACATGAATGGCTTGGGGACGATAATTTTTAAATTCGGGCCGTGCAGCGTGAGGTTTATTTGCTGTCAAGTGAGCCCCAAACGTTCGGCTAGCAGCCTATGGTAACCTTTGAACTTTTTTACCCCCCTCTTGTCGCAATGATAAATAGTTTTTGGTTTGTGAAAACGCGGGGGTTGCTTTTTGGTTTTTGGCCCTCCAAACCCCCAATACTGCAAAAATAGCCAAGTGATCCGTCGGCGAATGGTGACCGGGCCCTTAGGGGAAGAAAAAAGGGGAAGAGGAGAGAGAGAGAGGGGGGTGTTTTGGTGTGGTGGGTGTGTGTGTGGTGTTTTGTGTGTGTGTGTTGTGGAGAGAGAAAGAGAGAGAGAAAGAGAGAAAAAGAGATAAGAGAGAGAAGAAAAGGGGGAAGGGGGGGGGGGGTTGGGGGGGATTTTTAGGCAGGCGATGTCGGGTTTAAACCCCCAATTTTTTTCCCTATTATCCTGGCAGGGGGCTTTTCCCTTTTTGTGTCTCCACTTTTGGGGTTTTTTGGAAATTTTTTCTGCCCGTCTGTCTGTCTTTCTGTCTTTTTGTCTGCCCCTCCTCTCCCCCCTCCCTCTTCTCTCTCTCTTCTCTCTCTCTCTTCTTTTGGGGGAGGGAAAAGAGGGGAAAGGGGGGGATAAAAAACCCCTCAAATGTTTGAGTTGAAATTTTAACTTCTGGTATATTTGAATGCACTTTTTTGCCCCCCCGCAAACCCCAAAATATTCTAAAGCCATCTTTCCCCAAAAACAGATTTTCAGAGAGCCTTTTGGACGCACAAAAAGTTTGCAAAGTAAAGACAACGTATTAAGGGGGCCCAAAAAAAAGGTTTTTCCTAAAAATAAAACTCGCACTGTCGTGCTCATACAGCGAAAACCCGGGTTTTTTTGCTCCCCTCTCTTCTCTCTCTTCTCTCTCTCTCTCTCTCTCTCTTTCTTTTTTTTTCTGTCGTCGTCTGTCGTCTGTCTGTCTTCTTCTCTCTCTCTCCCCCTTTTCTTTTTCTTTTCCCTTGGGTTTGTTTAACATATAGAAGCCATTACCAATTATGGGCAAGTTAGGTCAAACGAAAATGTCTCACAAAAACTTTACCAAGGTTTTTTTTGCACAGGGTAACAATTGTGAACTGGTTTTAACCCCCCCACCTCCCCCCCGCCCCAAAAACCCTTTTTTTCCTGTTTCTTTCCCCTTTTTCTCTTCTTTTCCCCCCCCCCCCCCCCCCCCCCCCTAAAAAATTTAAAAAAAACCCACACATTTAAAAAACCCTTTTCTTTTTTAAAAACAAAAAATATCAAAAAAAAAAAAACAAATTAATTATTCCTCTAAATGTTTTTATTAATAAAAAAATTAATTTAAAACCCCCCTTTTATACAAAAAAAAAACTTTCCTGCGCTTTCTTCTTTCATCAAATTTTTAATTTCAGTCAAAATTCCCCCCAAAAATTAAAATTTAAAAAAAATTTTATTTTAAACCATCAAACCCATAAAAAATTTTACACAAAAAAAAAAAAATCAAAAAAAATCTTTCCTTTTTTTGTAAAAGAAATACCCCCAAATTTCTTTGCTTGTATTGTTATATGTTTTTCCTTGGTAACAAAAAACTATTTCATCCTGAGTCACGCCTTTTTCATAACACTTAAAAAAAAAATGTTATCCACAACAGTCTACAAAATTTTTAACAGCATTACCTTTAGATTTCTCTGCTGCATCCAAGGGCCCCTTTACAAAAGTTGGGGAAAAAAGGGGTTTTGACCAGCAGACCTACCTGACTGCCGAAAACGACCCCCGGGACACACCACACTCACACAACACACACCACACACCCTTTGGGGGAAAAACTACCTTTCTTGATGGAGTAAAAAAGGGGAAAAATTTGGGTTTTATCTCTGTGGGCGCATGGGTGGGGGCCCCTTTGGGGGGGGATTAAATCTGGGGGGGTATTTCGGTCGCCTATTTGCTCATCGAGTTGGACCCCCTTTTCTTTAAATCCCCCGGGGAAACGTTGCACTCTCCCCCCCCCCCCTCTTGTCTGCATTGACAAACAGTTTTTAATATTTTTCATTGTACCGTGCAATGATGTCTTCAAGTCCCTAACTTTTTGGGAAAAAAAGGCCAGTTTGGCCGTTGGGGAAAGGATGACACGTTACACATAGCATGCCCCGGGGTTTTTTAAAATTTGGGAAAAAAAGAAAAGGGAAAAAAAAGGGAAAATTTTTTTTAAAATTAAATTTAATGATAGGGGTTTGGGGGACAAGGAAACGACCCGAATGAAGCGTCAGCTGGCAGATCTTTTTAATCGGGGACTTTCCCCCCTTTGGGAGCCAGTTGGTAAATGAGTGTGTTTGGAAAAACGCTTAGGGTTGGGAAATCACGATAAAGGCGCTATATAAGTATTCATTATAATCATAATATAAAATGATAAAAGTAAAAGGGTAACAACAACAAAAACAAAAAAAATAAAAATCTGTTGGAATAACCGGTGATCCATCAGGCAAAAATTTTACCAGGGAAAAGAGAGAGAGGAGAGGAGAGAAAGAGAGAAGAGGGGAAAGGGGAGAGAGGAAGCGAGGGGTTTTCTAAAACCCAAAATTTTTTATTCCATGTTTCTGGAATTTTTTTTTTTTCCAGTGTTTCTGTTTTCAAATCCCCCCTTTGGGGAACTCCTCTCTCTCTCTCTCTCTCTTCTCTCCCTCTCTTCTTTTCTCTCTCTCTCCTCCCCGCTCGTTTTGCTCCCCCCCCCCCTCTCTCTCTCTTTTTTTCTCTCTCTCTCTCTTTCTCTATCTCCTCTCCATCTTTTTGGCTTTTCTGTTTTTTCTTGCCCCCGTCTGTCTGTCTCCTCTCTTTTCCTTTTCTCTCGTTCCCCTCTCTCCCCCCCCCCTCTTTTTTTCCCACGTCCCAAAATACACAAGTGATAAAACAGCAAAAAAAAGGGACCATAAGAGCAAAATGCTTTTGCTGTGGTTGACCCCCCCTGTAAGGTATTAAAAAACTTGGAAAAGGGAAAACCCAAAACCCGGTATTTTACTCTATGATGGGAAAATTTTTCCTTTCAGAATACGGGGGGGGGTAAGGGGAACAGGTGGGGGTTGCTCAATGTGGCTATCAAAAAGAGGGGGTAACAACCGCTAAATTGTGCTAAAAAGGGAAAAATTTGACCTATCACGCCCATTCTTTCTTCATCAAATCAAGTTTTTTCAATCATCCATCACCCCCTTTAAAAAAATAAAATCATGGTTTCAAATTTACCTTTGCCCCTCGGTAGTACTCCACGTTTCGTTTTTTTTTACAATGACTATAAAAACCATGAGTTGGATTTTGGGTTTTAAAAGGGTTTATTGGTCGGGCAAAAACAAGACAAAAAACAAACCAAACCAAACGGGAGATTGAGCCGTTTCGTGTTAAGTGTTTTGTTCAAATGTATCTTTCCCCTTTCCCCTTTTGTTTCATTTTTTATTTCCCTCCCCCATACCCCCCCCCCCCCCCCCCATCCCTTCCCCCCGGCACCACATCTCTCTCTTCTCTCTCTCTCTCCCCCCCTCTTCTCTCTCTCTCTCTGTGTGTTTTGTGTTTTTGTGTGGTGTGTGTGTGGGGGGTGTTTCACTTAAATCTCGTTCCTTCTAACCTCTGCATTACTCTATGAGCCATTTTGCAATTTACGTGCACACAAAACACCCCACACACCACCCCGCGCGCGGGCGCCGCCCCACACACACACACACACCCAAAAACACCCCACACCACACAACCCCAACACACACACACAAACACACAAAAAACACACGAAAAAGGTGGGGGGGGGGGTGTAAGAGAGATTCCACTTGTTTCCCGGTATGAAACTGACTTTTCCCGGGGAAAAGGAAGAAACAAACAGGGACACTGTTTTTTTTTTCCTTTTTTAAAAAAAATTTGTATTTGTTTTCCCTGCCTTTTTAGAGACACCCAAACAAACAGAAGTTTTTTCCCCTGCAGGGGAAATTGCGTTATAAAAAATTTAAGGCAGAATTTTTTGTTCCATTTTTAAAAACTATAATAAAACAAAGTCATTACATTTTTCAATTTAAACAATTCAAAAGTCCAATGAACACTCCTTTTTCAGATTTATAAACCCCTCTTTGACCATTTTAACTCTTCTCTTCTCTTCTCGGGGTTTTCTTTCTCTCCCCCCTCCCCCTCTGTATCCCCCCGTGCGCAGCATGGGGGCGCGCGCGCGCGCGCGCGGTTGTGTGGGGTGTGGGGGTGTGGTGCTGTTGAGTAAAAAAACCTCCTTTAAGGGGGGAATGGAGGGAAATTGTGGTTCCCCCCTATTTGGGGGGGGACCCTACTGGGGTTCCCAACGGGGGGAGTTAAGCCGGGCAGGTATTTGGGGAAGCTATTTACTCACTGGGTCGATCTCTTTGTTCGTCTAATACATTTGGGGGGGGTCCGTGCACCCCCTCCCCCTAAAAAACCAACTTTTGTCCGGGGGCCCCCAAAAAAGGAACCAAAAAAAAAAAAAAAAGGGGGGGGGGGGGGGGGGAGGGGGGGGGGGAAACAAGGGAAAAAAAACCCAAAAAACCCACCACAAAAACCCCCACCAAACACCCCCACACCCCCGCGGGGGCCCCGGCACCAAACCCCCACCAAAAACCACCAAAGCCCCACCACACACCCCACACACCCCCACACACAATGGGGGGGGGGGAGGGGGGGGGGTGTAAAAAGAGTTTTTCCCCTTTTGTTCTGGTATGAAACTGACTTTGGGGGAAAAAAGAACCAAACAGGGGCAGTTTTTTTCTGACAAAAAACCTTTTGATAGTTTCCCCGCACCCCCGGGAAAAAACAAGCAAACAGATGTTTCCTCTGCAGGGGAAAATTTTTTTTTAATTTATTTGGGCATAAAAAAGGGTTTTTTTCTCAGTTAGGATAAGTAATGAAGGGCCCCAAAGCAAAATTTTTTTTTTTCTTCAAAATTTTTTTAAAAAAATTGACGGGCTCTTAATAGAATTTTCCCCCCCCATCAATTTTTTCGTCTTACCATTTTAAACCCCCCCTCTCTTCTCTCTCCTCTCTCTCCCTCTCTCTCTGTATGGCGCGCCCCGGGGGGTGGTTTTTGTTGTTTGGTGTGTTGTGTGTTGTTGGGGGGGCTGTTGATAAAAACCCCCCTTAGAAGGGGGTAATGGAGGGAAATTTTGGGGTTTTCCGTCTTTTGGACGCAATACGGGTTCCCAACTTGGGAGGAGTTAAGGACTGGGCAGGTATTGTGGTGCAAGCTATTTACTCACTGGGGGTCGATCCTTTGTTCGAAAATTTAACATTTGGAAAGTCCGTGCACTCTCCCTACCACTTTTGTCTGACAATGACAGTTTTCAATATTTGCTTTGCACTGCTGCCGTGATGTCTTCGTTCCATAAAACGCAACGTTACCAGGTGATCCATCTGGCAGATGTTGATTTTGACTCGCTGTGCACCCCACACACACACACACAACACACAACAACACACACAACACACCAAGAGAGAGAGAGAGAGAGAGAGAGAGAGAGAGAGAGAAATAGAGAGGAACACACACCCCAACACACACAAAACACAACACACGCCACACGCACATGCACAAAACACTCACCCCACACATAGACACACACAAACCCCACAAAACACACACCACCACACGCACGCACGCACGCACGCAGGCACCACGCACGCAACGCACACCACAAACACACACACAACACACACCCCACAAAAACACACACTTACGCCTTGCGCATTGAAGAGATGACGGGGAAAGTGTGGAAGGCAGGAGAGAGAGAAGAGAGAGAGGGAGAGAGAGAGAAGGGGAGAGAGAGAGGAGAGAGAGAGCAAAAACAACATTACTGCACTGCCAAAAAAAACGCTTTTCCAACCTATTTGATCATGTTCAGATTAGACAAATGACATTTCAAGACAATGAAAAAGGAGGAACAGACAGTCCTCATCGTTTGGAATCCAGGCCAACGTCGTGATCACCTCTGACACAGTATTTTCTTCTTTCTCATGTTCCATCAGTTACGTGTGGTGCTTTGCGTGCGTGTGTGTGTTGTGTGGTGTGTGTGTGTGTGTGTGTGTTGATGTGTGTGTGTGTGTGGTGGCGCGCGCGCGCGGCATGCGTGTGTAAGTGTTTGAGTGTGCATGCGTCAACCCTCATGACAGCGTATTTCAGCACACATCACATTTTAATTAATATTGGGTTTTTTTTTTATTTTATAAACTAATCTACAATAGCTAAATCAAGTCATAGCTTCCCTTTTCCTTTGCCATTTCCAACAAATTGAGGAAACGGACTTTGATCACTGAGAGAAAACTTTCACAGAAGCCCCCTTTAATAGGTTCTAAAATGTCCACTGCTTCAAAAGTGACGTGATGAACAACATTAGCATATATAAATGGGTTCTTGATAACCGAATATACAGGAAAGAAGAGGAGAGAGAGAGAGAGAGAGAGAGAGAGAGAGAGAGAGAGAGAGAGAGAGAGAGAGAGAGAGAGAGATCGTACAGACAGCTGTTCTGAGCCTGGCCTTTTTGACATAAAAAAAATGTGATGAAATTCACCGCCACCAGCAGCACCAATCCTGTAGGCACATGTCTACAAACAGCCAGTCATACAAACGAAAAACACACAGGGAATTTTATTCTCAACTGACAGTTTCAAAGGTCATCCCTTTAATTTAATCTAAAGGAAGTGAGGAAATCAGTTTGATCTCTTGAAGAAATAAAATGACCGTTTGAAATGCGTGACGCATGGAATCTCTCTCTCTCTCTCTCTCTCTCTCTCTCTCTTCTCTCTCTCTCCCTCTCTCTCTCCTCTCTCTCTGTGTGTCTCTCTGTCTCTGTCTCTGTCTCTCTGTCTCTCTGTCTCTGTCTGTCTGTCTGGCTGGCTGGCTGGCTGTCTGTCTGTCTGTCTGTCTCTCTCTCTCTCTCTCTCTCTCTCTCTCTCTCTCTCTCTCTTAAACACAGGACAATTAGAAATGAATACAGAGCAAATTATCACCTCATGTCATAACCCGGCTTGGAGATATTTGTGGAATGGGAAAAAAATATGTGTGTGTGTGTGTGTGTGTGTGTGTGTGTGTGTGTGTGTGTGTACGTGCGTGCGTGTGTGCATGCGTGCATGCATGGTGCGTGCGTGCGTGTGTGTGTGTGTGTCTGTATGTCTGTGTGTCTGTCTGTGTCTGTCTGTGTGTGCTTACATCGTGGATAAATATGATGTCTTTCTAGCCAGCTGTGCGTTAAATCAGGCAGGGACTGCGGTGAAATATTTAGCCACTGATTGCGTTTTCCTTGTCCTCTGCTGGTACTGGAAAGCTGTTGCACTACCCTCACGGCCCTTATCTGACAATGACAAACGCCACTGACTGTTCATATTGTGCCGTTTAAAGTGATGACACCGAGTGCTTGACACCGTAACAATGACTTGTGATCCATGCGGCTTACATACTGCCGATAGCGACTGGTCACAGAGAAAGAGAAATGAAAGACAGAGACTCGTGACTCGTGACTCGTGACTTTAATGTGAGGCCATCAGCCTATTCACATGAGTACACAACAAGAGGTAAATCAATTTTATATAATTAGAACAAAATTTACCCTGACTGCAACCAAGCATTCTTCCATGACAGTATGTACATGCAGAATTCTATCTTAATTATACATCAAAACTTCTTGATATCCCCACGAACGCGATGTAAGTATATACACCATCATTCTCAAAACTCATAACACTAATGCTGTCGACACTAGCACACAATACACATGCCTCCTATCTCAATCCCCTCATCGCATTCTCGCCCACATACACAGCGGAGACCTTTCAACCCCGCGTCGTACAATTCTCTGGAAGGCCGTACTATTTTAAGCATCTTTTGTTTACATCGTTTACGCATGCGCAAAATAAGCCTATCGCCTTGCAAAGGTAAACCCCGAATAACAAAAGCTGCCATGCTAACCTTTGACACAGTGTGCTGAAAGAGAGAGAGGAGAGAGAGAGAGAGAGAGCGAGAGAGAGAGAGAGAGAATGATAGGGAGAGTGGGAGAGGGAGAGATAGGGGAGGGAGAGAGAGGGAGACAGACAGAGAGAGAGACAGAGACGAAGAGGGAGACAGAGAGACAGGTAGAGAGGGAGACAGCGAGAGGGAGAGACACTAAGAGACTGAGTGTGAACAGACAAGCAGAGAAAGAGACAGAGATTTAGTTGGGACGAAGTTATCCCAATTCCTTTGTATCAATGTTTTCTCCCCTCTCTCTTCTCTCTCTCTCTCTCTCTCTCTCTCTCTCTCTCTCTCTCTCCTCTCTCTTCTCTCTGTTTCAGTTTATCCCCTACCTCTCCTTTTTCTCTTTGTGGTGTGAAACGTAATTCTTAAACACACACACACACACACACACACACACACACACACACACACACACACACACACACAACACAGTGAGAGCAATATTGCCACGTTGTTCTCTGAGCTCTATGCTTAAGTATTGAAAAACGTGACAAAAAAAAAGGTTCAGGAGAATTATATTGCATTTTTGTCCTGATAGATGCATGTGATTGGCTTTCCAGTTCTGGCGGATGGGATGGGTGTTTTTGAGAGAGAGAGAGAGAGAGAAGAGAGAGAGAGAGAGAGAGAGAGAGAGAGAGAGAGAGAATGATTAAACCTTGGCAGGTATAACAGAGGAAGCTATTTATCAACTGAGCTGTATTCTTTGCTCGTCCAATTACGCCGGAAAGCTTTTGTTTGTTCTCTTCTTATTCCCTCCTGTCTGACAATGATGAGTGGTCATTTATACTGGAATTGACCAGCTGTGGAGAGACCACTGAGCCCGTGCAGTTGTAGCAATCAGCAGGTCAACTATGT
>CM065720.1:46571762-46574262 GCA_033310375.1 Conus canariensis
GGATAGGGTGTTTTTGAGAGAGAGAGAGAGAGAGAGAGAGAAGAGAGAGAGAGAGAGGAGAGAGAGAGAGAGAGAGAGAGAGAGAGAATGATTAAACCTTGGCAGGTATAACAGAGGAAGCTATTTATCAACTGAGCTGTATTCTTTGCTCGTCCAATTACGCCGGAAAGCTTTTGTTTGTTCTCTTCTTATTCCTTCCTGTCTGACAATGATGAGTGGTCATTTATACTGGAATTGACCAGCTGTGGAGAGACCACTGAGCCCGTGCAGTTGTAGCAATGAGCAGGTCAGCTATGTGATTATGTTAGAATGACTGCAGATGTTGACTGGAAGAGAGGAAAAGTAGAACAAAAACAAAACGAAGATTCTGATATAGGGCTAGAGGTCACGGAAGCAGACCTACGTTAATTCATATGCCACAATGAGTTTCTCATTTTTGTGTTAGCTCTTCATTTCTCTCTCGGGTTCTGCCTTTCCTTCCTAGCCCCCCCCCCCCCTCCCTCTCTCTCCTCTCTCTCTTCTCTCTCTCTCTCTCTCTTTATAAATCCCCAAATCAGTTTAGATTAGCACCTCTTTTGGCATGTGCGCAGGAGCAAACTGTTCGAAGTTTTTCAATTTATTTGTTTAAGGCATTCAAGCTGCGCTCATTTTCTATTATTAGAAAATTCTTTTCCGAATACATCTTACTTATGTTTGCGAGCAGTTGCATGGGTGCCAAGACGATTGTTATTAACTTGCAACGCCCTTCATGGGAGCACTGCCTAAACATGAATAAATCATCTGACTCTGACTCTGCCTCTGCCTCTGCCTCTGTCTGTCTGTCTGTCTGTCTGTCTGTCTCTCTCTCTCTCTCTCTCTCAATATGCAGTATAATCATTGATGCATCGCAGGCTTAAAACTTGTAACAATGTGATAGTTGTAGACTTGTTTTTGTTCTTCTTGTCACATTGATATTAGAATATTATCTCAATGATTGTATCCCCCTTCTGAGGGGCTATGGCCTAACAGAATAAAGATCTGAATCTGAACTTGAATCTCTCTCTCTCTCTCTCTCTCTCTCTCTCTCTCTCTCTCTCAGACACACACACACACACACACACACACACACACACACACACACACACACACACACACCACACACACACACATGCATGCATGCATGCATGCATGCATAGAAAAACAGATAGGCAGACAGACAGACAAATGAAAAGACAGAATTAGAAGAAGAGAGGAATGTATGAAAAAATGTATACAGTAAATTTCAAACCTACAGCAACAACAACAACTGCAACAAACGACCACACAAACGAAATCTAAGTAATCTCTTGCCTGGCAACACAAAGCCAAAACTCAATAAACGACCAGTTATCTAATCGACAACATTTCCGGAACTGAGTTCCAAATTCCGCATATTTCAAAAGCGAAAAAAAATTAATTGCTATCGCTACCCTTTTTGCACTTAACATATGAAATGTGAAAACGGGAATATACACTGTCTTGACATCAGCATTACACATCATCAGTTCATCACTGTCATCGCCACCGATTTCGCTCGCTGCGTTCCCCCACCCCATCTTCCCCCAACACTTGTAGTCACTTGCACACACACACACACACATACACACGCATACAGAGAGAGAGAGGGAGGGAGGGAGGGAGAGGGAGAGAGAGGGAGAGTGAGCGAGAAAGAGCGAGAGAAAGAAAAAGAGAGAGAGAGAGACAGTCAGGCAGACATATAGACAGAGAGAGAGAATGAGAGACAGACAGACAGACAGACAGACAGAGACAGAGACAGACACACAGAAAGATTTTTTTTTTTAAGTTTACAAAGAAAAATGAAAGACAGTAAAACGTTTTTGATGAACGCATAAAGGGTTGGTGCGGCTCTACAACTGAGCAGGAGAATAGAAAAAAAACAAAAACAAGCAAAAAAACAAACAAAAAAAAACAAGGCTCCAAAAGCAGCGGCGATGCCACCAGTGATGAACCGATGATGCATATGCTGATGTCAAGTCAGCGGACGGAAAGTGCCGTTTTTAACCTTTAGCATGCTTGCTGCCACAAGCGTACAGCGAGCAATTAATTTTATTGAGAGTTTTTATATGGCCGAAGCGTGGGGTTCAGCTTTAGGGAATGTCCTGCCCATTTCAATGCTTGTCGTTTATTTCAGTTCATTCATTGCGCCGTGTGACAAGAGAGTGTTTAAGTGTTGCTGATTTTTTTACTGGCTTAAAAAAAAAGAAGAAAAAACTATCGTCAGATGTCAGATTCTTTGAACTGATACGTTGCTTGCATTTTATTACATTGTGTATGTGTGTGTGTGTGTGTGTGTGTGTGTGTGTGTGTGTTGTGTGTGTGTGTGTGTGTGTGTGAGTGAGAGAGAGAGAGTGTGTGCGTGCGTGCGTGCGTGTGTGTGTGTGTGTGTGTGTGTGTGTGTGGTGTGTGCGTGCGTGCGTGCGTGCGTGCGTGCGTGCGTGTGTGTGTGTGTATGTGTGTGTGT
>CM065720.1:46604262-46606762 GCA_033310375.1 Conus canariensis
CTCTCTCTCTCTCTCTCTCTCTCTCTCTCTCTCTCTCTCTCTCTCACACACACACACACACACACACACACACACACACCACACTTACACACACACACACACACACACACACACACACACACACACACACACACACACACACACACACACAGTATGTCTGTCTCTCTGTCTCTGTCTCTATCTATGTCATGGCATTATCCGGAGAGAGAGAAAGAGAGAGAGACAGAGACAGAGAGACAGAGAGAGAGAGAGAGAGAAAAGAGAGAGAGAGAGAGAGCAGGGGGAGGAGAGCGAGTAGCAATCTTTATTTCCAAGGATATCAGATAAGCAACATGATGTTTGTGTCCATCTGGCCTTGTTCCAGTTCAGGGACGAAAGGTATTAAACACAGAACACTACCAAACAAAGTAATTATAACAAGAGCAATGTTAACTTATATTAGCATCGACGAAAACAACAACAACAACAACGACGACAACAACAACAACAACAACATCAACAACAACAACAACACACACACACACACACACACACACACACACACACACACACACACACACACACACACACACACACACGGACGCACGCACGCACGCACACACGCGCACACACATACGCGCACTCATGCACACACGCAAGCACGCACGTACAGAGCATTAATATTCCAACTCGGACGGACAGTTTAGAAACATCAGTCACAAAACTAGTATCGTCAGCATAGCCTCAGGAGGAATGAACTTTGTTTCAGTTAATTTCAAGTACACTAGCAGTTAGTCATATTCAACATTCTTGTTCAGAAAGATTTGTTTTCAAGACAGCGCGGACTAGGAGATGATGTTGCTGTTGAGAAAGAGAGAGAGAGAGAGAGAGAGAGAGAGAGAGAGAGAGACAGACAGACAGACAGACAGACAGACAGACAGACAGACAGACAGACAGACAGACAGACAGACAGACAGACAGAGCAGACATGACAGAAGAGTGAGAGAGAGAGAGAGAGAGAGAGAGAGAGAGAGAGAGAGAGAGAGAGAGAGAGAGATTAAGCATGTGTTAACATTATGAAAAGAGAAAAATTAAACAAAATGCAGATTTTTTAAAAAGGAAATACAGAAAGGAAAGTAAAAAGCAAAAAATAAAAGTGAAAAAGAGGAAGAGATTTGAAGAATAATTCCCTCCACCCTCACCCCCACCCTAAAAAAGGGAGAAAAATATATATATTTTTTTTGTATATTCATAAGAGCAATGCGCTGGCTTACACATATACATTGTAGGAGTACATTATAAATCTTTTACGCAGTGACACTTGCATGCACTAGCATAGCCTGTGCAATCCTTTACAATAAGATATTATTTTGGAGCAGTAACACCAGTCACTTTGAGAAAGTAAGTAAACAGTATGTTGGTGATTATATGGTAATAACACACATGTGGATATGTATTAATAACATGCGTTTTTTTAATATCTACATAACTAGCAAGAGAGTTCAAAACAGGTAAATATTTTTCTTCTGTACGATTCGGAGTTTCGATGGCATCTCAGAACAGGCGGAAGTGATATCCAGAGGAGAGGACCAGGATAACAAAGATTGAAATAGGTCAGTTGGAGGTATGTGGATCCGGGGTTTTGTAGAATTTCTAGGTGGTTTTTTGTTGTTGTTGTTGTTGTTGTTGTTAGAATTTGTAGGGTTTATGGTAAATTTAGATTGCGTATTTTGCAGGGTCCATCCAGAAGCAATTTTCAGCAAGACCGTTCCTTTATTGATAGTAAACATATCCTTTCGTACTAGAGATCCAAGGTGAATATGATCTGATTGTGTAAGGCTCGAGGATTTCTTGAGAGCTGTTTTAAAGATGCTGATTAAAGGTTTCATAGAATTTGCGGCGGCCGAATCGAAGAGTGTTGAACAGTAATTGATTGAAAACAAGTGTGTATGCATTCAGGAATAATTTTTGGTCTGAAAGTTCAACAAGTGCTTAATCCTGCATAACTGATGTATTTGTCTGGATACTGTTTTGCATGATGCTTTTGATGTGAGTAGTCCATGAAAGATTGTGGTCTACTATCATGCCTGGAACAAGGTGACTGTCCACATCTTCAGTTCTTAGATCACGATACAAGCAGAAGAGTACTGTTTTATATTTTGCCCTGTTTGACAAGTCGTTATGAGCATGAATTTAATATTACTGGGATTTTTAGTGATATATGATTCACACTGCGCCATTCACGTAACACGTAACATGTCAACAGACTTTTGTAATGACACTTACAGAGAATCAAAGGTAGATCTGCTTGTGTGAATCGTCGTATAATCCCATAACAATTTGCAAAATTGTTTAACATGAAATGGGGGATCTTTTATATAGATGGCCAATAGGAGAAGAGTTTCAACTGAGCCCTAGGGCCTCCACAATTATCTGACTGAGTAAAATATTTGAGATTGAAGAATTAAGACAGACAAATTGTTGATTGTCTATGATTAATGTAATCAGCTGGAGCGCATTT
>CM065720.1:46616762-46619262 GCA_033310375.1 Conus canariensis
CTCGGCGCTTCCCCTTGTTCCTCCCTGTCTTCATTCCCCCACCCACTCACTCAATTAGTGGATCGTAGACTATGGCGACAAGGCGACAAGTGCAAGAGAGACTCGCCACGATCGACGCCAAGCCAATCGATACTCTCCGCTCATTCCGATAGACTGTTATCGAGCCTAACTAAACCGTCCAGATCAGTCCCAGTTTTGCCTCTGGCATCAGTACGAGATGTACACGAATGGGCAAAGGGGGATAGAAGTGAGGGGTGAATGGTGGTAGTGTGTGCATGTCTCTGTTAGCGTGCATATGTAGGGTGTGTGTGGTGTGTGTGTGTGTGTGTGTGTGTGTGTGTGTGTGTGTGTGTGTGTGTATGCAATATGTGTGTGTGTGTGTGTGAGAGAGAGAGAGAGAGAGAGAGAGAGAGACAGAGACAGAGACAGAGACAGAGACAGAGATACAGAGAGGCAGAGAGAGACAGACAGAGACAAAAAGAGCAGCAAAAATAAACTAACAAAAATGGAATTAATAGACTGGTAGACACACAGAAGCGGACAGAAACACGGACGTTGGCTCAGACGAAGACAGACAAACAGATGGTCAGGCTCAAGAACGATCAGAGATGAAGAGCAAAACAGACAGAGAGAAACAGAGTTTGAGTGTTGAAGAGGACGGCGCACCATTAGCCTCCCTGTCACTCCCTGGTCATCCCATACTGACCATTGAGTTATTGACCATGACTGCGGAGTCAAGCTGGGCCCTTGACCATATTGAGATCTGGACGAGACAACCCCTGCAGACTGGGGAAGGGCACCAGAGGAGACAAGGCAGCGGCCATACAACACTACCCTTTCCATATACCCACACTCCTGTTTCCTAAACACTATTCCTCTCTCTCTCTCTCTCTCTCTCTCTCTCTCTCTCTCTCTCTCTCTCTCTCTCTCTCTCTCCCATCATTGTCTCTGCCTGTCTCTGTTACCTCTTTAGATATTGCATGGACACAAATTCCACTTTTTTCCTCAAGCTGTCTCTTCCACATCAACGATGCATCCATAGCATGGGGTTGTGTAGTCATTGTAGAAAACTACATTCAGTCCACAGATGACCAGCGATTATAATTATGTCCCATTCTTCCTTATAAACGACACAAAAATTGAACACACTGTGGATGCAAACAAGAATCTCTCTCTCTCTCTCTCTCTCTCTCTCTCTCTCTCTCTCTCTCTCTCTCTCTCTCTCTCTCTCTCTCTCTCTTACATTATCACATTTCAACCGATTGTTCAATATGGTGCCGAGATATGGGGTCTTGAAAATGCAGCTCTTTATCCTGAAAAATTACATATGTTCGCACTTAAAAAGTTCTTAGGAGTTGAAATGAGAACACCAAATGATCTTATCTATGGGGAGACGAACAGGTATCCTATCTATATAAATTCAGTAGTGCAGTGTATTAGATACTGGTTAAAATTAACACGATTAGAAGAGTGCAGATTACCGCGGAAAGCCTATAGAATGTTATTTGATTTAGATGTAAGGAATAAAAGAAATTGGGTTTCAAATATTCGATGCAAATTATATGCGTATGGTTTTGGCTACGTATGGGTGAACCAAGGAGTTGAAGAAATAAGTCTCTTTTTGAATCATTTTAAAGACAGATTGATATTGTGTAGGTGGCAAGAATGGGACTTCCATGTAAATAACAGTGAACGGTTTCAAACATATAGAACGTTTTGTACTGTAAATGATGATAAAACCTACTTGAAGTTGAAATTAGATAGGCACTTGAAATTTATATTGACAAGATTTAGGTTTGGTGTGTCTGAAATTGCGTGTCACTACTATCGTTATAGATCACATACAGAAACAGATTTGATTTGTCCATTGTGTAGAATTACCAAGGAAGATGAAATTCATTTTCTTTTGTGCTGTCCAACATTAAATGATTTACGAAAACAATATACACCTTTAAAATTTTATAAGCATCCCAGCCAGTTTCGATTGACTTTACTGTTGGCGTCTAAAAATGAAAACATTGTCAGAAATGTATCAATATTCTTGTACAAAGCGTTTAAAATACGATCTGCAGCTATGTCTTAATATCTTGAAATATGTGTGCATATATGACTGTGTGTATAGTTTCTAAGAAAGATGCAAAGTTTGTAAAGTTTTTTTTAACTGGAAAGTGTACCCCATCATGAGGGGCAATGGCCTATGCATGATTAAACTATCCGAATCCGAATCCGAATCTCTCTCTCTCTCTCTCTTACATTATCACATTTTCCTCCTTTCCTCTTCATACCACTACCTTTTCCATTATGTTCATCCTTATTTATTCATTCTGTTCCTTTTTGCAGAATTTCCATCTTCTGATCCAATCTAAGCCCCCTGGCCACATACATACTGCTGTAAAGCTCAACCCTCCCTCCCATCGCCATGGTCTCGCCCCTCCCTCTTCCTCCTTTTCCTCCCTGTCTTCACTTCCACCACCGTCTCACTCAATTAGTGGATCGTAGG
>CM065720.1:46666374-46668874 GCA_033310375.1 Conus canariensis
CTCGTGACAGTGCTGTGCACCCCGAATGTCCGGCTTACTCTTTCTTTCCCTCCTGGCCTGTCTATCACACCACAGGAAGGGGAAATCACATCAACTCTCCGATGAATTTTGAGAAAGGTCAGATTGAACTCTACTATCGTGTGATGCGCACGTTCCTGACGGCAGGTTGCGTGTTTGCGCACTATGTTCCTGCCTTGCAGTATTTGCCTTCCCGGTGGGTTAGAGAATAGGGCTGGAGTTTACATTTCTGCACCAGTTCTAGAATCTGCATTTGTTATTTTGCCAGTCCTGGGAGCTTTGTCAGCAAGAAATTGTGTCTATTGCAAGGAACGCATCTATATTGTCAGGAGACATGCTTTCGGCAGTATTCACCGCAGCAAGGGATATAAGCCTCCTTCTAGGTGCTGAAGAAGGGTCCGGATAGCCTGAGATGTCGTTTTCAATCTGTTGGAATTCAGACACTGAAAATCAAAACGGACAGTGAAATAAACAAAATTCTAAAAAAATGCTATTGAAACGGATACGTGATCTGTTTTTAGATCTCTTGTGTGTAGATGAAATGTGTAACTGTTTCGGATTGCACGTGTGCATTGTTGCTCTCTAATGAGCGGCCTGATGTCCTGCGTTTCTGGTTTCCTGCACTGTCTTAAAAATGCTCATGAAAGAGATCCTGAAACAACACAAACTCGCGCAGCAAATGTAAAACATCTCCTAGTGTAACAGTGGAGGTTACGAGATGCACGTTCCACCTTTATCTACACCGCGTGCACAGCTGTAAGCAGATGGAAGGGAGTACGGGGTTTAGTGGGGGCAGGCCGTATTTTTCATGACGATTGGCGCGGGGGGGGGGGGGGGGGGGGGGGGGAGAGAGATTTCGTTTGAATTGAAGAAGAAATTGTAAACTGCAGATCGTTTTTAACGCTTAGCGTTAATGTACCTCCCGTCTGGAATCAATTGTTCTCTCCTGAAATACTTGCGTGGAGAGGCTCAAATGCAACTGAGCTGACGATGGATCTTATACTTCTCTCATGAAAGTAGATCAAACAGTTTACACAGAGCGCACGGCGCGCGCACGCACACACCACACACACACACACACACACACACACACACACAAGCAAGCGCGTGCGCGCGCGCGCACGCACACACACACACACACACACACAAACGCGCATGCGATCGCAACCACACACGTGCGTATGCACGCACACACACACACACACACACACACACACACACACACACACACACACACACGCACTCACGCATGTACGCACGCACGCACGCACGCGCACATTCACTCACACACACACACACACACACACACACACACACACACACACACACACACACAAACTCGCGCGCACTTTGTGGATCTGCCAGAATCAGTGTACACATTTACAGAATTGCGCCTTGAGCACTCTACTGTCGTATGTGTCTTGCTGGCCTACATTCCTGTCTTCAGACTCTGTCACGTGCAAGAAAGAGCGACGGCACGAACTCTCCAAGGATATGCGAACAATGATTCGACGGTCCATTGTGTCATTCACACGTCCCATCGTGCACGCCACGTGCTTCTGCACGACTTGCATAAAAGATAGCCGAAGGCAAAGCGTGGCTTTGATGTTGCTTGATGAGGTGATTCTTTAGATTTCTAATCTGTAATCCAGTTTCTCATCGGTGCTTTGCCTGCCAGTGGAACTTCTCTCTCGCTTCATTTGACACCAGCCTGTCCTGAGCAGTGCGTCTGTATGAGGCTCTGAAATGGAAGGCTGCACGTAACTTCATGCCAAGCGGGGCTTCCCATTACACTTTCCACTTTTTGAAGCAGGTTCATGCACTCCGTCAGACTCATAGCTTCTTGAGTTCGAGCTGATTAATTTGTGGATGAAAGCCAGTGGAGTGTTTCTGTTACTGATTCTCCCTCCATTGTCAGATTCGAAGTTGTTAAACTATACGCACCATTGTCTTCCGGAATATTTCCGCCATTTTGCTTTACTGTGTATTCACAGCCTGACTTACCTTTGGTGTAAGAAACACCATTGTATGTAGCAATATCGTCTTTTATGCCGAGGTTTTCCACCTGCATATGAATTTCTCTTTTCGTTTTCGCCCTCTGGAAAATCTCGACAGTGTCTTATAAGCTCTGGATTGATATGATTAGGTACATGTGTTTGGGGGTAGGCTGGATACTTTGCCCATTCCTCCCCGCAGACAAACAGTACATTTCTGTATGCTGATCCACACCACAGAATACCAGCTTCCTTCAGAAAGTGTGCATATTTCCTAACCAAGTCTAGAATCGAGCCTGTCTGGAATGTTATTGTATGGGGTTGTGTATACGATTTGGGAAAGAGGAGTCAGAATGTGGTGGTTGAAATTTGTCTGAAATGTGTTTAAAATGACTCACAACTTTCAGCAGTATACTATCATGAAGAAGAAACGAGGTCATGGCCTTAGACTTCTTTCTGCACTCCGTTTCTCACAAACGGCATGTTGT
>CM065720.1:46673874-46676374 GCA_033310375.1 Conus canariensis
AAGAAAGTGTGGAGCAAAATACATATGAAATTTAAAGTCCACTCACGCCAATGCAAATCTCCACTTTGGTCGCTTGAAACTTAAATCCACTTTTTTCAATTAGGTCATGAGTCAAATTTATAACCAAAAAAATCCGACAGGGGTGATAACATGGTTGTAAGAACCAAAGGACTTAATTTTTTAATATCTTTGATCGGAACACGCGAAACAAGAAATATCAATGCTCACATCACTACAGTGGCTCCAATTTCCTATAAAACATAACTTATTTTGCACACGCGTATCTTTTCATGATAATAACTTCACAAGTTTCACATTAAGCAGAATGTTTATCATAAACATAGCAAGAAAGTGAACTAATCCGGAACCCGCTATTGTGGAAGTACTTATGGATACGAGCAGATGGAGCTATCCACGCTCATGTTTACTCTTACTGAACGATTCTGTATCTCCATGACTAATCCAGAAAAAAAAAAAAAAAAAAAAAAAAAAATTCCCAACGCAGTCTGGGTTTGACTGAAACAGTGTGCACTTCTACAGGCTTCCATCCCAGTCACTCTTCTGTCTCCCCACGTCTGGCCGACATACAGTCTTGTCTTGAGGCTGTCAGTCAAGAAAGAGAGACGGCATCAACTCTCCAGGGAAATGTGAAGAGAAAATAAGTCTGAGTGAAACAGTCCACAGTGTTACATGTACGTTCCATCAGGCACATCACGTGCTTCTCCACAGTGTGCATAAAAGTTAGCAACAAGAAAGGTAGCGTGTCTGGGGGGATGTGTGGACACAGGGCTGGTGGCATGTTGCACGATCACGTTTGGAATCAAGTGTTTTACCTCTCCTTATTACTCCTTTTTGTAGGGCACATTTTTGTGTGCACCTTCTCTCCAGCTAACGGCAGAGGAGGAGGAAGAGTGAGGAGGGATTAATCTCCATTTGGATTCCGTGTGTTCCTTCCTGAATTCCTTCTCTGGGCAGAAGCAATATTCCGAGTTGCAGTGTCCATTTATAGCCATCTTTACTGAAAACAAGTAGAGGATTTCTTTGTACAAACCAGAGGAAATAGGACGGACAGGGAGCATACAGAAATCGGCACCAAAATGTCAGATCAATATGTCTTTGATCAGCCCTGCATTTATTGAACTCCTAACGACAATTTTTCACCAATATGGGTTAACCAGTGCTTCGTCTGACCACCTAATTCCATCATTCCAAAACACACAAACACACACATGTGTGTGTGTGCGTGCGTGTGCGTGTGGGGAGTGGGAGGGGTGGGGATAGGTGGATGGGTGGATGGGTGTTATCTCTCTCTCTCTCTCTCTCTCTCTCTCTCTCTCTCTCTCTCTCTCTCTCTCTCTCTCTCTCTCTGCTGTGTGTGTGTGTGTGTGTGTGTGTGTGTGTGTGTGTGTGTGTGTGTGTGTGTGTGTGTGTGTTTAACGACAGAAGTTCTTAGTTCCTGTGTTCTTTTTAACTGAACCTGCAAAAACCAAGGTACAGATACTTATATTACTAGAACGTTTCAATGTTCCATGAGGATCTATCACTTTATAGCTCGTTATCACGTCATAACAGTCACCACCACCCCCCCTCCCCCCAGCGTTTGTGTTCAGCAGAAAGTTGGCAATAATCTTATCTATGTTGTAAACAGAACCGGGTTCAGCCATTAGGGAAATATTCGTTGGTACAAACCTACGGAGTAACTCCCGGTGCACTATTAATATTACTGAACTATGCTACATATGCTGTTTGATACAGATCAGCACCATGGAGCTACACTGACATGTCAAACGCTAACAGGCTTGTCCCTGGACTGCATTCAATCTCTTGACGAAGTTTGGATAAATTTTGTAGTTATCGCTTTTTGCGTGAGTGTGCTTGCAGACAAATCACCTGAGCGACGTGGGTGAAATCCTGGCGAAGGTAATTATATTGAAGATGACGCTATTTCTATTGTAGTCTCTGCGAGTTCAGAAGCAGGAGGACTTTGATCAGAAGAGGAGTGATGTAAATTCGCTTTGATCTTTTGAAAAACAACTCAGCCGCACAATTTGGAAAACCTATTGAAGTTCCTCCCATCGGATCTCGGGGATGCTAGCCAGCAAAACATTCCAGTAATGAAGATGAGAGAGACAGCGAGAAAGATAACTGGTGTTTTTGTGACTTTCTGTTTGAGATAATGACGATATGTGAAGTTGCAGACTCGTACCCTGACATATTTTCCTTACATTTATAGGCAGTACAGGGTCAAAACAAAAGAGGCAGATACGGCAATAAAACAATGTACCTGGATGATCATCAATTACATGTACTTTACTGTCTGCAACTTTAAACAAAAATCAATATCCATTCGCAAAGATTTGGTATGGCATGTCCATACGTGTGATTAATCGTTGAGCATGCATGCATATACATTCACATACATTCTCTCTCTCTCTCTCTCTCTCTCCTCTCTCTCTCTCTCTCTCTCACACCCACACACACACACACACACACACACACA
>CM065720.1:46683874-46688874 GCA_033310375.1 Conus canariensis
AGATTAACATGACAAATCAATTTTGAAGGAATGAGTCTTTCAGCACACTTTTATACACATACAGCCATCCATGCCAACTCTCTCTCTCTCTCCTCTCTCTCTCTCTCTCTCTCTCTCTCTCTCTCTCTCTCTTCTCTCTCCTCTCTCTCTCTCTCTCCATGTTACGACCCTTGATTTGTTTCAAAACTACCGCACATACTGTCTTTCTCTGTTTGCCTGATCTGCAAGCCTCCGTGTTACACATCAGGGAGGTATGAAAAGAAACAACTCTCCAAGGAAATGTGAGAAAGGTCACGCTGAAAGAAAGCCTACTTACTGTAAGGTGCAATCCCTGCAGACAAGTTGTACTTCCTTGCACTGTCTCTGTCCATTCCTCTGTAACTCTTGGCATCGTGGGAGAGTTGCCGTGTGGCGTGAGGAAATTAATTATTTACCCCCTCTAATAGTCATGAGTGAAGAGGACAGGCAGAATAAAGACAGGGAAATTTGTCAGGCTGTGTATCTTAAACTCAAGCCCATAAAAAACTGTCACATATTTTCGAACAAAATGTCGCGACTGGTTCCAACACCTTCTTAACAAAGGGGGATGCTGATTAAGGGAAATGAAGGCTGACAATCTGACAATGATTATTCATGTTTTGAGTACAGATGAGGCACAGAAATACTCTGTTTTCTTAGTAATATTGAAGGGCCAATGTCACTTAAACCTATATGTCCTAATCCACAGAAGCAAACTACAAGACTCGAAGACAAAATTCACAAATAAATACAAGCTAAGTTACTGTTCCCACCGAAGAGTATAATATTCATCTTGTGAATGAAAAGTCTTGTTCCCATTTAATTTTATTTTTCAAGGAGGCTCAAAATCATACAACAGTCACTTCTTTAGCCAGCATACTGTTCTCGTTCCCGTAAAAGTAATGGACAGTTTCAGAAACCATATTAAAGTCATTCGCTCAAACATTATTATTATATTATATTGGCATTTATATAGCGCTATCTCGTCACAGACCAGCTCTAAGCGCTTTACAATAAACACACTACTCACTCACTCAACGGCTGCCTACCCAGGTAGAGCCGGCCGAAGAGCAGCCTACTGGCGTCAGTCATCGTTCCCGTGCATTCAAATATCAGTCACTCATTTCATTTATCTCATTTATTCCTCAGTTCTCACATAGGATGCATGCGATATTTATACGTGTCCTCTATTTCACCGGACACGATGGCCCCGGTAACAGTAAGTGACAATTTTGTGCTTGGAAGAATACCAGCAGCTATCTTCAATCTACATCAAACATCAGCGATCGCCAATCACTAAGGGGTGATGCTGAATAAACAAACATTACAATTAGAACTGTGATTACCAAACGGGGTAGGCCATTGGCAACGCTTCAAAGATCTAGCCAACCAAGGGCTCGAGCTCGAGGATGTTGATCTCAATCCTTCGTCAGCCCAGGAAAGTACTCCTACAGCATGGGAGCCAATACAGATGGCGTTATTGTAGCCACGAATTTTTACCCAAATAACTGACAGAAATCCTGAAATGAGAAAACCTGTCAGGCTAAACACAGCACCACTGGTCATCAGCAGCCCTCCATTGATCCTCGTGGTCAGTGCTCAATAGTTCCTGGAATGACCGTAACAAGCTGGACCTGGCAAATGCAAAAGCCGCATCCAAAAGTAAATAGTAATACCCACTGTATCTTGATGTGTATAGCGTACTTTAATTAGAATGTGACGAATTTACAAGACAGCAAACCAGACTAGTGTCCATACACCGGCATGCATTGTCAATAGATAGACAAACAGACAGATAGAGATGCACAGATATAGATGGATGGATGAATGAATATTTAGATAAATGGATGGATGGACGGACAGATAGACACAGACAGACAGACGGACGGGTGGATAAACGGACGCACGGAAAGACAGACATGCAATCAGATAAATAGATAGATTAACAGAGGGACAGACATACAGACAGACAGACAGACAGACAGACAGACAGATAGATAGATAGATAGATAGATAGATAGATAGATAGATAGATAGACAGACAGACAGACAGACAGACAGACATAGATAGATAGATAGATAGATAGATAGATAGATAGATAGATAGATAGATAGATAGATAGATAGACAGACAGACAGACAGACAGACCGCCTGGAAACATTGCGCAATCACACAGGTAGACAAAGGACCCGAAACAAGCCGATGTGGATCAGAAGCAAGAGTGCAACATTGGAAGTGGTGCCAGATTTCTACATTCCATCACGTTACAGTGAGGATACAGGAATCAGTTCTGGTATCGACGTCATCCAGTGGTTTATGAGCTGTCTTGTCTTCTCCTTGCACGACCAGGGCTCGTGATGTTGAGATGGGGAAGTGGGGAAGTTGAAGGAGGGAGGGAGAATAGGGGGTTCAGGGGAATCGAATGCAACTTTTGTTTCTTGCTGTACGGCTTTTCCTTGCAAGGCTTGCACTTTGTGTGTGTGTGTGTGTGTGTGTGTGTGTGTGTGTGTGTGTGTGTGTGTGTGTGTGTGTGTGTGTGTGTGTGTGTGTGTGTGTGTGTGTATGTGTGTAATGAAACAGAATGTAGGCATGCATTCACGTAACCTCTGCTGCCACACAATTGCATTTTGCATTTTTACATAATTCATTCATTCTGACCGTCTGTCTATCTGTCTGGTCTGTTTGTCTGTCTGTCTGTCTGTCGGTCGGTCGGTCTACTGGTCTGTGTACTCAACACCGCTGTCATTATGTTTTTTCCAGCCTACGGGTGTATTACATTCACTATTTTCCGTCGCACATTCCACGCAAGTCTGAGTAAGCGTTATACACTACAGTTCTTTTTGTCACTTTCCAGGTTTTGTGTGTCTTTCCAAATAATCTACCGGCGGATCATACACATCATTCTTTTCGATATTTTCCAGACAATCTGCCAATGCATTCCTTATATTAGTTTTTGTTGCACTTTCAACGCAATTTGCGCTTGAGTTCCACACTACATTGTTTGCCACTTCCAGACAATCTACTTTCACATTATACACTGAAGACCTTGTTTTTCTTTCTGAACAATCTGACTACGCATTACACACAACATTCTTTCTGCTACATTTCAAACGATCTGCCTAGGCATTGCACACAGCATTCTTACTGACATTTTTAGACGATTTGCATATGCATTAGACACAAAATTCTTTGTGCCACTTTTCAAATAATTTGCCTATGCAACATTCGTTTTCCTATTATTTTGCATATGCCTACACAGTACACAGCATATTCTTATTGTCACTTTCCACGTAATCAGTCAGTCCTTTCCAGACGATATACCTATAAAGCAGACATTACATTTTTCTTTTCATTTTCAACACCGCATGCCCATGGTTTACTCTTGGCGTTGTTTCTCACTTTCCAGACAATCTGCCAGTGCTTCGCACACTCTGAGTGTACTGACCAGTTCTAGACAAACTACTTGTGAGTTACGCACTGTAGGTTTTATGACTCTTTCCACACAGTTTCAATGCACATTTCACGACGGTGTCAATATAATTACACATAATTCCCATTCATTTCATTCTTCTGTCTCCAACTTTCTAATCATCATTCCTGAAAGCAAATTTCGTATTTCTGTGGCACGGTTTCTGTGTTGCTGGCCGTATTTCAAAACAATATACCCTTCCAGAATTTATAGCAAAGCCGAGAAAGACATGCAAAGAAGTAGGTTCTACTTCTGTTCTATTAACGTATTTAATAAAACAGAGAAAGCAGCGTGTTAAATAACAAAGTAGCAGGTCAGCAACAAAACATGACTAAAAAGCAAATTTCGTGTGTATATTATCGTAATGGTCAATTTCGCCATCCTCTATATTTCGTCATCGACTATGTTCATCCGTAGTAGTAGTAGTAGTAGTAGTAGTAGTAGTAGTAGTAGTAGCAGCAGTAGTAGCAGTGGTGGTGGTGGTGGTGGTGGTGGTGGTGGTTATACTGGTGGCTGTAGTGGTGGTGGTGGTGGTGGCAGTCGTAGTAATAGTATAGTAGTAGTAGTAGTAGTAGTAGTAGTAGTAGTAGCAGCAGCAGCAGCAGCAGCAGTAGTAGTAGTCGTAGCCGGAGCGGCAGCAGCAGTACTAGCAGAAGTGGTGGTTGTAGTAGTAGTAGTGGTAGCAAATCAGCAGCAGCAGCAGTCTTAGTAGTAGTTAGTAGTAGTTAGTAGTATAGTAGTAGTAGTAGTGGTACCAGTAATTTTACCGACAGAATAGCACACACACACACACACACACACACGCACACGCACGCACGCACGCACGCACGCACGCACGCACGCACGCACACAGACACAACACACACACACACACACACACACACACACACACACACACACACACACACACACACACACACGAGGGAAAGGAATGTAAAAGATGCAGAATTCAGAGACGGACACATAGTCAAATATCGTGGGGAGGGGGGGGGGGGGTATTACAAAAGTTAGCGGATAGAGAAAGAAGGGGAAGGATGGTAGTACATCTCATTGCCAAGTCTGGAATCAATTTCTGCCAGTGTACGAGTTGTCATCACTGTGCCTGAAGGTGCAGACATCAGGAGGCGGAAATGATGGATGAACGGTTATGTTTGGAAAACTTTTCTTTCTTTGCTTCCAAGAAGAAAAAAAAGGTTACCGATGTTGGTTATATATAAACAGCAGACTGCTGCCTTACTAGACTGGCCTCTCTCTCTCTCTCTCTCTCTCTCTCTCTCTCTCTCTCTCTCTCTCTCTCTCTCTCTCTCTCTCTCTCCTCTCTCCTCTCTCTCTCTGTTACTTTACCTATGTTTAAATTCTCTCTCTTTCTCCCTCTCTCTCTCTCTGTCTCTCTCTCTTTCTCCCTCCCTCTCTCTCTCTCTCTCTCTCTCTCTCTCTCTCTCTCTCTCTCTCTCTCAAAACATCTCCTGCCTTACGGAGTTCTATTCAGCGTGCAAATGACGAAAATGGTAA
>CM065720.1:46693874-46696374 GCA_033310375.1 Conus canariensis
TCACCGCTGCACACATATGTATACAACTTTTGCTTTACCATCCACCCCAATACGCAGACGTTTAAAACAGTAATTACCCCCCGCCAAACGTATTTTCTTTTCATCAGCGTCTGTTCGAGTGTTGGTTTCTGCAAACTATGGAACGGAATTTAACTCACAAAAATGTGGAAAGATGGAATGTGTCCAAGAGACGCACACATTGGATTGAAATACACAACTATAGTGCAGAAGATGGCTATGATTTTTCGAATAAACATGAACAAGATAGTATAACTTTTAGGAATTCAGATATATCCTTAACTTATATATTTACTCATAATACAGATTCTTAAATACTCCCGGTAATATGAACGTAGAGTGTCATAACGTTCCAAGTTCTGTTAGGAAAAAATGACTTGGACAATAACGCTTTCGTCTCTTTGTAGTATTACTTCCCTTGATCGAAAATCACTCCATATGTTGGAGGTCTACGCTGTCCCGTATGCTCTTTATGTTACGCTTTTACAGTTACTGTGGTGCAGTGAAAGAAGTCAGTACAACATTACCCACGCATTTCTCTTCATGTATTTAGACAATTTCCAAGATTACCATAATGCTACAACCATTATGCTTACGCTGTCATATCTGGCACGAACCTGTGTCTGTCTTCAGTTAATCCATCAGATGTAAATCCTGCACACTGTGGTCTTGTGTCTCAGCAGATGTTGTGTAGCATGCATTGCCTAGTCCTTATGCAGTGACACCACCTTGATGAAACTGAAACACAGTTAAGGTTAAGTTAGAAACAAAAATGTGCTTTGACATTATGTAATGACAATAGTACCATAACCATAGACAATTTACTGGAATGTGGTTTCTATTGTCCATCTTTCTCCCTTGAACCTATGTCAACAAATCCCAACGTTCCATTACGGTGGCAGATGCACCTTGAAAAAGTTGGGATTAGACGGAAATCTCTCTGGTAACAGTAACATCACAGGGACAGCTGCAATCCAAACGGACGTGGCTTTCCTCTCTTCATAATCAGCGTGTGGACAAGCAAAGCTCAGAAAATAAATTTTACTTCAGAGTGACGTATGACCCCAGCGCATGCGTACTAGACATGGGAAGAGTCAAACCAGGAAACGAAAATGTGCTGGTAGCCTGCGGAGCAGATTTAGAAAAGAAGGCTTAGCGAGGAAAACACATCGATTTGTCTTGTTTGTAAAGTGCCTCATTTTACGCGTGCCCAGACAATGCTAGAAGTAGAACATGCACTTGCGTGCACTGTATAGTCATTTGTGTTGCTTGCCAAGATGCAATCCATGCAAAATGTTCATTTTTGCTGTTGTGCATCCCTCGTCCTTTGGTCTGCTTGAATTCGCCAGAGATGATGATTTGGGTATTGTTAACATTCAGTGAGAATAAAACATTCCGAGCATGGACATTGCTCTCCCTTACAATCATCCAGACGTACTATATTCTCAGGAGAAATCGGAACACATCTGATATGAACAGGCTTAAAACAACACCATTTCCAGAACCTGACCTTGCCAATTAGCACGAACTTAGTATGACAAACTTTAAAGCACGGTCGAAGAACAACAAAAATGTGACAAATATTCCAGTCAAATGCAATGTTGAAAACCTGAAAGACCTTGACATTACTGGACTATTCTGGGAGCGCTATACGAAGAAAATCCCTCCGGCTTCTGCTCCTTGAACAAACTCTGAAAACTCATGTTTCCACCAAATGACGTCCAAAATGGGTCGTGAAAATAGGCCAGTGGAAATCCACGCCACCAACCACTAGCAATACCTTGGAGACATATGACATATGAACTTTCAATCGTACAAGAAAATAGACAAAAAAAACTGGGTGGTGGTGATACTGCTTTACAATGCTGCAAACAAAAGGATCAGTCAAGTAATGGAGAATGTGAACAAAGGCTGGATTGAAAACTATAGTGTGAAAGCATCGGCAAGACCCTAGACTGCAACATAAAGAAAGCTTTTAAGACTGTGAAAGAACTGAACACATAGCAGCAACGTAAAGTTGGAGACATTCAAGACACACTGTCTTGCACAAGAAGACATCACAAAAAAGATAACCGAATATCACAATGAACTCTTACACACCACACACACGCGCGCGCGCGCGCGCGCGCGCGCGCGCGCCCTCGCGCACACACACACGCACACATACACACATACACGTGCGCATACGCACGCACGCACGCACGCACGCACGCACGCACGCGCGCACACACACACACACACACACACACACACACACACGCGCGCGCGCGCGCACGCACGTACGCACGCACTCACGCACACATACGACCGAATAATAGAGATCCATGTGTCTTACTAGTATGTCATCATGAAATGAAAATGGCTTTCCAGTACTCTGTGAAGAACTCTTGACAGCAGGGAAATGGTTGAAGAGAGCTAAAGCTGCAGGCATTTGATAGCGTTCGTTCAGAACTCTTGAAGCATTGTGGTGAGGCTGCAGCTG
>CM065720.1:46723874-46726374 GCA_033310375.1 Conus canariensis
TGTGTATGTGTGTGTGTGTGTGTGTGTGTGTGTGTGTGTGTGTGTGGTGTGTGTGCGCGCGCCGCGCGCACGGGCTTGCTTGCTTGGTTGCTTGCTTGTGTATGTGTGTGTGTGTGTGTGTGTGTGTGTGTGTGTGTGTGTGTGTGGTGTTTGTTTGTTTGTGATGTTTAGTGAGAGGAGAGAGAGAGAGAGAGAGAGAGAGAGAGAGAGAGAGAGAGAGAGAGAGAGAGAGAGAGGAGAAAACACCGGGAAGGGATGGTAACGATGCCTAAGGGGCCGCTGCAAATATAACACTCAGGAGGTTGGCGCAATCCCTGCCTCCCACAAGACACGGATACGCTGGGTGCCAAATCTATTAACTGCTTGTTGTGCGTGTCATTATCTCCTGGAATCGTCCCTTTTTGTCAACAAAGGAAAGGTGAGAGCCTGGGTCCTCATTAACGTGCCACCTGACCTGGTCTTCCTTGTGGTTTAAGTACAGTCATTTGAAACAGCTGCTGTCTCTTGTTACCTCTGACTCTTGTCTCTCCGTTCGTGTCTCTGTCTGCCTCTCTGTCTGTCTGTCTCTGTCCATCACTGTCTCTGTCTCTTTCTCTCTTCCCTCCTCTCTCTCCTCTCTCTCTCTCTCTCTCTCTCTCTCTCTCTCTCTCTCCGTCTCTCAGTCAGTTTCAGACAGAGAGAGAGAGAGAAGACAGACAGACAGACAGACAGACAGAGAAAGGGGAAGAGAGAGAGCGGTGTGTCAGAAGGCGCTAAGTTTGAAATTTGAAACGGAGAAAAAAACATATAGACTGACAGAAAGAGAGAAAACGAAGACAGTTTAGTAAGATGTCAGTCTGGTATGTACGTAGTTATATAACCTACAAAGAAAACTTTTTTTCTTCTTGGGGGCAAAGGAAAAGTTTTCCAAACACACTCTCCATCCTCCTTTTCCGTCTCCTAATGTCTGTCCCTTCAGGCAGAGTGAAGACAAATCCTAGACTGGCAGGAGATTATTCTAGACTTGGCCACGATATATAGCACCCACCCTTCCACCTCTCTATCTATCCATGACCCTTTGCAAAGGTATCTGACACCTGTCAATTTGTCCGCGTATGCGTTCTGCATCTGTTACGTTCGTTTGCTCTATATTTATATTTTCTTGTTAAAATGTTTGACCTTGTCTATATTCTCTTATACAACTATTCTTGCTGTTACTACACCACAGCTACCATTACTCCTCTCCTCCTCCTCCTCCTCCTCCACCTACTACTACTATTACTACTACTACTACTGCTACTGTTGCTGCTGCTGCTGCTGCTAGTGCGATGACGACGACGACGACGACGACTACAACTACGACGACTGCTACTAATTCTACACCACCACCACCACCACCACCACCACCACCACCACCACCACCACCACTGCTGCTGCTGCTGCTGCTACTACTACTACTACTACTACTACTACTACACTACTACTACTACTACTTCTTCTTCTTCTTCTTCTTCTACTGCTGCTGCTGCTCTTGCTGCTGTTGCTGTTGCTGTTGCTGCTGCTGCTGCCAATAATTGTTATTGTTATTACGAAAATATGACGGGAGGCGATATTTGTTATTACGATAACATGAATACACAAACCTTGTTTTTGACATTCTATTGTATCTTAATTACTAAACGCGTGAAAAATACATTTTTTGGTAACATTACACACGCGCACGTGCGCGTGGGCGTGCGCTCGCGCGCACTCTTCACTGTGTCAAAGTCCCATTCCCAGGTGGCTCGTGCAACAGCTGGCAAAAAGGATCGTTCAGGAGGGTACCATGGGCAAAGCTAATTGGTCATGCCATATGAAAGTGGACTACAAAGCATTTTACTCCCACCAAAGTGGTGTTGGTGGTGGTGGTAGTGGAGCGCCGGACTTGCGATCCTGGGGTAGCAGGTTCGAATCTCCGCCGGGCCATTTCGGTACAGGGGGATTTTTCCCTCGGAGTTAACATTGGTTCAGACTCCATTTCCCATGCAGTCCTTCGAATGAGACTATAAACCGAGGTTCCGTGTGTGAACGCACGGATAACATCTTGCACACACGTAAAATCCCATCAGCAACTTTCGGAAGAGAAGGCCAGTTTGGCCGTTGGTATGGATGACACGTTACACATAGCATGCACCCTGCGTGAGAAATGGAAAGAATGAAGGAAGTAAGGAAATTGAGTGAACGACATTGGACGACATTGACTGGATGACACGGGAAACGACTGAATGAAGCGTCAGCAGGCAGCTCTTCAGTCGGCACTACCCAGGTAGGCAGCCCGTTGTGTAAACGAGTGTTGATTGTAAAGCGCTTAGAGCTTGGTCTCTAGCCGAGAATAGGCGCTATATAAGTATTCATTATATTATTATTATTATTATTATTATTAAGTAACTTGGCAGTTTCAGCCACTGCCGTAACAGTTTTTCTCCCCGCCGCTGGCCTTTCATCCTATGTGGCTCTGTTTGAGCTGTTCTGCGGAAATGCT
>CM065720.1:46748874-46751374 GCA_033310375.1 Conus canariensis
GGCAGACACAGAGAGACAGACAGACAGACAGATTGTGTATGTGTGTGTGTGTGTGTGCGCGCGCGCGTGCGCGCGCGTGTGTGTGTGTATGTGCATGTGTGTGTTGGTGTGTGTGTGTGTGTGTGTGTGTGTGTGTGTGTGTGTGTGTGTGTGTGTGTGTGTGTGTGTGCTTGCGCGCGTGGTGAAAGAAAGTGGACCAGAGCGGAGAGGAGGGCGAGGGTGGGGAAAAGGGCTTCCAAAAGGTTGTGCATAATTTGAATCCTCACTCGTGACGAACGTTTATGTGTGTGTATGCCTTTTTTCTTCTTCTTCTTCTTTTTTTTTTACCTTAACGGTTGTATCCTTCTTAGATAAAAAAAAAAAAACGAATCGAAATTATCATGAACTATCTCTTCTGCTGGGAGCAAATACCGACAGTAAACAACGATGACTTCTGTGGTCTTTTATAAGTCTTATCAGTGAAAGGGTGTTATTAATCAAATAAATGATTCATATTGTTTTTTTTTCTAAAAAAAAAAAAAAAAAAAAACATCTTCATTCACTTCCCTCGTCTTTCTTGATTTTATCATCTTTCCCCGTTCCTGACTAGCCTGTTATCTGAAAGGTCTCGGCCTTTGCAATTTCAAGCGAGGTGACGGCCCAGAATGTGAGCGAAATTCCTGTTGTACCCCCCACCCCACCCCCACGCCTCCTTTCTGCTCGACCCCCCCCCCACACCTCCCCCAGCACCTCCCTCCCCCTCCCCCATTCATTTTAGCAAATGTGCTGATGTGTTTGGTGGGTGATCCAATCTACATCAACAAACTATTGTTATTGTCAACATGTTGTCACCGTCACGGAAGAAGCAAAATTGACGCCGACAAAATTCCTTTTAGCCCACTACCACCCCCCTCCCCCCCCCCCACACACACCCCTTCCTCACTCCTCTACCATCCATCCCACCCACCAACCCACCCTCCCCAACCTCCCTTCCCACTTCCCGTCGCCCCCGCCTTGTCTTTTAGAACTACCTAATGTAGTTAGATGCTGGGGAAGAGCCTTTTCATTCAAAAGCCAGCTTGCCTAATCGAATTTAATCTTGAAAGCAGTGCAAAATTTGTGGAAGGCCGCCATTGTGAAGAGACGCCGAGAATGCAATCAGCGCCTCTCTCTCTCGGGTGCCAGGGCCAAGAAAATATTTTCGCAGACTGACAACTCGGAGCAGGCGCGATTTCATAAGGCAAATGACATCAGGACATAGCCAGGCGGGACACATCGCCCATCAGACCTTTCGGAACAAAATGGCTGCCGCTGTGATGAAACGCCGACCAAGAAAGCCTGGAATTTCCCGGAGGTGCTGTCAAGATTCCTCTGTCTCAGACAGATTTCAACTCTATCATATCAAATTGCATTACTGTCCTCTCTTCAGGGAATCAAAAGACGACGTTTTATTGAAATCTTCATTTCCAGTGTCAGGCCAGTGTGTTGGTGAAGAGGGTATTGTCCTGTTGTGGATGGGAAGCTTCACAAGGTAGATGGAACGGAATGGCGTTGGGGGAGTCTGGACTGTCTTGTTGTCTGTCTTTCTCTCCAAGCGTGGGCTCTCCCGTCTTCTTTTTTTTGTCTTTTCCTTTCCCTGTAATGTAAAAACCGTGTTCTAATGAACGATGCCTGACGGGGGAAATCCTCAGAGTCAGCTGAAAAGATGCAGATATGAGCCAGCAGAGAGGAAAAATGGGCTTACTGTAAATGAAGTTGATTGTGCTAGGTTTCGTAAACAAGGCAATGTATTAAAGAAGTAGAGACCGGACGGAGGAAAGGGGTGTGTGTGTGTGTGTGTGTGTGTGTGTGTGTGTGTGTGTGTGTGTGTGGTGTGTGTGTGTGTGTGTACCCAGGTGTGTGTGTGTGTGTGTGTGTGTGTGTGTGTGTGTGTGTGTGTGTGTGTGGTGCGTGCGTGCGTGCGTGCGTGCATGCGTGTGCGTGCGTGCGTGCGTGTGTGTGTGTGTGTGCGCGCGCGTGTGTGTGTGTGTGTGTGTGTGTGTGTGTGTGTGTGTGTGTGTGTGTGTGTGTGTGTGTGTGTGCCTGCGCGCGTAAAGAGAAGTAGACTGGATTTACACTCGGAGGTATAGAAACAGAAGCATTTCTTCAGGTGCTGTTTGTCACCAGTATCTCAAAACTGGAATTTCATCATTAAAATAAAGTTTAGTATATAATTATCTAAATAAATAGATAAGTAAATAAATAAGAAAACAAATAACTAGACATAAATGAATAGCTAAATAAACAATCAAATACATACATAAATAAATAAATAAATAAATAAATAAATATAAATAAATAAATGAATACATAAATGAATAAATAAACTAACGAGTTAACTAAAAACACTGCTTGTAGAGTGATGTCGTCCAACGGGAATGATGACGCGCGACCATCACCGTGCCAAGAAGAGTCAGAGTTCGTGGGTCCAAGGCAACCGACCAATTCAGTGTGGGCAATGAAATGTCTCCCGTAGATGGAG
>CM065720.1:46776374-46793874 GCA_033310375.1 Conus canariensis
AGACGTACGCTGAATATGGTTGGTTTCTTTTCTTATTCCGAGAAATGTATACCTTTACATTGCATGTTCGCTTATTTCGAAGAATGACTGTTTCAAATATGGTTCATTTCCGTCGTATGTAGACATTTCGTTAAATGCAAGCTGTAGAATATTAAAGATTTCCATAGGGTAAAGTATTTTATCGTATATGTGATTGAGGCACGGGTTATTGGCTGTTTTCGTTATATGTGGTCGAAATTCAATGTCTGCATATTATATGACAGGATTAAAACCATTCTCCACTAATGCTGAGAAGTTCATTGTCTTCTAATGAGATCTTCGGATGTGTGTGTGTGCGTGTGTGTGTGTGTGTGTGTGTGTGTGTGTGTGTGTGTGTGTGTGTGTGTGTGTGTGTGTGCGTGTGTGTGTTTGTGTTTGTGTGCGTGCGTGCGTGCGTGCGTGTATGTGAGCATGTATGCGTGCGTGTATACGTGCGCGGCACGCGCGCGTGCTTGTGTGTGTGTGTGTGTGTGTGTGTGTGTGTGTGTGTGTGTGTGTGTGTGTGTGTACGTGTGTGTGTGCGTGCGTGCGTGTGTGTATATGTATGTGGTGTGTGTGTGTGCGTGCGTGTGTGTGTGTGTGTGTGTGTGTGTGTGTGTGTGTGTGTGTGTGTGTGTGTGTGTGTGCGCGTGCGCATAGAGGTTTGGAACAAATGCCACACAACGGTGGAAGCGTGTGAGAGGTGTTGGTGTAATGATCGGTGACATGAAGGGGACTCACATCAAATCCATTGGTTGGCATCTGTGAGATCAGAATCTTCCATGGATGAATCAGTCCGTGTGATTTTCAGGTTTTGACGCTTAGACTGTCTGTCTGCCTGTACCAGGCTTTTGTTACTTTCTTACCAAGGTCTTCTATCGCTCTTCAAAACTGGCTGCATATATTTTCATGAATAACCATTTGATCAAATCTTAAATAAATGTTAGCGAACCGCCCAGAGAACGTGGACAAACGAGTCACAAGACGAAACACAACTAGTTTCGACCTCTTAGGTCTTCATCAGGTGAGACATTAACGAATAAAACAATGAAAATTCACTTAGCTTTGATCGCTTCAGATCACTTGGTAGGGTTCAGCGCAAGGAAGAAGGCGTTGAATGAGCTCATTCAACGCCTTCTTCCTTGCGCTGAACCCTACCAAGTGATCTGAAGCGATCAAAGCTAAGTGAATTTTCATTGTTTTATTCGTTAATGTCTCACCTGATGAAGACCTAAGAGGTCGAAACTAGTTGTGTTTCGTCTTGTGACTCGTTTGTCCACGTTCTCTGGGCGGTTCGCTAACATTTATTTAAGATTTGTTTAGATTTCCGCCTGCAGTCCTCTCGCTTTGCAACTAACCATTTGATGTTTGTAACATCCCGTGATCTATCCTATAATCAGACCTGTGTGTTAAAAGAGCTGGTATTTTCGGACCAGTTTTGGTGTTCTGCCTTCCTTACGTGGTGGGGGTATGCAGTTTCTGACTGATTGTGAATCCCAATTACTTACAACACCTATGAAAGATATATAAATACGGTGCTCATAAACGTTTCTTCTTCTTCCTCTTCTCTCATATAAATGTGCAGGTGTGTGTGCGTGTGTGTGTGTGTGTGTGTGGGGGGGGGGGGGGGCAGGGGGGGGCTTTTTGTACTGCCCTTCCCTCCCTTCTATATCTATAATATCTCTTAACCACCTCTCTCTCTCTCTCTCACACACACACACACACACGCGCGCGCGCGCGCGCGCGCGCGCGCCACACACACACACACACACACACACACTCTCTCTCTCTCTCTCTCTTCTCTCTCTCTCTCTCTCTCTCTCTCTCTCTCTCTCTCTCTCTCTCTCTTAAGACGAACATTAAAAAATCTCAACATAATAAAAGAAAATATGCTCTACCCTACCCTTCTTACCGTTCCACGCACACACGAACGTACACATGCACGCACGCACACACTTAAAAGAAAAAAGTAAGTTTCATGTCTTGAGCGGTTGAAAACATACCAAGTTTTAATCACCAAAAGGGAAAAATACACCCGTTGCGCTCCATATATTGTTCAACTGTCCATTAAAATTGAGAGCAGAACCCTTAAAAAACGGGATGCCTGCATGCGAACTTGGATGCTAACAAGCCAAGTTCTATGATAAATCTTTCCGTTTCTTTTCTTTCTCTGTTCTTGTTTTGTTCCTTTCTTACATTCGTTTTTTGTTCCCATCAGTTTTTTTCCGTTTTGTATTTTTCATTCTTTGCTCCACTCTTTCTTTCATTCTGCCTTTTCCCCCCCTTTCTTTCTCTCCTGTTTTTTTTTTCCTTTTTTTTTCTTCATTAAGCTTCCTTGTATGTTTAGCGTCAATTATCCAGAATCCTGTTTGGGATTTTTTTTTTTTAGACAGCCGACCTGGTACGCTCACGCGCATATAAGAGAGAGAGAGAGAGAGAGAGAGAGAGAGAAGAGAGAGAGAGAGAGAGAGAGTATTGTGTGTGCGTGCGTGCGTGCATGCGTGCGTACGTGCGTGCGTGCGTGCGTTCGTGTGTGTGTGTGTGTGTGTGTGTGTGTGTGGTGTGTGTGTGTGTGTGTGTGTGTGTTTTCCTGGCAGCAAGATGAGTCGAAAAATAAAGGTGCTCAATGGGAAACGCTGTTTCTGAAGCGGAGAACTTCCGAACTGAGCTGTACTTAAGTAGGGGGAACAAAAATGCAGTTGTCGTTATTTTTGTCCCCACATTGTTATAACGTGCAGAACATACTTTTGTTTTACTCTCCTCTCTCTCTCTCTCTCTCTCTCTCTCTCTCTCTCTCTCTCTCTCTCTCTCTCCTCTCTTAAGATCATCTGCACACGTGTTTCTTTACCTCCAACACACAGTGTAATTACTCGTCTTTGTGACGGACCTTTCAATCCAGTCTCTGCTAGCAGCGCATAAGATGATATCATAAATTTTTTGTGCAGCTTGTTTTCTGGCCATCCTGCTGTTGATTTGTGAAAGTATGTGTTACATTTATGCTGATGAGAGCAAAACATACAGCAAGACTAAGACAAAAAAAAAAAAAAAGATTGAAACACTCGAGACTGGTGCACGATGTCATCTTAGGCTCCTCGTGACGTCTTCGTTCTGGGATTTTTTTTTTTTTTTTTTTTTTTTTTTTTTTTTTGCTGTTCCATTTTCTGTGCCACCTCAGTGGCATTGCACCCATGCCGCTCATTCGGACCTCCCCGTCCGCTGCAACACCCCGGCCCGTCTCGCCGCAGCCCCGGCACCGATAATTCATAAGAAGCAGTGAATGTCAAGTCGTCAAGAGGTAACCCACCGGCTGAGACACTGCACTGCTGCCGATTCACGTCAGTGGTGGTCAGTGGTGCCTGTTCTGATTACATTTTAAAAACATTCCAGTGCGGTAATGTGGACCAGAACCCACAGCCACAGAACAATTCCCGACGATGCACGAGCCGGACTACTGGAGACTGCAAAAAGAGGGTGTGGACAAACCCTCAGCACACATGTCTACCAGTAGTATCCCAGAAGTTACGCCGACCACTCATCATCTTTTTTCATTCGGACCTGAAGTCCATGCTCCAGCATCTGATCACGAAGGTCGACAAGACGAAGAATGACATGAAGATCTGACTGCATGACGAGTCGGGATCCGTGAGAGAAGAGCTGACGGAACTGCGGGACGGGGAGACGAAAAAATGCAGCAAAAGACAGCCTTCGGAGGGACACAGATCTCTCACAACGAAAGGTTGACCATCTGTCAGGCCGTTCAACACGGAATGAGTGGATCTTTCATGACTCTGGATCGGAAAGGACAATGAAACCAAGCAAATGTGTGTAAAAACATGATCCCTGAAATGATCATGGACACACTCGATCTAATTGAAGACTTCTCGTTTGACCTTGTCCATTGCCTGGGTTCACAGTCCATCTTGCCGGTCATTGCTCGGTATACGGCTTTTTTAAGATACAGACAAAGTCTTTAAGGCAAGACATTAACTGACGTAGACATTTGATTCTGTGTGAGGGAGGTGAGAAGGACACTAACTCCCCATCTACAGAAAACGAAGAGTGAAGGGAAAGGCGCGATCATGACGTTTCACCATCTACTTAATGACAGGAAGAAGTACGACCTCGATGTCTGTGATGGACAAAATCTCGGAAATTGTATTGGGAGGGGGAGGCCGCCCTACTGTTACACCGAGCGACCCGGCCTCCGTGGATGAACCGTACAGCGGTGACAGTGCGAACATGGCTTGTGCGCTAGCTCTAATGTATAAATGCTTTGCAAACATAGGTTATGTGGTAGTTCTGATGTGTGAAATCATTGTAAATGGCAAAGGGGTTGTTAAAAGGATCAATTTTCAAATATTATTTGTTTTGAACTTGGTAATAATAATAAACATGACTATCATTCCTTTGAAGAAAGAAATAGAAATATATAACGGGGTCAATTTTCTGCACGTGGTATTGTACACAATGAAATAGGGAAACGTCTCAAAAGAGAAAAAATGTAACAATGTTGATAATATTCTGCTCCTCTTTATGCTCATTTATAAGAAACAGTTTCAGTGTCGGTTCATGAAAATGATGAAGAAAATTGTAACGAACTTGTTCTTGCTTTGCATGCCAAACGAAGAGATGTAAATAATAGACATTCAAAATGGTTTGGGGCCTTATAGTGGAATGTATATGGGCTTCTTTCCAAAGAGTACGATGAAAACTTTCTCTTATCTTGTGCAAGTTTGTAACTGTCCCGTTTAGACTTTGGTGGAGAATCTTGAGTTAAATGTGTTTACAGGTTGTACTGTATTTAGGAAACTTTCTGTGAAGTGTAAAAAATAATAATAATAATAATAATAATAATGTATAATACTTATATAGCGCATTTCTTGTTGTACAACTCAATGCGCTTACATCCACCATTTGCACTTATTCATACAATATTCATGCACACAGCAAAAAGAAAATACACAATGGCAGACGCACCTACATGCATAAACTGTCTCACCGAACTAGTTGTGGAGGAATTTAAGAGAGATCTAGTCATCTACAGAAGAGAATAGGCTTTTTTGAAGAGGTAAGTTTTGAGCTGAGATTTAAAAGAAGAAAGAGTAGGCTGATTACGAAGGTCTTCAGGGAGGGAGTTCCAAATAGAAGGTGCTCTAAAACTGAAGGCTCTTTCGCCAACAGATTTCAGAGAACGCTTAGGGATTTTCAAAAGTTTTTGTGAAGAAGAGCGAAGGGTACGAGAGCTTTGGTAGGTGCAGAGAGAAGAAGAGAGATAGTGAGGAAGAGATTCATTGAAGTGGCGGAAAGCAAGAACTGCCAGTTTAAATTGCCACCGACACCGTATGGGAAGCCAGTGCAGTTCGATCAGCATGGGAGTGATGTGCTCACACCTCCTCCTCTTCAAAACAAGTCGTGCAGCGCTATTTTGGACTCTCTGCAGCCGAGCAATCTGTTCTGCGGGAAGCCCAGCATAAACAGAGTTGCAGTAGTCCAATCTTGACATCACCGTGGCACAGACTAGCCTGACAGCTACTTCCCTGGACATAAAGCGTCGGATGGAAGCAATACGTCTCAGCTCTAAAAAGGATGAGCGACAGACTACAGATATTTGATTCTGCATGGTCAGACACTGATCAATGGTAACACCAAGGTATTTGACAGAGTTACTGAAAGGCAATTCAGTACCATCAACAACCATTGACTCTGACTCAACGAGTTTGAGGCAGGAGGAGGTTCCAACGGGCATGACTTCAGTCTTTTCACAATTTAATTTAAGCTTATTACTTGTCATCCATTCCTGCACACTGCTGATACACCGAGACACCCCAGATTGAACAGAAACAAACTCATCAGGTGTGCCACTCTTAGAAAGCTCAGTGTCATCAGCATACTTGTGAAAATCACAATCATGGTCCGAGATAACATCTGACAAGGGCTGTGAGTACAATGTAAACAACACTGGGCCCAATACTGACCCCTGTGGTACTCCATACAAAAGAGGTGACAAAGTAGACCTTACACCACCCACAACCACCGCCTGTGACCTATCTCTGATGTACGATTCGAACCACTGGAGAACTATCCCATCAACACCAAAAGTGACCCTAAGCCTTTCAAGTAAAGTAGTGTGATCTAGCGTATCAAAGGCAGCACTCAGATCAAGCAAGGCTACGAGAGAAACAAGTTTACTGTCGGATTTGCACAGTAAACAGTCCAGTACGCTCAATACAGCAGTCTCAGTGCTATGATTCTTCCTATAAGCAGACTGACAGGCCTCAAGAAGACCATGGTCTGAAAGATGAGTCTGAAGCTGCTTCAGCACAACTCTTTCAAGGATTTTTGAGAGGAATGGGAGGTTGGACACCGGTCTATAGTTCTTTAACTTATTAAGGTCCAGTCCTGGCTTTTTCAAGAGAGGGGTAACCATTGCCTGCTTAAACTGAGGAGGCACTATGCCTGACAAGAGAGATTTGTTTACAATGTTTGTAATCACGGGAATCAAATGAGAGGCACACCGTTTAAGGAGGGAAGTAGGGATGGGGTCAAGGACACAACTTTTGCTGGAGGATTCACTTATGAGATCGCCGATCAGTTTTTCATCCACAGGATTAAAAGTACAAAAAGGTGGTCCACAGTATTTATCGTAAAGAATTGGTTGGGAAGGATTTGCATCAAGATTGTCACGGATGGTTTTGATTTTATCAACAAAGAATTCACTAAATTGTTGAGAGATTTGAGAAGGAGGAATGTTCGTGGGCAAACTTAATTTCTTTTGTTTGCCAAGTAGTTCACTTGAAAGAGAAAACAACTGCTTTGGTGAAGAACAAGAGTCAATTTTATCACGGTAGTATGACTCTCTGGCATCCTGGAGGCAGTCCCCTGCCTCACACCTGTTCGCTGCAAAGATCTGGCGGTGGATGGTCAATCGGCTCTTTCTCCAGCGTCTCTCGCTGCGCCGGCGTTGACGTCGAGCAGCTCTCACGTCCTCGGAGAGCCAAGGAGCTGAGGGACGGTCAGTAACACACCTAGTCACTGCAGGCGCGTGTCGGTCCAGGATTTCCTGAAGGCCATCGTTAAGCACTTCAACTAATTGTGTGACATCTGCATTGCTTTGCTGCTTACGCATGCCCTGAGCAAAACTCTTGACCTCTTGGTCAAAAACAGCCACACACAATGCTTTCATGTTCCTAGACGTAACAAGTCTTTTCCGAGGAGGGGGTCTGGAGATCTTCAAACTACACACAACAACAAAATGGTCTGAAAGACCAGCATAGTCACGAACTTCATCCACAGAGAGAACGCTGTCTTCAATGTTTCCCACCACCCAATCAAGGATATGGCCATGTTTGTGTGTTGGTGTTTGAACAAACTGAGACAGGTTGTGATCAGTCAGTAGAGTCTTTAGATGAATCACTTGGCGATCTGAATAGTCATCATAATGAAAATTAAAGTCACCAAGATAACAAACAGTATTACGTGTAGCTGCATAAGAGGATAACAGATCTGGAAACTCCTGTAGGAAGGCAGAGTTAGACAGCATATTGGACTTACTTGGCGGAGGTCTGTAAACACAAACCAAAGAAACAGTAGCAGCAGTGCCTCGTAGTTTCATTTCAACACACTCAAACGAACAAAATTTCACAGGAGTGAAAGAAACACAGCATGAGAGTGTTTTTTCGAATCATGAAGGCTAATCCACCACCTCGTGATCCAACACGAGGAAACGAGTGGAAATCATAATCACAGGGAGTCATAGCAGCGATGTAGGACTCGTCACCACGATCGTACAACCAAGTTTCAGTCAAGACGAAAATATCGGCTTTTAAATCAGTCACCAGACAAGGCAGACGTTCAGGGAGCTATGATGCCTGATTGTGAATGAATATGTTCCCTATGTTTGAGACCTTCACACAAATTGCCACAATGCTCTTTATTTCTAATTGACTTGAGAATGTTTTATATGTTTGTTCATAAGTACCACCTGAAGATCACGCTACTATGCTTGCTTTTGTATTGACAATGGTATATTTTCTCTTGAAGAATGATGTTATTCGCAGGCTCGTATTGAATGATTTGCATGCATATTTGGTGGGAGATTTGAACAACGGAACTTCCAGTGTTTCTCACGACATTTTGTTTATGAGCATGGTGATTATAATACTGACTTTAACAGCTGCTCTGAATGCTATGATAGAAAATCTTCGGACGATGTACCCAATAACTTTGGAAAATATGTGTTGAATACAAAATAACGCACTCCTTCTGAATTAATTTATCTCTCATGTAGACAAGTGAAAGAAGACGAGGTGGATCTTTTCTAGGCTGTCCTCTACTCAATGATATCAGAGGACTATCTTATCATATAAAATGCTGTAAATATTCAAGTATGTTCCTGTTATCTTTACTTCTAGCTTCGAGTAATACATAACTAACCAGAAACCAACGCATCATTTTTATGAAGCGTATAAGTTACGATCTGTTTCTGATTCTGGAAGTACTCAGTTTGATCGTTTTGACAGAAACAATGATTTGAAATTGTCCATTTACACCACATGATAAGGGGCGGGCAATGGCCTATTATATAATAAAATCAATCTCTCTCTCTCTCTCTCTCTCTCTCTCTCTCTGGCATACTCATACAAAACCATCCCAAATACATACCACTTCACCATCATAACACACACACACACACACACACACACACACACACACACACACACTGTTGTCGCGACGTCAATACAAGTGGTCTCATCACAATGGCGCAACAAAAAGAATAAGTAAGCTCACGCACGCGTCGAACAGGAAACAGCGACCGGTGCTTGTTCCCAGGGCTTGAAACATGTCGTCGTTGTCGATGTCGTGCGAATTGTCTCTTCCTGTGTAAGTGAGTCCCCCCCCCCCCCACCCCCCCCTCTCTCTCTCTCTCTCTCTCTCTCTCTCTCTCTCTCTCTCTCTCTCGCTAAGGACCCTAACGGTGACAAAAATATAATAGGAATATTGAGAAAATACACGTAAGCAGCATATGTATTAGGCGTGCTAATTAGTCCTTGAATGCCAACATCGGATCTCACGCATACAGTTGTGACATTCTAAACCTAGAAATATGTTAGCACTTAGGTATCTTGTTACTTTGTCATGTGCCGTTTCTTTTCATTGTCATTAGGTGATGATATGCAGAACCCCCTCCCCCCCCTTTCCTGTTACAATACCTCCCTTCCCCACCCCAACTCCACCTTCCATCGAAGGATCTCGGGCCCGCAGTGAACGGCAATTCCATTTCCACCTTCCTGTGTGAGTGCTCTCTCTCTCTCTCTCTCTCTCTCTCTCTCTCTCTCTCTCTCTCAGACAGCAGAATTAGCCTACTTACACCTCCAGACAGAATTCAGTGACATTACTAAAAGCCATGAAACAATAATCCTCCGGCTGACGTCCAGATCGCTCGAAATAAGCTTCAATGGCAACCCACAATCTTCTAACGAGGCTTGCCAGGACCTGTCGATGCTGAGACTGTGACGGGCAGGGGCAGTGCGTGCGTGGCTATGTGCTGGGTGGCGGGAATGAGCGGTGTAGAGATGACGTCACTCTGACATCATCAAAGATGACGTCGCACGAAAAGCGGAAGGGATGGTGGGATGTCTCGGGTATTGAAATACAGTATATCTGGCCTCATGTGAGAGAAGTTATGTCGCCTACCTCTTGTACGTTCTTCGTGTTCTCACCCATGATGAATTCATTATACCTTTTTTTTTTTGTTTGCAATCTAATCGTGCAGCTTTGCGATATCAAGAGCCACATAAAATACAAACCAGAAAAATTGAAACGTATCTACACAGGAGATGAGTACTTTTATACAGAGATTGCAAAAAAAAAAAAAAAAGTTGTTTGTAAAAGAAGACTGTCTGATCTTGGTGGTGTGTGTGTGTGTGTATGTTGTGTGTGTGTGGGGGGGGGGGGGGAGTATTGTGTGTGTGTGTGTGTGTGTGTGTGTGTGTGTGTGTGTGTGTGTGTGTGTGTCCCCCATTTGTTTTAATTGTTTCTTTTGCTTTTGTATTTTTGCACAGATATACAGAAATGGATTAGGTGGGGGAGAGAGAGAGAGAGAGAGAGAGAGAGAGAGAGAGAGAGAGAGAGAGAGATACAGACAGACAGACAGACAGACAAGCAGACAGACAGACACACAGAGACAGAGTGCGTGTGTGTGTGCGTGAGTGTGTGTGTGTGTATGTGTGTGTGTGTGTGTGTGCGTGTGCGTGCGCGCGCGCGCGCGTGTGTGTGTGTGTGTGTGTGAGTGTGTGTGTGTGTGTGTGTGTGTGTGTGTGTGTGTGTGTGTGTGTGTGTGTGTGTGTGTTGGCTCACAACCCCACCCCTGATATTGTATTTAGCTGCAATGCTGCTTTCTACTCCTCCGTCTATCTGAATATCTCACAGACGGATGTGGTATACTTTACCCTAAAACATTACGAAATCACACGATGAACAGCACAATAGGACAGAAACAAATCTGTATTATTCTCCCAATAAACAAAACAAAACATGAACATTCAGACAAAAATGGAAACCAACAGCTTTCTGTTGACGTAACAAACCTGAAGTGACTCTAAATAAAACAACCGTAGACAGTTTTCTGCCCTTTCGATTTTGTTCAAAATATGACTCCGCCAGACAGTAATAATGTCTCACCATCTGACAGTGCTGATCCTCAAAATAGAACCCCACATGTGGCGGAAGAGATGGAGGAGGAAGAGGATGTGTTTGTGTGTGTGTGTGTGTGTGTGTGTGTGTGTGTGTGTGTGTGTGTGTGTGTGTGTGTGTGTGTGTACGTGTGTGTGTGTGTGTGTGTGTGTGTGTGTGTGTGTGTGTGTGTGTGTGTGTGTGTGTGCACGGACATCATTTTTGCGCAACTACATTACTATCCATAACTTCATCCAATCCTAGTTTTCTTCATGTTGTTTCACACCACATGTCCATGAGGTAATTATTTTCAACTGTATGTGTCTGCCTGTCTGTCTGTCTGTCCATCCGTCTGTCTGTCGGTCAGCCAGACTACGCCAAAAAAAATCTGCTAAACTTGATTTTCACAACATGTAGAGGAAGGATGCAACATGGCCCAATGACTAGCTCCAATGCTGAATGAAAAAAAAACATCCTTTCTTTTGCATTGCAATTATTAACATTATCGTAAATTTCGCAATAGATAATACATAGATCTGAAAAAAATATATATACAAAAGGTCAATCTTTTAAGGTATTGATATCTACGAACTTGTGGAATTTAATACGAATCCGGATTACAATCCGGACTCAACGAGACAAATAATTTCACAAAGGTGAAAGTGGGCGCAGGACGAGAGTGGGGGAGGGGGGGGGGGGGGGGGAGGACCAGCCGCCGTGGCGCAGTGTTTAGCGTCCTGACCTGCTGGTTGGAAGGTTTGGGGTTCGATTTTCATTGAAACCATTCATTTCTGGAATTACCTGTCTTAGCTGGCTCCTACCCAGACTTGAGTCTTCTATGGATTTATCTGGGAACACTGGAACCATACAGCCGAGTTTCATCTACTTGATACATCGCTGAGAGCGTTCCTCAAATGTCCTGATCAACACTGCAGGTGTTTGTGTCTCTCGGGCCTGGGTGACACCGAAATACATTATGGAAGTAAGAATAGAGTACAGCTCTGTCGTGCAGTCTCAGACCAGTATTGGACTCCATAGTATAATCTTCATCCTCATCGATCAGCATGGAGAGGAGAGGAGAGAGAGAGAGAGAGAGAGAGAGAGAGAGGAGAGTCGGGGGATAAGGGGGAAGGAGGTGGGAGGAGTGGGAGGGGTGAAGGCGTTTCGATCTTCACGGAGGTCTTCGTCTCCGATGGTGCCTTTCTAATTTTTTTTTTCTCCCTGTTACGGCGTGGAGTGTATTCTGAGCACAGCAGATATTATGGTGCCAGTCGACGCACCCTAAACACAGTGCTTACCAATCAATAACAAGGAAACGTAAAAATAAAAAGGAGTCTTAAAAAAACAGAACGAGAAAATCAAACAGAAATGAAGGAATCGAACGGCACGTACAGAAAAGGTTACCCCCCCCCCCCCCTCTGTCTGTCTGTCTGTCTGTCTGTCTGTCTCTCTTTTCTCTCTCTCTCTCTCTCTCTCTCTCTCTCTCTCTCTCTCTCTCTCTCTCTCTCTCTCTCTTCCACACAACCCAACCCCCTTCGCTTTAGCACAGTGGTTAAGTCACGGGCTGCAAACTAAGGGTGAGGCGCTGGGTTCGATCTTCGTGAGAGGCAGTAACTTTGAGGACTCTACATCCCTGGAAAGCTCCTAGACAGTGTAGTTCACTGTGGGAAAGTTGCTCATTCTTTTATGTCCAGTTCACTTGTAATGTGTGGACTGGTGGTCAGATGGTTTGAGCCTTTTCCTGTAAAGCTGGCGGACATGAGTTCGAACCTCCCGTGGAGTCAGGTTTTTCTTCCGTGTCGGCTTGAAAATCAATCCTCTCTGTCTACCCAGTGGCAAATGAGTACCTAAACATGTTCAGAGAGGTCAAAAGGCGGCAGAAGGAGAGAGATGGGCCGCGCTTTCCGTCAAGCCGTCCCCCACATAACGTTAACCTCCGACAGTTCACCATCCACATGGTCAGTAGGCTATCAGACCTTAACCTAACTGTGCCTTTTAATTGTTGGTATCTGTATCTGTACCTCCCGGGCCTGGTCAACTAAGCGTGGGGTATATCATAAAAGGAAGTGTCAAGTACGGCCCTGTCATGAAGTATTGCGCCAAAAATGGAGGTCGTCTGCATGATTTTCCTTGGCTATTATAGGAAAACGATTCAATCTCTGTGACCCCTCGTGACCTATATTCCTGGTGATTTCAGCTTTAATGTCTACACCTGTGGGAAATTCGTATTAATGTCGTTGGTATCATCCAGTTCCTGTGGACAGTCATTAGGTGGACATGGGGACGCCTTCTGGGAGGGAGAGCTGACTTACACTAGCTCCGCTATTAAAAGATTATATTCGTCGGCAAGGACTCGGAGGTGTCTGTGTGGAGAGACGTGGGAAGGGGGGAGGGGAGGGGGGGGCAGGAAGGAGGGAAAAATCGAATTGGGATTCGTGCTGGAGGGGAAGCTCTCGATAAAGCAGAAAAAAAAATTATCTAGAGTCGGAAAACTCATTGTGACTGTTACTGAAAAGGACGTGCCAGTTTAACACGATGCGAACATAACCGATCCGAAAACGCTGCCAAGGACATTTTTTTTTCTGATAAAGTTTTCAACATCAGATCCCTATTCCAACCCCACATAATTACCCACTCTTTAAAAAAGCATATTTGGTTCATTTCGGTTTCTTTGGTGTTATTTAAACAATAAGAAACTATAAATGTATTAACTGGTCAAGTCAAGTCGGTCAAGTCGAGTTAAAAAAAAAAAAGTTTTGATACGGCACATTTACCTGGGTTTTTTTTGTTTGTTTCATACTTTCTTTTGTTTTGTTTTTTTCTTTTTTCTTTTTTTTTTCCACGGAACTATCTATAAAATAGAAAAGAGCAGTAACGAGAAGGGTAAGATTAAATGAATTAATGTTAGGAACACGGAATAACCTTCTGGAAAATATTCCGGAAGAAGAAATATTCTATGCGCATATCTCTACCATCCGAATACATGCTAACAGACATTCGAAAATATGCTCACATTAATAATCATACACATAAAAATGCATTGAAATACGTATGTTACTGCGCATATAACAGACACAAACAGGACATTATCTTAAAGTGAATGCAAACGGACAAGAGAAGGTTAGCCATTCGAGTGATTTTTTTTTTCCAGATTTTTCTACAACTGGTTTTTATTCCATATATTTTGTTCAACTTTATTGATAATCCGTGTGTGTTCATTACACATCTATATTATAGAACATTAAGATGTGTTAATAAGATTTTGCTGACCCATGGCGGAAAGAAAATAAAACAGTGATAAATCATGTTTGAAGGCAAGTGAACTGTAGCTCCTTGGTAGAATGAATGAGACATATTACACCAGCGTTCTTCCTTCAGAGGGGGACGCTAACACATGCTAGCTCAATGGCCCATAAATCATGATCACGAGTAGGAAGCTCAGTAGATGTTGTCCTGTGTCTGGGCACGAAGGAAAACCACTGACGTGACTCGATCGTCAGAACAGTTCAAACCACTGACGTGACTCGATCGTCAGAACAGATCAAACCACTGACGTGACTCGATCGTCAGAACAGTTCAAACCACTGACGTGACTCGATCGTCAGAACAGTTCAAACCACTGACGTGACTCGATCGTCAGAACAGTTCAAACCACTGACGTGACTCGATCGTCAGAACAGTTCAAACCACTGACGTGACTCGATCGTCAGAACAGTACAAATCACGGACGTGACTCGATCATCAGAACAGGTCAAACCACTGACGTGACTCGATCGTCGGAACAGTTCAAATCACTGACGTGACTAAGTCTTGATCGTCAGAACAGTACAAACCACTGACGTGACTCGATCGTCAGAACAGTTCAAACTACTAAGGCGACTTGATCGTTAGAACAGTGGTTCCTCTGGCGGGATGCATCATGGCGACCTATTAGTAGTCATAGATTCCTGCGGACGGCGGTGGCCTTGGAACTGCTACAGAATGGTCGTTTGCTGTGGTCGGGTGTGGGTTAGCCAGAGTGAGTCGAACTGGGGTCGTAGCAGTGAGAGAACAGAACGAACGTTAAACGTCGGAATCGGACAAAAATTAGCAAGCAAATAAAGAAAGAAAGAAAGAAAAAGAAATAAATTACTACATAGACAAATGAATAAACAAATAAATAGATAAACAAACAGTAACAGACGGATAGATACAAACACATGAATAAATAAATGCATCCATAAACAAATAAAGAAATAAATGAATGAATGAACAAAAACGAATACATGAATAAATAGATAAATGGATCAATTAATCAATAAATAGATGAATGAATGAATAACATAAATAAATTGTAGAGGCAAAAGTCAGTGTCCGAACCTCCACGAACAGGCTTCGCTCGAATCTGACCCCTAGGATTGTTGGTGGAAGAACAACGGCTTAGCCAATCACCATGGGCGATCACTTCAGATTCGTAAGTGGGTAACGGCCTTATACCTGAAGAAATTGTCCTCAGTCTCGTTCATCTCCCTGACCAAGAAAAGGAAGAAGAAGAAGAAGAAGAAGAAGAAGAAGAAGAAGAAGAAGGAGAAGAAGAAGAAGAAGAAGAAGAAGAAGAAGAAGAAGAAGAGAGAGAGAGAGAGAGAGAGAGAGAGAGAGAGAGAGAGTCCATACGAGGTTACCAGTGAAGCACACACACACACACACACACACACACACACACACACACACACACACACACACACACGCACAGAGAGAGAGAGAAGAAGAAGAAGAAGAAGCAAGAAGAAGGAAGAGGCGGAGAAAGAAAGAAAGAAAGAAAAGCGCACGTGCACTCAACGAGACCTTGCGAAGTGCAGTCAGTCGATCGCTTGTTACGTTGCCTGGCTTTATGAGGCATACGGGCTTGAATATCTGGTGCTAATCACGTCACACAAGTGTCGTCTGGACTGGAAACTCGTCTGCTTCGCTGCTGTCATAATCCGTGGCTGAGAAATCTCAAGAACTGGAAGATTGTGCGAGCTATACGTTGGAACAACAAAAACGCAGTGATTTTCCGTTTAGTATTTTGTTTACTGTTCGTAAATACTGGGCCAAAAATCTGTATTAGTGACGTTTTATCAGATATTTTACTGCCACGGGCACAACCCCGACTGAGAGCTCATTAAGTTGGGGCGTTGCCGTTTGCAATGTGTCTGGTTTCGTTTTATTTAGGAACAACTTTTTTTATACGTATATCTTATTTCTTTTCATGTTTGCTTTTTTACATGGCAAAATGCGAGCAACAACCTGATAAAAAGTGTTGTTCTGCAGACTGTTATCAACGGGCACACACACGGTCACAGACGTGCGCGAGCGCGCCTGCTCACACACACACACACACACACACACACACACACACACACACACACACACACACACACAAGCGCACGCGCACACACACACACACACACACACACACACACACACACACACACACGCACGCACGCACGCACACACACACACACACACACACACACACACACACACGCACACACACACACAACACACTGGGATTTTTCTAGTAAATAAAGGGCCTCACAAGGCCCATGGATTTCAAATAGAAGAGTATTGTTTTAGAAGGCAGGAAGAAATAGGAAGGAGAGAAAGATCAACAGTATACGTGAATCGCCAACAAATTGAAAAGAAAATTCCTCGCCAGTTCATTTTACTGACACAAATGAAGAGTTTCACAGCTCATCATCAACACCAGGACAGCTCCCGGCTGGTTGGTTCAGCAGTTGTATGAAGGTAGTTCCACTGTGGGTCCCACTGGCACCTTCGTGTGTACGTTTTCCTACTGAAGCAAAGACATGCTGCAGAAATCATCAGGGCGATGTAAGAATCACAGGGTGTTCACAGTGACACTGACCCACAGTGGGAAATCGACACCGAGGAAAAGAAATGGACGAGGACCATCTGATCGGCTAATGAAGGTAGGTGTTTTCTATCCCATGCTTTGAAGTGTAAGCATCTCTCTCTCTGTCTGTCTGTCTGTCTGTCTGTCTTCTCTCTCTCTCTCTCTCTCTCTCTCTCTCTGTCTGTCTGTCTGTCTGTCTGTCTGTCTGTCTGTCTGTCTCTCTCTCTCTCTCTCTCTTCTCTCTCTCTCTCTCTCTCTCTCTCCTCTCTCTCTCTCTCTCTCTCTCTCTCTCCATATCCATGCCCATGGGAAGTGCGTGTCATGGTGGTCGGTATAAGCAAGTTTTAGGGGGCTGGTTTTGTACAAACTTTGTCGCACAGTTGTTAAACAGTCCATATGTTGCAGCATGCGACCTTCAACTGTCGGTAAACGTAAAAAAAAAAAAAAAGTGAACTTGCTGCGTTCAAGAAAGGTGGCGACCGTGTATATCACCTTTCAACGGGGAAGAAATGTCAGTTGTTAACTCCTGTATATACTGAGTTTATTTTTCTGCTCAACTTGGTTTTGCAGAAAAATAGAAATATTCCGCAAACAGATTTAAAAACACGCATTTTTTGCAACCATTGTACATACTTGATAGCTAACTGAGGGTATTCTTGAATCTCTTCATACTCAAATGGAATCCACTGCCCCATATAGCGTGCTTTCGATGGAGCTAATTTGTGGAGGCTGGATGCTACTACTGTTCATACTAGAAAGGTTCAGTTAAAGTCATTGTTGTCATGACAGAGGAATTGTTAACCCGCATTTGTTTTCCACGTACTAAATAAAACATGAAATGAGGCAGGGAACAGTAAACGATAAACAATAAACAAGTAGGGTAACTCTTGCTCCCATAAGGAAACCTAACTCAGAGTAACTTTTATTCAAGAC
>CM065720.1:46803874-46811374 GCA_033310375.1 Conus canariensis
CCTTTCTCTGTCTCTCTCGCCCTCGTTCCTCCCTTCCATCTCTTTCTCTCTCTCTCAAATTGTCTTTCTCAGTTTGTCTGTCTGTCTGTCTGTCCGCCCGTCCTTTGCTCCATCTCACTTTCTTTCTCTCTCTTAGTGGGCTTGTTAAGGAAATGTTGACTTCAAGTCATGATGCAAAGGTCCCCTTTGGCATGTATGCTCTCCAAGGCTCTAGGAAAAGAATTATCCAAAGACACACGCTGTATCTTAAAATCCAAGATGGCCGACGGTGGCCATCTTGAATAATATGGTCGATGCCTAATTTTGAAAGTTTTTGTCACAATAACTAATTCGATACATGTTTTCTGGGTAATTTCAGGTCGCTAAAATCATTTCTGGTATCAAATTTAATTTTAGAAAATGTTTCAACAAAATAATAAATCAGTGTAATGGGAACAGAAGCAATTTGATAATAATCAGGTCTATTTAGATCTTTCAGATTGAACATATTTTTTTTAATTTGATAATAATCAGGTCTATTTAGATCTTTCAGATTGAACATATTTTTTTTAATAACTAAGTTAATTAGATAACAAGACTTCAAATGTTTGCTTGCATAGACAAGCTTTCCATTATACCTAGGTCGGGTCAGGTTAAATTAAAAACAAAAGAGATGTTGAACCGCATCTGGAACCCAACCCACAACCTTCTAACATCACAGTTAATGCACTACCAGTCGTGGCTAGTAAGTTATTAAAAACACTGTAAGCAAAGTCTGCCTGATTTGGGAACAAAATGTCTTCCAACCTCGCGTTCTCTCGACACCATACTCCAAGAAGGTTACGTTTGGTTGGAAAAAGTGAGAAGCAGTCTCTCAAAACAGACCCTAGAAGCTGGGGAATGGATTTCCTGGGCAGCATACTACGCCAGCATTACCAACCCCCCTCCGCTCCTCCAAGCAAGTCATACATGCTGCCTTTGTTTACTGAGTCTCCCAACAACCCTGCAATGGTTTGGCATGGCATGAAGGTAATTCTTCAGGCCATAAAACACATCAATCCGGGTCAGACACCAGTCATTGAAGTTGATCAACCCCTGTTCACACTGGCCAAAACACTTCAATGGAAGTATCCTCACACTGAGCATGGTGAAGACGCCTTTCTGGTGACCCTGGGGGCTATGCACACAGAGACGATGCTTTGGGGTGTATCTGGTGACTGGCTGGACGGTAGTGGGTGGGTTACAGCACTTACTAATAGTGGTGTCTCAACAAACAGCAAAGCTGATTCCTTCATCGGTGTCCACCACATCTGCAGAACTAGGTACATGCACCAAGTGTCAGTAGCCGCTCTGTACCAGCTCATGAAAAAGGGATTTGACCATTACGTTGACAAAGCGACAAATGAAGCTGATGATGACTACAGCACTCTGCCATCTGACGAATGGTTAAAGCAGTTATGTAACGCACAGCCACAAGCAGATTACTGGTTCAAGTCCATGGAATTGGATCTTCTCATTCTCCAGTTTGTAAAGTATTGTCGCACTGCTGACTTCTCTCTCTACATGGAGACCCTTGATTCTCTAATGCTGTGGGCTGTCTCTCTGGATCATACTCACTATGCTCGGAACTTGCCCATCCATCTCCGTGACACGGCAACACTTGAAAAGCGACACCCTACGCTATATGAAGAGTTCAAATGGGGTCACTTCATGGGACAGAAGACAAGACGAGCATTCTCGCACATACCGCGTGACCAGATGCATGATCAACTGATAGATAGGCTGAAGAATCATGCTGGCGTCATTGAGAATCTGGATGACCCACGCACAGTTCGCCGGGAACAAGTTGTTCGCCCAGAGATGGCTCGTCTTGTCAGAGAATTTGAGGGGACAAAGAAGTCAGATGAACTGATGCATCATGAACAATACCCCAAGTTCCAATCTGACTTTAAATCTGATGTAATTGCGCTGGTGGATGCATTTGAACAGCTGGGAAACCCCTTCTTAGAAGACAGTGGCGAGCTGCTTGACTTGGACAAGTCAATTTTCATGCCTTCAGATGTGGTAGAGAATGTAAGAAGGGTGAAGGCGACTGGACTGCAGCTATACACAGCATTTCTCGACAAACGCGTAAGCTCACAGGAAGAGGCTTTCACTGCTCCAATACACAAAACTAATCTGAAATTGTTCAAAGCGTCTCTCTCTGAACCCCGCCGAAAGTCGATCTCTGTTATCAAGGAGCAACAAGCAAAAGTGACCGAGATTTTGTTGGCTGCGAATTCTGGTCGCATCATCGATGACTATGTATTCGCACACGAAAACTGCACTTACCCTCCTTGACTTACTCGAAAGGGAAGCATGCACCATGGAAACAAGAGTGAGATCCTGGACTGTATTGTCCTTTCAGGTCTCGACAATCACAGACCTGTAACGACAGCCTGTGTACTGGACGGGGCTGTGCTCGTTCAAATGCTTCGTCCTCAACGTGCGGAGACTATTGGTGAATATTTCACTGGTGAGTTGGTGCCATACATCCTTTCCTGGTTTGAAGGGAATGACCGTATCGACATTGTCTAGGATGTTTGCTCCAAGACAAGCTTGAAGTCAAGAACTCGGGAACAAAGAGGCAGTGGAGCACGGAGGCGGGTCGCTTTCTCAACCAGACTTCCTGGAAACTGGGCTGCCTTTCTTCGTGTAGACCAGATCAAGCAGGAGTTGTTTATGGAGATCGGCAAGAATCTGAAGCTCATAACACTTCCACAGGGCAAGCAGCTCTTCACCACAATTCTTGGTGATTGTGCGATCTCACCAGCAGGAGCTGATGTTGACGCTGTGGCTCCCTGCACGCAGGAGGAAGCTGATACACAGATTTTTCTCCATGTGGCTGCAGCTGCCTCTGCCGGTCATCGTCGAGTAATTGTGTGAACCGTGGACAGTGATGTTTTTGTGCTGGGTGTCGCAGCGTTTCTTGCCCTGGACAAAAGATCGATGAACTCTGGATAGCGTTTGGTATGCGACGTAGTTACCAGTACATTCCAATACATGTCATTGCTCGTGAATTGGACCATCCAAAGCAAAGGCACTGCCAGCATTTCATGAATTAACTGGATGCGACACGACCTCTGCATTCTTTGGCAAAGGCAAGAAGACGGCATGGTCAGTGTGGCAGTCTCTCCCGGAACTCATTTTGCCTCTACAGCTTCTCTCGTACCCTAACCCCAACATAGAGATGGTTACAACTCACACCGCAATGCTTGAGAGATTCACTATGCAGCTGTATGGTGTTTATGATGATGACTCCACAAGCATAGATGCTGCCAGACTTCACCTTTTTATTGCACAAAGGGAAAGACTTTGAGCATATGCCACCAAGCAGATATGATCATCAACACCTCCTCAGAGTAGCTTATCAGAGTGGACATGTGTGGGGTAATACGCTGAACAAAGCTCCAGCTCCAGTCAATCCAACTGAATGGGGATGGCAACAAGAATCTCCCGATTCTGTGCCAACACCAGTTTACACCACACTTCCTCTCATTTCAAGAAACTTGCCAGAACTTGTCAGTTGCAAGTGCAAGAAGGATTGCAAGGCTCCTTGCAAATGCAGCATGCATGGACAGCCCTGTATGATCCTCTGTCCATGTATGTGCACCCAAGGCAACACTAGGGGTGAAATACAGAGAAATGATGAATCCGATTAGTTCAAATGGAACAAAGGTAGGCAATGACTGTGAACTTCAATGTTATTAGACACCTGTTACTTGTAGTGAAGGTTTACATGAAAGACGTTTTGACTGATTTGAAGCTGTGCTGTCATGCCTGAATCAGAGTATACATATGTGGGGACACAGGTTCAATAAGTCTTCCGTATGAGTATCTGACTCTAATTCCTGTTTCAAAAAATTGTATGAATATTTCAACTTTGTGCATTCATTTTCAAAGTTTGACCTTTTAAATGCAATGCAAATGTTATATTGATAACAGCAATATTTTCAGTGACCTCAAAATATATAGAAAACATGTGTTGCATTAGTTTCTATGACAAAAAGTTTCTGGGCTATGTTTTGACCACATTACTCAATATGGCCGACGGCGGCCATCTTGGATTTTGAGATACAGCTTGTGTCTTTGAATAAATCTGTTCCAAAAGCATTGAGGAGCTTCTATGCCAAAGGGGACCTTTGCATCATGACTTGAAGTCAACACCCAATTTTGTGCAGTTAACTATCTGTTATAGCATGAGAGTGACTCTTCTTTAATGTTCTTTACATGTTCACTAGTCTATCTACCTGTTTGTCTGACTGTCTGCTTGTCTCTCTCTCTCACTCTCTCTCTCTCTCTCTCTCTGTATGTCTCTCTGTATCTCTCTCTCTCTCTCTCTCTCTCTCTCTCTCTCTCTCTCTCTCACTCTCTTTCTCGCGCGCGTGCGCGCTCTCTTTCTTTCTATCTATCTGTTTGTATGTGAGTGTGTATGCCTGTTTGCCTGTCTGTCCGTCTGACTCAGTGTCTCACTTCCTGTCGTTTTCTCTCTGTGTGTCTCTCCCCCACCCCCTCCCCGTCCTCCGCCCCCCCCCCCCCCCCCCCCCCTCTCCCGCCACAACATCCCACTCTGTCCCTCTCTTTCTCTTTGACGCCGTCTCTGCCCGACTGTCTGTCTGTCCTCTGTCTACCTGTCGGGTCGGTCTGTCTCTCTCGCTATCTCTTTTTTTTTTTTTTTTTTTTGGTGGATGGGTGGTGGTGGTCGTGATGGTGGTGGTGGCGTGACGTGAGGAGCGCTCACGCGCTTGGGTGACAGGATGGGGAGGTCTGTTCCCGTCTCGGCAACTGGGACCAACGATATCCTTTCAGGAGTGTGTACATACGGAATTGGTCGCTTATGCATAGTTTTTGCTTTGATACCGTGCCTTTAATATTCAACTACCATTGTTATCATGTTTGAGAGGGGGGGACGGGAGGGGGGGAGGGGTTGCGGGGGGGGGGGAGGGAGGGAGGGGAGAGAAAGAGAGAGAGAGAGAGAGAGAGAGAGAGAGAGAGGAGTGCGTGTGTGTGGTGTGTGTGTGTGTGTGTGTGTGTGTGTGTGTGTGTGTGTGTGTGTGTGTGTGCGCAACAGAAAATGAAGCTAGCAGATATTCTCCATATCTCTCGTTACTTGGGAAAAACTGAAATGAAAGAAAATAATTGTCTTTTGTTTAATCCATGTTGTTTTCTTTGTACAAGCAACACATTGTCAGAGTGAGTGTGCCAGTTCACCACACATTAGAACACTAACAAACCCAGACACTTTGTATCAAACGCCAAAACATTAAAATCTGCAAAAACATGTCCATTTGTAAATGAACAAACAGACTATGCATGGTGTGTAAGGGACTGGTTGAAAAAAAAAAGGAAAAGAAAAGGGAAAAAAAAAACCCAAAAACCTAGTAATGGAAATTTTTTTTGTTTTTGTTTTTGTTTTGTTTTTTTTTTGCTTTTTTTTTGGCAAATGAAGAGGACAGTGTGAAGCACCAAAAAATGAAGAGGTGGATTTTGGCCCTAGGGGAAAAAAAAAAAAAAATGACCGCCCTAGGTGCTCCATTGATCCGATAACTGATGCCACAAAAAAAACACATATGATGGAAAGAATGGTAGGTCACCCACATTATAACTGTGAGGGGATGATTTCTATGTGACGTCCGTCTGTGGTCCTCTGAATCCCAGAGAGAGAACACCGGGACTTTGGGCATTCTGTCTTCTATCCCTAAACACACCGCCCATTTCATGTTCCAGTGAAAAACTGTTAAGACCATCTGGATCCTTTGCTCAGCTTGGATCTTTCCCTGTCTCTCTCTGTCTGTCTGTCTGTCTGTCTGTCTGTCTCTCTCTCTCTCTCTCTCTCTCTCTCTCTCTCTCTCTCTCTCTCTCTCTCTCTCTCTCTCTCATCATTTGATTCAGCGGATGGTCGAGTCAGTCTTAAGGTGCTTTTTTTTTTAAAACCTTACTGCATTACTCCTGTGCGTGAGGTGAGGACATAACGAAATGTTACGAATTTATTTGTTTTTGTTAATTTTGGATTTGATACACACTAGGAATGAAAGTGTACTATTTGTTTGCAGGAAAGGAAGAGGGAAATGTTTTTGTTCTGTTACTTCTCCCCCCTTGTCAAAAGACCTCTTTGGTAATGACAATAAAATATCAAAGTGTCAAAAGTGTCAAAGTCTCTCTCTCTCTCTCTCTCTCTCTCTCTCTCTCTCTCTCTCTCTCTCTCTCTCTCTCTCTCTCTCTCTCTGTCAACATTTTCAAACAGGTTATTGAAATTAAATAGTAGAAATAGAAAAACAGAAAACGGCGTGTTAAATGTTCTCTTTCGTTGTCGACAGATGTGTTCAACAAATACAAAAATCAAACTATACTTGCTAAGGAGTGCGCGCGCGCGTAATAGAGAGAGACAGAGAAAAAAAAAAAAAAAAAGAGAGAGAGAGAGAGAGAGAGAGAGAGAGAGAGAGAGAGAGAGAGAGAGAAATGGCGAACATACTTAAAACTTGTTTCTTAAAGTCATGTGTGTGTGTGTGTGTGTGTGTGTGTGTGTGGTGCGTGCGTGCGTGCGTGCGTGCGTGCGTGCGTGCTGCGTGCGTGCGTGCGTGCGTGCGTGCGTGCGTGCGTGCGTGCGTGCGTGTGTGTGTGTGTGTGTGTGTGTGTGTGTGTGTGTGTGTGTGCATGCGTAAGTGTGTGTCTATGTGTCTATGTATGTATGTGCAGTCGTGTATCTCCACCCTCCTCCATGCATACCTGTGTGTGTGTGTGTGTGTGTGTGTGTGTGTGTGTGTGTGTGTGTGTGTGTGTGTGTGTGCCTGCGTATTTGTGCCTTTGTCTGTGTCTGAGGGAGAAAGAAGGGTAGAGAGATATAGAGAGGAGAGCATGCACAACACACACCACCACACACACACACACACACACACACACACACACACACACACACACACACACACACACACAGAGAGAGAGAGAGAGAGAGAGAGAGAGAGAATGAGACAGACAGACAGACAGACAGAGACAGACAGACAGACAAAGTTTACCAATTAGAGAGACAGACAAGCAGACAGACAGACTGGCTGATAGACAGACAGACGAGCAGACAGACAGACAGGCGAGCAGACAGACAGACAGACGGAATGACATACGGAACGTGCAATTGTATACACAACCTCTGGCGCTTTTTGATATTTAGACCCCGGCAAGTGCGAGTGTGTGTTACAAATAGCATAAGTTTCTCTCATTTGGGAACGTTGTTTGAGATCATATGTCTCTTTATAATTGACATTGACGTTTATAGATCTGACCACCAGTATTGGAGAGAAGTCTTTTTTGACCTTCTCTTTGAAATTCTGCTCGAATCATTGCGGAAGTTTTATAAATGGTTTCCAAGTTAGCGTCTTTACATAGCCCTCTATCTGAAGGCGAGTGTTCAGAATGCAGAAGTATCTAGCAGCGGTTCCAAAACTCTCCAGAAAGTTTCAGCAATCGTGGCTAAAAATGGTGCATAAA
>CM065720.1:46831374-46833874 GCA_033310375.1 Conus canariensis
GTTTCTATACCGCCGAATGGAAGAAACAAACAAACCACACGACAAACACCATTGTTTGTTTCTATACCGCCGAATGGAAGAAACAAACAAACCACACGACAAACACCATTGTTTGTTTCTATACCGCCGAATGGAAGAAACAAACAAACCACACGACAAACACCATTGTTTGTTTCTATACCGCCGAATGGAAGAAACAAACAAATCACACGACAAACACCATTGTTTTTTTCTTTCGTTCAGCGGTATAGTCATGTTTCTTTTAAATTAATTTCAATTTCCGACCGCAGTCACCTCGTTTTGAAACTAACTTTTCCTGCGGTTTTTTTTTTTATTTTTCAACGTCACCTTCTTTTGGTTTTAAGTTTGTGTTACATTATGTCTTGTGCCGTGGTGCAGTGTCAGTTACGTGTATCGAAAAAGTTGTTTTGTAAAGCTAAGCATCTTCTCGGCCAATGGGGAGGGTACGTGGCGGCAGGGGAGATGGGAGGCTAGGGGTATGGGTGGGAATGGCTGGGTGGATGGGGGGGGGGGGGGGGGAGGGGAGGGGAGGAGGGGTTGTCGCACGGAAAGTTCTGTGCTAATCTCCACCCTTTCCTCTTGTCTCTCATCCTCGTTGGGTGGTTGGCTTTTTGGTGTTTTTTGTTGTTGTTGTTGTTGTTGTTTGTTTTGTTTTGTTTTGTTTTGATTTTTTTAATATGACATAATGTATTTCTATATTCACCTGTCTACCTGTTTGCCCCCCCCCCCCCCCCCCCCCCCCCCCCCCCCCCCCCCCCCCCCCCCCCCCCCCCCCCCCCCCTTCTCTGCTTCTGTTTGGTTGGGTGGCTGGCTGGCTTTCTGTCTGTCTGTCTGTCTGTCTTTAACTTCTCACTCCCTCACTCCCTCCTTCCCCTCCCCCCCCCCCCCCACTCTCTTTCTTATTCCATACTTGAGTGTACGTGGATATATGTGTGTATGTGTGTGTGTGTGCGCGCTTGCTTGCTTGTCTGTGTGTGTGTGTGTTGGGGGGGGGGGGGGGGCTGCGAGCGAAAACGCCAGAGATGGTCAGTAGTATTCTTTAAAATCAATGAAATTGTGACAGCAATCACACAGATCTGAAAGAAGCGTTTGTGTTAGCCGTTTGATGTTGAACATCTGCTGAGCTCCAGTCCCTATACTGTTTTGATCCTGCCTTTCATCCGCAAGAACTTCCTCCTCCTTTTTTCTTGACCATGTTCAAAAGGGTCATTATCCTTACTGTGTCTTGGCGGCTGATTAAATTGACAACCAATAGGGTTTTTTTCCTATAACGTCGTTGATGTAAGTTCATGTAAACAAGCATACTGCAAAGGCGTCAAGCGGATCGCCGTTGACTTAACTCTTGATTTACGGTGCGACAGAAAGATTATGGACTGCTGGCAGCGGAGGCTAACACGACGTTGTTGAGGGCGAGGGTGAAAGTGTCGAGGACCTGCAAGAAACCTCTTTGTCTGACGGAGAGCTTGATTGATAAATCTTCTGTCACCAGCAAATCCAGTTCAGCAGCTCCCCAAAGTGCCCACAGAGACTGTGCCTGGCTAGATAAATATCACCCATGACAAATGGATAGCTGCTCTTTCTCAGAAATGTTGACGTTAAACGTTTCTTTTCTGAAATTCTATCAGTGATTTTGATGATAGGTCTGACGACTTTGTCCGCTGAATTCTCCCCCAAATAACATTGTGAGCTGGACACCGTTTCCTGCATCTTTGATCTTCTAAAGTATTTCTACTGGTACAAATGTTTTGAAGCCTTTTATGTCAACCAATGTTGTACTTGCATGCTGAATGACTGATATGATTAAGTGTCTCTCTGAGCAAACTTCGCTGAAACGTAATGTTCTGGAGACTTTTAGAACGGGTTTACACAGCCCTTTTAGGTCCAGATTGTTGGAAAAGGTAATTTCACCAAAACGTCTGTCTCGTCCAGAGGAAGAAGACTTCTGCATATGTTTTCAACCTGCAATCACACTTTCGCACAGTAAGAAGACAACGTCGCTGAGGGATTTATTGATTCACTTGTGTGGTCGATCCCACAGAGATTTATGTTCCAGCGTTCGTGAAGTAAGTACTTTTGATACGATCGATTACCAGATTTTATTTTAAGGTTTAAAGTCCGTTTGGCGTATTCGAAATGGAACACTGGTTGTTGTTGTTGTTGTTGTTGTTGTTGTTGTTGTTGTTGTTGTTGTTGTTGTTGTTGTTTTTTTTTGGGGGGGGTTCGTTTTCTTTTTTTTTTTTTTTTTTTTTTTTTTGGCTTGGTTTCGTTTCGTCTCGTTTCGTTTGTTTTCTCAATATTACTTTTATGAAAGATTGTTGTCTGTCTTCCATACTGGGATGTAAGTCGGAAGGTTTTCATCTACTCTATGGAGTGTCTAACTTCTCAACTCTTGGGTCAGACTGGTTTGTTTTATATACACAGCACTTGTCTGAGGTAATTTCTGACCCTTGCATTCAGCATGATGTTTCCTGACAATACT
>CM065720.1:46841374-46846374 GCA_033310375.1 Conus canariensis
ACGCGCGCGCGCGCGCCACACACACACACACACACACACACACTCACACACACACACACACACACACACACACACACACACACACGGATGGTTTACATCTTACTACTGAAATGCAGAACAGAGCGCGAGTGAAGCATCAAAAAATGACAGAAATACTCTTTCCTAATACGACAGGTTTGTTCCCACCTATTCACAGGCGACATGTTCATGGACGTGGAGTCTATTGAGGTTATATAAACCACACTCCGGCTGCTCCAGAATTATTTTATCGAATTATTCTCTCATATGGCTTTACAAAATAATGTAGGACTACAGGTTGACTAAGAGTCACTGATGAATATGTAGGCGATAAAAGAATACAAAGCCCAAAAAAAAAATTCCTTTGTTTATCTCTTGGGGCCTGTCTGTAGGCATATCTGTCCATCTGTCCGTCTTTGATCTCTCTCTCTCTCTCTCTCTCTCTCTCTCTCTCTCTCTCTCTCTCTCTCTCTCTCTCTCTCTCTCTCTCTGTCTGTCTGTCTGTCTGTCTGTTTCTCTCTCTCTCTCTCTCTCTCTCTCTCTCTCTCTCTCTCTCTCTCCTCTCTCCCTCTCTCTCTCTCTCTCTCTCTCTCTGAGTGTTCATTAGCTTCTGTCTCTGTGTGTGTCCTTCTGTCAGTATGTGTGTGTGCGTTCACGTGTTTGTGTGTTTGTGTTTGTGCACGAGCACTACGTGCACCTCCCCATCTCTGTCTATGTCTGTCTGTCTCTCTCTCCCTCTCATTCTCTCTCTCACTATCTATCTCCCTCCCTCCCTCTCCCTCTCTCTCTCTCTCTCTCTCTCTCTCTCTCTCTCTGTCTTCCCACACACCACCCCAGTCTCACGTTTCCAGAAACTCTGCGCCCTCTGTCTCCCTTGATGCTTCCCTCGCTGTCTTCATTCATTATTTAGAACAGAATAGAAGCTTTGGTCTCAACAAAGCAGCGCTAGGCACAGCCGACCACAGAAACGGGAGAATCTTTTCAATGCCGTCTTACAGCCTGCAAAGCCGCACAAGAAAAGCAGTACTTCCCACAAGATTTTCTCGGAATCGCCGTCAGTGCCAGATTGGCTGGAAGCAATCCACGATGGTCAGATCGAGGTGCAGCCGCAGTTTTGAAGCGACGGAGACGGAGACGGTGTTTTTGTGTTGCTCTTCTTTTGTCTGAGTGTCTTTTTTTTCTTTTAACTGTTTCTGTCGCTGCTGCTGCACCTGCCCCTTCCTCTGCCTGTCTCTCTTTATCTGTCCTTTTTCTTCAACTTTGTTTCTCTCTTGAGGAAATAGTGTCACGAGCTCAAAGGCATAATGTTCGTTTAGGGAGCGTCGACATAGCGCAATTAATGAAACAAAACTTAAAACGCCTTTCAGCTTATCTGAAACCAAACACTTTCTTAACCTTAACGGCAGAAAAGTGTTTACTCCGCGGCATCACCGTTGTCCAAATCACCGCTGAGAGAATGAATTGCCTGTGTGTGTGTGTGTGTGTGTGTGTGTGTGTGTGTGTGTGTGTGTGTGTGTGTGTGGTGTGTGTGTGTATGTGTTTGTCTGGGCGTGGGTGTGTATACGTGTTTGTGTGGCTGAATGTTGTGTGTGAGTGTGTGTGGTGTGTGTGTGTGTGTGTGTGTGTGTGTGTGTGTGTGTGTGTGTGTGTGTGTGAGCGCGCGCGCGCGCGCGCGCCCGTGTGTGTGTGTGTGTGTGTGTGTGTGTGTGTGTGTGTGTCGAATCAGTATAAACTATTGAGAGTTATGTGGGCAGTACATCATGATTTTGAAAACTACGAACACGTAAAACGTGAGACGTTAATCTTCGACGCTGTTTTATGTCCTCTATTTCTTCGTCTGCTTTTTCTGCTGCTTCATCCCATTTTCTGTCTTTTTATATTCTAAAACGCTATATGTTTGGTTATATATAATCTTATATTGGGAGTGTGCGACATTTTTTTTTCTTTTCGCCTTTTTGAAAAAAAAAAAATCTTAACTGATAGGCTCAATGTAATCTTATGTCTGGAAGGTTTGATATTTCTTTCGTTTTTGTTTTCATAATCATGACCGTCAGAATTATCCCGATTGCAGAATATACGGTTTGTTCCTCGCAAAATGTAACATTTGTTATTGAATTCTTCAATCATTCCATAGCCTATATGTGTGCGAAATGTGGCACTGAAATACGTAAACATACAGTTGTTAGGTCTTTATCTGAATTAGTCTTTGTGTCGTTGGTGTTGTTATTGTCTTATTTTGTGTTGATTGTGGCTTTTTTTTTTTTTTTTTTTAGTTTGGTTTGGTTTGGTTTATGGTAGTTCTGAAGCTAGTGGCAGAGTCTATTTTGTCCAGAATTTTTCAAATGACATCTTTTGTCTGAAACCGCAGAACCACAGTTGGCGCTGCTGCATAAAAAAATGTTAGGCACAAAAGCACTAACAACCGTCTCTCTGGGCATTTCATAAAGAGCTGCAAATGAATGACCCGTTTGTAAATGTGTTATATATTTCCCCGCTAATATGTAAATGGGTATGCTCGAAGGATTCGACGACAGACTCAAAGTGACACACATAAAGGTAGTAAAATGTCATCCATGCGTTAAAAGCATCTCCATTGTTGTCTCATTAGGACCCACACAGAAAACGAACTGGGGAAAGTAAAGCTTGATCGACTTTGTACAAGAATTTAGGCCTAGGGTTTGTTGGGGAGAAAAACGAGCGCAGGATAGCATCGATTTATCGCGCTACTTCAGCAGACACTGATTGAACTTTGTAGCTGACTTTAAAGAAAATCAATTATGGGGATGAACAGAACTGTGGACGCGGTTCCGAGTGCTATAAAAACTTCAGAGGAAATACGGTTAAACGACAGAATATTTACGAGAACCTTAGCGAGTGTAGAAACTCTCTCTCTCTCTCTCTCTCTCTCTCTCTCTCTCTCTCTCTCTCTCTCTCTCTCTCTCTCTCTTCTCCGTATTTGGGTGACTCTGCACACACACACACACACACACACACACACACACACACACACACACACACACACACATATATATATATATATATATATATATATATATATCTGTATGTATGTATATATATATATATATATATATATTTATATATATATATATATATATTGCGTGCGGTAGCACATCCACACGCACGTACAGACAGAGAGAGAGAGAGAGAGAGAGAGAGAGAGAGAGAGAGAGAGAGTATTCATCTTCCTTAGCATCAATATCACCCTTTCCCTAATCAATCTGGTCATCGACTTCGTGCGACAGTCATAATCATCAGCAACAGGAAGATCATCAGAGTAGTCTTCGTGTCCTTGGGCGCCAACATCATCATCAACACCCACCATCATCATTATCACCACATTGACCATTACTGTCTCTTTGTCGTCTCGGCCACACCTCAGGTAGCATCCTATCCCACAGGTTCTCACCCTAAGTTAATTTTCCTTACTTTCTCTTCTGCACCCTGACCCTCGACGTACTCTTCAGGCTAAGCGGCTATCGACTATGATTTGCAGCTTAGAGGAAAGGGCGAGACTAGCAAGACAAGCAACCAGTAAGCGTGCTATTCAGATAATGCATCCCAGCCAATCCACAAATGGACTCACTCAGTAGGCAAGCTGATCCACCAGCAGAAGCGATCTCGAGTTCAACAGGTGAGGAGGTGGGGAACACTAAAGATAAGGGCAGCAAACTAAAAGTTTTTGTTTCCTTTTAAATGTCAGAACGGGGGAAACATTTGTAGCCTGACCTGCCCATAGACTCGATTTGTTCACACCCGCTTTGCCCAGACAGACTTGTCGCATGGTTTGCCAAATTGAGGTGGTGCAGTACATCAACTTCTTTTTTCTAGTAAAAGTGAACGTCATAAAAACGGAAAAAGGAAACATGTAACATATGAAATATATGTATTCGTGAAGTAAGAAAAGACAAGGATGATAAAGAAAATGTAGGTAATAAAGGACGGAGGAGAGAAGAGAGAAGTAGCTATGATACAACCTATACATGAAGTTAACGATGAGTAGCACGATGGTGTGTTTGTGGAGAGTACTGCGGCCGGTGCTGTGAGGATGGATAGGTATGCTATGCTCTCTCTCTCTCTCTCTCTCTCTCTCTCTCTCCTCTCTCTCTCTCTCTCTCTGAACATTCTGTTCGTGTCACCACAACCCATTTTGATCAACTGATATTTAACTTTCCTTCGAGTTAACACTTCCTCATTCTGAGTGACCTGATCTGTAAACTCGATCCGGGTCAGTCTTACTCATTCGAAATCACATGTCAACTGAATCTCGATCTGGATCACCCTGATCCATTCTTTGCACAACATTCGACCATGACGTGGGTCAACGAATTCATAGTGAGGTTTTTTATCTCAAAATTCGATTTGGGTCACTACGACCCGTCTGTACCACGCAATACTTAACCTTGCTTTGGGTCACCTCAACCCATTTTGGGGCCTGCTGACATTGAACACCAATCCTTGGTCGACATGGGCCATGTGACCATATTGAGACGACAATACGTTGTGGGACACGTGAGGTGGACAAAGTGAACCATCATTTTCTGTCAACAGCCACTCTTGACGGTTTGGCTCTCTGGTTTCCCAGCTGCGTGCACATAGCTCCCTATCGACTGCTGGCGCCAGTAGATCTTTGTTCACCTTCTCTTTCTCTAGCTATTTCTTTTAGAGAGTTGCGACTTGCATGATGTGATTCATAAACATTTTATGGCAGACTCCATGAAAACCGTGTTCAGAGATGTCCCATCGGATGCGATCTTTGATTTTCTGAAAGAGATTAACATATTTCGTCTGATCTAAGATTTTACGGAGAAAAGATTTTAAACAAAATTTCTTGTGTGTTTTTAGGTGTGTTTTGATGGGTTATGTGAATGAGGTTTTACATGTATGTATGACTTGTGAGTTGACTTCAACACGGTGATAGCCCTGATACGGCCCTTTGCGGTCAGCTGGGCTATAAGCAACAT
>CM065720.1:46858874-46863874 GCA_033310375.1 Conus canariensis
AAGCATCAAAAATACATGACAACTAGATTTAGGCTCGGGAATTTTCAGCTGGTGTTACACCGTTATCAATACAGAACGTTAATGTCTAACGACTTGGTTTGTCCCTTATGTAATGAAAGCCAGGAAAATGAGATGCTTTTTGTTCTCTGTTGCCCAGCACTCAGACGTATACGTGAAACGTTAATTAAGCGTAAACATTATAGACATTCTTCGCTGTTTAAATTGAGTTCGATAATGTCATCAACCCTACCTGAAGACGTTCATAATCTTTTCTTTGTTTTTATATATAGGATTGAAAATGAGAGATGCTGTGACTACGTGAATAAATTTGTATGTTATGGCTGGCTTTTATTTTGAATTTGCTATATACATTCATTCAGTTGCATGTCCATACCACACATACCCCCTTCGTGATGGGCTTAGGTCTAACAGTTGGGGGGCCAGTGTTTTCCCGTTGGTTTCAAATGTTAATTTTTGGCCACTGGTTGGACTGTGTTCTGGAAGGATTTAACTTACCAAAAAATTATGTCGCCGTTTTGGGGTTTTTTTGTGATTTATTTATACTTTTCTCTCAATTTCAAATTACGGCCCAAATCGTGCTAAATAATTTGATTACATTCCACCAAAATACATCCTGTATGCAAAGCAAACACCCAATATATTGCTAAAAGTAATATAATAATTCAGAAAAAAAAAACACTCCTTTCAACAACTCAAACTTTTTTTTTTGTTCTTGACTTCTAAATTGTACATACAGTGATAATCTCATAGCTCAAACCTGTTTTATTTAGTTCTTTCGGTCCACCATCTGGCTAGTGGTCAGCTAATGTAGGATAGAACTTCAATGTTCATTTAGAGTTTTGTTCATAGTTAGATGGAAGGATCTCTTTCTTCTTCATCCTCTTCAATTCCAAAGAGTGCCTGGTTGACATTACTGCACACCTCCTCATCGGCTCCACACAAACACATCTCAGAGCAGTTGAGGCCCTGCGACCGACAGGAACAGTGTGATGTGCAAATGGTCTTCTTGCACCCACATTTGATGAGGTGAGTAACTGTGGCTGGAGCTGGAGGATCCCATGATGATACTGGTACTAGCCTATCCCCCTCTTCCTTCCACCCGTAGGTTGGTACTGGTTAAAGGCTTGCGTTTCCTTCTTTGGTTTGATATGTGTCTTCTTCAGTTTGGGACCCTGGCTATATTAGGAGAGTTGTTTTTTTTTTTTCTCTGTGGCTACGTATGTGTCTTCCTTCCGTCTAGAGTTCTGGCCTTCTTCAGAGAGTTGCGCTTATCTCTTTGACTATGTATGTATTTGTTCTTCAGTGTGGGGCCCTGGCCCTATTTCTGCAAGCTGTACTTCTCTCTTGTATTTATCTATGTTTATGTGTCTTCCTTCAGTCTGGTGTCGTAGTAACCGTGGTCTGAGAGTTGTTTTTCTCTCCTTAACGGTGTACGTCTTCCTTTAGTCTGGCGTTCTAGCCTTGTTCTGAGTAAACGCTCTCTCTCTCTCTCTCTCTCTCTCTCTCTCTCTCTCTCTCTCTCTCTCTCCTCTCTCTCTCTCTCTCTCTCTCTCTCTCTCTCTCTCTGCGTGTGCGCGTACAGTCGTGTGAGGATGTGTGAATTCACGTGCACGTGCTGATTGTTTGTGTAGAGCAAATTTACACCCAGGTCGGCGTGTTTATTTGTTTGGCTGTTCACACGTCATTGTGAATTACCCTATAATGTTTTCCGAGACCTGTCGTGTATTGCTTTCGTTCCTTTTTTTTGTGCTCCTTCTGTCGTTTCGTTTATTTGTTTAACCGTCTTTTACTTATTCCTTTTTTTCCCCCAATTTTGTTCAGCATCCTTCCTTTTCTACTGTTTTCTTTGATGTTTTCCTTTTTTTTTTTTTTTTGGGTTATTGTATTTGTTTTCTTTGTTTTCTATTTTACTGGAGAGGTGGGAGGGAGTGGGGCTGTTTGAATCTTCTTTGTCTGTTTGTTTCTTTGTTTGCTTGTTTCTGGGGTCGCTGGATTATGTTTTCTTCGTTTGTTTATTCTAACTAACCAAAGTCCATCGAGACCTCATAAAACTGGGAAAGCTTTTAAAATAACGAATATTTGTCAGCATTCCACCAGGGATTGCTTTGTTTTTGCCGCCTTACTCTTCACGAATTTTTGCTTCCCCCCCCCCCCCCCCCCCCCCCAACCCCACCCCCCTCACCCCCTGTCCACTTCCATTTTGCTATTTTTTTCTGTGAGTGATTCTCTCTGTCTCTCTGTCTATCTGTCTCTCTGTCTCTGTCTCTCTGTCTCGCTGTATCTCTCTCTCTCTCTCTCTCTCTCTCTCTCTCCCCACACACACACACACACACACACATGCACGCACGCACGCACGCACACACACACAACACACACACACACACACACACACACACACACGCACGCACGCACTCACGCACGCACGCACGCACTCACACACACACACACACACACACACACACACACACACACACACACGCACGCACGCACTCACGCACGCACGCACGCACTCACACACACACACACACACACACACACACACACACACACACACACACACACACACACACACACTATAAAATTTTTCTTAGATACACCTGTCAATTTACAGAAATGAATCTGCTACGGTGAAATAGCTGATATCCATAATACACCCGTACCTTAGGTTTGGTTAGTTATACAGATACTATTGTCAAGATTAAATAGACATCTTGTGCATTGTCTTTGAAGCAATGTGAAACGAGCAATACAAGTGGGTCTACGCCGTGAAAGTTAGATTACTTGAGGCTGGGGATTGTTTGGCTTAGTCGGAGGATTGCAAATGTGGAAAACAGTTTACGTTAGAATTCCAGAGCAAGGTATTCTGTTTTCAGCACAACTGGTATCCAAATTTAGTACATGAGTATAGACGTAAAGGATATTTCATTTTCAAAGGTATCTTTCAGCCTGAAAAATGTCAATACAGTTTGGCGTACGTGTGTGGGAGAACTGTGCTAGTGTGATTAACCATGAGATGTTTTGGTGTGTTTGCCAACCCACGTTGGTTTGATGTTGAACCAGCGATGGGGTCTAGTGGTACTATGCAAATGAAAACCAGACATTTCTTTTGTTTTTCTTTCATTGCGCAGCTCATGGTGATATCCGATCTGAATGTGATTTCTTCAAAATGTTCAATGTGAATCCACAAACAGTGGAATCCCTAGGGTGTGATGAACGCAAACGCTGCCTCTGCCTTCGAAGACACAAACTGAGAAATCTTTCACATCTTCTAAGGACTCACTAAATCTCAGACTCAGTCTAAAGATAGGGAGCACAGAGCAGTCACCTGTATGCCAAGAATAGTTGGAGCAAACAATGTCAGCGTATCACTAAAAGCAGCGACAGAAATCTGGTGACACTTCATGCACCATGGCAAACAGACAGTCAAACGAAAGGCAGATATTTATCCGCAGTTGAAGAAGAAAGAAGAAGAAGAAGAAGAAGAAGAAGAAGAAAGAAGAGAAGAAGAAGAAGAAAGAAGGGAAAAGAAGAAGAAGAAGAAGAAGAAAGAAGAAAAGAAGAAAGAAGAAAGAAGAAGAAGGGGGAGGAGGAGGAGGAGAAAACAAAGACGGAAGATCCTACAGCAGCTACTGGCGAGGACGGAAATCTGATCAACTCATAAAACTTAAGTGATCATGATAGACAATGAACACTGCATACTATTTTTTTTTTTTACCTGCAGCGACCTCGTACCGCGAAAAATATTATTTGTGTAACCGTTAATGTCAGTACTGGTTATCGATCCTCCTCCCACGCCGCTGCATCGTAAATGGATGGATTACCTCATCCACTATACATTCGTATTCGTATTCTATTCTATTCTATTCTATTTCTCTCTCTCTCTCTCTCTCTCTCTCTCTCTCTCTCTCTCTCTCTCTCTCTCTCTCTCTCTCTCTCTCTCTGCAATTGCAAACAGGTTTGACCCCATCCATCTACATCTTCGTCATTCCTACAATGCCTGCAACCGCCAGTGGCAAAAGTCATTCAACACGATTAGAACACGTGCACAGTCATACTCTTATACGCCGGTCTCTTGACACACAACGTATTCGTAAGCTGCATCAAAATTCACCCCATGCCGAACCGAAAAAAAAAAGTCTTACAGAATTTAGCCAGTGAATTGTCCGTCAATGGAAAGACATATTAGAGGGTGTTACTATAAATGATGAATGTGGGAAAATAAAGGCAATATCCAGTTAGTAGTAATAGTAGTAGTAGTAGTAGTAGTAAGTGTACTTATACAGCGCCTGCCCTCAGTTAGAGACGGAGCTCTCAGCGCTTTGCAATCCACATTCCCGTTTACACAACGGGATGCCTACCCGGGTAGAGGCGCCTTCCAAATGATGCTACATTCAGTCGTTTCCCGTATCATTCGATCGAATATCACTCACACAATTTTCACTCATTATTTCGATGTTTCACGGAGGAGTTAAATGCATAATGTGTCATCCATACCAACGATCTGACTGGCCTTGCGAAAGTCGGTGATGGAATTTTGTGTCTGCAAGACGTTATACGTGCCTTCACACGCGGAACATCGGTTTATAGTCTCATTCGAAGGTCTTTTCGAGAAACGAAGTGAGAACCAAAGTCAATTCGGAGGGGAAAATCCCCCTATGCCAAACCGCACGACGGCGATTCGAATCTGCACCCTCAGGATCGCCAGGAACATGAAACTGGCCTTCTGCCATTCAGCAATTTAAGGCCCCCTCCCTTCCCTACCCTCCCAAGTATTGTCTTTTTATAGCTCTCCGCGCCATCTTCACCCGAAGTTCAGCGTTAGTCAGCTTCTCCCGGATGTCCTCGCCCTGTCGTTACAAACCTGCGCTGGGCCACATTTCCTCTGCTGTTAGATATCTTGATGCATATAGACGACACGAGACAGGGGAAGAGAAAGGGGGACAGAGTTGGAAGAGGAGAAGCGGTAGAAGCGATAGGAG
>CM065720.1:46868874-46873874 GCA_033310375.1 Conus canariensis
CAGACAGTTTCAGTTGTCTCTTCAGGAAATGTTGAAGTTTTCAGAAAGTTCACAAGCGCGAAGTACTCGCCGGGTTGCATTCTACTGTATTCATAAGCAGTAGCCATCGTGGAAAACAAAATGGTACAGACGAAATCATTGTCTTACAGCATTTATAGCATATCGATGATTCTGACAGCTTGTCAGTCATTAAGCTCAAATATCCAATCACATTTCTTTTCCCCAAACGTTTTTAAGCCTGCCACCTCCTCCCCAGCAACTCCTTTTATTTGATAAATTATTGTATCTAACTAGCCGCAATTCTTAAACATTCAGAGATTTTGGTCAAAAGAAGCGACTATTGTCTCCAATGTCAAAGCAAGGAAAGATCAGATGTTGCAGAGTCACTGTCTTTGACGCCTTTCAGCAGTCACAGAATATACAAACAAGTTCAAAAAGTTCCGAATCGTTTGAAATTCACTGACGTCATATTTTCATTTTTATTGTATTCATTTAATGCTCTCTTCTCTCTCTCTCTCTCTCTCTCTCTCTCTCTCTCTCTCTCTCTCTCTCTCTCTCTCTCTCTCTTTGTGTATGTGTGCGTGCGTGTGTATTCCCGTATTTGTAAAAGCCATATCAACATACGCCGAGAAACTGACGGACGTTAGAAATTATGCTCTACTTTTCTACTACATGGCGCGCCCCCCCCCCCCCCCCCCCCCCCCCCCACACACACACACACAAACACACACTGCCGACAAAGCTGGATCTTGAACCTCTGAAGTCCTGCGGTAGAAGACAGAACCGAAATTTTCAAAAGATGAAGTTCCTTTTGACCAAGATCAAAGACACGTGTTCGTTTTGTGGTGCCGCGAAGTTAAGAAGTAAAAAGGTCGCATAGTCCAATAACATCGAAGCGGTTAAATAGCTAATAACGCAAATATCGTTGTCATAATTATTTCTCTTTGTTCGTCGTACCCTATTTAGGCCTATTAATAATGAGCAGTCCAAAAGCTGCAACTTGTAATAAGTATAGTATAATGCCATGGAACTACTACACATCATTTTTTTTTTCTTTTTTGTTTTCTTCTTTAAAATAAGATCCAAATCAGAAATTCGGAGACATTTGAGGTAGAAGGAAAGGAGTTTTAAGAGTTGGGTGTAGCATGTAATGAATTAGGATATCCATAATATAAGAGTGCGGCTATTATACGATTTCGTGTCTCTCGTTGTCTTCCCATGACTATCCATATGTTTTCCCATGACTATCCATATTGACATTCACATAGCCCTGTCACCCTATTATGTAATATTATGGGGATCATTATATGATTTGTTCCCTCGGGTTTGACCTCCTCTCTGCCCCATCCTTCTCTGACCTATCATACCTCCTTCAACGGTTTGTGTCCCTCCTGTACTGTAAGGGAGTGCATGAGTGAGGAAATGTATATGTGTGAGTCTGTATGCGTGTGTGCCCACGCATGCGTGTGTACATGCGTGTGTGCGTAGTCTCTCTCTCTCTCTCTCTCTCTCTCTCTCTCTCTCTCTCTCTCTCTTACACACACACGCGCGCGTGCGCGCGTAAAACGCGTAAACGCGCATGCGCGGGTATACACAAACAAACTCAAATACGCACATACACTTCTACAAAGAGATTATTGTGTAACTTGCAGGATTTGTGGGGAGAAGTCTTAAGGGTTCTATTCAATTGTCTAGGGAAAGCGTATCGTCCCACGAGATGTTCAGAGTGGGTGGGGTATGTAAAGTGATAGCTTACACGGGGGTATCCTAGGAGAGAAGAGAGAGAGAGAGAGAGAGAGAGAGAGAGAGAGAGAGAGAGAGAGAGAGAGAGAGAGAGAGAGAGAGAGAGATTGCGTGATTATGGACAAATGAATCACAAATATATTTGAGCATGAATGCAGTTGTTCAGGGTCCATAACACACACACACACACACACACACACACACACACACACACACACACACACACACACACACACACACACACCGTCGCGCTCTCTCGACATACACGCACACATGCTTGCACGTCCAGAAAGAGAGAGAGAGAGAGAGGGGAGGGGGTGGCGGGAAAGGCAGAGACCAACTGACAGACAGTTTGATGGACAGAGTGAAACTAAAGAGAGTCAAACAGATAGAGGAAGGGCGATACATAGAGAGAATGAGTGAGAAAAACAAATAGAGATAGAAAGATAGACCGACAGTCAAGCAGACACAAATAAGATCATAGACAGAAAGACAATGGGGCAACTGATACGTAAAACCATGAGAGAGAGAGAGGTGGGGGTAGAGTTGGGGCAGAGACCGATCATGTCTTCGACGTCGTATTTTTACGGGAAATGCTGTCTCAGAGCGACAACTTTTCTACGGCAGCAATTTTTTTTTACATGAAATGCTGTCGCTGCGACATGATTTTATTTTTAGGCAACGACACGATTTTATGGACATTTCTCGTGAAATCCTGTCGCGCTACCAATTTTTATGAAATCAAGTCGCTCAGCGATAATTTTTCATGAACCAGCTGCAGTATTTCCCGGGAAATACTGTCGCTGCGACACGATTTTATGAGCGACAGTATTATATACGACACCGGCATTAGTTCTTTTTTTTTATTGCTTTGAAACATAAAATCCCTGCTGGAAAGGTGAAATGTAAAGTTGCTTTTTTGTTTGTTTGTTTGTTTCTCTGTTTTCGTTTGTTAATTTTGATTTTTTTTTCTTTTAGTCAGCGAGTGAAAAAGAAACTCCCACAAAAAGAAAAATAACAGTTGATATTATGTTGCATATTCCCGAAAGGACGAAAGCAATAACAAAAAAGGTGTTTCTTTTCGTTTTCACTGTAAGTGGAACGTTTGAAGTGGCTTGATGTCAGTTAATACAGATCCATTATCATCACCATCGTCGTCATCATCATCATCATCGTCATCATCATCATCATCGTTAGTAGCAGTAGCAGTAGTAGTACTGTTACCATTCAAGGTACTTATAGGACGACTATCGACAAGTAAAGGCAAAACACTAAGAGCTCCAAGATCCAGCCTCTCGCTCACACAAAGGGTTGTCTCCCTGGGCAGAACCGACTGAAGAGCTGGCCACCTGTAACGATGCAGGCTTTTTCATTTATTTTTACCGACTGAAGAGGTACCTCCTGATGCTACTTTCAGCTGATGTATGCAATGGAACTTCAACTTGTGAAAGACATATATTATTAATACCTGCGCCCGCTACTTCTTTGAACTGATGAAGCGAGTTGTAATTTCAATTCTGGTTGACCCGCACAGGGCCATTTCAGGGCTGCTCACAAAGCAAAAGCTTGGGGGGGGGGGGGGGGGGGGGGGGGGGGGTGAAACCGAAAGGGGCTGCTGGTTCCTCACTTGTACAAAATACCAAGGATGCGTACAATGAGCAGTACGTTCTTTTTGTCTTGTCCTACCTTTTTTTTCTAATGTCATAGTATCCTGAACTGAAAAAAAAAGTCAGCGCTTTATCTTTTTTTTTCGACTGCCAGACCCTTGGGCAGGACTGTGTGTAAGGGTATGGTAGGATGTCATTCCCTGGCGGCTGCTAGTGCACTGTGTGTGTGTGTTGTGTGGTGTGTGTTGTGTGTGTGTGTGTGTGTGTGTGTGTGTTGTGTGCGTGAAATAAGAAATTTCATGTGTGTAACTTGTGTAAGGGAGAATGTTTTTCTTTAAATGTGTGTGGAGAGTGACCTTGTCGAGTTGAACGCCCTGACATGGCCCTTTTTGGTTGGCTGGGCTACAATCAAAATAACCAGAGTTGTCAGTGCGACTGCTACATTCATTTTCCTCTGTGTATGCCAGTGCCACTCTCTTATGCGCCAGCGCTCTGAGTTATGTTAAAAAAAAAAAAGAGCACAGCAAATCCCCACTGTTATATTATTGTGATCAGGCCACAGAGAACTTACTTAAGCAATCTACACACATGTCCTGTTCTCTCATCCGATGGGTGCAGTACTGTACTGATTAGAACAATAGACTCTTACTCTGACAGGGATGGGTTTAAGCCTTGGTAGCACCAGAGGGGTGAAATATGGAAGAATAGAGAGAGAGAGAGAGAGAGAGAGAGAGAGAGAGAGAGAGAGAGAGAGAGAGAGAGAGAGAGAGAGAGAGAGAGATTACAACCTCCTACATCAACAAATGGATAAATCATCTAGTTGCTGAACTCGCTTTGCATGAAAACTGATCAGCTTTAGCAAGTCATGATTACTATTGTTATTGAGAAAACAGTAATTACATCGTCTCTTTTATTTGTTGTTGTTGTTGTTGTTTTCGTTTGTTGTTTTCGTTTGTTTGGTATTTGTTGGTCTTTTTGTTGTTGTTTGTTTTTCACCGTAGATTTGTTTACGTCTTGTTTGTCTGAACCGGACATCCTCTTTCTTCTACAGATGAAAAACAAATTGTGTCGAAGCCATTTTACTTAACTGCCTTTAAAACCCGCCCTTTGATGTGCTAAGTTGCTTTCAACCTCTTTGTTTTTGTTTCTTTCGTTGTTTGTATTTTGTTTTGTGCCTTGTTGTTTTTCGTTCCAGTATATATGTTCGCCGTCCCATTGTTCCAACTTGTTTCTTTTGGTTTTTTTTTTTGTCGTGGGATGGATTTGATGATCGCCTGGGTTCCAAACAATGGAAGGGTCGATCAACTTCCATGATGTGTTCGGATTCAGCTTTATGCCCGATTGTGATGTTCCTCGCCGCCGACCATTTTCAAAGCCCATTGAATTATACCCTGTAGGCTTCACAGAAACGGGGACAGCCGAGGTCTACACGAAAAGTGATGAGTAGATCTACAGCATATCCTGTCGCATTTACGCTCAAGAACGGAGTTGAAATGATAAAGAGCGACGTAAATTGAAAACGCCTAACGCTTGAGCGATTTTGTAATGCCATCAAATAGTCCATGCAAGCTTTTAAAAGTGATGATTTACGTGTTTTGGGGCGCGTCAGTGTTTCTATTGGTCTGTCCTTCGAATGCTGGTGCGTGCATA
>CM065720.1:46888874-46893308 GCA_033310375.1 Conus canariensis
ACAAAAAGGGGGGGGGTAGGTCACATCTTGAAAAAGTAAGAAGGGCCAAGGACACAATGTGTAAACAGTAAATAATACGACAGTTAATTTATTAACATTCGCTGAGGTGGATTTACATAGGTCGTGCTGGAAAGCGCCGGCCATTCTGCTTAGTATATCATCGTCAGTGTAAGAAAATAATCAAACTCACTTAACAGGACCCCACTACCTACAAAAACTGAATGAATAAAATAAGATTAAAAAAGGGAACACAGAATGGCCCTTTGCGCGAACAAATGTTACAGAACAGTCCATGTTGAGGGTCTGCTCTGGACAGTGTGCCCGACGTTGTGCTTTCTAAGAGCCGTGTTACAACAACAGTAACAAAAAGGCTGCTATATAATATGCTGCAAACAGTAAAAAAAAGTGTGACTAGAATTACCAAGACCAAAAATAGGAGAATGGTCCCCAAGACGCAGAAAAAATACAGTGGAGGACAGTAAAGAGAGACCGAGACAGAAACGGGCAGAGTGGAGGACAGTAAATAGAAACAGAAACAGCCAGAGTGGGGGACAGTAAATAGAAACAGAAACAGCCAGAGTGGGGGACAGTAAATAGAAACAGAAACAGGCAGAGTGGAGGACAGTAAATAGAAACAGAAACAAGTAGAGTGGAGGACAGTAAATAGAAGCAGAAACAGGCAGATTGGAGGACAGTAAATAGAAACAGAAACAGCAGAGTGGAGACAGTAAATAGAAACAGAACAGCAGAGTGAGGACAGTAAATAGAAACAGAAACAGGCAGAGTGGAGGACAGTAAATAGAAACAGAAACAGGCAGTGGAGGACAGTAAATAGAAACAGAAACAGGCAGAGTGGAGGACAGTAAATAGAACAGAAACAGGGAAGTGAGGACAGTAAAGAAAGACAGAAACAGGCAGAGTGGAGGACAGTAAGAAAGACAGAAACAGGCAGTGGAGGACATAAAGAAAGACAGAAACAGGCAGAGTGGAGGACAGTAAAGAAAGACAGAAACAGGCAGAGTGGAGGACAGTAAAGAAAGACAGAAACAGGCAGAGTGGAGGACAGTAAAGAAAGACAGAAACAGGCAGAGTGGAGGACAGTAAAGAAAGACAGAAACAGGCAGAGTGAGACAGTAAAGAAAGACAGAAACAGACAGAGTGGAGACAGTAAAGAAAGACAGAAACAGGCAGAGTGGAGGACAGTGAAGAAAGACAGAAAGCAGAGTGGAGGACAGTAAGAAAGACAGAAACAGGCAGAGTGGAGGACAGTAAGAAAGACAGAAACAGGCAGAGTGGAGGACAGTAAAGAAAGACAGAAACAGGCAGAGTCGAAGTGAGACCCCGAAGAGAGCCACGGAGACGGAGGAGCGGTGGTTGGGGGTGAGGGTGGAGGGGAGGGGGGGGGCTGAAAGAGACCCCTGTATACCTACCAGGACAGACTCATAGATAAGTGCAGAGGAAGAAATCCATATAGATGCTACAGACAAACGCACCTGGGAGGGGGGGAGGGGTTGGGGGAGGGGCGCAGGGGAGGAGACAGATAGAGAGGCAGACAGAGACACAGAGAGAGAGAGAGAGGGAGAGGGTGGAGGGGGGGGGGGCAGACAGACACACAGATAGAGACAGACATACCTACAGCGAAAGGGAAATGTAGAGAGACGGGCAAACAAAAGAGAGAGAGAGAGAGAGAGAGAGAGAGAGAGAGAGAGAGAGAGAGAGACAGAAAGAGCCAGAGAGAAAGAGAGAGAGACAGAGACAGAGACAGTCAGACCTAAGACAGAGACAGTCAGACGCACGGAGAGAGAGAGAGAGAGAGAGAGAGAGAGAGAGAGAGAGAGAAGACAGAGAGACAGAGAGAGACAGAGAGAGAGAGACAGAGAGAGAGACAGAGAGAGAGACAGACAGACAGACAGACAGACAGACGCACAGATAGATAGAGAGAGAGAAAGAGAGACAGACAGACAGACAGACAGACAGACAGACAGAGAGCAAAAGAATGGGGAACGAAATGGAGATCGACCCATTACCACGGGAGCGGACAAATCCTGACGCCTTTCGGTCGTCTATTTTCAGCGCCGCCCCCACAGGGCCACGGCTCCAATTAGTTTTTCATCCACTCCGCGGCTGCACCGTCTCGGAGGGAATAGTCAGTTGTACTCGGCGCTCGTCGTTCACATTCACTACATACACGCTTACCACACACGCAACACACACACGCGCGCGCGTGCGCGCGCGTGAGCACGCAGCCACACATCACACACACACACACACATGACGCACGCACCACGCATGCACGCGAAATCACGTACGCACGCACATACACCGGCGCGCGGCGCACGCACACACACACACACACACACACACACACACACACACAACACTTGTTTAAGATCACTGTAAAGTGGATAGACATTAAATAAAGAACGAACACACACACACACACACACACACACACACACACACACACACACACACCACACTAACACTAACACAACACACACTAACACTAGCATTAACACGTACACAACACACTCACGAATGCAACACGCACGCGCGCGCGCGCGCGCACAAACACACACACACACACACACACACACACACACACACACTAACACCACACTAACACTACATTAACACGTACACTAACACACTCACGAATGCAAGCACGCACCGCACACACACACACGCACACGCACGACACAACACACACACACACACACACACACACACACAACACACACACACACCACACACACACCACACTCTAACACTAACATTAACACTAAGACTAACAGTAAGACTGACACACACACGAAAGCACGTGCTCACGTCCGCGCAAACACACACCTAACCTAACGATCTCGTGCTTTGACATTTTTTTTTTTGGTGTAAAAATACTTTTAATCCGGCTCCGTTGCAGAAATTACTGTTTCTTTCTTCTTTCTTTCTTCTTCTTTCTTTCTTTCTTTCTTTCTTTCTTTCTTTTTCCTCGCTCTTCATTTTTTACAGTTGATTACAAGGTGTTTGTTTTTTTCATTTTCAGCATTGCCATTAGTTATTCACGGGTCAATAATTTGATGATGTCGTAGGTGTACGTAAACGTTGATCATCGTTCTGTGATTTTCTTTCTTTACTAAAGACGACGATGATTGTGTTGACGGTGACAGTGATTTTGACAATGAGGAAGAGGTGGGGGAGGGGTAGGAAGATTGTTATCATTGCTGCTGCTGCTGCTAGTTTTGCTGCATGGTGATTTAACACTTGAGTTGCATGCCTCCGCGCACATATTCTTTATGTACGCATTCTATCATCGTTCATGAATACACAAATGACTGCAGATTTGCACACTGACATAGTTCTCCATCCGCCCGTTCATCCCTTTGGTCACATGTCATCTATGCATCTGTTGTCCACCTCTCCGATCTATGCCTTCAGGAAAGTCAGGACTATTTTTTTTTCTTGTCACTCTCTCTGACTCCGCGAGTTTTTTCCCATTACTGTTGTTCAGTGTTTGCCTTTACGACTCATTCACCTGTTTTTGTTTTGTGTGTTTTTGTTTTTGTTTGTTTTTTTTTTATCTGGCAACTTGTACACATTCTCCAGAATGCATAGCAGCTGTCCATACTGCATTGGCCACTTGGCAGTGTGTATTTTTTTTTAAATTCATTTTTGACGCATTTTCATTTCTGCATGATGTTCTAGAGTATAATTTTCAAACAGTAAACAAATTGGGTATTTTTTGCTCCCATAAGAAAACCTAACACAGAGTAACTTTTATTCAAGACTGGCACAGCCTTTTAAACTTGAATAAAGTCAGACAAATACATAGACGAACAATCTAATATGGGGGAAAACAAGCGCAGGCCAACAACTGAACTATCTTCATAGTAATGACTTGGCAAAGATTTGGACTTAAGGGGGGGGGGGGGGGGGGGGGGGGGGGGGGGGGGGGGGCGGGAATTTGAAGATGGAGAAACTGGGAACATGAAATTAAGAAAATATGTTACAGATATGAAAACTCTTCACTAGCTGCATAAGCCGGGGTTAAAAAATAACGTGGTGTACTTAGTGCCACAGGGCCCGTAACACCATCCAATCTAGGTGCCTTCAGGAGTCAATGGATCAGCTATGTATCAAATCAAATGAAATCATGTTGCAGATAGTCCAGCTGACCGCGAGAGGCCTTACCAGTGCCGATATCTCAAAGTCAGTTCTCGACACAGTTGATGACACAGCTTACTATAACAGATTTGAAAAGAAAAAAAAAAAGAAACCATTTCGTCCGTAAAATATTAGATCCGATTTTATAAAGATATCACTTTCTGAAACTGAAATGTCAAATCAGGTAGATCATCATGAGGTCTACGGTAAATGTTCATGTCTGACAACATGCAAGTCCCAAGAGCACAAGAGCATGTTTCGTGTTGAGTGGTA
>CM065720.1:46913700-46916200 GCA_033310375.1 Conus canariensis
TCTCTGTGTCCCTCTCTGTGTCTCTCTCTGTGTCTGTCTGTCTGTCTGTCTGTCTGTCTGTCTTCTCTCTCTCTCTCTCTCTTATTTTGCATTGTTGACCCTACTCAGGGCGAGGACTGGATGTACAAAAGCACATCAGTGCTTATCTATTATCCTCGTAAATAAAGAATTTTGTCTTGTATTGTCTTGTCTTCTCTCTCTCTCTCTCTCTCTCTCTCTCTCTCTCTCTCTCTCTCTCTCTCTCTCTCCACAGTGATGAAGAAGTGTCAATCAAAAACACGTGCACGAACGCATGCAAACACACACACACACACACAACACACAACACACACACACACACACACACACACACACACACACACACACACACACACACACCACTGCCGTCCGATACAAGCCATTGCTCGTATATTGCTCCACGTTGGGAAACAAAACAAAAACAAAACAAAGAAAGAAAGAAAAGAAAGAGCAGGATGAGAACGTCAAGTAAAAGGAGAAGAAACTAACTTCGTCTTTATGAAGGACCAAATCACCCTTGCTAGAAGCTGGACGTGGGAGGTGTTTCATGACTAGCCTAACGAGAAACGGATCACTGTCATGAAGAGGAAATGGAGTCGGGGGTCATAGTAGGCCAAGTAAAAGTAGCCTTTCGTTTGCCTTTCCTTCTCTTGTTTTTCATCGATCTTTATGCCCATCGTTCATTTCCATTTTGCTTCTTGTTTTTCTTCTTTTTGTTGTTTGTCTTTTTCTTCTTGTTTTTCGTCTTCTTGTTTTTGTTCTTGTTGTTGTTGTTTTTTCTTCTTCTTCTTCTTCTTCTTCTTCTTCTCTCTCCTCCTCCTCCTTCTCCTCCTCCTCTCTCCTCCTCTCTCCTCCTTTCTCATCTCCTCTCTCATTATCTCTCATCGTTCTTCTTCTCTTCGTTCATCATTATCATCATCATCACTCACATCATCATCATCTTCTTCTTGTTCTTCTTCGTCTTCTGTCTCTGTCGCTGTTGCTATCGCTGGTCTCGTCGTCTGTCTGTCTTGTCTGTTCCTTCTCTCTCTCTCTGAGCTACAGGGCGCACACTGATTGATCTGCGATAAATTTGACGAATTTCCTCGCACACATGCCAGTTTCTGGACTACCAGTAGCTGTGGAGACGACACTGAACGCCCTGCTAACGGACAATAACGTCACAAGCTGGAAAATTGCAGGAGAATGTGAAAACACTGTCGTTGTTTTGCGCCTCAAGCCGGCCACTTTTCAAATGTCAACAAACATGGCGGATCCTGTCCTGAACCGCAACACACAGGTTCAGTATTACAGGAAAAAACCTCCCAGCCAGATCCGACGTGACCAGCAGAGAGCCCGACAGCAGCAAAAGAGGCAGGCAAGTGGACAACATGATGAAGCTACTGTAACTGTTTTGAACACTCCGTCTTCGACCGATGCAAGACTTGAAAACCTGTGTGAACATGACCCAGAAACGGAACACACAGTGGCTACACACTCAAGTCATGCGTTTACTCGGATGATCCAGTAAGATCGGAGAATGATACTTTGCGCCTGAACGATAGTGCTGAAACATGTGAGTACATCGATAGCTCTGTCCTCTCTCCACCAGCTGACACGGACATCGAGCCGGTCTATGAAAACCTCGTGGCAGGTTTCAGTACAAGTGTCGTTAAAAGTTATGTTGCCACTCTGACCGAAAAATCCGTCCAGAGACACTTGAGAGACAAGAGCAGAAACAAGTTATTCAGAAAAATCGCTCATTGATCGTTCCATGGATCAGACATATTACTCTGTGAATCGGACGATCTGGTGTTGGAGGTTCCGTGTACGCCAGATGACAGTGACTGTTCGTTCTGGTTTGTGAAGCAAGATGACAGACACATGTTGACAGAGGAGCGGACAAAACTGGCCAGTCTCCGCCGAGGAAAACGTGTCAGCAGAACACAACACGCTGACATCCAGGCACGTGCTGCACGGACGCTGGAGACGCTGCACGGCCTGATCCTATTCTACCTGGGGTGACAGCCTGGGCTCAAGACACGCCTCAGACGGAATCATCGTGACCAGTGCCTTACCAGTGACATGAAATATGTCAGAACTGTGTTTGAAAAAAGGACAAGTTTGTCATGGTTTCCATGTCAGACGAACATGTACCGCGTTTATTTCTATCATGGTGGATCGAATCGAATTGCTAAGGAAGCTGTACTGCTTTAAAGCAATAAATCATTTCGTTCGTTCTCTCTCTCTCTCTCTCTGCAACATAATTCAGCACTAAAGGCTGAAGCAGAAAGACAGTCAAAAGTTAATAACTGGGTGTCATCTATTAAAGCATGTTTAGACAGACATGGTTTCTCGGAGGTATATATTAATGGAATGATTGGAAATTATAAAATGTTCTTGAGAATACTCAAACAAAGAATGATAGACTGTTTTCAACAGACATGGGAATCAAAGATTAAAAATAGCGACAGATTTAAATTCTATTGCTCTTTCAAATACT
>CM065720.1:46921200-46928700 GCA_033310375.1 Conus canariensis
TACTGCTATTAATATCATTATCATTATTTGTTTCATCGTTATCATCATTAGTTTTTTTACAACGCAGGTTTTAGACATAAACTGGTGGACGTCAAAAGGACGTTTCAAACTGCAGCACAAGAGTGTCTGCTCTCTGATTCTGTCCACGTTTGTCAGTGGTTCGGTGATCGAAACATAAATCACCCACTGTTGATCCGCTCAGAGAGAGAGAGAGAGAGAGAGAGAGAGAGGAGAGAGAGAGAGAGAGAAGAGAGAAGACGAGAGAGAGAGAGAGAGACAGACAGAACAGACAGACAGACAGACAGAAGACAGACAGAGACAGAGACAGAGACAGAGACAAAGAGAGACAGTGAGAGAACATAGAGAGAGAGAGACAGAGAGAGACACAGAGAGAGGCAGAGAGAGACGGAGAGCAGACAGACAGACAGACAGATAGATAGAGATGTTGCATCTTTCATCACGTTAGTATTCTGGACATTACCAGAGAGAGGAATGAGGGAGTAGGAGAGAGAGAGAGAGAGAGAGAGAGAGAGAGAGAGAGAGAGGAGGGAGGGAGGGAGGGAGGGGGAGGGAGGGAGAGGGAGATGTCAGGAAGGAGGGACAGGAGAGATGTATGTGCTTCCTTCATCGTGTTTGAATTCTGCGCATGAGGGTTATCAACTAACAGTCCACAAATGCCACAACGAAAGAACAGCTTGACGTCTCTATCCCTTGCATACATCTGAAACCGGAATCTCAGTCGTAGGAGATTTTTTGTAAGAAAGAAACATGGTTTGAACTAAAAAGCTAAGAAGTTAAAAACAAAGCAGGCTAGATTTCTTTTTATTGTCCGACACTTTAATCACTTACATAGATGATGCTGATATTTTGTTCGGATATAGAACAGATCACTCTTTGATATACATAAATATTGTTTTTAAAAAGGAAGAGAGACATAAAGGGTTCTGGAAATTTAATTCCTCTCTTTTAAGAGACAAGCAATATGTAAATCTGGTTAATGAAACGATTGAAAGAATTAAAGGACAATATGCATTACTGCCTTACAATAAAAACTCTGTCAGTAAAATCCCGAATGATCAAATTCAGTTTACAATTTCTGACCAATTATTTCTAGAAACTCTAATTATGGAAATAAGAGCAGAAACAATAACATTCAGTATTCGCAAAAATAGAAAACGAAATGAAAAAGAAAAACAAATTGAAAAAGCAATACAAGATTTGGAAAGTAAAAATGGCTTACTAGAAAGAGACCTGGAGATCTTGAAAAACAAAAAGGAAGAGCTGAGTGAGCTAAGGAAAACAAAACTTGACGGAATAATGATTCGATCCAGAGCTAAATGGGTATCTTACGGGGAAAAAATAAGTAAATATTTCTGTGCACTGGAGAAAAGGAATTTCGTAAGCAAAAGAATGCTTAAACTTGTCACAGACCAAGGAAGAACCCTGACAGAAACGGACGATATGTTAACAGAGACAAAGAACTATTATGAAAACCTATACGCAGAAATGGAAGTAAGTAATATTGAGATTGGAAAATATGTAGAACTAAAAACCAAAACTAAACCAGTTAGAATCCGAACAGTTGGAGGGATTAATTACTTTAGAAGAAGCTACCAAAGTCCTAAAAAATATGGAAAATGATAAGAGTCCTGGAACAGACGGGATGACAGTAAATTTCTTTAAATTCTTCTGGAAACAGTTAGGAGATTTTGTTGTCCGTTCTCTAAATGAGGGATACAGTAATGGAGGAATGTCTGTAACACAAAAAGAAGGAATAATAATTGGTCTTCCGAAAGGAGAGAAACCGCGAGAATACTTGAAGAACTGGAGACTTATCTCACTTTTAAATGTAACCTACAAAATTGCTTCAGCCTGTATTGCAAACAGAATAAAAATTGTTTTACCAAAACTCATAAACGAGGATCAGACGGGATTCGTTCCAGATAGATATATAGGAGATAGTTTACGAACAATATATGATTTAATTCATTATTTAGAAGTGAACGGCTTGCAAGGATTATTAATTTCTGTCGATTTCGAGAAAGCTTTCGATTCAGTTAACTGGTCATATATGAATAAAAGTCTGGGTGCTTTCGGATTTGGAAAAGGAATACAACGATGGATATCATCTTTTTACGATAAGATAAAGTCTTACGTAATAGTGAACGGGAAAGTGTCTTCAGGCTTTTCAATTGGAAGAGGTTGCCGTCAAGGGGACCCTATATCTCCATATCTATTTGTTTTGTGTGTTGAAGTACTAGCGACCAAAATAAGGCAAGAGCACGATATCAAAGGCATAAAGATAGAAAACACAGAATTTAAGATAAATCAATTTGCAGACGACACCACTTTTACGTTAGAAGGCGACAAGAAATCATACGAAAAGTTATTTGCAAACCTTTATGAATTTGAGCATATATCTGGACTCAAATTGAACTATGAGAAAACGTTTAATGTTTGGCTAGGTACAGAGAAAAATTCTACGAACACATATTTATCACATTATAAAATGGAATGGAACCCCTCAAAATTCAACATTCTAGGGATGTGGTTTACAAATAGTCTATCGGATATGACAGAAATTAATATGAAAGATAAATTTTCGGAAGTCCAAAACCTGTTCAAAATATGGACAAAAAGGATTATAACACCATTAGGTAGAGTAGCTGTGCTCAAATCATTAGTGCTATCAAAATTGGTGTACTTATGGATCCTTTTACCGAATCCTCCTGATTCCCAGATTGCTTTATTACAGAATATGTGTTTCAAATTTGTATGGAACAACAAAAATGATAAAATTAAAAGAAAGTACTCAATACATAGTATACAAAAGGGAGGGATAGGTATACCTGATCTGAAAATATATATCAGCTCCTTAAAAATAGCCTGGATAAGGAAAGCGTACATGTACAACCATAAGTGGAAGATAATATTGCATTCATTATGTCCCGAAATAAGTAATTTTGACGCCTATGGTCCTAACAGATTTGTTGAAAGCAATATTCGTAACAAATTTTGGAAAGGAGTTTTTCTATCATATCAAAGGTTCTGCAAACAGGTAGAATTATACGAAAGTACAGATTTAGCCACTGAACCTATTTTCTGTAATGAGAAGTTTAAAGTGGGAGAAAAAACATTCATTTACAAGAAATGGATGCAGAAAAACATATTTCTTGTTAAACATTTACTCGATGATGATGGTAATTTTGTCAGCCTTTACGAACTGTCAGAGAAAATGGGATTTCAGGTCAATTTTCTGAATTATATAAGTTGCGTGCATTCGATCAAAGCTTATGCAGAGAAAAGAAGATTCAAATTAGACAGTAACATTAGTAAAGATAAAACTTTAGCACTTCAAAAAATTTGTAGCGTTACTAAAGGTACTCGTACTTATTATGATATTATGGTGGAAGTCAATGAAGTTCTTAATATTAGTGCCTTTGTTAAGTGGGAACAGCGTCTTAATATACCTATTGACTGGACAGAGGTACTGAAAAGGATCAACAAAATTAAAGAAACAAAACTAAAATGGTTTCAAATTAAGATATGCCACAGAATTTTGGTAACGAATAGTGTGCTGAAAAGTATGCAAATTATCGATAGTGACAAATGTAATTTTTGTAATAGAGAGAAAGATTCCATTAATCATTACCTATGGGAATGTGAGTTTACCCGTGTTTTCTGGAAAGACTTTGAACGAGCTCTGAAAGTTAATTGTTCCCACTGTGAAAAATTATCCTTTAATGTGGAGATTATATTATTTGGTACGGATGAGAAAACAAAAACCGATGATATGCTTGACCTAATAATTTTAATGGGAAAATATTTCATTTATAAATGTAGAATTAGCAAAGCAAAGCCTAATCTAAACATGTTTTTGAAGGAGCTGAACTATCGATATAAAATGGAAAAATATATGTACTTGATGAAGACGAAGCAGGCTACCTACCAAACAAAATGGTTGCCATACATTAAGCTGCTAGAGGGTTAATTATTATGATATGTAATATATGTATGTGTACCTAAGTGTGTGCGTGTATGTGTGTGTGTGTGTGGGTGGGTGGGTAGATGGGTGGGTGTGCGTGTGTGCGTGTATGTGCATGCGCGCTCTCGCACGCACGCAGACACGCACATACATATATATGTTTAACGTTGTCCATGACCTTGGAGCCTCCATGAAACAATGGGAAACAAAGTTTATCTGTATAGTGTACTTTCTCCGAATGCCATGAGTCGATGGAGTTGCAGTGGTTTATGTCATGCGTTTTATAACCTTATGTCATATATCATGTTTGTGTACATCATTAATGCCATCCATATTGGAATTCATTAAAAAAAAAAAAAAAGAAGTTAAAAACCTAAATCACCCCCCCCCCCCACACACACACACATACGCGCACGCACGCACGCACACACACACCACACACACACACACACACACACACACACACACACACACACACACACACACACAGATATTCCTGGAATACGTGCCTGGTGTGTGTGTGTGTGTGTGTGTGTGTGTGTGTGTGTGTGAGTGTGTGTGTGTGTGTGTGTGTGTGTGTGTGTGTGTGTGTGTGTGTGTGTGTGTGTTCTCAAGCACTGTTTGGAAAAAAAAAAAAGCAGATGAGGGCTTTGCATGAGATATGAATATATATATATATATATATATATATATATATATATATATATATATATATATATATATATATATATATACAGGGTCGTTGTTGCTGTTGCTTAAAACTAATTTTATCATTTGAACGGCACAGGAGTGGTATGACGCGTTGCTTGTAGAGAAACCCATTAAGCAGGATTGAGATCCCACCAACTTTCTGTTCTCCAGTGCCGATTGTGTTTCCTCTACACGGTGTTACATGTGACGACATGAAGGTGTGCCTGCTCTCCTCTTGCTACCTTTTGTAACGTCATTTCAGGTATTGTTGAGTTAACAAACTCTCCTCAAGAAGGAAGACGGAGGACTGTGATACGACTGGTTCCTGTTTTTATATGTTTGTTCTGCGTACAGGCTGCAAACGTGAAACCAGGTTTGATCTTTTCTTGTGTGTGTGTGCCGTTGTTGTTGTTGCTGCTGCTGTTGTTGTCGTTGTTGTTGTTCGTTCGTTCGTTCGGTAGTTTGTACGTTTTGCAATTATCTTTCAGTAACTGGAGTCTGGATGTAAAGTGATACTTAGATGGGAAGAGGTAGACAAACACAGCACACCTCAACGCACCTCTAGAGCAAATGATTTACAGCAACTGCTTTTTCTTGCCCTTTGTGTTCAGTATCAGAGTACTTTTAACAGTCGGCGGCAAATATGCTTATTTCACATCTGTTGTTAATGTCTGTGCAATATTTGCAAGCCTTAATTCAACTTTTGAGCATCTTTGTATGTGAAAAAGAAATGAAATATTGATGAGTATGGTTTTGTTTTTAGCGCGCTTTCGGCACGAGACAGCCAGAGGGGCAAAAAACAATGAAACAAACAAAAAAGCAAAACAAAAACTGAATTCTCCTCCTCCTCCTCCTCCTCCTCCTCCTCCTCCTCCTCCTCGTCCTCCTGCATTTTCTTCTTCTTCTCTTCTTCTTCTTCTTCTTCTTCTTCTTCTTCTTCTTCTTCTTCTTTCTTCTTCTTCTTCTTCTTCTTCTTCTTCTTCTTCTTCTTCTTCTTCTTCTTCTTCCCGATTTTCATCCTGATCCTTTTGTCTGAAATTCAAACCCCTTTAACTTTCTGAAAGGAATTATTTCTTTTTTAACATCGAATGCATCTCTCTCTCTCTCTCTCTCTCTCTCTCTCTCTCTCTCTATATATATATATATATATATATATATATATATATATAAATAATTATATACATATATATGTATGTATATATATTATATATATATATATACATATATATATATTTTCTACTCTATCTCTTATCTCTCTCTCTCTCTCTCCTCTCTCTCTCTCCCCTCTCTCCTGCCATCCCATCTTCGCTCATCTTACTTTTTCTTTAATTCGCAGGTGTGGCGAAAGTGAAAGGGAGCAGTGCACATGTGTTTGTAGTTAGATAGATAGACAGACAGACAGACAGACAGACAGAGAGATAGATAGATAGATAGATAGATAGATAGATAGATAGATAGAAGATAGATAGATAGATAGATAGACAGACAGACAGATACATACATACATACATACATACATACATACATACATACATACATACATACATACATACATAGAAAGATAGACAGACAGATAGACAGATGGATGCATAGATAGATGCGTACATGCGCATGTGTGCGTGTCTATGGTAATGCACATTTATGTGTCCCTGTGCTGGTGCATTGAGTGAAAGATTACTTCGAGCCGTTATGAGGGAGACGCAATGTTTCTTTCAAACATGTAGCGATACAGCAAACCCGACAAAGAGCAGGGATTGCTGTATCGTCGACAGGATGAGTCTGAGTGTGTTCACATCGGAGACGAACTGTTCATGTGTCTCTCGTGGAATTGAAACATAAAAAACCCGCTTAAGCTTGTCCACTCCACGGAGACTTTACTTACTACCCCATCCCCTTCTCTCCACCGGCCTTCCCCGCTCTCCACCGCCTGGTCAGTATTGTTTCCAGTTGGATAATCCATCCTCCACCACCACCATCCAACCCTAACCCCACCCCTCCCTTCCGTTTCGCTGAACATTTCTTTTGGTTGTCAGCTTTTGATTGGCAGTGATGTAGACGTCTCCGAAAGGAGGACCTTTCCTCCGCTCTCTCTCTCTCTCTCTCTCTCTCTCTCTCTCTCTCTCTCTCTCTCTCTCTCTCTCTCTCTCTCTCTCTCTCTCTCTCTCTCTCTCGTGTCTAACTTCCCTTCCCCTGGTCGTTGTGATTCTCCCAAGTTCATTTTTCCAGTCTTGATGTCTTAGCTCACTTAAAATCACTAATAGATTTTTGTTGCGTTGATTACCTAGATTGCTATGGCTATATATCCTCCGCCTATGTAAACGTATTGTTAAATCCCGTATGTGTGGTCTCTGAACTGGTGTAATATGTTACGTCGTGAGAGGGCCTGCAATCGTGCAGAGCATTGTTCCAGCTGCTGCTTTAATACTGCTGCCACTGCTGCGCAGTGATATTGTTTTACAAGCAGTAGTGATTATCGATTAGATGGGGAGAAGTGAAAGGGATGATGGAGAAGGGGGTGGGGATAGATTTTTGTTGCGTTGATTACCTAGATTGCTCTGGCTATATATCCTCCGCCTATGTAAACGTATTGTTAAATCCCGTATGTGTGGTCTCTGAACTGGTGTGATATGTCACGTCGTGAGAGGGCCTGCAATCGTGCAGAGCATTGTTCCAGCTGCTGCTTTAATACTGCTGCCACTGCTGCTCCAGATTATCTGAAGGACTTAGTCCATTTAAAACAACATCATCATCAATACAAACTGCGTTCATCTGTTGATGCAACCGCTTTACAAGATCGTCCTGCCAATAGCCAAAAGACATTAGGT
>CM065720.1:46938700-46943700 GCA_033310375.1 Conus canariensis
AATAACTCCTGGCAGGTGAAAAGGGGGATGTGCCCCAACTCACTTCCATTGCACCCAATGCAAACACCTTCACCTTCTCCTCACTTTTTGCATGAACATCATTTCCCTCCTTCGATATTCTCAAAACGACGGAACATATGAATCGATGTACATTGCAAGTAAATTTGCGAAGAGGGGGAGGAGGGGAGTAATTCCGAATTATAGGCAGACCTGTCCCCTCAACCTGTTCCAACTCTGCATCCCTTCGTGTGACTTGGGGTATTGTCCACAAACACGGCCTAAAGCGATGTCGGCCCGAGCCCATTTTTACCTCTCTGTCGCGTAGCGCGAGTGATCCAGGGCATGTGCCTAGAATCACTTCAGTGGGGCATTTCTGGGCCATACCCCAAATTACTCCATGGAGGGGAGGGTGGGATGAGGGGAGGGCAGTTTGGGCCTGCACCCTTTCTCATCCACCAAGATGGGATTTTGAGCGTGGAGTGATTGCAGAACTTTACACCATGTCTGCACCAAAGTGTCATGTCTTCCTCTCTAGGTCACATTCCATCTTTGCACCATAGTTCATTACAACGTTGTTGTTGTTTTTTTTACTCCACAGTTGGTTTCAAAGTGAGGTGAATACAGATGGAAACTGAAAGAAATTTGAAAGAAAAATTAGTGCTTTCCCACCGGACAAAAGGAACAAAATACAAGACAGATTACGACGTGTTCCGACCTCTTTGGTCTTCCTCAGGCAAGGTAAACAACATCCAGAACAATGACATCGAAGAACGAGCAGTCACGTATCTTCTGTAATTGGGCATAAAATGAACTTTGAATTGAAACAAGCTGCTGGAAAGGAAACAATACGAGTTAAGATAATAATGATGATAATAGTAATAATAATGATAATGATGACAATAATACCACTTTTTTCACAGTTTTCCTGACAGATAAACATACCAACAAATGAAGGCACACTCATAACCTCCTTGGTCTATGTAACAACAAAATACGACGACACAACAACAACAACAACAACAAAGATGTGACGGCAATAACAAAAACAGTAATAGGTAAGAAAATGAAAGGGAGAAAAGAAAAAGAAAGAAAAGAACGAACGAAAAGAGAGAGAGAGAGAGAGAGAGAGAGAGAGAGAGAGAGAGAGAGAGAGAGAGAAAGAAAGAAAGAAAGAAAGAAAGCGAAGAGAAGAAAGAAAGAAGAGCACCGTGCAACACTTACGCCCATCAGGGTCTCGCACGTCCATAGAAATTTCTGGCTTCTTATCTCCCTTGGCAAGCCGCTATCAATAACTCTGGCTGCTGCAGATAGTGATTGACTGGCAGGGGTTGTTCAGTCTTTTCTTGTTTCCTTTCTGAAATATCCAGAGGCAGTTTTTTGCTTGTCTACGTATTGCCCTGCTTTTTTTTTTTTCCTAAAGTGCCTCTGCCCTGCCAGTAGTTTTGGGGAGATTTATGATCCCTCCGATGACACTTCATCAGCTTGGTTGTCCGCAGATAGGGAGGGGTCATAAGCAGTTCCTCTATTCCTGCTCAGCTTCTGGTGGTCTGGTTCCTTCTTCTTTCTTCTTCTTCTTCTTCTTCTTCTTCTTCTTCTTCTTCTTCTTCTTTTCTCCTGTTTCTTCTTCTTTCTTTCTATGTCTGCGCTTCTCTCTCTCTCTCTCTCTCTCTCTCTCTCTCTCTCTCTCTCTCTCTCTCTTTCACACACACTCTCTCTCTCACACACACACACAACCACTCTCTCTCTCTCCTCTCTCTCCTCCTCCCTCCCTCCCTCCCTCCCTCTCTCTCTCTCTCTCTCTCTCTCTCTCTCTCTCTCTCTCTCTCTCTCTCTGTATTTCTTCCAATTCTTAGAGATCGGTCTGTTTAGGTAATACAGCAAAGAAAATCGAAGGATGGGGTATGGAAGAGTGAAGCGGGAGGGGAGGGGGGGGGGGTATTCATCTGTATTTGTCTGTCCGCGACCCTTCTCTCTCTCTCTCTCTCTCTCTCTCTCTCTCTCTCTCTCTCTCTCTCTCTTCTCTCTCTCTCTCTCTTCGTGTTCTGTTGTGTGGTTGTGTGTGTGTTCTGTTTGCCTGTTTGTCTGTCTTTGTCTGTATGTGTGCGCACGTGCGTATGTGTGTGTGTTGTGGTTGTGTTGTGTGTGTGTGTGTGTGTGTGTGTGTGTGTGTGTATGGAGCGTGCGTGCATGTGTGTGAGAGTGCATGCGTGCATTCGCAGGTGTGCTTTTTATCGGCATACGCGCTTGCACAATCCTACAAGTTATTAGCGAAGATTACACATGGAATGCGATGTTTTCTGAAACGATCACTTGGTGGAACAGTCTGGACAAGGAGAAGGGATTTCAGAGTCCTTGTCGGGATTAGTCTGCGCTTGTGTCAATTCTAAAAGACTGCGCTGTGTGTGCTCGGTCGGATAAGACTTCGAAGACTTTGCTCTAGGTCTTCTTCTCTCCGTTAACATTGCCGTTGTGTTTGTTCTTAGGATGTGTGTGTGTGTGTGTGTGTTGTGTGTGTGTGTGTGTGTGTGTGTGTGTGTGTGTGGTGTGTCTGTCTGTCTGTCTGTGTTGTGTGTGTGTCTGTGTGTGTTAGTGCTTGTGTGTGTGCGTGCGTCTGTGTGGTGTGTGGTGTGTGTGTGTGTGTGTGTGTGTGTGTGTGTGTTGTGTGTGTGTGTGTGTGGAGTGCGTGCGCGTGCGTTTGTGTGTGTGTGTGTGCGTGTGCTCATACTGTGGATTTACTAAAGCAATGGTTCATGTTTGATACTGCACTAATGAAGTGTCAGTACGAATACTGCAGCCTCTCCTCTTGTCATTAAGAATACTGCAGTCTCTCCTGACTTCGTCTGCCAGTACAGTACCATCATATTCCTCACTTTTGCGTCTGATTTGTTTGCTTGCCTGAGCTCGTTTTCTTTCAAACTTTCTCAAATTTGAAAATGTTCTGTAAAGTTTGTTTGCTCTGTAGTCCTGTTAACACGCGAAGGACATTTCTTTGCATGCAGTTTCGTCTGACACATTGTTAACATGGCTTCAGTCATCAGAAGCATTGTTAGGGTAGCTGCTGCTTTTTTTTCCTGGTTTTAATTAAGAAAAATGAACTCGTTACTGACTCAAACTGGAGACGGTTCTATTACTGCTGATCATATTCATGATGCTGCCTCTAGTTTGTTCTCGAGGTTCAGTCTCTTTCTCTCTCTCTCTCTCTCTCTCTCTCTCTCTCTCTCTCTCTCTCTCTCTCTCTCTCTCTCTCTCTCTCTCTCTCTCTCTCTCTTCTTCTTTTTTGGGGAAATGGAGGGTAGGGATGGGGTGGGCATGGAGGGGATTGCGATATAGAGCCGACGAGAGTAGGAGACAGTGATACTGCTGCTGCTGTTACTTTAGTTCTTCCCTACTACTTGCCGATTTCAATAATTAGTACATTTAGTTGTCGTTGTTGCTGTTGTAGTTGTTGTTGTTGTTGTTATTGTTGTTGTTGATGATGATGACGACGACGACGATGACGACGACGACGACGATGATGATGATGATGATGAGGAGGAGGAGGAGGAGGAGGAGGAGGAGGATTATGTCGTCATCATTTGTTTTTTGTTTGTAACTGTAATTTGGATTTTTTTCTCTTTTTGTTGGGATGTACCTATGTATGTAAGGGGTTCTCTCTATACATAAGTTTTAATCCTTGTTTCAAATATTTCTGGTGCGACTGTTCAGACTCTCTTGATCTGAGTGAGGTATTTTCCTTGGATATGCTAATGCTCAATGTTGAGAAGCGAGAGCCTGTCCTGCTTGAGAGGAGTCATCTGCTCTTGTGCCCTACAAACAACAGCAGCCGCCATGACGGCATGAGACGATGAGCAGGACTGACTGTTCTGTCTCTCAAAATGTCCACATTTCTACGGCTGTGTGAAGTAGTCATACCCAATGCAAGCTATACTGTGGAGTCGGAGCAGCTTGTGCGGCGGGTGAGACAATGTTTTGGGCTCTGAACCTAGGGTTATTTGTGTGTGTGTTTTTTTTCTTCTTTTTTTTTTCAATGGTTGATTGAAGGCCATTAGTGTTCCCAAATGAAACATCCATCAATAGGGTCCGTCGTCTTTGTTCTGTGAAAATTAATTTCGAAAAATAGTGAATGCCCGACTTGCAGCTGTTGTGTGTTTCCATGTGACTTTCAATGAAAGCATTAGTAACCCTGAAATAAAAATGTTTATCCCAGTACTTTGTTGGGTAAGTCGCGTGAATAACCAGGGAACAAAAACAACAACGACAAGAGCAACGAAACACACTTATACGCACAAACCACATGAAAAAAAGGCGAGAACAATCACTAGCATTCTGTGTCTGGGATAAAGTGGAATATATCTAAACATCATTGATACATATCTTTTAAAAGATAGGAAAATAGTGTTTATAGGTTCACCGATAACTGTTTCCTAGCCGCAGTCTTCAAAACATCCAAAATTCGACTACAGTCCTTTGAAATGTAATGTGCGATGCTGTATTTCTCCATGCAGACCAGTGCGGTCATCTGCATTATATTCCCACTACAACTTCAGTGATTTTGACCTTATGAGATAAACACTCAAAAAAACTTTTTTTTTTTAATCTGACGAATAAAGTGCAACGTCATGCGGTGTGCATTACTGTCATGAGCGTTACGTGGTGAAACTGTTGCTGAAATGTACAGAGCTTTGTGTTCGACTTCACGGCTTTTCACCGTTTTCTGCCATATGACTAACAACACGTGTCGCCTGGAAACAGCTGTTTGGAACTATTAAATTGTTGTTCGCAATGGTAGTGAATTCAGTTCAGTAATGAACATTTCTTTGGCTTGGCGTTCAGTTTAACTTATAAAGAGAATATGTGCGTTGGTTTTAACATATCCCAGTTCATTTTTGTTTTCTTTTCCTACGTGCTGGTGTTGCAAGTCTTCTGCACACTAAACCGTATATCTGTATTAAACCTCGTGGCAGAACGATGTACCTTTCCGATGACTTTTTTTCCCACAG
>CM065720.1:46948700-46963700 GCA_033310375.1 Conus canariensis
TAACAATGTGATTTTTTGTTATTATTTTTGACCGGTTTTTGTTTGTTTGTTAGTGTGTTTGCATGCTTGTTTGCGAGTGATAAGTACGTAGTTAGTCAGCACAGCATAGCCGTTTATAATCTACCCTAAGGATATGAATAGTGTCGCTATTGTGTGATGAATTCGTGTATAATTTAGTATAGTTCTGCTGTGGTTAGTTGTTTGCTGCGGATTTTCTTTTTGTCTGTTCTTTAAGACAAGTTTGTTTTTGGTTGTTTTTTTTGTTTTGTTTTTGTTTTGTTTTTTTTGGGGGGGGGGTTGTTTTGCTTTTTTATCCACGTGTTGACAACCCGGAAACAGGACTTCTGTGGTCGGCAAGGCCCTAGTTAAACTGACACCGAGACTGAAAAAGAAAGTGACAGAAGTCTTTGAAATGTTCTATTCTTGGGCGTAGTGAGGTTTCGGATAAAGTCGGATCCTGACAGCTCCTTCCTCCCGCCATTGATCGAACATCCTCCCACCACCAATCCCCTACCCACCCTCTCTGTCTAATACGGAACATCATGATGCAGTCCACGCAGGCTTTGCCACTACGCCATAGATTCTTGTCATCATCAGGGGAAAGGGGGTAGGTGACAGGGTGAATGAGGGATAGTATGTGGTGCTCTACATATTTTGGTTGAGATCAGGAACTATGAGATATGAACGGAGTGATCCGGCTGCGGTGCAGTGTCTCCTCCGATGGGTTGCCTTGTGGTGCTGGGGTTGCAACTGGGCCGCCTGCGTGTGGCTGTATATGAGAGAGGCTGGATAAATGGAGTGAGGTTGAAACCACTGACGGAACAAGGATGAGATGACGGCACAATTAATAAAGAAAATCAGAGAAGAATCGGGTTTTCCGAGACAAGAGAGGAATACCATGTCCTGGCATTAGATCGCAATGACCGAAGCATCACTGGAAGGAACAGGGTGAGAAATAAAGCACTGCCGTCGCTGGAGTTTGACTGATTCCGTTACATCGGCAACTGGTACATTTTCCTGTACACACACACACACACACACACACACACACACACACACACACACACACACACACACACACACACACACACACAGTGTTGTGGTCTAATCCTAAGAACAGGTGGGTAAGTTGGAGGCAATGGATTGAGAGCAACGACGACGACAACAACAACAACAACAACACAACCACAACAACAACACACCAACAACAACAACATCAACAACAACAAGAGAAAACTGCCATCTCTAGACGGGATCTGATCGAGTCCCGCCATGACGTACTGCACTGACTGTGATCTCAGTGCTCACGATATCCTTTCCCTCCACGACACCCGTCCCCACCCTATCCCATCCCCAACCCTCTCCTCCCTGCTCCCCCCCCCCCCCACACACACACACACTCTGTCCTCCACCCGCTTGCACACGTATCCTCTTGCCCCGTTTCTGTGCCCGCCCATCCTTCCCCCAACCTTTCACTTCCATCTCTCCCACTTTGCCTTCTTTCTTTCCCTCCCTTTCGTCTCTCTTTCCTGTTGTGAGCTATTGAAAAATGTCAGCACAAAAGCCATCTTTTTACCACTACGAAACATTCTCATCGCAAACAAATCTTAGCGCGTCCTTTTGACTTTTCTTTTTCTTGTTGCTTTAGTTGAGGTGGGTAAAAGTTCAATACTGCGTTTGATATTGACATAGATAGACAGACAAACAAATGCACATGCTCGCGTATTCATTCCCACGCACGCACACACACATGCACGCAAGCTCGCATACACACGTTCAAACATACACAAACGCACGCGCGCGAGCGCGCGTGCACACACACACACACACACACACACACACACACACACACACACAAACACACACACACACACACACACACACACACACGACTTACTGACCCAAGTCTAACATCTAGGACATCAAAACAAAAAAGAGCAACCCGTATTTCATGGAGACATTATGACTCTTGTTATAAAAATATGAAGAGGATTGTATCATGAACAATGGGCAAGTGATTGCTATAATGAAGAGGAAATAGAATCTGGGTTCAAAAGTGGGACGAGTGAAAACAACCTTCGATTTATCCTTCTGACTTTTTTGTGGGCCAGTAACTGTGTTCTTGCTTCTTTTTCGCCCCTTCATTTTCTTTCCCCCCCCCCCCCCTTTTTTTCTCTTCCTTTTTCTCATTCCTTTTGTTCTTAGCTTGTTCATTATTTGTATATTAGTTTCGAACTTTCTTTTCTTTTTCTTCTGTCTTTCGCTTGCTAGTTTTCTTAGGTTTAGATTTTCTGTCTTCTGTTTGTCGTTGTTTTCATTATCGTTGTTGTTGTTGCTGCTGCTATTGTCGTTGTTGTTGTTGTTTTGCAGTTACAATTGTTAATACTATGTGGTTGTTCTTTGCACCCTCCTCGTTATCTTCTTTCGTTATTATCGTCATTGTCGTCGTTATCATTTGGATGCTGGCCAGGAGTTGAAGGCTTCGAGCCTCATCCAGGGAAGGAATCTGGAGAGCTTTCCAGCCCACGTTCGGCTCCTGTCCATCACTGATGAGTCCGGTAAGAGCTGAAATGGAAAGGCAGAAACCACTCAGTCAAGTTTGATCTATCATAGATCATTCTCTGAGAAGGTTCACTGACCGACGCTGTAGGTGTATGCGTCTCTCGGGCCTGGTTGACGCCGTGGTATGTTATTACTGGACATTTAGCAAAATAGCTTTGCCGTGTACTCTGTTGTCAAAATGGAACTCTATTGCATCATCTTCGTCGTCCTCATTGTATATCAGTTCCAAAGAGAATCATAGGGCCTTTTGCGCCTCGTGTTCTGGGTAGCCTTAGTCCTGAATTCTTCCCCATATCTGTATCTGTGGTAGTGCGATAACCTCAAAGTCGTGGAAGTTGACACCTTCATGTCGTCAGTCGAACGTGGTGGAAGCTTCCCAAAGGGACTCTGACTTTTATTCATTCTGGCAATAAGCAAACATCGTCATCGTTAGGAGCTCAGTAAATAGTGTCTGGCGTTTATCTGGATCCGGTGAGGCCCCGCGGAACGTCACTAAAGAGACTAGATGTAGTGCAGTGTTTCCTCTGGTGGGTTGCCTCATGTAGACCTGACCTTAATTCTCCCGAATGACTGCTGGTGCTCAGGATGCAAATGAGTGTCCTAGGTGGGGGGGGGGGGGGGGGGCGAGGGGGGGTATCGGGGAGCCCAAATGGGAGCGGTGGGACAGTGCTGCTGGGAGGGCAGGAAAGCTGGCACAGCAAAAAAAAAAAAAAAAAAAAAAAAAAACAGACAAAGAACAAACGACATGTGGGGCCAGCTTGTTATGGCCGTTCCGATGAGGATAATCTTTGTGATGACATTTTGAGGGGATCGGAATATCGCGTGGGGTGGGGGTGAGGGGTGGAGGGGGAGGGGGTAAGGGGGGCAGGCAGTTATGTTTGAATTGGTGTGCTTTTCCATTTCCCTTTGACATGCGTTTCCTTGTTCCTTGTTTGTTTCTTTTGTTTTTAATTGAATATTTGTATGTAAAAACCTTTTACCGTACTTTTTTTTTATATTCTCTTTCTCTCTCTTAACGATCTTGTAGTGATGGGATGGCCTGTTGACCTACAAACAAGAATTGATGCATCCTTGTTCTGTTCTTTTCTGCCGCCCTCCCTCCCCTCCCCCCTCCCCCCTCCCCCTCACATCGCCTCCTCTCCTACCCTTACTTCTCTTCTTCCGATCCTCTTCTCCTTCCCTCCCCCTACCCCCTTCCATTCTTATAAGGTACAGTTCCCTTTACTTCCTGATGGCCGTTGGATTCTGTCTTTGAACTCAAAACGATGCCAAATTCTCTCTCTCTCTCTCTCTCCTCTCTCTCTCTCTCTCTCTCTCTCTCTCTCTCTCTCTCTCTCTCTCTCTCTGTCTCTCTCTCTCTCTCTCTACCTCATCTTGGCCTCATGCGTACGTGCGTATGTGTGTGCATCCGTGCGTGCTTGTGTGCATGCGTGTCTTGAAAACGCGTTTCTTTGTGTGTGTGGGCCTTTCGCTGCACGTGATGACGTGAGCGCTCGAGCTCTTGCAGACTGATCCCATTTTGGAAGATTAGAAAAGAAACGAGGTGTTTTCTCTAAGGATACCCCGGTATAGCAGCCAGGGTACAGAAAAGGGATTGCAGGGCTGTCGTCCGGATTAGTCTCAGCTTGTGCAAATTCAAGAAGACTGCTACGTATGTGATCAGTCGGATAAGATTGTGAAAACTTTGCTCTGAACATATTTGTCTTGTGAACTTGGGCTGCTGAGCTGCTCTACATATATCTCTTGTGTGTTTGTGTGTGTGTGTGTGTGTGTGTGTGTGTGTGTGTGTGTGTGTGTGTGTGTGTGTGTGTTGTGTTGCACGTAGTGGTTTGGCATGTGAGTGTACATGTATGAGTGCTGTTGTTTCCTCTGTACTGCTGATTCTGTGTGTCCATGCTGTAATCGATTACTAAAACCCAACCGTTTGCTCACGAGTAGCATAATCAAAACATGTCTCTTTTAATTTCTGATTTGTGCAGCTTGCCTGGAGCCATATTTTTGCCAGTTTAGAAAGAAGAGAGCTATGCAGTTTGCTGAAACGAAGCTCGAAGATCCTTGTGTGTTACATAAAAACACGTCTGCGCTATTGATGTGCTCCTCTTTCATGTCTTTCGGTAGCTTGCCAGTGATCTTTCAGGCTGATTAATGGAGCTGATGGGGATAGCTCTTTCATCTGTTCATACACAAACGACAACGTTGTTGCTGCTGTTGAAACTGCTGCCGCCATTCCACTCACTTGTCTTTAGGCACTGACAACGTTCTGTTTGTTGCTTTGGTTGATGACACTTTGGGTGTTTGAAGTGTCCGTTACAATATTTTCTGTGTTGTTGTATTATTCGGATTTCATTTTGTTATTGTTGTTGTTGTTGGTTTTGAAGCTGCTGTTGCATTCATCTTGGTTTTGTTACTGGGTGTGGTATCTTCTGTTCTTGCCACTCTTGACCAGTAAAGGGAAAATATGTCCACCCTCTCTGAGACGAACCTCTATCGTGTGGACAAAAGCAGCAACAATTCTGGCATCAAGGAGAGCGTAAAAAAGAAACAAAAAGTCACCTACAGCAAAGGGAACAACAAAAAGAATAAAAGCGACACACGGCAACAATAATGCAGCCCATTCGACAGTCTCGCACACTCGGGAATGAAATCTCTGGCTTTTTGTATCTGTTGGCTACGCTTAATACATTACTCCGGCTGCTGCGAGCACTGAGTGAATAGCTTGTTTTTGTTACGCTCTTCATTTCTTTTTTTTCCATTTTGTAATACCCTGAGGTAGATTTTTTGTCCACGTTTCGCCCTGTTTTCCTGAAAGATTGTCTGCCCCTCCATACTTTGGGTGTGTGTAGGGGACGCGGATGGAGGGGGGGGGGGAGGGGGGATTTATGACCCCTTTAATGACACTTCATCAGCTCGGAGTTCCCGCGGATGGGGTCATAAGCAGTTTCCTTGTTCGTGCTCAGCACCTCTGGATCCCACTTCTCTGTCTTCTCTCTCTCTCTCTCTCTCTCTCCTCTCTCTCTCTCTGTCTTTTTCTCTCTCTCTCTCTCTCTCTCTTCTCTCTCTCTCTCTCTGTATATATGAGTGTGTGTGTGTGTGTGTGTGTGTTGTGTGTGTTGTCTGTCTGTCTGTCTGTCTGTCTGTCTGTCCTGTCTGCCCGTGTCATATGCACAAACACTCAGACACACACAAACAGATTCACACACATACACACGTTTTTTTTTTCTTTTCCACACTTGAGGAATCTCTCTCTCTCTCTCTCTCTCTCTCTCTCTCTCTCTCTCTCTCTCTCTCTCTCTCTGTATGTATGTATGTATGTATGATGGTGTGTGTGTGGTGTGTGTGTGTGTGTGTGTGTGTGTGTGTGTGTGTGTGTGTGTGTGTGTGTGTGTGTGATATGCAGAAACACTCAGATGCACACAGATTCGCACACATACACACGTTTTTTGTTGTTGTTGTTGTTTTTTTCCAAACTTGAGGAATGTTGCTCTCTTCTCCTCTCTCTCTCTCTCTCTCTCTCTCTCTCTCTCTCTCTCTCTCTCTCTCTCTCTCTCTCTCTGCTGTTCCAGAGGACTTTTAAGAAGATTAGGGACGGGGCCACACCTAATCCCTGAAATGATCATTACATTTGAAGCCATCCTCAAACACTGCAGTGACTTAAAAACCGCTCGTCAGGATTCGTCTGACGCACAGGGGTGTGTGTTACCTAAAGCTTTCTCCGAATTCCTTAAAAAGATGACACAGTTGCTGCTTCACTGCCGGCTCAGTTTGCTCCTCAAACTTTGGGCCGATAGACGGCCTCGGGTCACACACACATTGAAGGGAGCAACACTACATCTGCAACGGTCCTCTGTGAACGTGGTGATTGTGTGTGTGTGTGTGTGTGTGTGTGTGTGTGTGTGTGTGTGTGTGTGTCTGTGTGTGTGTCTGTGTGTGTGTGTGTGTGTGTGCCTGTGTGTGTGAACTCTTAACTCTCTCTCTCTCTCCTCTCTCTCTCTCTCTCTCTCTCTCCTCTCTCTCTCTCTCTCTCTCTCTCTCGTGTGTGTGTGCATGTGTATGTGTGTGTGTGTCTGTGTGTCTGTATGTGTGTGTGAGTGCGTGCGTGTGCGTGCATGCGTGGTGTGTGTGTGTTTGTGTGTGTGTGTGTGTGTGTGTGTGCATGCATAATGTGTATGTTTGTGTGTGAGTGGTGTGTGTGTGTGTGTGTGTGTGTGTGTGTGTGTGTGTGTGTGTGTGACATGTGTGTGTGAGCATGTGTATGTGAGAGTGATGTGTGGGTGGTGTGTGTGTGTGTGTGTGTGTGTGTGTGTGTGTGTGTGTGTGTGTCCGCGCGGGCGCGCGCGTTTGTGCATGTATGCTTGTGTATGAACATGTGTATCTCTGTGTATGTTTGTCTATATGTTGGGAAGAAAGGGAGGAGGCACGATCCGTTGGTTTGTTTCTTGCCATTTCTTTATAATTGCACAGACAGTTTAATGGGCGAATCAGTTTCTTGGATTCCCCCGAGGAGTGTAGACAGTGGTGGAAATCCCACTCCTCACCTCAACGTACAGGTATGTACGAATGTATAAATTTATGCATGGATATGCGTGTCAGTGTATGTGCTAGTATGCATACAGTGTGCGTGTGTCTGTAAGTGTGTTTGTGTGTGGTGCGCGCGCGTGCACGCGCGTGCCACCAAGCGTATGCGTGCGTGCGTGTGTGTGTGTGTGTGTGGGGGGGGGGGGGGTCCTCAGTAGCCAAGCAAAGCAGGTTTGAAACCTTCTTACTCATTATATAGCTCTCAGAAACAATTACCTTATATCCCTTTGGCCTTCAATATCAAACATCACAGCGGCAGCAACAACATCAATTAAAAAAAGAAAAAAAGAAAAAAAACGATGATGTTGACGATGACGTTGATGGTGCCATTGAAAAACTGTACTTGCAACACCATCTAATGAATTAAATGTGAAAAATAAACAAACTGAACACATCTATTATTCGTGTCTTTATTGCCATGACAGTGGCAATGATGGCTAATGATGTTGAAGATGAGGGCGATGGAAATGATATCGATAGTGTTGGCAGCTTTCGGCTGACGAAATTTTTAAAGAACAAAACCAAAACACAGCAGACGAAATATACAATCCAAAGTATCATGTATCTGTTTCAAGATGTGAATTCAACCTATCATAGATTCAGAGTAGGGAAAACAATAAAACAAAAGAAATACACAAACACACAGATACAGACACGGACACACACACACACACACACACACACAACACACACACACGCGCGCGCGCGCGCGCGCGCGCGCGCGCGCACGCAGACACACACTCTCCGGACTATAAGCCTTATTATATTGCGATCGGACCTAATCCCTTTGTCACACACAGGAAAAGATTCACATTCGTCTTCCTTTATCCCCATCCCTATTTCTCTCACATTACAATTCCTTTTCTGCCAGTCTCCAGTGTTGCCGACCATCTATTTTGTTTCCTTTGTCGCTTTTTTAGTTTCATTTATTGCAAAATTTTCACATTAAGTGTGATTTTTCTGTAATCGTTTTCTTTAAGCCAAGAAGAAGAAAAGCCGCTAATCACTTCAGGAAATGTCAGTTCATCCCCTTCTGACCTTTTCTCTGGTGGTGTTCATTGCTGTGATAAAAATGGTGCCCCAAAGAATTTTCCTCTTTGTATTCTTTAAACGTTTGGCGCATGCGCACGAGTGACAGCTCTCTCTCTCTCTCTCTCTCTCTCTCTCTCTCTCTCTCTCTCTCTCTCTCTCTCTCCACGCATGCTGGTGGAGATGAATTGTAAGAGCTGTTGTCTCGGCAATATTTTCATAACCGTGCACCCAACATCTAAGGTACATTTATATACCAATCGATGAATACCACATTAATAAAATATACACAGAATGGAAAATGTGGTAAGGTGTATTCACAGCTACTATGGAAGCCAGCTGCTCTTTTCTTTCTCTTGTTTGTTTAAACTTTCACAGTCAGATGTGTCTGTTTAGATAATGCCATGCTCAAATGGTTCTTTATCTTCGTTATCTGTTTTGATTGAACAAAGATTGATTGCCGTAGCGAAGAATCACTCACCATGTTCCTTCAGCCCTATCCTGCTGTGTGCCAGAACATGGGGTCTCTGCGAGTGGTTTCTCTGCCTATTCTGCAATATTGTCAGTCCATCGGTCTCTTTTGTGTCTTTCCCTGCTTAATTATGCTTATTCCCAACAGCAACTCACCTTCAGCTTTTAGCGAAGAAAGTTTCATCATTGCACACACTGTCTAGAGCTTATAAGTTTCTGTAATCCGTCTCAATTTTCATGTATATGCGAAGTATTCAGACGACGGATTATAGGTGGATAGGTCTGAGTTTTGTCCTTCTCATATTACTGCCTGCTGCTCTTTCCATACTGGTGTGAGTTCGTTGTGTCCTACCCCTTTCTAATTTTGGAATCCATTCAGTTACAGCTAACCTCTTGTGCTGAGCTCCACAGCACTTTGTCTTTCTGTGTTGCGCTTTGCTTTGGTGTGCCAGACTGCTTCATGCTGTACACCGTCCTTTGCGAGGTTCCAGTGTGCTGTGGTGTGCTAGGCTGTGCACCACTATGCTAAACTGCCTTTGATGAAAATCTGTTTATGGTTGCCAAAGAGTTGATGTCGCACATGTACACACACGTGAACACCTAAAGGTTACTATGTGCAATATACGATGCCACATCACAGGAGCTTCACAACAGTCTGCAGTCTTCATCATACAATACTATACGATGCTATGCTATGTGATGGTGAATTAAATTATACTATACTGTACTATAGTGTACTATACTATACTATATTAATGATATGCTATGGTATACATTGCTATGTTATACTCTGCTGTACTATACTGTTTTCTGCTCCACTCCACTCCACTCTGTTCTTCTCCACTCTGCTCTGCTCTACACTGCTCTATTCCACTCTGCCCTGTTCTCTTCTGCTCTGCTCTGCACCATTCTGCTGTACTGTGCTGTGCTCTAACCTATTGTGATATCTTACCAGCATCTTCTGTACAATATGTAACACCAAGATATCTGTCGTATTTCACTGTGCTTAAACATTCTGTGTGGTGCTGTCATGGTCTGCTTTTCTCAATTCTGTCCTACTCTTCCACACTTGACCGTGATGTCTCTGCTCCAATGTGCGCTACACTTCTCCACCCAACTATACTCTACGTTACTCACCTCTGCTCTGCTCCACTCTACTCAGACGCTTCCAAACTTCATGCAGTATGTAGGCTACTCTAGGCTTACATAGCAACCAAACTTTCTGAAAAGCGTTTTCCTGGTACATTATCATCAAAACCACCATGATCATCATCATGAGACCACACAGCAGCAGCACCACAGATCACGCACACTCACCACACGACACCCCTCTTCGATCAGCTACGTCAAATCACCCGCTTATTCGGTCACCCGTCTGCTACAACGTACCTGCTGCCCAGTCTTTCCTCCCGAGTGCATCGTTCAACCTAGCAACCTCTCCTATCATGACTTGCGTGCTGCGATAATCCAAAGAGGACGTCGTCTTGTTCGTTGTTCGTCTTCTTGTGACGTTTGGAAGGCGGTCGAATAAAGGAAGTACCCTCCCTACCCACCACCCCCTCTTCCCTCACTCCCCTTCCCTGCCACCGCTACTCACTCCCTCCATTCCCTCCCCCCCCCCCCCCAACCCCCGAACGGTTTTCCCAAACACATCATACAATATGGCAACCAGCTAGGCAACGCTAGAGCACGCACACACTGACCGCCACCACACGAACCTTGCATTTACATACCATCGTCCACGACTGTAGATCTAACGTATTGCTGCAATATCTAAACAGAACGCCGTCCCGGTCGTTCTCAGTCTCGTGAGTAAATTATCCGGAAGAGGAGGCCAGACCGTAGAGACAGACCTCCCCCCCCCCCTCCCCCATCTTTCCCCCCACCCGAGTAAATAATAACGAGTGTCAGGCAAAAAATGAGAGGAGACCGTGGACAGATCATCAGAGGAGATCGAAGAATGAAGGGAGCGGGAGGGAGGGGGGGAGGAGAGCGGACAATTAGGTGATGATGCTGATAAGGGGTGTGCGTTGGGGAGAGAATTTCAAGTGTGTCTCATACTCAGAGACTGTCGTATTATTCTTCCCTTCTTTATCTCTGTCTCAGTTTCTCTGTCTCTGTCTGTGTGTCTCTCTGTCTTTGTGTCTGCGCGTTTCCACCACCACCACCACCCCACTGCCCTCTCTCTCTCTCTTTCTGTGTGTGTGTGTGTGTGTGTGTGTGTGTGTGTGTGTGTTGTGTGTGTGTGTGTGTCTTTCTCTGTCACTGTCAGTGTCACTCTCTCTCTCTATCTGTCTCTGTCTCTCTCTCTGTCTCTCTGTCTCTGTCTCCTCTCTCTCTCTCTCTCTCTCTCTCTCTCTCTCTCTCTCTCTCTCACTCTTTCTCTTTATCTCTAGTACTGTTGCTCACTCTCTCTTTCTATCTCTCTGTCTCCCTTTCTCTCTCTCTCTCTCTCTCTCTCTCTCTCTCTCTATCTCCCTACCTCTCCCTCTGTCCTTCCCTACCTCCCCCCCTCTCTCTCTCTCTCTCTGTCTCTCTCTGTCTCTCTCATTCTCTCCCTCTTGTCTGTGTGCTCACTACACTGCTCCCCCCTCTCTGTCTAGACAACCTAAAATCATTATTTGATCGAATCAAGTGTGCTTTCCCTTGTGTGCACTCTCTCTCTCTCTCTCTCTCTCTCTCTCTCTCTCTCTCTCTCTCTCTCTCTCTCTCTCTCTATGTCTGTCTGTCTGTCTCTCTGTCTCCCTCCCTCTCTCTCTCTCTCTCTCTCTCTCTCTCTCTCCCATCCTCCCCCCACTCTCTCTCTCTCTCTCTTTCTCGGTCTATGTCTGTCTGTCTGTCTCTCTGTCTCCCTCCCTCTCTCTCTCTCTCTCCCATCCTCCCCCCTCTCTCTCTCTCTCTCTCTCTCTCTTTCTTGGTCTATGTCTGTCGTCTGTCTCTCTGTCTCTCTGTCTCTGTCTCTGTCTCTCTCTCTGTCTCTCTGTCTCTCTCTCTCTCTCTCTCTCTCTCTCTCTCTCTCTCTCTCTCTCTCTCTCTCCCATCCTCCCCCCCTCTCTCTTTCTCGGCCTATGTCTGTCTGTCGTCTGTCTCTCTGTCTCCCTCCCTCTCTCTCTCTCTCTCTCTCTCTCTCTCTCTCTCTCTCTCTCTTTCCCCCCTCCCCATCCTCCCCCCTCTCTCTTTCTCGGTCTATGTCTGTCTGTCGTCTGTCTCTCTGTCTCCCTCCCTCCCTCTCTTTCTCTCTCCTCTCTCTCTCTCTCTCTCTCTCTCTCTCTCTCTCTCTCTCCTTGAAATAAAACCCCTGTTCTGAGCCCAGCGAAGGAGAAGATAACGTCGTTTTCCGAGCTCCGAAAATGATTAGCAATTTTGTGTCAAGTTCACATGATCTGAACCGCCCCCCCCCCCCCCCACCCCACCCCCATCCTCCCCCACCTTCCTTCTGACCCACACGCTCGCTTCCACCTATCTTCTTCCGACCCAATGTAAAGAGCAGAGCGATACGATACCAAGGACAGATAATGGCTGTCGGCTGGCTTTGTGGCCCATTGATGAGTCTGTTTTATGGCCCTGATAGTCACAGTTCCTTTGATCACGGCAGGGCCTGTTGGATCTGCCTTCTACTGTGTTTTCTGGCAGGGGCTGTGTCCTCTTTGTTTCGTTCCTCTGTCACAGACGTCTGGAAGGCCGCAGACATCTCTTGGCAAAATTCTGTTTTGTTTTGTTGTTTTTTTTTCGTTGTCCCCCCCCCCCCCCCCCTCCCCCGAAAATCAGGTTGATTTATTTAGATAACAGATTCCATTATTCAGAGAAGAGCGCTTCATTCAGACAGTGGGTTGATTTTACTCAGAAAGTTGTTTGTTTGTTTGTTTGTTTGTTTGTTTTCTGTTGGGTTTTGTTGTTGTTGTTGTTTTGTTTGTTTGTTTTTTTGTTGTTGTTGTTTTTCAGGCAGTGATTTGCTGAGACGATAGGTAAGTTTTACTTTAGCCCAGGGGCTGGTTTCATTCAGACGATAATTTGGTTCATTTACACGAGAATGAACACAAGACATTAACATCCAAGACAGGCTGATGGGGAGCGTTAGACATTTCTGACCTTCATCCTCCTCTCTCACCTCATCCCCCCGTTCCCATCTCCCCTCTCTGGCCAAACTCTCACTACCACCACCACCCTCCCACTGCCTCAGCCCCTCTTTAAAAAATGGGTGGTGTGGTGGTGAAGCCATGATGTTCGCAATATCTTTGATTTTCATACCGACGGTTTTAACACTTTGCTAATTTGTCACATCGCTGGTATACCTCTTTTTACCACACCCAGTCACCTACCACCACTCACTCTGCCTCTGTCTTCGTTGTCTTCTGTGAACAGTTGGGGGTACTAGAATAGGCGGAGGTGGCGTTGAGGGCGGTGGAAGGGTTTGTAGATGTATTCTGTTTTCAGGTGATTACGGGCTGGCTTACGAAAAACAACCATCAAATCTTTTAAGTTACATGCTTTCGCGTTATGCTTAAGGCCTATTAGTGTACGTGGCATTTTACGCTTTGAACTTTCAAATGAACTCATTCCATTAAAAAAAAAAACAGTTTAATGTGCCTGTCCTAAGCATCTCTCATTGCCCTTCCTACGCACATGATTCAAGACAAATTCTGACATTACGATCCCTTCGAATTGATCTCATATAATGTGCCTAGATTTAGACAACTTTAGCAAAATCGTCGTTCTCACTCAGTTTGTCTTTTAATTTTTTGTCCGTCAAACTTTATCACCCGCGAAAGAAACAGATTTTACATTGATTTCCAAGTCTTGCTTAGAATAGCACAGATGTGAACAGACGTGTAACAATTCATTCTTTCTTTCTTTCTTTCTGCCTTTCTTTCTGTCTATCTGTCTGTCTGTCTGTCTTTCTTTCTTTCTTTCTTTCTTTCTTTCTTTATCTTAATCCTTTTCCCTCATGACTATTTCTGTCTGTCTTTTAGAAGTAAGAAAGAAATTGATATGTCTCGCATTGAATGTCTTCACTATGTAGGCCTTCGTACATACGTGAACAGATGTAAAATAAAACTTGTCTTCCTCCCTTCCGTTCTCTCTTCCTCCCTTCCCTGGCTTTATTTCTGTCTGTCACACATCTGTGTAAGAAGCACATTGATCCTGTTTTCAAAGACATGTTCACGATACCACCGATATGAACAGACGTAAAATTACACAAGTCTGCTTCCATTTCTAGGCTTTATGTCTGACCGTTTTTACGTAACTGAAAAAAGAAACTCATCTCTCCTGTACTCCAGAATCTGTTCGTAATGCCACGGATGTTCACAGAGGTAGAACAAAACTTGATTAGTTCCTTCCTTCCTTTTTTTCCCTCTTTTCTGTCTTTCTTTGTTTCTTTCACGCATTGTTTCATTCTGTCTCTCTCACGCAGTCACTCTCTCTCTCTCTCTCCCTCTCTCTCTCTCTCTCTCTCTCTCTCTCTCTCTCTCTCTCTCTCTCTCTCTCTCTTCACTTCTTCGTTCTTTCTTTCTTTGGTTCCTTCCTTCCTTCCTTCCTTCCTTCCTTCCTTCCTTCCTTCGCGCAAAAATAAAATAATCAGGAGTCCCATGTAGCCTTGTAATGATGTGGAAGTTGAACCCCCGGCCCACCCACGGGACCCTGTCTAAACCCCGGCCCACCCACGGGACCCCGTCTACCGGATTACTCAAGCCTGTTCGATTTCTTAGCGACAGCGTGGACGCTCAGACGTTTTACCTACCTTGGGGACCACGATTCACCACCCTGACGCGTCATCCATTGTCTCAGTCCATGTCGTTTACAGCCTGGCCGACCACGGGGGTCATGGCCACCAGCCTCGATCGCTGTGCACAGAAGTAGATGAACATAACGGCCTGAGTGTTCATCGGCAGATGTTTCGGGGTTATGAACGTAGTGATGTTTAAGATCGGTGGTGCTACGATACGTCGTATTGAAAAATGTGTGTATTGTAAAGGGAATAGACAGACAACCAGGTGAAAAGTAAGAAAATGAAATGAATAGATAGATAGATAAATAAATAAATAAGCACAACAAGGATAAACAGAGCTGAGGGACTGGTTATTCGATCTCTCTCTCTCTCTCTCTCTCTCTCTCTCTCTCTCTCTCTCTCTCTCTCTCTCTCTGTGTGTGTGTGTGTGTGTGTGTGTGTGTATGTCTCTCTCTCTCTCTCTCTCTCTCTCTGTTTTCAATTCTCTAGAGGTATTCTCTCTCTCTCTCTCTCTCTCTCTCTCTCTCTCTCTCTCTCTCTCTCTCTCTCTCTCTCTCTCTCTCTCTCTCTCTCTCTCTGAATAAATAGCCAGGTGAATAAACAAATAAATACGTAAATAAATAAATAAGCGCACA
>CM065720.1:46978700-46996200 GCA_033310375.1 Conus canariensis
GATGGGGTCATAATGCAGTTTTTCTGTTCGTGCTCAGCACCTCAGGGTCCCGCTTCTTCTTCTTCTTTTTTCTTCTTCTTCTTCTTCTTCTTTTTCTCTCTCTCTCTCTCTCTCTCCTCTCTCTCTCTGCTGTTCCAAATGAGTATGACGAAACAGGGCCACATCTAATCTCGAAATTGCTCATCGCATTTCGAGCCGTTATTATTCACCGAAGTGGCTTTAAAAACTGCTCACCAAGGTTCGTCTAGTGCACAGGCTGTGTCACCTCTTGCTTTTCCCCAGTCTCGTGTAAGGATCATGTAGTCGCAGCTTTCGCTGTTAGTGCCATGTGCTCCTCAAACTGTGGGCAGAGAGATGGCCACGGATCCCACACTATAGGGACAGAGCAACACCTGCATCCCTATCTGGCCTCTGTGAAGTGTGTGTGTGGGCGCGCGCACGTGTGTGTGTGTGTCTCTGTGTGTGTCTGTGAGTATGTGTGTGTGTTGTGTGTGTGTGTGTGTGTGTGTGTGCGCGCGCGCGCGCGCGTTTATCTGGCTGTGTGTGTGTGTGTGTGTGTGTGTGAGAGAGAGAGAGAGAGAGAGAGAGAGAGAGCGAAAGAGAGAAAGTGGGGGGGAGGGGGTGATTATGTGTGCGTGTGTGTGTGTGGTGAGAGAGAGAGAGAGAGAGAGAGAGAGAGAGAGAGATAGGGTGTGTGTTTGTGTGTGTGTGCGTGTGCGTGTGCGTGTGCGTGTGGTGTGTGTGTGTGTGTGTGTGTGTGATCGCACACTATTGGACAGAAACGTCATGACAGAGAGAAGGAGGGGAAGGAAGGAGGTGGGAGATAGGTCGTTCTGTGGCTCGTCCTTCCTCGGAGTTTTTCCCTCAGATGATGTCATAAACTGATCAGGTAATTTTTTTAAGCGTATGGACGGCAAGGAAAAGCGTCAGGCGTGAGGTTAGTCTATAATCTCGTGAACTGTACTCAATCGAAAAACATAACAGATAAATAAAAAAAACAATAAAAATGAAAACTGTGACGCGTGCGCGCGCGCGCGCGCACACACACACACACACAACACACACACACACACACACACACACACACACACACACACGTACGCGGGCGAATGCATGCATGCACTCACGCAAGAAGCACACACAACACACCACACACACACACACACACACACACACACACACACACACACACACACACCGGAGGATGATTTGCTTTGGGAGTGGGGGGAGGGGGAGGGGGGAGGATGGCGGGTAGGGGAAAAAGGGAGAGATGCAGCACAAACGAGCGCCCCCTGGAGATGTCTCCACCGTCAACTTTCTGTTCGATTGTTTGTGAGTTTGTTTTTGTTTTTTTCTTGTTTGTTTGTTGTTGATGGTTGGGAGTAGGGTGTTCGGAACCCTTAATGTCCAGGGCTCTAACCCTTCCCGCATCACATCCAGTTCTTACCGCCTGGATCCTTTTTTCCCCTGTAGGTCGTTGTCCACTGAAGTACAGTCCCTGTCCTCTCCTCTTCTCTGCCTATGGCCTTCTTCATTGATTTTTTTTTTGTCCCGTCATGCGAAAATCATCATCATCAAGAACGCGACGAGGGAGTGTGTCTTGGCTAAGAAGCTCTCGGCGAACGGCGAAGCAGATTAACTCTGGAGTCAAACGTGCAGGGCAAAACTGGCAGTCCATGCACGCTTCTGTCGTTGCCTGATCCTTGTAAGTGAAATGTTGGAAAATAAAAACGTATGTTTGTTTTGAGCGTTGTCAGGTATAGAATTGGTCCAATAGTGTACCAACATTTATATCCTCGTCTAGACGGACAGACAGGCAGGCAGACAGGCAGACAGAAATAGAGAGACAGACAGACTGACAGACAGACAGACAGGGGAATGGATGAATGGATAGGTAGATAGACAAACAGATTGATAGATAGATAGATAGATAGCTAGATAGATAGATAGATGGGCAAATGATAGATAAACTGACATATTTTTGTGCTTGTACGTGCGTGTGCGTGCATCAGTGTGTCCCCCCCCCCCCCCCCCCTGTCTGTCTGTCTGTCTCTCTCTCTCTCTCTCTCTGTCTCTCTCTGTCTCTGTCTCTGTCTCTGTCTCTCTCTCTCTCTCTCTCTCTCTCTCTCTCTCTCTCTCTCTGTGCTTGCGCGCGCGGGCGGGCGTGTGTGTGTGTGTGTGTGTGTGTGTTGTGTGTGTGTGTGTGTGTGTGTGTGGTGGTGTGTGTTCCAAAATTGTCTAGCAACAGATGTTCGGACCTTCACTCAGTGCCGTGGTTTCATAAACTCTTTGTTACCCCCATGGTCTTCACTAACATGGCAACATCAACAATGAAACACACGATGATGATCTCATGATGCTGACGGTGACACTGACAAATTTACCTGCAATACCAGCCAACCAAATAGATGTAAGTATTGAGACCATAAACATCTACGATTCATGTCGTTATCGCGATGACGGTGGCAATAATGGATAATGCGGTTAATGATGATGGCGATGAAAATGATAATCGTAATGATACCAGTTTGTTACGGATAGTGTGCGGTGCGTGTTTTGCTGTCTGATTCCTGAAGAAGTGTGGATGCGTGTACGACTTTTCCCTACACACACCCACACCACACGAACATAGATAGGCAGGCAACAAGTTAAGTTTCAACTTTTTTTTTCTTTTGCTGCCTGAACCATCAAATCATAACAAATACATATTACAGAACAAGCATAAACAGGCACATCATAAAGCTGTCGCCACCACCAAAGGGCGCACAACGACACTAGATACCATATTGTCACATCACACCAAGCTGGCACCCACAGCAGTGTCACCACAAACAGTCTATGCACTTGGCCGCACACACAGTCCTCACACAGTTCAGAAGCCACTCACGGGAGCAGTTCGTGGAGTCCTTCCAGGGACTCCCACACAACAGAAGAACACACGTTGACTCGACGGAAAACGAAGCCGCCCCACGGAAGTAGTTCGTGGAGTCCTCCTAGGGACTCCCACACAACAGAAGAAACAAGTCGTCGTCCCGACGAACTCTGAAGCCCTTTCACACACCAGCTCGTTGCTGACCACATGGACAGCCTCTCCACATCCCCACGGGGCAGAGACAGTGGCTGGGCACGGGCTGCACCCCACACCCGGATGGCAGTCAGTTCCAGGTCGGACACGGGGGCTTCACCGACACCTGGAGAACTGTTAGCTACCTTGATTATCTAGCCTACTTCCTACATATTTATCGTTCTTGTTTGTCACTAGCAGTCACACTTCACATAATACATTTCACTGGAACTTGGGGAAAAATGCCCATAATAGAATCTACAAAGTTCCAATACAGTAGGTGCATTACAACAGACAATTTTCTTTGATTAACACCATGATTGTTTACATTGAAGGAAAGGATTTCCACATGGAACCCTTTTTCAAAGTACCAAGAATACAATTATTACATATAAAGGAAGGAATTCCGGTTGACCCATTTTATCAAGAAAACAATGCTTTCATCTTGTCCCATCATCACTAGACGTGTCCAATTACATTTCAAGGAACGATTTTCGTTCGTCCCTTTTTATCTTTCCACAACAGGACTCAGAATACATTTTCCAACAATTTATGCACAATAATTTTCATTGCTCACTTCCAGAGCTCACCAACACTCACATCACTATAATAGTATAGGGAAAATATAAACAACACTTTTTTCAATAATACATTGATTTAACTAGATTGCTTTTCCCCGAACTCATATAAATATACATATTCTTTCTTTCATCTACTCTGTTCTTCTTATCCACCTCTCGACTCACACATTCACTAACTACAACTTCCTACTGCCACCCTATGTCTCGTCAAATCACAAGATATATCAAGGGAACAATTTAAATACTTTAAACCTTTACTAAACTGAAACGTTCCCAACCACCTGTAGGCAAAAACAACTTCATTAATACAAACCCTAACTTCAATTCAACTATCAACACATACCTGACTGCCAGCGAGGACCTGCTTTCAGTCTTCCTTTGGCTCTTTGAAAGTGTTGCTCGGCCGGTTGCTCTTCGGAAACTGAACGGAAATCCTCACTCACCCGACTTACACAAAACGCAGGTGAGTTGCTGTCAGGTAAACAGGTCAACCGGTTTTACAGGTTTACCTGTTCCGATCAAACCTGTCCCCAAAATTTGGCCCCGGACGAAATACGGTCCGTCACACAGTTTACTGTCTGACGAATTCTATAGAAAAACTAAACAAACGGAAAATGAAATATGTAATAATCCAAAATAGTTTACCACCAGTTTGGTAATAACATGGATAATGTTTAATACTAATTTCAACCTACCGCAAACTTAAAGCGGAGGAGAAAAAAACAACAACAAAAAACGCACACACACACACACACACACACACACTGTTGATTGTCAGCCTTAGTATATTGCAAGACGGAGGAGCCAGTCGTGTGGTCGCATACGGCAAACGATTCATTTTCTTCTTCCCTTATACCTCCATCCCTACTTCTGTGTAACAATATCTTTTCTCTCATTCCCCATTTTGTTGGCACTCCCTTCGTCTCTCTTCTTCGTTTTAATTTATCGCAAAATGCTGGTATAAAGGGTATTTTTGTTTCTTTGTTCGATCTTTTCGACCAAGAAGAGAAAAGCTTTTAATCTGTTCAGAAAATGTCAGCACATCCCTTTTGACCTTTTCTCTCCTGGCGTCAATTGCTGTCATAAAAAATGGTGGCTAAAGGAGTTTACACCGTCTTTGATACTTAACGCATCACACACACACACACAACACACACACACACACACACACACACACACACACACACACACACACACACACCCCACACACACACACACACCGTCTTTGATACTTCCACACACACACACACACACACACACACACACACACACACACACACACACACACGGATTTCCTCTCTCTCTTCTCTCTCTCTCTCTCTCTCTCTCTCTCTCTCTCTCTCTCTCTCTCTCTCTCCAAAGTATAAAAAAGGAACAGCTTTTCATGTTTGTTTATCATTACTTGTATGTCTGTGTTGTTACACTTTAAAAGAGTCAGACATTTTGAAACATCGTTGAGGCCTACACCGCCAAACCAAGTGGTATTTCATTCAGCTTGAAAATGTTACATGTTTGAGAGATTTTGCAGTGCACAGGTTTGTTACTTAAAAATGCGTGAACTGTTATTGATTTAGCAAACGTAGACGTGAACAAGGTCTATATAGCTTAGATCATTGCCAAACGTTGAACATTGATCGTTTGCTATTCATTTGTGCAAATCGTACATAGGTCGGCGACCTCTCCATAATAATTTTGACTGACTCTCTCTCTCTCTCTCTCTCTCTCTCTCTCTCTCTCTCTCTCTCTCTCTCTCTCTCTCTCTCTCTCTCTCTCTCTCTCTCCCATGCATGATGAATTTAACGTTCTGATGTTGTTTTGCAATGCTCGGAAGCTGTTTTGTTTTTCTCACAGTTTTTTTTAAAGCTTTTTTTCACGTTTTCTTTTTTTTGTGTTTCATACCTGTACATCCAAGCATTTGGATGTATCGGGTACATCATTATATTAAAAATGTAATTAATACACCGCGTTGAGAAAACATACAAGTACATGAAAATGTGATAACGTGTACCATAGTCACTGCGATGTACCGTTTTTTCTGTTTTTCTTATTTGTACATGCTTTTGCAGTCAAACTGTTAGTTTTAACATTGTCATGCTCTCGCATTTCATTAATCTTTTCTTCTTCTTCTTTTTCTTCTTCTTCTTCTTCTTCTTCTTCTTCTTCTTCTCCCTGCACTGAAGAACTGGTCATTGTTTCCCCCAGGTGTACAGACTGTGCCGGGTCTTGATCTGCAAACGGTTCCTCTAGACCGTTTTGTAACGTTTCAATCCCTCGGTCTCGTTTTCTTCTTTCCCTTCTCCGTCCTTACTGAGATGTATGCTCAAAAGCAACCCATTTCCAGTTTTGAATGAAGTTTTTTTTTTTACTGTACAAAACTACGGAGGGCTAGGAAACTTCCAAAACGCTCTCCATTTCCGAGAAAGTGCCACTTTTGTAGTGATAGAATGCTCTGACAAAAAAGTACTAGTGTGCAGGCGCTGTGTTTTCCTTATCATATATTGGCTGCTACACTCACCTTAATTTACTCGAATTTGCTTTGCTCAACTGCACTCTACTTTTCTCTGCTGTGCTCTGCTCTCCTCTCCTCTTCTCTCCTCTTCTTTCTGTTTCGCTGTGGCCTGACGCTTACAAACTTGTCTGGTTTAAGCCCACCGACGGAACAAACTTTTCGAAACGCTTTCTCCGGCTACATCATCTACTTTGCTCTGCTCTGCTCTGCTCTGCTCTCCTCTACCGATACTCTACACTCTACAATTATGATCTATTCTTTGACTGTTACCTGTCTTGAACTGTTTTTTGTTGTTGTTGTTGTTGTTGTTAATTTTGTATAACATTCACACACCCCTTCATTTGGGCTAAAGCCTATTAATGAATAAACTAACCGAATCCGAATCCAAATCTACTCTGTTCTATCCACTGTATCTACTCTACTCTATTCTACTCTGCTGTGCTGTGCTCTACTCTGCTCTGTTCTGCTCGACTCTACCAAACGTCGATTATCTGTTCTAGGCCAACTTATCCACCAAACTTTCTGAGAATCATTCCCTGCATACATCATCATCACCACACCAAACAACAGCAACACGACACATCACGCACACTGACCACATGACCATACTCATCAGTTCAGCCAATTCACCCGCTTATTCGGTCAGCCATCTGCTACACCGTACCTACTGACCAGCCTTTTATCCTGAGCACATCATACAATCCAGCAACTTCTCCTATAATGACTTGCGTGCTGCGATAGCCCAAAGAGGATGTCATCTTGGTCGTTGTTTGTCTTCTTGTCGGGTCTTGGAGGTGGTGAAACCAAGGAGATACCCTCCCCCCCCCCCACCCCCCCTTTCTTCCTCTGTACCCTGCTAACTCTACCCTCTCTCTCTCCACTCTCGTGAATCCTCTCCCCAAAGATTTTCCCAAACACATCATACAATACGGCAGCCAGCTAGGCAAGGATAGAGCACGCACACACTGACCGCCACCACACGAACCTTACATTTACATACCATCGTCCACGACTGTAGATGTAACGTATTGCTGCAATATCTAAACAGAACGCCGTCCCGGTCGTTCTCAGTCTCGTGAGTAAATTATCCGGAAGAGGAGGCCAGATCGTAGAGGCAGACCTCCCCCCCCCCTCCCCTATCTTTCCCCCCACCCGAGTAAATAATTACGAGTGTCAGGCAAAAAATGAGAGAAGGAGACCGTGGACAGATCATCAGAGGAGATCGAAGAATGAAGGGAGCGGGAGGGAGGGGGGAGGAGAGCGGACAATTAGGTGATGATGCTGATAAGGGGGTTGCGTTGGAGAGAGCATTCCCAATGTGTCGACTGTCGATTTGTTCCTTCTCTCTGTGCGTCCATCTCTGTCTCTCTCTTTCGCTGCTGAAGTATTTCTGTCTCTGTGTTCGTATGTTCCACCTTTCCTCACCAACAGCATTGCATCTCTCTCTCTCTCTCTCTCTCTCTCTCTCTCTCTCCTCTCTCTCTCTCTCTTCTCCTCTCCTCTCTCTCTCTCTCCTGTTTTATCTGTCTTCCTTCCTACCTTTCGCCCTGCTCTCCACCCATCTGTCTGTGTATCTGTCTCTGTCTGTCTGCCTGTCATCTGTCTGTCTCTCTCTCTCTCTCTCTCTCTCTCTCTCTCTCTCTCTCTCTCTTTCTCTCTCTCTCTCCTTCTCTCTCTCTCTCTCTGTCTGACTGGCTGGCTGGCTCTCTGGCTGGCTGGCTGGCTGGCTGGCTGGCACAATGTCTATCAATCTACGAGAATAATAATACCTGTTAAGAGCCAAGCAAAGAAGAAACAAACGGTAGTTTTCCGAGCCCCAAAATAATTAGCAATTTTGTGTCAAGTTCTCATGATCTGATCCCCCCCCCTCCCCCCCCCCCCCCCCCCAACCACTTCCCATTCTACCCAATCTTCCCCTTACCCATGCAAAGATCACAGTGATGTGATACCAACGACAGAGAATGGCTTTCGGCTGATTTTGTGGCTCATTGATGGGTCCGTTTTATGGCCTAGATAGTCACAGTCCCTTTGATCATAACAAGACCTGTTTGATCGACGTTTCTCCGTGTTCTGGCTGGAATTAGTGCTCCTAGTCTTTTTCGTCTGTCGTAGACTTCTTGGAGACAACAAACCGTTCCTGATGGGATTTTGTTTTTTCGCTTCAGAAAACAGGTTGGTTTATGCAAATGAATTAGAGGCTTTTTCTTCTAAGGCAGTTGGTTTGTTTCATTCAAAAATCAGTTGGTTTATTCATGCAATATGTAAGTGTATTGAAACGAGAGTTTGGTTTTGTATAGCCAAGAGGTTGGCTGTACTGAGACAGTAGTATAGTTTAGTCAGACAACAGGTGAGTTTATTTCGGCGGGATCATGGTTTTATGTAAAACAATAAAACGGTTTATTAGTACAAACGGCTGTGTTTTTTTCAGCTAGTAGACTGGTTTTATTCTGAGCATAATTTGATTTATTTCAACAGTGGGTAAGTTTATTTAGACGCGATGCTGGTTTATTCAGACAACCAATGGTTTATTCACACAATGAGTTGGTTTATCCAGACAATAGCTTAGTTTATTCAGACAAGAGGTTAGTTTATTCTGAAGACAGTTTGTGTATGCCCAAGAGGTGGTTTCATTTAGACAGCAGTTTAATGTATGCAGACAATAGGTTACTTCATTTTGACAAGATCTTGGTTTTATTCACACGCTAGGCTGTTCATTCGTCCTAAAGGCTGATTTATTCAGACAATACAATGGTTTCAGTCAGGAAGTTGGTTGTTTTTATTTAGATGAGTTTATCTCAGCTACAGGAAGGTTTATTCAGTCGACATGATGATTTATTTAGAACATGAGTTGATTTATTTATAAACAGACTAGTTCATTTTGATTTCTTAGAAATCTGGATATAGTTGTATACATAAATTTATATAATAGGAAAAATCAAGATACATCATCTATTACCATACCCAGAGAGAGAGAGAGAGAGAGAGAGAGAGAGAAGAGGAGATGTACTTGTCAGAAGTGTTTGACAGCTCTTTCACAATACAAGAAGTAACTCAAATTCTACTATTTCAATCCCTTTGAATCAATTTCACAAACAGTGCCTACATTTAGCTTACCTTTGGAAAATTCATCCTTCTGTCATGTCTATCGATGTTATGTATGTCTGGCTTTCAGAACAGTGAAAGAAATAGAATCATATTATTTTTAAAGTCTCTATTAAGAATAGCATAGACGTAAGGAGAGCTGAGATTAAATTGTTTACCTTCTTTCTTTCTTTCTTTCTTTCCTTCTTTTCAACAATGCTTCTCAACTCTGAACTTTATGTCATCTGTCTTTAGAAATGAGAAAGGAACAGATGTCTTGTATTCATTATCGTGATCCTATTGGCTTAAATGTGAACAGACGTAAAATGAAACTTTTCGTCCTACCAGCCGCCTTGGTTAAGTGGTTAGCATCGCAGACTCCCGGCGGAGAGGTCATCGGTTCGCTTTTCATCAGTGTCATGTGTTAGCGGGATATTTCTGCCCCTGACCAGCTCCTACCCACACCTGAGTTTGCTATAGCTTCAAGTGAGAAGACCGCGACCACACGGTCGAATTTAACCCATTTCACGGGTGAGTCTCTGAGAGTGTTGTGCTCAAATTGCCTGACCAACACGGCAGGTGTCTGTATCTCTCGAACCTGGCTGACGCCGGGATACATTCTGAAAGTAACCATATTAGTCCTGTCATGCAGTCTCAGACCAGAATGGAAATCCATAGCATCATCTTCAACGTCCTCATCCTCATCAATCAGCGGAAAAGACGTTCTAAAATGTGTGTATCTTCTCATATCCTGGTATCATGATGGCCTCAGTTTCGACTCCCCACGTCTATAAACATAGTGAGGCCCTGTCGTGGTCACCAGTATCAGCAAGTACATATGGAGACTGTGAGCTAACGCCAACTCCATGACTGATTGCTGTCGTTAGTAGGTGGTGTCCTGCATATGTTGGAGCAGAACAAGCACCACCGAACTCATCGAAGTGACACGGCAGCAGTGCAGGGATTCCTCTGGTTGGTTGCCTTATGTTGTCAGAATGAGAGGCGTGGAAGCAGTGACACAGAGGTTGCACAGAAGATGAGAAAGAAGTAATTGTTTTCGTCTTCTTTTTCTTTCTCCCTTCTTCCCTTCTGTGGCTCTATGTCTGTCCCTCTATCAAGCTGTGTGAGAACCACATCTATACCATGTTCAAAGATATGTTCACAATAGCATAGAAGTGAACAGAGATAAACTAAAATATGTTTTTCCTTGCTTCTTTCTGTCCTTGGCTTTATGTCTGGCTGGCTTTCCTAACTGTGAAAAGAACACACTTATCTTGTTAGGGATCTGCTCATAATACCATAGATGTTAACGGACATAGAACAAAACCTGGTTAGTTCCTTCCTTTCTTCTGTTTTCTTCGTATCTTTCTTTCCTTCTTTCTTTCAGTCCATCCTTCTTTCTTTTTGTCTTCCTTCTCTCTCTCCTCTCTCTCTCTCTCTCTCTCTCTCTCTCTCTCTCTCTCTCTCTCTCTCTCAGCACCTCCCTTTTCTTTCCTTCTTTCTCCGTTTCCTTCTTTCTATTTTCCTTCCTTTTTCTTGACTTTCTTTCTTCCCTTCCTTCCTTCCTTCCTTCCTTCCTTCCTTCCTTCCTTCGGTTTCTTTCGCGTACAAAATAACGAGTCAGAGCTAACCTCGTAATGACGCTGAAGTTGACCTCCCATCCTAGGGGACTCAATCTACGGGATTTCTCACGCCTGTTCGGTTTCTTGGCGACGGTGTGGACACTCAGACGGCTTACGTACCGTGGGGATCACGATTCGCGACCCTGATGTGTCATTCATTGTTCCAGTCCATGTCGTTTATAGCCTAGCCGACCACAAGGGTCCATATCATGACCATCAGCGTCGGTCGTCACCACGCATGAGCTTAATGATCCGTGCATTCGTAATCAGATGTTTCGGGGTTATGAACATACAGATAATGTTTGGCATTGAAAATGCTACCAATGACACATTAGAGAATAAATACAGAGATAAAAAAATCAATAGTAACCAAATAAGCCAGTAGATAAGTAAGTAGATAGATAGATGAATAAATAAATAAACAGATAAATGGAAGCTCAACTGACCACTCATTCTCTCCTCTCTCTCTCTCTCTCTCTCTCTCTCTCTCTCTCTCTCATCCTCACTCCCCCCCCCTCTCCTTTTTTTTGCTTTTGTCATTGGTCCCTTGTCTTCTTTTGTCTTCTTGTTCGTTTGTTCTTTGTCTCACCCGAAATTCCCAAAAGTGTATGGAAACTGTAGCAGAAGATGTATGAACCATCAGTTTGAACACAGGGGTAAGAAAGATGGTGACTCAGAACCGTCCCTGGGGAGAGAGACTGGATGATGAATTGGGAATGGAGGCTGGGTCTGGCTGCTACTGCGTCCCACAGACTGCCCAGCAGATCGTCCCAACTGGAAGCTAAAAGCGCACTGTTACACTTGAGAGCGTAGCACACTGGTATCTATCCCCACCCTCCCCACTCTTTCTTTGTCATTCTCTCTTCCACTCCTGTACACACCCACACACACAAGCACGCGCGCAACCACGCACGCACGCATGCATGCACGCACGCACATGCACGCGTGCACGCAAACTCACATATACCACAGCCATTTACACGGCACATGCGGACACAAAGTATTTGTAAGACATTCATTGGACTGCTAACGTGCACACACACACACACACACACACACACACACACACACACATACACACACACACACACACACACACACTCTCTCTCTCTCTCTCTCTCTCTCTCTCTCTCTCTCTCTCTCTCTCTCTCCTCTCTCTCTCTCTCTCTCTAGCTTGTATGCTCTGCGTTCATATGATAGAAACATGCACACTGGAATGCCCGTCCCTCCTTTCTGGCTGCTTATTACTCCGTATCTGTCTGTCTGTCTGTCTGTCTCTCTCTCTCTCTCTCTCTCTCTCTCTCTCTCTCTCTCTCTCTCTCTCTCTCTCTCTCTCCTCACACACACACACACACACACACACACACACACACACACACACACACACACACTCACACACACACACACACTTTTTTCATTTTCATTCATCCGCTCCCGTTATCCCCCCCCCCCCACTCCACCCCACCCCCAAAAGAAAATAAATAAATGAATAAAATAAAAAAACACATAATCCTTGAAAGGAAAAGAAAACGCTGAACAAGAGAAAAGGAAAACACAAAAAAAAGAAAACTAGCCCTTTTTTTCGATTTTCCCGCAGAAGGGAAGGTACGGGCGACAAAACAACAACAACAAAAATTCCAGACTCGTCTGCCTCCCTCGAGCCAACATGAAGACGTTGAAGAACTGTTGTCGTCCTTCCTAGACGCAGAGAGAAACAAGATCCTGCAGGGCCCAGAAAGGGGGAACACAGGAGGTGGAGTCATCGTCGGGTTACGGCGTCTCTGGGGGAAAATATGACACCGTAAACTGTCGTCCGTGAAATTTATCACCGACGACAACCTTCGGAGGCCTCGTTCCCAAAATGGTATCCACTCTCGCTCACACATACACACACAGACGCAACACACAGACACAGACACAGACACAGGTACGCGTACACACACACACACACACACACACACACACACACACACACACACACACACACACACTGACGCACCCACAGACACACCGACACACACACCGACACAGACACAGACACACACAGACACACAGGCCCACACGCACGCACACACACACACGCGCGCGCGCACACCCACACACGCACGCACGCACACATGCACACACACGCGCGCGCGCACGCGCGCCCTAAAGCGCACTCATGCATGTAAGCATACGTGCACAATCACTCACGCACGCACGCAAGCACGCACGCACGCACACGCACACACATGCGCGCGCGCGCACACACATACACACACACACACACACACACACACACACACACACACACACACACACACACTCAATCGTGTATATACATACACGCGAAAGCGCACGCACGCACACTCAGATAGAGAGACAGATAGAGAGACATAAAGAGACAGAGAGAGACAGAGACAGAGAGACATAGAGAGACAGAGAGAGAGAGAGAGAGAGGAGAGAGAGAGGAGAGAGAGAGAGAGAGAATTGCTAGTATTTTCCTTATCCAAAGTGAAGAATAATAAAATAAACATATAACACCAGACGCTTAACCAAAACAAACAAACAAACAAACAAAGCCAAAAACGTTTGTGGCATTTAAAGTCGTCTTACCATTACAGGGGAGTTATTGGCATCAGTTTGTCTCAAATAGCAAATAACTGTGTAATTGCAACATTCCACGATGAAACACGGTGCCCACTGCAGATGTGACCACCAAAACATAGCTGGACATTAGCAAAAGAAAACAGCTATTGTCCGGATCGTCTGTTGCGGCGTCATACATGCATGCAAACAAACAGACAGATAGACAGGCAGACAGAGAGACAAACATGCATACATACATATATACATGCATACGTACTTACACACATAAACGCATACACGCATACACACATACATACATACATACATACATACATACATACATACATACATACATACATACATACAATACATACAACATGCACGCGTACATGCATGCATACATACATACATATATACACACATGCATACATACATACATACGAACATTCATGTGTACGTGTGTGAGCACGTACGTATATTTCATATGTACCGCAAAACGTACATGCATGCATATATACATATGAACACAGACAGTAACACACACACACACACACACACACACACACACACACACACACACACACACACTCACACACCACACACACACACACACACACACACACACACACACACACACACACACACACAAACTCAACGGACAGACCTACAGGGACAGTGGGTGAGATCCATCAAAGACAGATGAAGAAGTAGTGCTGTCACTATGCTCAGCACCTGAGCGAATCTAACCCAGTAGTTAGTTCCTTCTCCCATTTCACCATTCGACAGTGTCTGTAACGAGGGCTGAGAAATGGGTCGCCGGTGACAATCTAACCCAGTAGTTAGTTCCTTCTCCCAGATTTACCATTCGACAGTGTCTGTAACGAGGCCTGAGAAATGGGTCGCTGGTGACAATCTAACCCAGTAGCAGTTCCTTCTCCCAGATTTACCATTCGACAGTGTCTGTAACGAGGCCTGAGAAAAATGTGTCGCCGGTGACCAGTTTCATGGGCAGCTCTTCACAGTTGACAGGGCTGTCTGACAGGTGGCCGTGGTGGCCTAACCCCGGGCACACAGTCTCTGCCACGGCTTGGGCTCTGCCTAGGGACCAGGGAGGGAGAAAGGCTGAGAGATTTCCCCGGAGTAAAGGAGACATCCTGCGTGTTGGGAATCATACAAATCCTATTGCAGAATAATGAGCGGTCGGGTGCTGATGCTATAAGCTCAAGCGCACAAACGTAAATTGCCTGGCGCTGGGGACAGTTGTTTTTATTCCTCTTTTGGAAACGTCGATGGAACAGTATGGAATGAACCATAGTTTTTTTCTTTCCTCTTGAGTGTATAGTCTGTTCTTTTATGAGAGAGAGAGAGAGAGAGGGAGGGAGGGAGAGAGAGAGAAAGAAATAGAGAGTGAGAGAGAGAGAGAGAGATGAGGGAGGGAGACAGACAGACAGAGGGAGGAAGACAGAGATAGAGACCCTCAGAGAAATAGACAGAGAACGAGTGAAAGCGAGAGACAGAGGGAGACAGATTAAGACAGAGAGAGAGAGAGGGGGGGGGTAAAGAGATAGAGAAAGAGAGAGAGGGAGGGAGGGAAAGAAAGATCGACAAAAAGGGAGAGAGAAAGAGGGCGAGAAAATAAGAGAGACAGAGACAGAGACAGAGAAACAGAGACAAACAAGCTGGCCAGCGCCCCACAGCTTAACACCAAGACACTGAAGTACCGCTACCCCCCCCCCCCCCCCACCCCACACACACACACACCACCACCACCACCACCACCACCACCTTTCCCCGACTCGGAGGAAACAAGACCCTGGAGGGTCTCAAGAGAGAAGACAACAGAAGGTGAAGACGTCGTCTGTTCGCGACCTCCTTCGGGAAGCACTGACAGATGGTCCAGATACTGGCACCCAACCCTCGTCATCACTTGGGTTTCTGTCCCTGTGGCAGGAGGAAGGCTGAGAGATCTTTCCAGGGTAAGTAGACGTCCTGTCTGTTAGGGATCATACTAATCCTATTGGACAACAGTCGTGGATAAAGGGCGCTACTCCTGCAGGCTCAAGCGCGCGAAAGAAAATCGCTTGGCACCAGGACGCTGTTTTTTGTTACTCTTTTGGAAATAATTTTTGATACAGTATGAACTCAAACTCTAAGTGTAAGGGAGGTGCTGGAGCTGTTGATGTTGTTCATGTTGCTGTTGATGTTGTTATTGCTTATTTTATTTTATTTTAGATAGACTGGCAGACGGACGGACAGACAGACAGAGACACAGAGAGAGAGAGAGAGAGAGAGAGAGAGAGAGAGAGAGAGAGCGAGGAGAAGAGAGAAAGGAGGAAGGCGAAGGAAGGAGGAAGGGAGAGTGACGATGGGAGGAGAACCAGGTGAAAGGATAACGATTACCTCTTGTGAAACAACGGACGCAGGATTCCTTTCAAACGATTCAGGGTGAAACTAAGAAGAAACGTTCCAAACAGGCCAGCCACTTACAATTCATCACCGAGACATCGAAGACCTTCTGTTGTCCTTCCCAGGCGCAAAGAAAGCGGGAGAGGGGCGCTCTGACAGATGACGTGAATACCAGCACACAGCCCATGTCATCTCTGAGTCCTTTCCAAGGATCAGGGAAAAAGGCTTCGAGAGCGTTACAGTGTGACGATGACAGTCGGTGTGTTGGTGATCAAAAACAGAATCCCGTCTGACTGTATGTTGTAACTGATTGTCCAGGATTAGATCTATGTAGAGAGTCAAGCTTATATTAATTGTTTTGGGCCTTTTATGTTTGTTAGTCCATAATCCAGAGTTAAACGGTGTGTTTAGGTCACTTCTCGGTTTTGCTTAAGAAAAGGAGTGACAGAAAGAGAGAAAGAGAGAGAGAGAGAGAGAGAGAGAGAGAGAGAGAGAGAAGAGAGAGAGAGAGAGAGAGAGAGAGAGAGAGAGAGAGAGAGAGAGAGAAAGAAAGAGAAACAGACGGACAGAGACGTGGAGAGAGGCAAACAGACAAATAAAGATAGACTGGCAGACTGACAGACAGAGTAACAGGATGAGAGAGAGAGAGAGAGAGAGAGAGAGAGAGAGAGAGAGAGAGAGAGAGAGGAGAAGGGCATTTGAAGGAGAATGGTTCTCTGACGTGGATGGGGGGGGGGGGGGGGGGGGAACGAGAGGACCATATGGACAAAATGAATCGTTTTGTGAAACAACAGACGCTTCGTTTTCAGTGACTGCTGTTAAAGGCTGTTCACCACTCAACAGATCGTGATCGTCTTCAGCTGCAACAGTCCAGAGGTCGTTGCATTCATTGAACGCTCTTTTCTCAAGGCCGGGAACGCATCCCCATATCCTACAAAATGCTACTAGCCGGACTTAGCCCCCTGATTTTGGATCTCCTTTACTTGGCTCTGAAATCGATTTTTAGCAACCCGTCTTCAAATGTTCTTTCCTTCATTTCCAAACTGTTGTAAACTTAAGGTGTTTACTTACGCATCTTGAGCGCGAACTTAAATCAGCCGAACGCGAATTGATTTCCATGCAGGAGAGCTGCTACATCTAAGTTCTCTCTTTTCGCCAATCCAAACAGTTTCCCAGAACACGCTCGGTGATCGTTTTCATGCCCTCTCCGTGAACTTGTGATCGCTGCGATTCTCTGTAACTACCTCCACGATCTAGGATCGCCAACTGAACGATTGTGCACATAAGAACGAAGATAAGCTTCAGCCCAGATCACGTGTAACTGGGCGGATCTAGGTCCGGAATCTTAACGTTCGTTCATTCAAGAACAGCCTTACAGGAGAAAAAGAGCGGAGGTGAATAAAAACTTCCTGAATGCGATACCCGTCCCCACCCCCACACACCCATCCACCCACCCACCATCACCACCACCACCACCACCACCCCCTTCTTCTCTGCCCACCCACCCACTCCTACCACCCACCCCACTCCCTATCCAGCACCAAGACGTTGAAGAACGGTTGTTGTGCTTCCCAGACCCAGAGGTAACAACACCCTGCGGGGTCCAAGGAGGGGAGGAAAACAGAAGGCGAGACCGGCCGCGGTCCCCAGAGGGCCGCCATGACAGATG